>CM067502.1:23286594-23886594 GCA_034509495.1 Acestrorhynchus altus
ACGCTGGGGTCCAGTGAGAAGAGGCTGATTTCACACATGCCTGGTTATTAGTCGGCCTCTCTCCAGGGTGCACAGGGGGTCCTGTGTTAATTGGCAGAGCGGGACCTCCTCACCTCACGAAAGGAAGCACTGCCTTTCCGAATTAGCCGATTAGAACCAGCATTGCCTGGGTTCCAATGAGACACTCATAGCACATGGGCCTCATTAGCAGCACAGGCTCGTTCATTGATAATATCTGTACCATGATTTTTCCAACATTTAGATAGTAGAGGTGTTAGGATACTCAAATTAATATTCATTTATTTTTCAATGTGAGGCAGTGTGCACTATGAATACAGATACAGAAGCCCTGCTTTACTGCAGAGTGAAGACACTCATTCAGTTAATAATTCTATATCAAGTCTTTGTTGCGCCTTCAGTTCTCATTGTGCATTGTATGTGCAGCTAATAAATTATTTGCGGGCTCCTAATGCCGTTAATACTTCATGTGAGCTTAATATATCTGCAGATGACTCTAGAGATATTAAAACAATCTTTCCTAGTGAAGCAGTTCTTCTGGGAGATAAAATACTCAACATAAAGAGTCAGTTATAGGACAGATATTATGTTTTGATTCGGTTTTGAATTTGGATTATGTTTCGACTGCTTATTGAGGGTGATCATTTAAAGCAGGACCCTGCAGCTGTACTCTGCTCCTGTCTTTCTGTGATAAGCTAACTAGTCTTCATTACACAAAAAACCCACAACTGATCTAATTTTGGCAACAATAATGAGGGTAATCGCGAGGTTAAGCTACAGCTTGGTCTGATTCAGGGTTCAGAACCAGGACAAAGATTGAAATGAAAAACTGGAAATGAGTACACATAGTATAAAGAAAATTATTATATATTACAGAAAAAAAAAACATTTTATCATGGGTAAACCCTGTCGGATCTTGTATCCCAGTGTCAGTTAAATTGTACAGCAGTAAAATGCATCAGTGTAGAATTGATGGTTTTGTGTGCCACCTTGTTTCCTCTATATCTCGATATAAGCTGCACATGGCTGCCTTTGTTGTTAGATACTCTGTTATTATTTATGCACTCATTCAGTGCGCAGTTCAGATCGATAATCATTTATAATAACTTTGATTAGGGAGAGAAGAAGAATAGATGAAATGGCAGATTTCTCCAATGTCCTTAAAGGGTTCATTATTGATTAGTTTATGACAATAAAAAAACACATTGTCTGATTCTCATCCCACCTGATTCACACTTGGCTGCAAACTAATCCATGAAGTCAACAGAATGACTTCATCTGCAAAAAGCAGGTGTGTAATCCTGAGGCCACAGATTTGGACACCTTCTGACATTTGCATAAATATTACGAATTGATGACAATCCAGAGTCACCCTCCTCAATGTCCATGTGATGTTGCAAAGAGCCACACAAGATCCAGAGATTTGAAAGAATTTGGGCAGATCTCATCCACCCCTGGTGCCCTGGCACCAAGGAGTTTTTTTACTACCCTGATGACCACACCCTGTGTGATGGACAAGTCCCCACCCCAGCCACCAAGCTCTGCTTCCTCTGTGGAAGACATGCTGGTGGGATTGAGAAGATCCTCACTGTCTGATGATGTACATAGTCAAGGTCAGCAACCCCCATCCCCACCATATACAGTGTTGGTTGGGAACTGCTTTCCCCTCCTAAGCCACCTGAGAGTTTGCCAGAATCATCTGTAAGCCGACCTTCATCACACGTTTAGGCCTGTCCGGCATTCTCACCTGCCACCTGATCCAACTCACCATAAGGTGGTGATCAGTTGACAGCTCAACTCCTCTCTTCACCCAGGTGTCCAAGACACATGGCCACAGGTAATATTCCATGTTCCAAGAAACAGTTTCAGTACCCGAGGACCAGAATGCCAAGGCCCAAGTCTTTGGCCACTACCCGATCCACATTGCACCAGACCACCATTACTAGTCCTCCCATGGGTGGTGGAATGGGGACCCATGTTGGTCCTTCCGGCTGAGCTCAGCTGGGCTCCATGGGTGAAGACCCGGCCACCGGGGCTCGGGATGGAGCCCCTCTCACAGGTCTGGCTCCAGGGTGAAGCCCTGGTGACCTTATTCCAGGCGAGCGAAACTGAGTTCTGATCTGGTTGTTCATGAGGGGTAATTGGATCACATGTCTGGCCTGTCACTTATAACCCTGGAGACCCTTCCAGGGGCTAATGGTCCTGACAACATAGCTCCTAAGGTCACTCAGGAACGCAAACCCCTTCACCACAATAAGGTGGTGATCCAAGGGCCCCTTCCAGTCAACTTTCCATTAATATGCTTTGATAGAGCACTCTGAGAACAGCCCATCCTGTTCTGCAATTACCTTCTGTGGCTTACTTCATGGAGGGGGTTGATGATTTAGTTTTCTGGCAGTCTTCTCCATGATTGTGGTTGCATGTGTTGAACTAGAGACACTATTCATACTATTTGTGTAGTAATTTGTTGTAATCAAACTCGAAATTGAGATTCTGGATTTCATTTTCATGAGCTATGAACCATATTGATCGAATGTGAAACAATAAAGGCTTAAAATATTTCACATTATGCGTAATGTGAAAAAAAAAGCCTTTTGCAGTTTTCTTTACTTTGCAGACTGCAGATAGCAAGTCTATTTCTGAGCCCTAGCCAGAACAGAAAGAGAATTAAAGCCCACTCTGTGGCATGTTTGGGAGTGGTCCAGCAAAGCATACAGACCTACATATCTGGCACCCACGTTTGACATCTTGGTGTTAAATGTAAAAGATATTATTATCGTCCAAATGTTGCTGAAGATTTATATTTACCTCTCCAAGTTATTTCACAGCTCATCACAGTTCTTAGTTTGAGTGTTACCCGGTTGGACCATTTAGGAGTGAACTTTGCAAGTATAAAATCTTCATGATAAGGGAGCCTGATGGGTGTTTAAAGGGGCTCAAAATGTTTTGGAACTGTAAGTGCAGCTATTGCATGTTAGTATTCAAACTCTCAGTCAAAACCTCACTGTCCTCTGTGTTTTAAAAGAATTCAGCCACCAAACCGCAAGCCATGATTTAGGCTTTGCAAAGGAAGAGAGGAATAAAGACAGTGCACTGCAGATTTGTGTCTAATTAGCAAAGTTGAGATAATTATAGGTAGCTTTAATTGCACAGTACACTAAGTGATTGTCAGAATGAAACCACCTGGTGCTTTGGACATTATTTTGTAATTATGGGGTTGATTTGGTATTTTTCTCCCTCAAAGATCCCCCTCCAATCTCTCCTTCTTCTAATTAAATTGCTGTCAGGTTGCATAGCAAAAATCTTCATTGTTTATGCCGTGCTTTCGGAATATCATGTCAGTCTGTAATTTTGATAAGAAAACTTCTGGATCTGCATATTCTCCTCTCACCCTCCCCATATCTGTTTTTCATGATGCAAACAACAACAACTGGCAGCACACGGTAGAATCCCTATGCCATGAAGACTAAAACATTTTAATTCTTCTTATCTACGTGCAATGGCTTGTTGCTTGGCTCTAGTCAACATCTTACACCAGTTAAAGCATACAAATGTCTCTATGCCCTTTTTTGTCTCCTTGATGCTAATTACAGTATGCACATAATATCATTAGTGATATGAGGGCCACATTTACTGCTGACTGCTGCTTGTTTTGAACAAACAAAAGATAATGCGGGGGTGGACTGTTATACTATGTGGTTGAAGTAATGCAGAAGTGGCTGCCTCTTAATTTTCTATGAACTGTGCCATAATGACAGTGGCGAGTGCCGACCCAAAGCCAGCGTTGTTCAGTTTTTCATAAAAGAAAGAAGGGACGATAATTATGGTGTTATCTGATGGGTGTTTCTGACCTCACTGATGGAGATGGCACCATGTAATGATACTGAGATAATACAGAGAAAAGCTAAAAGGAAAAAAAAAATCCTTTATGCAGCTTGTGAGAGTTGATAGTTTGAAGAAAGGAAGGTCAAGAATAAGCACTATTGTCTTCTCCCAAATGATTTTTTTTAGCCGGTTTAGCACAAAATGTCTGTTCAACTTTCTCATCCTAAAACTTTCCTTCTTCTCATACTATAATACAATATTGTGCTGTTCTGAAAATTTTAAGGTGGCCATTATGAAAAAGCACTATTTAAGTCTTGTAAATTACAGATGTCAATGCTACAGTTGCTGAATTCCATGAGGAATAAGGATCCCTGCTCATTTTCCCCTGTAACCAATCATGTGAGTCAGTGACATCATCAGCCCCACCCCCTCTCACTGATCAGTCAGAGTCTGTATGCAGGTTGAGCATGTAGAATTGTGACCAGGGCAGTAAACATGCACTGGAAGCTCCTTGGGCATTTAAACTGGGATTTAGTTCAGTTGGAAATGCGTGAATTTTAGCTGTTTTCTGAGCTGAATTACTCAATCATAATTCATCACTCAGTGATTCTAGTTAATATTTATTTATGCAGGTCTTTTGTGATTAAAATTTCTTTTTTAAGGTAGACATAATTACACACAGATTGGTGAAACTAATTTTTCCACTGTTGCTCAGACATTAGAAAGCTGGAAAAACAAGAACAAATTCATCAACTTTGGTAAGATTTCATAAACATCTATTAAGCTGTGGCACAAATTTAAAATATGTTGGCTTTATTTTTAAGAGTGTAGAATCATGGCAGATTTGTGCACTACTCTGCACTTTGCATGTTCTTTCTGGTTTTTACACCATCATCACTGGTGGCGCCTCTCTCCAGCCCTCCGCCCAGCACCCCAGCCACAGCTTTGTCTGGCAGCGTATAACTCAGCACCTCTGCCCTGCCCATGATCCTGCTGGGGGGCTTATATTTAGGAAGAGGTGGGGTGGCAGGCTGGTATTCTGTGGTTGTTAAGATGAGAAATGGCTTGGCTGGTCTATGGGGAGAACCACACCCAGAGAGGGAGGAAAGCCAGGAATTCCATTTCTCCCAACTGTGGCTCTCCTGCCCCATATGGGAGCTTCCTTTACATAACTGCACACAGGAAGAAACAGACTGTAATGTAAATGCTTGAACCATGTAAATTATGCAGCTTAACTTTTAATTCGTACTGCATTTGGAAGTATTTTAAAGTTTAAGAGAATGACCCAAAAAATGACACAAACACTGTTCTGCTGAATTGTCAAGAGTGGGTACAATTTTAGTCATATTATGTTTGGTTGGTATGACTTCTGGGATGTTTGTTTTGTAAGTGTTACTTTTTTGTTTGTTTGTTTTGAAAATCAAGACAATAATAAATGTGGAAAAAAAAAAATGAAAGCCTGTGAATTTAATCAATATTATTTCTATCAGAAGACTCTGAGGAGTAAGCTGAAGCTTTTTAATCAATTCAAAGGTTGATAATTATGAGTTAAAGTCTTTGGTGTTGGTCTCGTAGCCAGATCGGGTTTTAGTCCTTAGAAAACCTTCAGAAAATGAAGAACATTTTGGCTCAAAACATGGTCAAATTCATACAAATATTTAATTATATATAATAATATATAATTATATATAATCCTGTATATTCTGTGTATATTTAATATTTACATTTCAAATAAAGACGAATGTGAGTAGGCTAGGATATCCTGAAAAAAATAAAAAAACCCCAATATATATATATATATATATATATATATATATATATATATATATGTTAAAATATGCATTACAAATAATTCATAGTTTGTTTCTTAAAAGTGTTTTTACAGTCTGTGTCAGGTTAGTCTAAGACAAGTAAATACATAGGAAACCTGTGTAGGACATATTTAATAATAGAGTGATACATGCACAAGTGCTGTGCCACATGTATTCTATATGTGCAGCTGTGTGTTTAATTTTAACCAAGCATGGAATTAGTGTCAGTTCTGGTTGTCTTGCAGGAATGCGGAATATGTCTTTAAACAAGTGGGCTTGTGTCAGTGGGGCATAGATTGTGAGTTATTGGATTAGCCCCTGGAGACACCACTAAAATCCCTCACACAATGAATCTGAGTTCACCGAGGCCTCATCCACGTGTAAAAATCTAAATTAGGATCAATCAAATCTGACAACAATGCACAAAGGTCTCTGTGTGCTCCAGTATACTCTCTCATAGATTTAAGCAGCTGATAACCTTGACCTGAGAGGCCAGTGGGCCCTTTTATTGTCAGATCTCCTGTAAATCTGAATTGAGTTGAGGCAGTCTGCTCTGTGACTCTTCAGCTCATTCTAAATCTACACCTGCTTTTTAAGCACTGATCAGGCAAACACCCAGTGCATCCAGGGCTCGATCCAGCTATTTTGTGGCCCTAGGCTATGAAAATTCTGAACCTCCCCAGAGATTAGAATTTTATACACAGCATTGGCAGCAACTTTGCCAACTTTAGTGAGGTGACTGGAGTGACTGCACTGGACTCAGTTTTGCATTCACAAGTATGTATCCACTGTTTAACACACTAATTTGAACCTTAGCTCCGATTAGCATGCAGAACTGTGGTTCTTAAACTAATCCTTGGGGACCCCCAGCTGGTCCACATTTTCCTCAAACTCAGCTCTAAGCATTTTAAACACTGGAGAACAAAAATGTACTCAAGCTAAAGATCCATTCACATCTGGCATTAACATACATCCTGGCTGATCTGATCACAAATGACTGCCAAAAGGCAAAGCTGATCAGACCTAGCATTTTAAATGTCTCCTGTGTCCAGTTGTGATTTCTTGGGTTTTGCACATCATTTGCATTGAAGGCATACATTAATTAATTCAATTGAAATGAGACACTTAGTTTCACTTGCTTTACATTTATCTTATAGTAGGAATGGATATCATTTGGACATTTTCAATACTGATGCCAAAATGATACTTTTGTGTCAATGCCTTTTTTTATTATAAGAAATACAATAAAAGGAGAAATATTTTAACGGGGCTGGGCAGTTCATAGATATACATACCCTTTTTTTACTTTTCAGTACATGGTAGTACCAAAATATTTTGCCTTTTATGTAACAAATTTTGATACCCAGTCCTATCCATTAATTTGTTATTGTAGCATGCTCATCTAACTCCATTAATGTAGTTAATGTGGGCAGCACTTGAGGTGTTTTGGCATTAACACAACAAATATAATGTGTCTCTGACCACCTATGAATGTGGTTTGAGTGTTGCTAATGTCAGGTGTGAACAAGGCAGTTTCTGTAATAAGGTTCTCTGTCAGCAGCCAGTTTTATACTAGGAGCAAAACACCACAAGAAGCAAGTCTACAGGACAGGGCAGTATGGGTCAGTGCACATTTGTGTTCTCCCAATTAACGATGGGCAAATGTCTTTTTTCGTCTTGCAAATCATTATAAACATGCGTTAACACTTGCACGATCAAATAATATGTTAGATAGTTCTCTATATTATAGAAGAGCATAAATAGATAATTATGTGAACTGGAAGGGAAGAGTAGGAACACTAGACTACACCTTGTGTTTTTTAATTGCTTCAAAATTAATGGAAACCTCTGAAAAACATGTTGGCCTTCAGACAATAAATTATTAAAAAGATTTCAACATTGGGATTGGGATGTAACGTTTAAAAAAATATCTTAAATAAATAAAGCCTAAATGAAAATTAAAAGTTGATATACAGACTCATTTATGTTAATATATGCTAAGAAAAACATGGGTGATATCAAGGTCAGAAAAGGTTGTGTCCATTTCATTGTCTGATCAGTCGATAACACAATTATTGTGACAGGCCTAATGTGAAGAACCATTTTAGCATACATGTGGTTCTACACAGAACCACTGCCCTTATTTGAGAACCCATGAAGACTGCTTTCTTTTAATACTGTGAGATACTCGACATTAAACGCCCAGTACTGCTCCAGACCCACACTTTCATCCTGCAAGATATCACAGCTAGATGTAAAGTAATTGGCTCAAATATTTTCATGTTAAATATTCCAACCTGCCATGAGTTACCAAAACATATCACCAAAAACGGTTCCACTTTTATTACAAGTCAAGGAACCGTTTTTCATGGTCATTTTACAGGCCTCATTTGTAACCATTCCAATCCCATGGACAAAAGCAACAATATGTTCATTAGAAGCCTGTAAAATTACTGTATTCTAACAACCATTACTGATCAGCGCATCAGTCCTCTGTTTCACTGTGTTAAATCTGTGCTACAGGACCATTGTTTAAGCCCCCTTGTGTGGTTCCCAGGGGGGCCATCGCCTTGCCATGTGGTGTGACATTTTGAGGGTGTGTACATTTATCATGGTAGTTATGGGCTTTCTCTTCCCTCTGCAGATCGTCTTTGAAGTGGTGACCTCAGGCCAGCGTGGCTTGCTGGCCATCAAGGATGTCGTCGTCCAGGGCCATCAGTGCAGTAAGACTGAGTCTTATATCGTAAAGCACTCACACACACACACACACACACACACACACACACACACACACACACACACACACACACACACACACACACACACTCATTACACTGCAGCCTGTTTGTAAAGTGACATCCTGCAAAAAGCAATGCAGCCTGCCTTTCTGAGGAGCCACACAAACAGGGCGGAAAGGTCTTTTCCATCGTGTTATGGTAAAGGCTCCACAATGTTCTCCAGAGGCTCGTTGTGTTTATGAGTAAGACGATAACCAGCATAAAACTAGTGTCAGACCACACCTTCAGCACTTTATGGCAAGGAAGAAGAGAGGGGACCTTCACATATAGGAAAGCTGGAGTGAGACCTCCCATCAGAAATGCATGGGACCCTGCAGTGGGGTTGTCCCTGTCTAGTCTGAAAGATCTATACTGGTGGAGGTGTTTCAATAGACAGGTACTGACTATTGTGCCAGATCCAGTCTTATTATAGGGTGCTTTGACATACAACTATCAATTGGGTGAATGTGTATAATACTGTTCAGCAGTGTTGTATGCAGCAAGATAAATACTTATTATTAATAATTAATAACTAATTACAAATAGTAATTACCATTAGTGTCATATCATGTTTACACGGGTATGAATTGCAGTTGCAGTATTAAATACACACATTAACATACACACTGAAAGCTCTATCTACGTACGTTTCACTAACTTGTGATACACATTCCAGGAGTTAACAAGCAGTTTAAATGCACTATGGGACAACACTGAAATAGCAGTGTCACAGGATATCAGTATGCAAATTGATTATGAAGTTATGTTACTCCCGGGACTGCTTGGGAACGCACACACCTAAATAACTGGAGGATGAACAATGACCAGCGTGGTCATGGCAAGGCAGCTTGAATTATCAAACCTCAAGCATTACCACCCACAGGGAAGAGCACAGTGGCCACAAGGACACTGGACACTATTCTGGGCCCATGAGGACGTCTCCTGAAAAAGATTTGAAGTAGCTCTAGACAAATTGATTAGGCCTGAGGTCTGATTATCCTGTTGGAATATCCCATCTTTTTGGGGGTACATGTAGTCCATGAAGGGCTGCAAATGGTCACCAAGTAATGAAATCTAGCAGCAATGCCATGTTTAAGTGGACCAGTAGACCTAAGCCATACCATGAAAATGAGAATGATCCCACCTGCCTTGTTCACAACTGGAGTCCATGGCTTAATTGGGTCTGAACCACACAACCCTGCACCACCTTACCATCAGGCCGAAACAACTGGTACAATGACTCTTCAGACAAAGACACATGTTGGCAGTCCTCTAGGGTTCAGTTTGGTGAGGAGGCACTCTGGTGAGTCTTCAGCTCTCATATCCGATGGAAGCTAAAGCATGTTGCACTGAGCTGCGGAATATCCATATGATGCTACTCCATTGAATGAGGATGTGATTCCTGCCAGAGTCGCTTAGACGCGTATCATTACGCTTCTGTGGGTGCCTACTGTTCTGTAGTGATCCTAATCACTAAAACATACAGAGTGCCCATGCATGCAGTGATGTGTTTACTGTACATTCACTAAGCTGGCTTGTGGATCTTCTGCCATATATAAATGGGGATTTAATGCACTTACAGGAAAAAGATGTGAATAGAGAACTAAAGGAAATGAGAGGAAGAAAAATTCATCAGTGTACAGCAGTGTCTCTGTTTTTTGCTCCCAGTGAGAGATTGATAAAAGTGGAGAGCCATCATTTGGCAAGAACAAAAAAAAGATAAAATTCAAACAGGCTAAAACACTGTGTTGAGAATGCTTTGTGCTCAGCGCTTATGGAAAGCCCCACTTAAAGCTCTTTGCAGAGTAACAGGGTACAGTGAGCTTCGTTTCAGTGGCATTATCAAGCTCTTCAATCTCCTTACACCAATAAACACTTGCTTTGGATTTCTCCTATGGTTACTGAGAGAATATAGTGCAGAAAGAAACTGCCTGGTTGCACTCAGATATTTTTTGTTATGTTTGGAATTTCAGCTCAAATTGGATTTATCCCTCCAATCCCAGCCCAGTATAACTGGCTATTGTAAACTGATCGCGAGGAAGGATTTGAATATAGATTATCATCAGTGCTGGAATAAAGTAGATATAAACTACTAATACCAGCTTAACGAGACATATCCACTCCTCCTTGTTTTGAGAGCATTATGGTTGACACTATTCGTTGGTGAAATCAATGAAGTCTGAAAATGTGTCTACATCTATTTTATTATGATGATGATGATGATGATGATGATGATGATGATGATTATTATTATCATTATTATTATTATTATTATTATTATTATTGTTGTTATTGTTATGGTTATTATTATTAACAACAGCAGCAGCAGCAAAAACAGTAATAATAAAATGCTTATGAAACCTATTAAATCATTTTAATATCCAAAACAGTTCAATTCTAATAAATGTTTTTCTGTAATTCCTGCAGTCAGTTGTTTCTGGTTTCAGTCGATGGATGACTCCAGTCAGTGGTGCAGTTAAAAACGGCGGATGCAGCAGAGTCTGATCTGGTTGAGAAATTTTTTAAACAGCAACACCAGCAGCCTTTTGACCCTGCCTCTGCTTCTGGAGGAAAGGCTGCTGGTCATCAGGTTGTAATCATGAGTGGTTGATCTTATGGCACTGATTGTGGTCGACTATAAGATCAACATACATTTTAAATAGAAACTTAGGCTATGGCCGAAAGGGATCCCTATACCCTCATTACTATCGTGCTTTAATGGGGAGAGACTAGTTTACTAGGTATATGAGCAAATGTCATCAGCATTTGTTCCACTGTGTTGCTTAATTAATAATGAGACTCACAGTTATATTCTTCCCCAAATTCAGCTCATGTACTGAACTATAATGTTTACTATGAATTACCAGTGATTGATGGAGATTATAGTGCCCTCCAATTCCCTCAGAGGAAAATGGTTGACATACTCATTAATGCCCTAAAATGTAAATAGGGATTAAATGTTAAGTAATTAAACCTTAAATGTTTGTTTACATGTTGCTGTACTACATCATATTGGTTGCTTAGATTAGTTTACTACTCGGCCAAATAGTTCATTGATTAACCAATAGAAAAATAGTTAGTGGCAGCCCTACTATATATGCATAGTATGTCTATGACTGTCACAACATGACATTGACTTTATTGATGCAAATCAGTCACAGATCAATCACAGGGAAAAAAAGGGTAATGGCTTTACTATTTTGAGCTCCAAATGATGATTTCTGAACGTTAAACTGAGTGATAGGATGTGTCTTTATTTTTTTATGGCAAAAAAGGCACATTCATTTCCTATTCATGAAAGCAGATGGCATGGCTGCCTTCACTCCAAGGTGTCATTAACTCAACGGGAGGTCTACCTATCATTAAAGAGAAAAAAAAGCTACATTACCAGAGATAGAATTCGGTACAGCCAGCACAGCGATGAGGAGAGTGGCCGGTCAAAGTAATAAAAAAAGTGTTGCCGTTTGAAACAAAAAAGTAACTGATGAAATATTGAATAGAAGAAGAAGCAGAAGAGCTGAAAGGGAGTGATTAAATTAGCAGTGCTGCCGTGTTTTTGGAAGACGCCTCGCTTATCGATTCAAGGTCGACGTAGCCTGATTTCCACAAGAGAGACGTAATCAAACATTATATCTTCTAACTTGATTTACATGGAACTTCATCCTGGAGATGTTTTTATTTTGTTATGAATGCATATTGACCCAGATATCAGTGCGCTTTGTTGTTGAGGCACAGAAAGACTAATTAAACTTACCACAGGCTGCATCGCAATACAGATTCATGGCGTTAAGGTTAGAGATTTACTGGGGTATTACTGTGGTATTAAAAATAGCACAGATTAAAAAGGATTTCTATAACCATGGCTTTCCAAACCAATCTTTACCTTAAAAGAGATGAAGTTATTAAAGAGATTCTCAAATACATCTTTGTTTGGTTGTTTGTTTGTTTTGGATATTGTAAGAGTTTCTCAGAATTTCTCAAATGTGCCTAAGAGCATCACACATAGATGAAAATAAATGAGCTTGGTGGCACTTCACTTTCTCACTTGTCCTTCTTTATCCTTTCACAGTCGTAAATCTATATCATCCCTACCACATTGATGTGCTGCACTGATACTGTCTGTTTTTATACCCGCATCAATAGACTAAACAGGAACACTGTATATCTAGGGCTAGGCGATATGGACAAAAAAATCATATCCCAAAATATTTGAATGGCGATACACAATATACAATAATACAATATATGATGTGTAAAATTAGGACACCCGTGACATCCTATTTAACTATAAATATTTAACTTTATACCAGAGCTCTGTTTTATGTCTGTCTTATGTGGGGGTGGAGGGCCGCAGAGTAAAGCAGGAGTTGAGAGCAGTAACTGAAGTAGAATAAAGATTGGACCAGAACGTTGTTTAAAAATTCTTAAACTTGATATCAAACAATATCACCTTAGCCCAAACTGCATTCTGTTTATATCCTAATATAGTTATAAATATTGATATATCGCCTCGGCCCATATCCTGCTCTATTTATGTATTACTCTGTTTGTTATTTTTATTTTTTATTATTATTTTTATTTTTATCATTCTATTTTATATATTTTATATAGATGGGTGCAGCTGTAAGAATTTGCTATTTACCTCTGAGATTAATACAGTAATTCTGATTCTGATTATATCCTGATATAGATATAAATATCGATATATAGCCTCAGTTCATATCCCGCTCTGTTTACATCACGATATAGATATGAATATCAATATCCCCAAAATCCCGGCCAAAATGACTGGTTGTGGTAGAAGGGCCTTAGTCAGAGAACCACTCCTCACTTAAAGGCACATGACGGCCTGTCTGGAGTTTGCCAAAAGGCACCTCAAGGACTCTCAGGCCATGAGAAACAAAAAAATTGAACCTTTTGGACTGAATACCAAGAATCATGTCTGGAGGAAACTGACATGCTCATCACAGGCACTGCTCATCACCTAGCCATTACCACGGGGGATGTTTTTCTGCAGCAGGAACTGGGAGACTAGTCAGGGTTGAGGGAAAGATGACTGCAGTGATGTACAGAGACATCCTTGATGATAACCTGCTCCAGACAGCTCTGGATCTCCGACTGGAATGAAGGTTTATCTTCCAACAGGCCAATGACACTAAACACACAGCTAACAGATAACAAAGGAGTGGCATCGGGACAACTCTGTAAATGTCCTTGAGTGGCCCAGCCAGAGCCCAGACTTGAACCTAATCTCTGGTAATATCTTAAAATGGCTGTGCACTGACGCTCCCCATCCAACTGATGGAGCATGAGAGGTTCTGCAAAGAAGAATGGAAGAAACTTTCCAAAGATGTGCCAAGCTTGTAGGAGCATTTTCAAAAAGACGTTAGGCTGTATTTGCTGCCAAATGTGCTTCAACAAAGTATCTCGGAAAGGCTATGAATATTTGTTATATTTTTGTGTTTTTTCAATTTATTTTATTGTATTCAAACAAAGATTTCAAACAAATGTTTCTTAAACACATGACAAATGTTACTTTGTCATCGTGTGATGTTGTGTGAAGAATTTCGAGGGGAAAATGACTTGAATAAGGCTAAGTAACATAAAATGTTCATAAAGTTGGCCAGGCTAAGGCGTAGTGGGCTAAGGTGCTACCACTATGATCCTGGGGTCGCTGGTTCGAATCCTGGTTCATGCTGTTCAACAGCCCGGGGTTCCGAGGGAGAGAAATTGGCTTGGGGGGTGGGTAGATGGCACTTTTCCCACATCTCACAAGTGTGCTGCAGGCATCTGCCATTGCGTCAGATTTGGGGATCCGGGGGATCTGGGGATCCGGCGTTCTCCTCCAGGCGCGATGGCTGCCCGGCGATACAAATGGCGGCAGTTCGAAAAGAGGTGGTAGGCTATCGTCACATGACTCGGAGGAAACACGTGGACGATCTTTGCCCCTTGGCGTCGAGAGCAGGGCATGTAATGTGGGAGGCTACTTAGGAGGATGGGTAATTGGCATATCTAAAAATGGCAAAAATTATCATTTAAAAAAAGATGTAAAAAGTGAAACGCTGTGAATACTTTGTGAGCACTGTATGTCCATATGTCAATATGGATATTGATGTATTGCTAATTAATACCAAAGTAAACTCCCTTTATTTTTAGTCACAGTTCATATAAGGAGACATTAGGTTGCAATGTATCTTAAAACCACAATTTTACAGTATGTTTAATATATCTGACTGACCTCCCAGAATTCATGTCCCAGGTACCAGGTTCACTGTTACAATCTCTTTATTACTACTGCTGTGAAATGACTAATTCATCAAGCTTTGTGATTTGGTTTTCTATGGCGTTTGTGAATTAATATTAGCACTAGCCTCCTCTTGGTTCTGAAATTGCTTTTCTGTTCAGTAATAGTTTTATATTTTTCAAATACTAAGTTATGTTTTCATATTCTACTGTAAAACAGCTTGAAACAGCTCTAAACTCCTATTTACCCTCTGAGACATTCTTGACAGCAGCTTTAGCTGAGAATAGCAAAGAACTAGATCAGGACTAAAATAGTCAATACCCAGTCCATAAAGAACCTGCCTGAATCAGCCCCTGTCCTGATACACAGGTTTGGATCTGGACACTAATATGTAGAAATATGAGAACCTCTTCATGACCATTATTTTGGAGATATTTCTTCCTTTTCTGGAATAAGGATTCTGGGATTTTCTTCTATTCAGCCACATGATTTTGGACTTCCAACTCATCCCAAATGTGTTCAGTGGATTGGAGGTCAATGTCCTGCCAGTCCTATTCTTCCACACCAAGCTAAAACTATGTATTTATGGACCTTACCTTATACATTAGCCATTGTCATACTAAATTGTTTAAAATCATAGTGCTTCACAGAAAGTAAGATGCCCGACCCAAACCACGAAAAGCAGCCCAGACAGTTATTACTCCTCCATCAAACTTTACATATGCTCCTCTGCATTTGGGCGGGTAGTGTTCCACCCAAGCCAGATTTCACCGACAGGTTGCCAGGTGGTGAAGCGTGATTAATCACTCAAGAGAATGTGTTTCCACTGTTCTAGAGTCTAATGGCTGTATGCTTTACAACACTTCTGCTGAGGCTTGGCCATATTCTACATAACTGAACTTTAACACAAATCACGCAGGGTGTGGCTGAAATAACTGGGCCCACAAACGCTGAGTTCAAATTTCAGGGCAATGTGGAGATTATATGTGGCCTTTTCAAATCAGATTTTACTTTAATATGTGGTCTTAGATTGGACACATTTCAAAACATGTTGATTTTGATGAAGGAGGCCAAAGTCCATGCGAATGCCTTCATTGAAACACCATCAGGCAGAAGTTTGCAGTCGTATGAATGTGGAGAGGCCATATTGTCTTGCTGATTGCCTCTTTTTTAAAGGATGGGACTTTATTTATAAACAGAAGCCATGTTGAATGCTAAAAAAAAACTCACATTCATATTTCAATCAGTCATCAGTCTCATTTATAACGTCTCTCCAAAGGCGATGCGCAGAAATAAATCAGTGTACGTATTAGGGCTGCCTTGGTTCGTTTTTTTAGTCACCACATTTTTTTTTTTTTTTTTTTAAATACTGTTCCTGCATGCATGAGGTTGGTCATTTTTGGCTTCAGTCAGATTTTTTGGACAAAAATCAGTCATTTAGATTAGTCAACTAATCAATAAAATAGTCATTAGATTAATCAGGAGAAAAAATAGTGTGCATGTCTGTCCATTTCAGGGACAGATCCATTCACATTAAAGACAGATACAGGTCATTTACAGTCCTGAATGTGAGCCATCACGAATAATGATCAGAGCAAGAGGCTTTTAATGTCACCGTAGCCAAATTCAGTTCATTCATTCGTTTATATTTATTATATAAGACTATGCAAAATGCGGGACTATGCAAAAGTTTTAGTCCTCTGTTTAAATGAGAATAAAAATCTCCTCAACTGAGCAGTGAGTGTTTATTACCTCAGTAAAACACAAATATAAGAATAAACACAAATTACATTGCTTCAGAAAGTGTTCATTAAAACATATCCAACGCTCTCATGGGAGTCTAGTATTATTTATAGTTCTCATCAACACCTGGTTTGGTAAATCAGTGCTTAGCAAGATGACGGGAGAGGCCTGTAAAAATTAGATTCTGAAACACGCTTTAGACGTATTTGACTAAACATCCATAACTATGGAAGCTGTAATTATGTGACTGCCAACTAAATAGCTTACTTAAAGCTGTCCGAAGATCCACTCCTAAGACAAGTTCATATGTTGTGTATTTTCATTTTCAGTTCTTAATGTCATACTAAGTAAAATCTGCTAAAACGCCAAACAGTTTGATTTTCACAGTATATGACACAATATTTACCAGCAGCTCCGTTTCAGAATTTAGTTCCAGTTGCATTACAGTCTTCGTACCTCGATGCCACAATCACAGAGTACAAACAGAGGATACCTACAAAGGTTAACCTACAAAGCTGAAAGGCTATCCCAGTCATATTTCAAGTGAAAGGAAAAGGCAGCAGTGCCTCTGTCGTGTCCTGCTGTGTAATCAGTTGTCTGAGGTAGTCGGGTTTATCCATAAGGGAGAAAAAATAAAGCAGCAGCAGCCAGTCTCTTGGAGTTACCCTTTAGACTAGCATTGTTTCCTTTCACACTGCCTCCGGCACTGCCTCACAATGAGCTGCTGGTACTGATAGAGAGAACAACTTGTAATATTTAGCAGTTCCTGCAGTGTCTGACAGACAAGGCTGTAATCTGGACTGTACAGAACACACATCTGAAAAGTTGTAGTAATTAATTTACAGTACTCACGACAGTAATAAACATGGGTTTAAATGGTTTAGTAATGTCTCAACTAATTATTTATCAACACTGCTTAAGACATTATTAATACTAAATACATTTGTTTCTCTGCATACTTTGTTGGCCGCTTTTCACCCTGATCTTCAATGGTCAGGATAGTGGTCAATGGTGGGACATTGTCAGCACCGCACTGACACTGACATGGTGGTGGTGTGATAGTGTGAGCACTGGTACGAGTGGATCAGACACAGCAGTGCTGCTGGATTGTTTAATCCTATTAGTGTCACTGCTGGACTGAGAATAGCACACCACTGTTGAAGGACTACAGGATGACCGATACGAACTGGGCATTGCTGACAGTGTCCCACCACCCAAATGATACCTGCTCTGTGGTGGGCCTGTGGGGCCCTGATCCTTGAAGAACAGGTTGAAAGGAGGCTAACAAAGTATGTAGAGAAACAGATGAATTACAGTCTCAAATGCTCCTGTGTGATAAGAGAGGCTGATAAAGCGGGCAGTGAATATAGAAATAAGAGGGTGGTCATAATGTTATAGTTAATCAGATATACTGTGTATTTACACTAATCCTATTAATAACTCTTAACTAAAACAGCCCAATGCATTGATGTACTATTGTTTGTGTTGGTTGTTGGTTGTGATTTTTCATTATTAATATGATGTTAATATGGTGTTATTTTGCAGTGACGACGCCCCACTTTCTCCACATTAAAGGGGTAGAGGTGAATGCAGGGCAAACAGCTACCTTTCACTGTACTGTCAATGGAGAGTGGAGAGACAACTTTCATCTGTGGCTACAGGTGACACACACACGCACACGCACACACACACACACACACACACACACACACACACACACACACACACACACACACACACGTGTATAAACACTGATTGTATTTCCAAGGTTGCTTGTAAATAATGATGACTTCAGCTACTTAACTCTAATTTAGCTTAATTGCAAGGGTCAGAATACACACGAATGCATAGAGAGATGCTACATATTTACATATTAGTGTGTGTGTGTGTGTGTGTATGTGTGTGTGTGTACCCAGTGTCTCTGAGGTGGCTTAATCACCGTTTCACATTGAATTCCGGAGAATTAGGCCAAGGTTTTGTTTTTTGGTCCTTTGGTATTTGCGAGACATCTGGGACAAAAAGTAGTTTTGAGAGTGAAGTGTTTGTGCTTGTTTCTCTCTCCGTCTCGCTGAAACAGTGAGCAGCGTTTCCTCTCAGATCATGCTCTGCTAATCTCTTCTGACCCTGTCACATTAGCAGTGTTCTGTTATACTGTAAGTTGGGTTGATATACACACAGAAGCACTTTAGGTAACATACACGGCCTCTTTGTGTTGCTCTCAGTCAGAGTGCATCAAACGAGAACAAGCTTGTTTAAGTCTGCTGTGTCATCCCTCTCTCCCCTCTCATTCTCTCCTTCTAAGCTTCAATCGCCACATCTTATATACGGAGCTTATAAACCCTCTCCATGCCTCAAGGAGTTGGCAGTATATCATCGCTGTCACCTTGTTACTGTTGTTTGCCCTTTACATTGTGTGAAATGTTTATGATGAATGGGCCAATAGAAACGTCCCAAAATGACCTAAACAGTTGTTTCATTTACATACATTAAAGTTAAGAGACATGCTTTTATTCTCCCGTAAAGTTAAATGTTTGAAGATACTACGTTTTTTTCTCAAGATGATATGAACCTTTAGAACAATAGGCTAATTTTGTGGGATGTTTTTCATAGTTTGCCGTAATTTCATTTACCATTAAATTAGAAAAGCATTTGTTGGAGACACATATGCCAGATATTATTTTCAGGAGATCCTAGGTGACTGAAATGTGTCTTCATTTGAAATGTAAAAGTTAATAGGTTTTAAATTATTTGCTTTTAATTCGAGGTGAGGGCAAGCCTGCCCCTGTGCTGCTGTTTCAGGCACAGATCACACCTTAATTCTGACTTTGCATATTATACTATCTCTCTCTCTCTCTCTCTCTCTCTCTCTCTCTCTCTCTCTCTCTCTCTCTCTCTCTCTCTCTCTCTCTCTCTCTCTCTCTCTCTCTCTCTCTCTCTCACCCCTCTCTGGTGTGATGTTCAGTATGGAGTGTGGAGGACCTCTGCCAGGTAGTTAGTTACTTAAACAAACACGTCCTCATTACTAGGCAAACGAAACACAAACATTAAGTTAAGTCCCCTGATGACAGTAATAAAGAAAGATCTCCAATGAACAAATGGCCCCCATCTGCTTGCTACACTAGGTGACAGCTGGGGGGAGTCTAGGGTATATGTAGGGGTGTGTGCGTTTGTGTGTGTGTGTGTGTGTGCCTTTGTGAAGAGTAGAATTGATTAAAACTGGAAATTTGCAGCCAAGAAAACAGTCAAGGAAATATATTGCCATCAACTCACTGCATACGCGGACAGATGCATGATTGCACACACGGCCACATTCATCTACATGCCCAAAATACACACACGTGCAAGCACACACTCTCACTCCTCTCTGTTTGCCTGTGTCTGCAGGGTATTGGAGGACGTGAGGCTCCTATGAAGGCCACTAAGCCCTGGAATAACCAGCGCTTCATTGGCATGTTCGACGTAGTGAACACAACGAAACAGGACTCTGGACGCTACCGCTGTATAGTCCACTCCAACAAAGGCGTAGGCGTTTCTAACTATGGAGAACTGACCATCAAACGTGAGTTCATGTCACACCTGTGTGTACACCCCTGACCTACAGCATCTCCATGGGATTTCAACACGTGCATGCATTTATTGAACATCCTCTTATACACACTCATTCCTCCAATGACTACAAACTACTTCAGCTACACTAAAGATGTATCTGCTACCTTCCCACCTAAGCAACGCCATCTAACTTCCTCTAGAGTGAGTGACTTTCTGTCTAGAGCACATTGTGAGCTGAGGGTGTTGTGAGGAAGATTGATGTGCATTTTATGTTAATGGCTTTCACTCCTTTTGTTTTGATGTGTCTGTATGTGTGCAACTTTACGAGCGCCGTCCTTGACCGTGTGTGTATCCTCTCTGGAAGGACATAAACGCGGGAGTGTATTGATGTACAGTAGGCTGTCCAGCGCAGGCCTCCGCCAGTCATTTGATATGAATTTATGGAGACGGACGCTTCTAAATCTTCCATTCCTTCTCTCACATAGCCGCGAGAGTTAGGTAATGGCCTTCAATATTTCTCCTCCTCAATTTCCCCTTCACTCGCTTTCTCTCGCTCAGGTCGAGCGGCGAATTGAATTTATGCTCCTGTAGGTTCCTCCACCTACCCCCCACCTCTTTTTTATGGATTCACAGCTTTAGGTGACTGACTGCTTTAATCCTACCTTGTCCACACAGAAAGCTGTCAGTCAGAGCAGGCCGACCCCAACCTTGAGCTAGGCTATGCTCCCTTTAGGCTGTTTTCAGTGTTATGTCACACATGCACACACACACACACACACACACACACACACACACACACACACACACACACACACACACACACACACACACACACTTGTCTCTAGAGTGGGCAAACAAATTAAAATAAAATGCAGTGCAAAGTGAAGTTGTTGGTGGATATATGTAAACATGTTTGGTTCCAGATATGCCATCTGCCTGATATCATAAATTAATTAAAGTTTGCCAGTATTGGATGATAGCTGCAAATAATTACTGGTTTCGTTTAGATGAAATGATAAACAAACACAATGGCTTGCATAAAACCATGTTTTATTATATATTTTTATAAATTAATTAATGCTTAGTAAAGTTACTAATGTTGCAGCCATAAAGAAAGAACTGATTACAATTGTGTTGTGCCAGACTGTCATGGAGCAGAATTGTGTCTTCATTGACGAGTCCCGCCTTCGTCTTGTTGGAGACGACCAGCATATCGGTGTGTGGAGGCACTGCGGTCAGCTCAAGATCAAAGGCTTGTTGTTATACATCACATGTGCAGGAGGCCTGATGTCATGGTGTGGGGAGCAATTTTGTACAATGCCAGATCACCTTTGGTCTTCATTACAGGCATTTTGACAGCCCAGTGTTAAGTTAATGCTAGCCCTACCCTTTCTGGACACACTCCCATGCACAATTCCAACAGGACAACACTCATCCACATACTGCTTCCATCTCAAGAGCTCGCCTCGAAGATACAGGTACTAGGCAGTGTCCAGTCACATCTTCAGACCTATCCCCGATTGAAAATGTGTATGTAACACTCCAACCCTACCACAAAATCTGCAGGAACTGAGTAAGAGTATTCAAGGAACTTCTACAACTCCATGCCAAGACATCTGGCATATTGCATTATACCCAACGCCATATTGAGACACTAGTTCTGTAAGTGTAGCTCAATAAATACTGTCCATATCAGTCTCAATTTTAATAATTTATGGTAACCTTTATCTTCTTTCCAAACAGCAGTGCAAGCCCACATTTCCTTCTGGGTGCAAATATTGGTGCAGCTATTGTTTATGAAAAGTATATTTAAGAATGTTCAAATCCTGACTTCAGCTAAGCTTTGTTCATCTTAGAGTGCTGTGCTTATTGGGTTTGGTATTTTAACATTTAAGTGTTCATGCATTTACTTTAAAGATGGCCCATTCCACTGATTCCCTGGCCCTGCACACTGGTCTTCATGGAGATGATGGGTTTTGATGGGTGTTGGCAAACCAGCAGAATATCTCTGCCTGTACCTCCCAGGGTACAGCCCTGCTACATCATGTGACTGACCCTGCCTAGTGTTTTACCCTTTCAGATGCTAGTATGCCATAGCATTGCATGGAGGCTTAATTGATGTTGAACAGTGCGTTGTGGCTTTATGTGGCCATGTCAGCATTAATGAGCAAAGCTGCGGGTAATCAGAGTGGCATGGAGATCTTGGTGTAGCTCATTAATGGCTTCTTTCCCACCCGATTGGCAGATCTGCTATTCGACAGTACCCACAACATCCCAATTAGGGCTACAGCAGCTCAGAATAAGAGCACTTGTGATAAACATGCAGAGGTGATGGAAGTATTCTGGGTAGTCCTAGAGAGAAGAGACCAGATGAATGTTGGTCTCTTTACTCAATGCATTGGTTCCTTCCAGAATGTCTGGTAACAAGATTTTTAAATTTTGACTAGAATACAGTGAATCTGACTCAGGACCAAGACTGCAGTTGCTTCCAGTCATGTTTCACTCTAAAAACAATTCTGCATATACAGAGAGTGAGAGGTCCAGAGTGTGTCCTTCAAACATGCCCACAGTGAGCAATGTTATTTCCTCAAAATGTACAAGAGGTTCAAGTAAAAATTTCATTAATTTCATTCAGTTATGCTGAAGCAGTTTGACTTTAGGACCTAATGAAACATACTTCCATGTTCAGTTTTGAATTTGTGCCCATTAAACGCAATCCCTATGTCACTCTTTGCTAAAGACATCCCCCAGAAAGGAGTCTGTTTCCACAGCAGCAAGAGCATGAATCCATCTGATCTAACCTGGTACTGGAGGCTAGGTGAGAGGTAAAGGAAAGAGTATAAGGAGACTAGAGGAGATTGAATGAGCTGAGGAGAGAAGATGAGTAGGATGAGACGATGAGAGAAGAGCAGATGAGTTGAGAGCACAGAAGACAAGGAAAGTGGTGAGAGAGAGAAAAGAAGACTAGAGGAGATTTGATAAGAGGAGGAGAGACGACGGGAGCAAATACGAGTATGATGAGACCACAAGGGAAGAGTAGAAGAGTTGAGAGCATAGAAGGCAAGAAGAGGGCAGAGAGACACAGAGACTAGAGGACAGAAGATACATGGATAAGGAGAGGATGGGAGAAGAGGAGAGTAGATGGGAGGGGTAGAAATTAAAGGGAAAAGAGAAGATGAGAAGAGAGGGGGAAAGGAAAGAATAAGGAGAAGAGAGAAAATGGTACTAGAAGAGACAATGAACCATAAAAGGAGATGGAATGAGAAGAGGTGAGATGAGTAGATGTGATATGTGAAGAAAAGAAGACGGAGGAAGAGCAAGATAGAGAGAGACAGCAAAGAAGTAGAAGGCTTTTGTGTGTACATGGTTGGCAGACAGGTGCTGTACTGAAGCAGGCCACAGCTGTCCACTCCCATAACCCCATAACACACACACACACACACATGCGCGCACACACTTTCACACCCCTGACCGCCTGGACAACAGCCCTACAACAGCTGCTCAATAACCCCCCTGCCACACACATACCGCACCGTCACATGCACAAGGACACACACAGGCACACCCTCTGTGATACCCCCAGACTTGTCACACGCACATATACACACAGTCCGCAATTTTCTTTTCCTGCCAGTCTCAGATGTGCCCCCTGAGGAGACCACCTTCGTCCAGTTCTCCTCCATCTCTTAGTCCTTCGCATATAAATGCATACATACATACTAAGGGAGCACAAATGCACCACATATATATCAAATTGTCCAAAAACATATTATAGGCAGAACATTTTTATTAATATTATTTTTGTTCATATTTACAATCAAATGTGACAGCAGGTAGATTTTCTTCTTGTGTTTTAGTTCCTGAACAGGAAACCATACCAGCCATCCTAGCCAGCATTTCAATGTCTGGTCACCATTGAATAAGCATCACGGTCATGGTTGCATCAGCACTGGAGATTTTGAAAAGGGAATCAATGTTGATATCACATTGTTTCAGCATTGTTTCCATGTATTTTTAATGTTCAACATCAGTTGTTCAACATTGTGTTTTTAACAGCCATTTAATATTAAACATTAAACTCAATTTTCTTATGTTTATGCAACAACTGACATTTTTTCAACCACATTTCAACACTGAATGTAAGTCGTGTGAAGCTGGGAAGTTTCTCTTTTTATATTTCTTTTTATTTTATGTTCTTGGCAAAGCTCATTCCTTTTTGTAATACCATTTAAAGCAACAATGCATTATTCATAGACAAAATAAACGATGAGGTGGTAACTGAGGTATGCACACAAATAATATATTTTTTACAAAAATAAGGTTTTTATTTTGATATAAAGAGGGACACCCATATAATTCTCAAGCGGTATGATATAAAACAGGAAAACAAATTGTGATACTTAACAAAAACAAAATGTGTAAATGGTTATATAGGGTAGAGTGGGGGGTAAGTTGAATCACCACCTGTACCTGGGAAATCAGAAATATTAATTGTTCTAGCTCTTTTTTGTTGTAAGCATATTTTTAAGGCTCAAAGCATGTCAAAGTATTTCTGGGGGATCAGATATAATCAGTCTCACGTCAAAATGAACTGATCTCAGTTTATTTGGGTAGTTATTTAATCTGCCACTGTGGCAGCAGTGAAATCATAAAATCATGCAGCTATGATAGTCTTCACATCAACCATCAGAGAGGGGAGCGAATGTGATCTAAGTGGTTTTGAGTGTGGCTTGATTGTTGGTGAACAAAAATCTGTCTGTAGAGTTTACTCAGCGTGGTCTAATTAAAACAACACATAACCTCTGACTGTTCTTCAAAACAGACGTGTCTATTTCTTAATCCATAGTTTTCTGACTCTTTGAATCAGGGGCACTGCTAAGGTGTTAGTTTCATTCCTATCTCAATCTCTTGACTACACATATACTTTGTTTCTATACATAGAAAAAAAACAGCTCACCACCCTCCCCTACTGATGAAAAAATGAAAAGGCACTGTGCAACTCTAAGTAACAGTATTGTCTCATATATAATAAGAACAATGATTACACTTAAATGAGCATTGACTTTGGCACAGGTTTGGCCTCATGTGGCAAGTGTCACCTGTTATGTAGAGTGACTCATTATCAATTATATGTTATTATAGTTATGTTCAATAAAGTATGTGCTCAAAAAATGCTCAAAAGCATGATGTATTGTTTTTGTTGTCTACTGTATTATGCACTATTGTAAAAATCAATACGTTGTTCCTGCTGTCACCTTCAAAATCATATCAAAGTCTATAAAGTAAACTCAAATCCTGGTGAGATTTTTTTTTGATGCACTGAATCGTCTCCCTGGAGAATCTAAATTAAATTGAGTTGTGGTGCGGTCAGAGATTTGCATTGCTAATACATACATACGTACCTCATTCTGTCTCTTAGTCTCTCTCTCTCTCTCTCTCTCTCTCTCTCTCTCTCTCTCTCTCTCTCTCATACACAGACATCATCATTCCAGCTTTTCTGTTGCATGTCCATCCTTGAGCGTGCAGGGCTTACAGCATCTGCCAGACATTTATTAGCATCGCGCTCTGCATGTTTCTGCTCCTAATCTGCTGCTTTACCGCCTTTTGTCCAGGCTAAGCTCACTAAAGCTGGACACTCTAAAAGAGCCCAGAGCAGAATTAACTTCATTTACTGCCACCCTCCATTTTCCACCCCTTTATTTCGTTTTCCTCTCTCTTCACGCAATTATTTTCAGCCTAGTCTATTGTCCACTGTGGCAGGAGTTGAACTAACAGCGAAATAGAGTTGTATTGAAAAGAAGATCAGTGGTGCCTGCTCGGGTGACAGCGATTCAGTGGCTGAAGTTTCTGTCCAGGAATCCGAAAGTCTGACATGACGGAGCACTTTCCGTTTTCTCGGTGGCTGTAAATAGTTGACAATGGCGTGACATCTGTAGATTAATAAGTCATTATAGTTTTAAGCGGGCCAAGCTGAGGATGATGGAGCCAGAAGGCGTGACGGATGTCTTCATAAAGGCGAGTGCCACACTACTACGTTAAACGGGCTGTGAGCCTGTTAGCACAGGCCGCTCTCACCCCGCCAGGTCACGCTTGGCCGAGGGCCGTCACCACTGTGATGGATGGAGCATCTGCCAGAGCCAGTGGGTAACAGGGGGAGTCATTTCTCTTCTTGGCTAATGGAGAGATCACACAAAAGTACCCATGGCAACATGCATGCCTTTCATCTCAACTCAAAAGTTTCACACTTTCACAAAAAATGTGAAATTATAGATAAAAGTAGGGGGTGAACATCACGATACTTACTGTATCACAATAACTTCACCATATATATCATCATATTCTGACAAAGACAAAATGATCTTGTTGTGCCAGATATTAAAAACTGCTCTCAACAATTCTTAATACACAGGCTGCGTTACTCGGACGGCTGTGACCATCCGCATGCAGGTTTTAAAAATGCATGGTCAGAGCAGTGAGGTCAGAAGCCATAGAGATGAGAGAAAACACTAGGCCATACACAGTCCACCAAGCAAAAGTCAGGAGACAAAAGAAAATATCTAAATCCAAAAGAAACAACTGGATGGAGAGAACACTCAGGATTGCAGTGAATGTTGGCAATGCTTCACAAGGACAAATTGGATGAGAGGCAGTATATGTAGCAGAGATGTTGAGGGCGTAGAAGTAGAATGGATGGAACGACTTGTCCTTGTGTCCGGAAGTGACTGTTGGGCTTGGACCTGTTTGAAAATGCAGTCGCTGGTGAATAGTCAAAGTTTGTTGGGTGCAGGTTTTTTTTTTTTTTTTCATTTCAAACAGTTATAAAATGAAAATAAATTTTTGGGTACACAGTGTTAAATAGCTATTTTATTTTTTACAGACGTGATGTTAAATAGCTGATGAGAGCTTGGAAAGAAGGAGTCCTGACAGAAGAAAAGACAACAATAAACAGCAAACAGACAAATCTCTATGAGCTTGAACTTGAGTGACAATAGAAAGTGGATGTGAAGAACCGCCTAATAGTTCAAAATAGCTCTTCATGTAACCGGCAATTCTAATGATCAGGAATTTAGAAATGTTCCTATGTTCCTATGCTAGCTGGAATGACAGCAAAGCAGAAGGTTAGCTTTTAACTGTGTTTCAGATGCCTTATGAGGTTTGAAGAGGTCAATCAATCAATCAAATTTTATTTATATAGCGTTTTTTACAACAGAACGTTGTCACAAAGCAGCTTTACACGGATCCGGGTCCAAGCCTCAAATGAGCAGCCAGCAGGCAAACAGTGGCAACGAAAAACTCCCTCAGTTAGGAGGAAGAAACCTTGAGAGGAACCAAGGCTCAAGAGAGGAACCCATCCTCCTCTGGTCGACACCGGAGAGCAGATAACAAAGGCACAATGGAAAAATGGGAAAGAAAGAAAAAAAAAATAATGAAGGGAAAATAAATAAAATAAAAAATAAAAATGGAGAGAGGATAAATAAAGATTGGCTGAGATAGTAGTGCTACAGGTATGCATGATTGAGTAGTGAAAAATGAGATCCATGCAGGTGGGATAGCCAGGTCTGGAAGTTGATAGTAGGATGTAGGTGGATGAGTGGGCCGGTATCTGCAGGTGTCTCGGGCAGCTCAGGACATGGGGGGGAGAGAGGGAGAGAGATTAGTGCCCCCTTAAAAGTGTTAATGAAAAGCCTGCGAAAAGAGAAATGTTTTCAGGCATGATTTAAAGACGGAGAGAGTGTCTGAGTCCCGAACAGTAGGAGGAAGGCTGTTCCAGAGCTGGGGGGCTTTAAAGGAGAAGGCTCAACCCCCAAACAGTGTTCTTTTTGATTTTAGGGACGGTCAATAGGCCTGTGTCCTGAGAACGCAGTCTGCGTGACGGGAAGTAAGGTATTAAGAGCTCTTTTAGGTACTGGGGAGCTAAGCCATTTAGTGACTTGTACGTTAGGAGCAGTATTTTGTAGTCGATTCTAAATTTAATGGGAAGCCAATGGAGGGATGAAAGAACCGGACTAATGTGGTCAAATTTCCGAGTTCCGGTGAGAACCCGCGCAGCAGCGTTTTGTACTGATTGTAGCCTCTGTAGTGATTTCCCTGAACTACCAGCTAGAAGGGCATTACAATAATCTAGTCTAGATGTGATGAATGCATGAATCAGTATCTCTGCATGCTTGTGTGAGAGTGATTTACGCAGTTTAGTAATATTGCGTAGATGGAAGAATCCTGTCTTTACTACGTTACTAATTTGGCTGTCGAATGTAAGGTCGGAGTCAAATATGACGCCAAGGTTTCTCACAGTCGAGCTCGGTATGATTGAAAAACCGTTTAGGTTGATCGGGTTATAGGTATTATTTGATCCTAATATTAAGACCTCGGTTTTTCCAGAGTTTAAAAGAAGGAAATTTTGCGTCATCCTGTTTTTAATCTCACTAACACAGTTTGTTATTCGGCTGAGTGAATGATCCTCATTAGGTTTTGCTGATATGTAAAGTTGGGTGTCATCCGCATAGCAGTGAAAGTCGATGTTATGCTTTCGGATGACATCACCCAGCGGTAGTAGGTAAAGGGAGAACAGTAAAGGACCTAAGACAGACCCCTGTGGGACGCCATATTTAACTGTAGTGTGATAGGAGTGAGTATTGTTTATGTTTACACACTGGAGGTGGTCTGTTAGGTATGAATGAAACCACTTTTGGACTGTTCCTTTAATTCCTAAGTTATTCTCAAGTCTATGAAGTAAAATGGAATGATCACGGTATCAAAGGCGGCACTAAGATCCAATAATACTAATATAGCATTATGGTTTCGGTCACGGGAGAGCAGGAGGTCATTAGTAACTTTAACCAGGGCTGTTTCGGTGCTGTGGTTGGGTCTAAATCCAGATTGGAGAGCCTCGTTTAAGTTGTGACGGTTGAGGTAGGTGCACAGTTGGTTGGAGACTACTCTCTCTAGAATCTTAGCTAAGAACGGGAGGTTTGCTATCGGTCTGTAATTTGTAAGGTCATGAGGGTCAAGATTTGGCTTTTTTATTATGGGATTAATAATTGCATATTTGAGAGATTTGGGCATGTATCCTAGACTAAGTGAAGAGTTAACTATATTGAGTAGTGATTGGATCGTGGTTGGAGCGACTTGTTTAAATAATCGTGTGGGTACTGGATCTAGAGAACATGTGGATGGTTTTGAGGAGCTAATTAAACTAAGAAGGTCTTTTTCAATGACGGGCTTAAAGTAAAATGAAGCCTATTTGTAAAATGAAATTGAATACCTAGGAGAAGGTAGACTGGTACAAATATACACACTGACAGTGGGGAAGGACATGGCCAATATGTGAATGTTGATTTATCTTTTTTTATTTACTCCATAATGTGCATAATGTTATATAAGTAGTATTTAAAGGCTTTCCTGGTTTTTTTTTGTAAACATTATGTAACAGTGTGGATTTCACTGCTAATTACACAGTATAGTTGATTGCTGAGCTATTTTAATTAAATGCTATATAATTAACTTGTATTATATTTATAAATCCCATGAATAATTTTTACAGTGTACAAGCTTTTGGATTTTGCTGAAAGCACAATGGTCGGAAGCATTCCAACATGAATGGAAAAATGCTCATACATTCGACAAATATTACAGATTCAGTGAATATATATATATATAATATAAAAATATATATATACACACATATATGGAATTTGAGTGACTCTTGTGCGTAATGTAATGCCGGCTCTAGTGCATGCTCTTTTATTACAGTACAGCAGAAAGTTCACCTGTGGTTAATCTGAACACTGCCCTCTGAACTTTGTTCTGTAGAGAAGGGAGGGAGAGAGAGAGAGAGAGAGAGAGAGAGGGAGAGTGTGTGTGTGTGTGAGAGAGAGAGAGGGAGAGTGTGAGAGAGAGAGAGAGAGAGAGAGAGAGAGAGCGAGAGAGAGAGAGAGAGAGAGAGACCCTGATAGCTCAGCAAAGCTTCCTGACTCTTCTAGGAAGTGGTACTTAAGTTGTAGATATAAGGGCACATGAGAGAAGGGGCATATCAGGAGCAGAGGGAGCATATTGACATTAGTGCCAGAACATGTCATTTGGTCTATTTGTAACATGACACAGTTCTAATAACACACTGACACACACATTCTTCTGGGCCTCTGCTGCTCACAGAAAGTCTTTGTTCTCCACACAGTCAATTGTGCTTTTAATGATTAAACCCATCCAGTTCTTTCAGGACTTTGGTGATTTGCTGCACTCTCTGTAGATCACACTATTGGCCGAGAGGAGCCTGTTGCTCTGGCTCACAAATGTCCACCTTGGGCTGCCACTTTTTTGTGTGTCAACTAATCTAAGCAACTTTTTTTTTTCTCCAAAAAAGTAAAAAAATCTTTGTATTCTATTTATTTAGTCAACAATGAACTGAATATCTTCATATGATGCAACACAGCAAAATATGAACATAGGTTTACATACTGAACTCCAGAGGAAATCCATTTTGTTCTTTGAAAATTTACTGATCTCTGTCGACCTGGAAACCTGATCTATTGCATGACGTTCCCCACACAATCAAATGTGCTTAAAATCATAGCAGAAATCAAACATTTTGCTCAGATAGTTATGGTCATTTGGTCAGTTCTAAAGCAGGTTTCATTTATTTAAATGTGATCAAGTAGAAACTATTACAGGCATCTCCTGCATATTATTGAAATGTCATAGCTGATATATATCACTTCTTTTCATAGTCAAATTAAATCAATATTAACTAATGAATAAACATTCATAACTATAAGTGATCTGTCTTTAATGTGAATGGATATGTCCCTGAAATGGCAGGCCAAAGAACCGGTGGTGGATTCCACAGATGCAGACACACCCCTCCACTAGTGAACATCTAGGGAATTAACTTTGAGAGAGTGGACCTGGGTGTTCACTTAAAATAACAGACTGGACTAGTCACTTAACACTGCTGCACTTTACAGAAAAGGCCAGAGCAGGCTCTACCTACTGAGGAAACTGAGGTCATTTGGAGTGCTGGGAGGACTCCTGAGGACCTTCTTTGACCTTCTTCTTACAGTGGTAGCATCTGCCATCTTTTATGGTGTGGTCTGCTGGGGCACCAGTATTTCGGAAGCAGGCAGGAAAAGACTGAACCAACTCATAAAGAGGGTCATTTCTGTTCTGGGAAGCCCCTTAGACCCAGTGCAGGTGGTTGGAGACAGAAGGATGTTATCAAAGCTGGCATCCATACTGGAGAATGACTCCCACCCCATGTATGAGCCTCTGGCAGCACTGGGCAGCTCCTTCAGTGACAGGCTGCTTCACCCTAAGTCAAATCAGATAAAATCAAAATGTATTTGTATATCACTTTTCACAGCTGATGATGTCACAGAGCAGCTTTGCAGAAATGAAAAAATCAAAAGGTAAACAAAACATGAACAAAGGATAAGAAATAGACACCCTGGTGAGCAAGCCAAGGGGCAGCAGTGGCAACGAAAAACTCCCTCAGAGCTGGAGGAGGAAACTGTGAGTGGAACCAGGCTCACAAGGGGGACCCCTCCTCCTCTGGTCAAACTACTCATACACAGTTAGGGTGGACCCCCCGCACGTCTGTTCTAATACTAAGTGTTATAAGAGCTAAGTGGTAAAAGTGCATTTATTTTAAACTGCAGCCCTGAATGTAGCTGACAGATGAGTGAAGCTGAAAACAACTGACCTCACACGTGCAGGAATTATGCACTGGTATTAAGGAGAAGCATTTCTTATTTGATTTGAAGGGTTTCATAAATCAAATAGTAAATAAAAAATAAAGAGACGTGTTGGGTGCAAATCTCAATGTCACCATATTTTCAGCATTGACAATTTGTTTTGTCATCTAACCGCAGCACTATGTATACCTTTATAATTAAGATAATGGACAATTAAAAAAATCAAGCAAGATTTGTGCAACCTACGTAGTCAGAGCTTAGTAACAATCCTTTCATAAGGACCGTATTCTGTAAAACATTTTTTTATAGCCAGCAAAGAGTCTTTCAGTTATTGAGAGATTTTCCTTCAGTCTTCCTCGAAAGAGATTTTTATAGCAAAGTAAGTTTGTTGTAGTGGAGACTGGTGAGGTCAGAAAGTCTGCTGTGAATCTTCTATCAGTGCAGATTTAATCAGCTCTTGCCTGAGGCCTGGTTCTTGATGTATGCGCTACCGTACCCACTCAGTCTGTAGCCTACAAAACACAGGACACAGGAGAGGCAAACAGGATTAAACCCAAAACTTTAAGCCTTAGTCTAGAGATGTTCCTGATGTTAGTTTACAATATGTAATTACATGATTATTACATAGTTAATTCAATATTTGTCTTAATAATTAGTTACATTGTATTCAATTTCCATTCTTTTAGAGCTTCTGGTATGTTTTTATTTATGCTTTTTGACCCCCCCGCAAACAAGAAGTGTATATTTTAGTTTTTTCAAAATATTTGAACAGGTAGAAAAATAAAAACAATAAACTTGCACTTATAATTAAACATTGTTAAAATTCTGAAAAGCTGTACACTGGGAGTGTAAACATAAATCATTGTTATTAGTTGAATTTGCACTTTACACAGAATATCATCATTTCTTTCAATTAGCTATGGGTAAGAAATAATTAAATACAATCTGAGAAAAAAAATGTTTTAATGTGTAACTGCTCGGGCTAAATTGCTGGTGCTGGTGGTGATTTGATAAATTTAATTGTTATGTATTATCTGTGTTTTTTTAACCACTCTTTTAGCATCAGTAAAAATAACCTAAATATCGGTGCTGCTGACACCAATACTGGTATCCCAGTCTAGACAATAGATATTGTCTAGCACATGTGTACATCATGGGGGATCAAGGAGGGATCGTTAAAGTAGTCTGTGCTCACAGCGCTCACCCCGGTTTTAACTTATAGCGGTGGCGTGGTGTCTGAGAGGCAGGTGGATTAAATGGTTCATTTTAGGTGATGTTTGATTGGCCGGCTGTGGAAAGAAGGATTATGGAGTATTTAAGGGCCCCTGGCTGGGTTCACTATGGGACAGCCATCTGTAGGATCTGTGACTTGCACATGGCTACTCTAAATACGTAAACACACACATTCTCTTATACAGAAATACACACATGCATGCAAGGGCACATGCTACCACTAGGGGTGTAAAATGCACTTAGTAATGCATCTCACTTTTTGTTTGTTCACAATTTCATTAAAAAAGTATATTCATTATGTATTTATTACATTTAATTTTACGTTTTAAGTAATTTTTTGCATTAATGTTGATACTGTGTGATAAGTAATATATTTCAACTCAAAATTAAATATTCTAATCATATGAGAAACTGGTTATAAGCCATACAGTAAAACAACAAAGACTTGAAATGTCATTTTATAAGTAGAAAATAAAATACTAATGTTTATCCATTTGAATTATTAACACGAATTAAAATTTTTATGATATTCAGATTTTTTAGATGCACTAAGATTTTCAGTCTTGGTGTGGTTTTGCTTTTAATTCTCAGGTTAAGATTTGAATGTCTTTTTTCTAGATACATTTTTTAGTAATTGCATAAACATTATGCAGGTAACAACAGTAACAGTACAGTACGAATGAAGGCTCAGTGAGCCTGTCTGTTGTGTACATGAATAGGTAAAAGATATGAATAGGAGCTCTGAATATTGTCGGTGCAAACTAGAGACTAAACTAAACAATCAAGACAACACCAAACAGACTAGGAAGGTAAGACAAACAAAGGGTCCAAACATGACAACTTAGAACACACAATGACAGACAAAGACACGCTGAAACAAAAGGCAACTTATACACAGACATAGACATAAACACAGACATAAACAAAAACAGATCTGCAAAAGCAACTCAAGAGCAAAAGTGTTATTCCACTTTGTAGGTAATACAACTTTATCTTAAACCATAAACCACAAGCGATCCATCATAATTAAACTATAAACATTATAATCATTAATAGAAATGAATTAATAATGTTCATTTACAAAATATTACAACATGTGCACCTCTTTAATTGTGTCGACAATCAGTGAAAAGTAACCACCTACCAAGCTACCAAAATTGCTAGTACAGGAATCCTGTGATCCAGGTGAAATTGAATATTGGTAGGACCATAACATTCCGTAAATATGTTAAACTTTGAGCCTGTAAATTAATCAGGAGAGAAAGTAAATGGGAAAGGTCAATACATTTCAGAGCTTCCTTCCCCAAATAGAAAACAAATACTACTACTACTGAACACAATATACTGTTAACATTACCCTCAGGCACAACTCTAAAGCTTAATTCTAAGGTTTAAAGTGTTTATTGCTTTATGGTGCAATGTCTTGGATGATCATATATAACACACACACACACACACACACACACACACACACCCACACACCCTGTGCATGGCTTATTTATTCAGTACTTTGTTTCACTATTTCCTTTCTGATCAATATCTGTAATTCTGCAATAAATATGAATTACAGTTTATTATTATATTGGCTATAGTGTAACTGCACGCCATTGATGGACATCAATCACCTTTGCCTCACCCAGCAGGCATATATTCTCCCAAATGATGCCACCCTATAGGACACAGCCTGCATGGCTAGCACCAAGCCTGCCAAAGGCATAAAGTTTTGATGTGTTCATCAATGGTAATGTCCTAGCTGTAGCCAAGCATATAAACACACTCGCAAAACAGACAGTTCTGCTGGGCTAATCTCTCTCTCAACTTGCTTGCTCTCACCCTCTCACTTTCACACGCTGACATACCTCAGTGTTCAGCAAGATATATAAATGAAATTTCACTTTGGGTTGAAGTGGTTCAGTTGATCAATAATGCACTTTGCCTCACCTGGCTGTCTGATTGACTCCGTCAGCTCTTCCTGCTCCTTGTGAAGCAGATGCTGCTGGAACAGCACAATGGGAAACTGAAGAGCGTGTCTGTCTTTGTTTTGACTGTAAGAGGGAAATGTGCAAACATAGCACTTTTCCTGCCAATTTGTAGAGCATTATATACTGTACTGACAATGTAGCTTTATCCTACTTTGTCTATACACCAAAGAGAGGAGGTAGAAAAATGTCAATTGTGTGCATGCGTGTGTGTTTTCAGAGATCTGGTACATAAGGTGTTATGAACTGTGTGTGTGTGTGTGTGTGTATGTGTGTGTCATGTGTGTGTGTTTTCAGAGATCTGGGTACATAAAGGTGTTGAACTGTGTGTGTGTGTGTGTGTGTGTGTGTGTGTGTGTGTGTGTGTGTGTGTGTGTGCATTTGTGAGGAGTAGAAATAATTAAAAATAAGTAAAAATAAAAGAGTTGTTTTCTAAATACGAGTATGTAGGTGAATATTTCTTCCAATATTTCTGTCTACATCTCAATCCTATTTTAGTTCTTGAGCTAAAGTGGAGGAACTGTGTAAGCCTTGGTCACCCAGACATGGAAGGGAGTTTAAGTCTGAGAACAGAGGGTAACTGACCTGGTGGCTTTCATATGGACTCGGTTCGGAATGGACCACTTTTAAACTAACTGTACTTGAGGCCACAGAATTTTGATGGGAGGACTTAATGACACTGGGATCTGTGGTCCTTGAGGAACTTGTTATTGAACTTGAAACTGCAGAGGAACCTTTTAAGGTGCTTATAAAGAGCTGGGATCTTGCAGCAGAGAGGTGCCACTTAAAAATGACAAGATCCTTAAGGAACTTCAATTTGAGGTGCTTATTGATAGCAATAATTCATTGCAATATGTCATAATGCTATTCTTCAACATCCGAAATCATTATAAATCACAATTGGAGTCATATCACAACTCAAATATTATTTGGGGCCTCTCACACACACACACACAAATTGATTTTTTTATTGACTGAGAATAGCCGTTTGAAGCATGTCAATAAACTTTGAGCGATTCCGTGGCGCATATTTTACAGCAAAGTGGCTTGTGTGGTCCTTTTCTGTGCCATAATGCTGCTGCAGCTTGTCTCCTGCACTTAGGCTCAAGCCTCTCTTTTCTGTATATTAATAAAGAACATGGAGGAACAATTTCTTTGACCTTGTGTTTTGTTGGCGGAACAGCAATCAGTAAAAGATGTTGCCCATGCAGATTTCTTTTCTCTGATTATTGTAGCACGTTCCTAACCACATGGGGCCAATTTCATCAATAACACCACCCATGGACAAGAGGTTTATTGATCGACAGGCACTTTCCCAGATACATCCTTACTCAACTACCACAGTAGTTCAGGATGGCCTGGTTTTGGTTTGTTCTGAGGAGAGCACCTGAACTGACTACAGACTCATTGTAAAGGCAGTAATAACAATTTTTTATATTTTGTATACCTGCAGCTTCTGTACACACACACACACACACACACACACACACACACACACACACACACACACACACATCCATAGCTTGTCAGGTCCTGTAGAGGAGTATAGCTAATAGAAAAGGACCCAATAATATATAATAGGATTAAACACCATGACACCATGCCTAAGGTTAGGTGTGGGCTAGAGGGTTGTAAAGACCCCTAGGAATTTGGAGCTATGGATCTGTAGTCTTTTTCATCCCAATTTCCTCCCAATTTGGAAGTGTCAAACACCCAACCCTGTTAGGACCCTATCACACACAATGCTCATAACACTAGGAGGGTGAAAATGAGCAGTAAACGCCTTCTCCAGTATGTGTGAAGCCTCTTTTCCAACTGTCCCCACTGGATAATTGCTGGGCAGCCAACCCACTCAAAGGAAAGTGGAGGAAAGTGCCCTGATACAAAGACTAACAGACAACTGTGGGGACCTGGGGAAAGTGCACCATCTACCTAGAGAAAATTTGGCCAGCTTTGCTCTCTCTGACTCTGGCTGCTGATGGCAAACAGCATGACCCAGAATTTGAAACTTCAACTCTTGGATCATAATAACACAATAGACCGGTCATTAGTCCGCTGAACCACTCAGTGCCAGGGATGATGGAGCTCCATCCAGCACTTTTGGGATGAGTTGGGTAGTTGGGAACATCCTGATCTCAGTATCACTCTTGTTACTGAATGCCATCAAATCCTCTCAGTAACTCTCCAAATCTAGTAAAAAGCCTGGACTGTAGAGACAATTACCAGAACAACCTCATTTGAATACCCTTGATTTCAGAAGAACAGTGAATGAGCAGGCATCCCAATACTCTCCTTATAATGTGTTAGTTCATTATAATGATCAGGTATAACAAAAGCATCATTAAATATCATTTTAAAACATCAGTTGACATAAATATCTAACACGCATTTGAATGCCAGTAGCTGTTTTAAAACATCTGTCTACCCATACCAGTATCAACCCAACATCACTGTCCATCCCTAATGTGTGTATTTTCTTGCATCAAGCACAGCACAGTGTCCTCCACTTCTACAGGATCTTAACACACTGTTCTCCCCTCCTAGAGCCCCCAGTGCCCATTGCGCCTCCCCAGTTGACAGCAGTTGGTGCAACCTACCTGTGGATTCAGCTCAATGCCAATTCCATCAACGGAGATGGCCCCATCATCAACCGCGAAGTGGAGTACCGCACTGTGTCTGGAACCATGTATGACCTGCAGCCTGTGGACAAGACGTCTCACAAGATTGGCCACCTGGACCCAGACACCGAGTATGAGATCAGTGTGCTGCTCACCCGGCCTCTGGATGGGGGCACTGGCGCCCCAGGCCCACCGCTCAGGGCTCGAACCAAATGTGCTGGTGAGTAGCTCTGTGGTTTGGGGAGGTCGTTGTGCACTTTGGAGTTACACCAACTGTTATCTACTAAAACTGTAAATATAGCAATTACTGTTGTGCACTTAGTGGCCTTATGCTTGCATTGTTCAGTATTCTGATCTGACACATAACAGTGATTACATGAATGCATAACATGTCTAATTACAATATGGAAATTGGAAAAAAATTGTGCAAGTTGCCGAACTGTCCCTTAGGTAAATTATATCATGTATATTCAAGAATTAACTTTGTATTTGTAAATATTTAAATTTTGGGATGAAATTCTTCATATAAACATGAATGGGTTCCTGGCCCATCAGAAAATTAAAGGGAGGACACCTGGTGTCCGTAGGAGAGGTTTTGTTGTGTGCAGGTTGTTTTGTTTAAGGACAGTGAACTGGGATGCTGAATAGTGTATGTTGCAGAATATCAGGTCAGTGTCTGGGGAAGATCTTGGGCCGAGCTGGAGAAGGTCTGGTATGGAGGAAACATGCTCTTGCATTGTGTTGACTCAGAGCTCTGCTCTCCGGTACAGAATTCTCATTGTCTGAAGCCATGGTTGGTGTGTGTGTGTGTGTGTGTGTGTGTGTGTGTGTGTGTGTGTGTGTGTGTGTGTGTGTGTGTGTGTGTGTGAGCAGTTGGAAACCAGTTTTGGGTAGTAATCAGCACTGTGACCTCCTACTGAAGGTCTCACTGTTTCTCATTTGAGCAGATCTGATGGGAATGGATAGTTCTACTCACCCGGCCTTCACACCTGGCCCTTAGGGCTGTCTGTAGCTCTGTGTGTGTGTGTGTGTGTGTGTGTGTGTGTGTGTGTGTGTGTGTGTGTGTGTGTGTGTGTGTGTGAGTGAGTGTGAAAGAAAGTTAACCTCAAGGCCACTCTCCCTCTCACTGGATGATGGATGCTTAGGCCCCATGAGGAGTGTAGCAGAAGGGCTCTTTATCTTGTCCGCTAGAGCCCTCTTACCTCCCTTAACTCTTAGAACTTGAGATCACCACTTTACAAGCAGTTAAATGTCATTTTCTAAGCTGCATTACTCAGGATCAAAGTAACTCATATACATGATTCATATATTGTAGCAAACTACAAGACATTTCCTGTCTAATAATGTAATCATTTGTAATATTATTTAATAAAAATGTAATATTTATGTTTATGGACAAATATTTAATAATGTTTCATATAAATCAAATTTGAGGAGCCTAAGATCTCCTAAAAATAAGAGTATCTGCAATTTGTAATTGTCTCCTATAAATACTTTTCTAATGTTTTGGTGGCCTAGAGTTATAGGAGTTTTATTAAAATGTGTGCAATCAGATTTGCACAATTCTGCTCATGCAAAATTTAATTGATCAGCCAATACATGTGTCTGAGATTTGCTTCTTTAGTTTTGCACTGGAGTTGTGAGGTCACAAACAGAGAGTTATTGGTGGCTTATGACCAGTGGTTAGCTTTGAGCAGACTGCATGTCTCAGTTATCACACCTGGAGTATTATCTGGTATCTGACATAGTATGATATACTGTTGTATGAAAATCTAACAGTACATTCAGTACATTTAAACCAAACTGTTACATCCCATTGTATTGAATACTGAGGTCCAAACTGGGAAGCTTTCTGAACACAACTGTGATAGCTGTGTTCATGGTCAAATAGCTAAAAACATTAGCAGTGGCTAATTTGGTACAGTGGCCATTAGCAGTGGCCATTTTCATATTAGCAGCAGTACATGCACATGAATAATGCTACTTATCTCATTAAAGCATAGGAAGGTCTGGTATTAATTGCAGTATGTGATTGCAATGGAGTCACTCAGAATGGCAGCGGGTTTTTTTGTCTTTGAGAAGACGACCAAGACATGGATTCAGTTTGGTGTGGTGAAGGTCTGGTGTCATGATGTGGGATGCAGTGGGATGCAATACGATGGCAGACCACCTTTGCTCTTCAGTACAGACACTTTAACAGCTCAATATTATGAGGTCCTGGAACCAGTGGTCCTACCTTTTCTGGACTTCCAACAGGAGAATTCTGGTATGCATACTGCTGCCATCTCAAGAGCTCGCCTTGAAGACACAGATATTATGCCCTTGGCAGACCTATCCCCGATTGAAAATGTGTGGGATGCTATTGAATGCACTATCAACACCCCCCACAGCAAAATCTGCAGGAACTGAGTGAGAATATTCAAGCTATTGAACACATTTATGTTGAGCATTTGTGGGATGTGCTGGAGCAAGAATCTACAGTGGCTCCGTCTTTTGTAACACACAAAAGATTTTAAGATCTTCCTGTCAATCCTTGGTAGCATTGGAATCACCGGTTCTGCATTGCAATGGTTTGCATCATATCTGGAAGAGCGTTCTTACCAGGTCACATGGCAGGGAGCCACATCAGCTCCATGCAGATTCTCCACCGGTGTTCCACAAGGCTCAGTCCGTGGTCCTCTACTCTTTTCTCTCTACATTACTTCTCTTGGTAAAGTAATATCTTCTCATGGTTTTACTTACCACTCCTTGATCTCAGCTTGCCTGTCTGATGTCTCATCATGGATGGCAGCCAATCACCTCAAACTCAACCACAGCAAGACTGATCTACTGTTCATTCCTGGAAGCACTGGTCCTCACCATGATCTTACCATTTCCCTTGAGAACTCACTGGTCACTCCATCTGCTGAAGCACGGAGCCTTGGTGTAGTAGTGGATGACCAGTTATCGTTCTCAGCTCATGTTGCAAACCTGACTTGGTCCTGCTGATTTCTCCTTTACAACATCAGGAGAATTCGACCTTTTCTGTCTAGAGAGGCCACTCAGGTGCTTGTTCAGTCTCTTGTCATTTCAAGACTAGACTATTGCAACTCCCTACTGGCTGGCCTTCCTATACGGACCATCAGACCATTGCAACTTACCCAGAATGCAGCATCGCGGCTCGTCTTCAATGTTCCTAAATTCAGTCACGTAACTCCTCTGCTGCGTTCACTTCATTGGCTCCCTGTAGCTGAACATCAGATTCAAAACCTTGATTCTGACCTACAAAGCCAAAAACGGACCAGCCCCTCCATACATGATGGCAATGGTCAAAACTCGAGCTGTACCAAGAGCCCTTCGAGCTTCAAGTACAGCTCGGCTTGACCCACCATCCCTTAAAATGCAAGAAAAACATGCATCCAGACAGCTGAATCCCTCACTGACTTCAAATACAGACTGAAGACTCATCTGTTTCAGGAGTACTTAACTCCATAAAGACATTTGTGTTCAGCAGGATCTAAGTGTGAGGAATCTCTACATTCTAGCCTCGTCTACTAGCTAAGGATATTCTGAGTGAACAGCAAAGCACTTTTTAAGGTGCTCTGGATAAGGGGACGTCTGCTAAATGCCGCAAATGTAAATGGAAATGTAAATGTTAAGGATCTTCTATATAGGGTTGGGCAATATGCCTAAAAAATCATGGCGATATACAATATGATGAAAATCTTACGAGCATATCGGCATTTAATTTTAACACCAAAACAACAGAATCCTTTTTACTTAAACTGTAACCTTTAATTATGATGTTTCTACAACATAACTTGAACAAACCTGTACTCCGTACAGTGTCATCCCTCCCCAAACCATTTCCAAGCAAACAATGCTCTCCTGCTCTTTTTTTGAATCGTAATCATACACAGATGGTAGACTCTGTAAAAGACATGTTTCTTAACTTTTCATGCTTTCCCCCTTTATATGCTACCTAACGCCCTCAGCACTATCAATGTTAAAAAGAGTTCAGGAGAGGACTGGCTGCACCCCCTATTTCTGCAGCTTGCATCTCCAGTCATTTTATAATACATTACATACATTTTTAATCACTCCATTTTATCAAGCAGAATTCCCAGTAACTTGAAAAAAGCTTCAGATATTAACAATTTTAGAACAATTTTAGTCTCGCCAAAATTCTAACGCTATAGTGAATGATCACCTCAAGACATTTTTACATGTAAACTTAGTCCTACCTGAATTCCAATCTGGTTTTAGAGAGAAGCACAGTACACTCACTGCTACTACTCTCATTCTTAACGATCTCTTGACTTCCATTGATAAAATGTAACACTGTGCAGCCATCTTCATCTATCTTTCCCAAGCTTTTGATACGGTTATCATTCTCTACTTTTAAGTCTATAAAACATTGTTTTTAGAATCCTTTAGAATTTCCAATCTCACAGATAGCACTGTCGTTCTGCGGAAAAATAAATCAGAACTCCTACCCATCTCTAAGGGTGTCCCACAAGAATCAATCATTGGGGCAATATTATTTAATATTTACCTAAATGATACTGTCACCTCCATTGTTGAGGTACAAAATACATTTATACACTGATTTTATATTGCTCAGCGGACCACATTAGTGCTGCAGTGGATCAATTGCAGTAATTCTTTGATGCCTTATAATCTGCTTATACAACCCTAAACTTGTTTTAAAAGCTGAGAAAAACAAATTTATGCTGTATTCCAGATCATCTAACAGTTTTTAATACTTTTAAAATCACAACCCTGAAAGTTTCTTATGTGGAAAGAGTTAGTGAATATAAGTACCTTGGCATATGGCTACATGACAAATGTACTTCTAAGCAGCATATAAACAAATCATGCTTCCCAGGGCACACATGAAAAAAGATAGTTGAAGCCACAATTTTATCCATGCTTGATTATGGTGATGTGATACAGATATGCATCAGCAACTATATTGAAACCACTAGATTCTGCATATCACTCTGCATTAAGGTTCATTACTGGTGCCCCCAACAGCACACACCACTGTCACACTACTGTATGAGCAGGTTGTGTGGTCTTTGCTTGCTGTGCATTTATCTTTAAAGCCCTCTCTGGCAGTATGCCAATCTCACAAAAATGCTTATTAAAATGACAGAACTTACCAGACTTGCTCCATTGATTGGATCATCTTTCAGGTTCTCAGAGTTTTTAGTGGGAAAATCTGCTTTTAGCGGCAGTGCACTCACTGGTGTCACTCAATCATTTTAAACTCTTAGTCTCTAACTACCTCCCTATGGCCTGCTACTGTTTAAGCTGATTTTAGTTTTCTTTTCTTTTCTTTTTTTAAGATTATGTATAGTTTAGCTGCCATTTATCACCTTTCTTTTATTGTTCCTTTTTTCTCTCTCAAGTTATTGCTTATTTATTTGTTTATTCCTTTTTATGTATTGTTTAGGTTTTTTTTGGTTTTATTTATCTGTTGTTGCCTCATGATTTATCATTTTTAGTACTTTTGTGATATTATAATCTTACTTTGCTCTTTGTTATTTGTTTTATATCTTATTATATTATACCTGATGTATATGTTATTTAAATGCTGTTTTTTGTCTTTTTTCTTTGACAATCCCTATTTTATATATTTTGTAAATGACGGCCTACTGCAATGTACTCTAAGTTTCAATGAAGGTTGATTAATTTTACGATATGACCATTTTTCATATCTTGTACAAATTTTTTATATATATCTTGATATATTGATATTTACAATATATTTCCAAGCCCCACTTGTAGAAGTTTGAACTAAATACACTTGCCTGATCGTCTATATTTTGATCCAGTTGTGTGACAGATGGTTTCTTAATGCTGGAACTTTTCAGCCCTTAGCTTTCTTTCATATATCACATTAGATACACGTAGGCTTTTCAATACATCCCCTGACTCAAACACCATGAACAGTGTCATTAGCCCATTTCCATTTCAGCTGAATTTCTTTGAACATTTTATGACTGCAATGCATTGCTTACCTTTCCTTACTGACCTTATCTCAAGCCCATTTAAATGAAATGAAAACACTGAGGACTCCTTAAAGGGTTAATATAAGTGTCATTTTGTGCTCATTGTGTGAAAACCTCAGATCTTCAAAAGAGTAACTTGACATGAGACATAAAATGTTAAAATGATAAACTGCCAAATTTAAATTGTCAAAAAGTGAAAAACAGCAAAAATGGATATACATGGTTGTGCATGACAGCAACAGCATAGTGGTTATATTAGTGTTTGTCCTTTTTTTCTTTTTTCTCCTCCTTACATGCTTGTTTTTTTTTTTTCTTCCTTACTGGCTCTTTTGTTATCTTTGTTCAAGGACCGTAATGGAGGGACGATCACAAAGAAATACAAACGTAACAAGAAAAAGGGAGCTCTGCTCTTGAAAGTAAATTATATTACTTCGTATTCAGGCTTATCTTTTGTGTCCATTATTGCCTCGCAGAGCATACAAAGGCTGTTTTATCCTCAAGGTTTGCCTGATTGTTTTCTTTTTTTTTTGTTTTTTTTGTCAGTGAGTGTGTTTGTCTGAGGTATGGGGGTTATTTATTTATTTAGGCTGGTTTTTCTTTGTTTAAAATTTTTCCAAGTTCTGATCTCATGTTTGCTACTGCCTTCTTTTTTTCCCCAGAAGTTCTCAGTATAGATATATAGATATTTGATAAAAACTCTGAGCTTAAAGAATTAAAAATTAGACCACTACACATATGTAATAATGAAAATGACTGTATGATCAGGTCTTAAGATTAACTCAAGCGGTTTCGTACCCTATGGGCAGAATTAAAATGTCTGAGGGCTGTTGGAGCAAATGATCTTGAGTCAGTCAGTTGAGCAATTCAGTGACCGCAACCTTTTGTTGAACAAACTCCTCTGCTTCATGATTACGGTGTATAATGGGTGACTGTCATTGTTCATGATAGAAAACAGTTTGTCCGAAGTCCTTCTCTCCATCGCTGTTGTCAGAGAGTCCAGCTTTGCTCTGACCAGCAACCCAGCCCGTCTGACCAGCTTGTTCAGCCACAGTGCTTCTCACCTCCTCCCCAGCTGTCTATGACTATGGAGTGGTAGAACATCTGCAGGAGTTTTCTTCAGATCTTGAAGGACCCCAGTTTCCTCAGGAAGTAAAGCCAGCTCTACTCTGTCCCGTACAGAGTGTCAGTGCACTCTGACCAGTCCAGTTTATCCTTGTCAGTGTTGATTGTCTGGAGAAGTGAAGTATCAGCAGTGATAATCAGTAATCAATGAAAGTACAGCTATTAGTAAAAACATGACTGGACAGTTATCGTGTTCACACAGCAATGGCCCAAAGTGGCCCAAATCCAGTGTTTTTCATCATATTGACACAGATATGTTATTTGTGTGGCAGTGTGAACAGCAAAACTAAACACTCTATATTTGATATATGCAGTTTGGAATTGGGCCACTTTGTGGCATTGATACATATCTGATTGTGAGGTCAAAGAAAATGAAAAACCAACAACCCAAAGCAAAGAAGTGGTTGTGGTCCAATAAAGTTCACTTTTAAAAGCAATTATGAGGTCATTCTCGATGATAAGCCCAGCCGTCAGCCACTGGAAATCCTTGATAGCTCTGCAAAAATGAAAATAATCCTCTGGGAGCCTTTTGCAAATGCTAGTCAGTTTAAGAGTGTGATCACCTCCTCATCCTCTCTTCCTTGATGACAACAGCGAGTGTTCATTGTTGGGAATGGTTAAGGTCCTTAACAATCCTCCTGGGTTTAGTCTAGTGCCACTTGCTCTAGATGTTCTGTAGGTCAGGGAGCTCAGTTTGGATGATGTTTTCAGTTCATCTTACCACTTGACCTGTCATGATAACATATTTCAGCACAAGAAATGGATTATATATCTTTTTTTTATATTATAAACAAAAAATAAATTAATTAAAATGCTGTGCCCCGCCAACCCACTTAGTGACAATTACCCAACCCCATTAGGACTCTCTCCCTATCACTATAGGAAGGTGAAGACAAGCACATGCCTCATCTGATACATGTATACAACCACTGCCTCTTTCAAGAGAGCGCCATCTACCCACCCATAGAGATTATATTAGCATGGGCAATTTCAGTCTCTCTTGGACTCTGGCTGCTGATGGCAAACATGATCCAGGATCTGAAACTACAATCCTCAGATCAAAGTGCTAGCATTTTAGACCACTGACCCACTCAGGGCCCCGTCAGCAAAATTTTTAGAACATTGTCATATGTATCCTAATGAGTCCATAAGACATTGGTCGTGACTTGCCTATTCAGCACCCTCTGGAAAGCCCATCTGTCCTGCATGGTGCTGTTCCCAAAAGGCTGTGTTGGATGCTTTTGATGGTGCAAGTGTAGAAGTTCTGCAGCTCAAAGATGCATGTAAACCCCAAAGTACTTAAAACTCCCTACACGTCCCTCTGTAGTTCAGTTGACGCTAAAATCTTTCAAACACAGATTTTGGAATTGTGTGAATTTATAATGAAGAATTGACCAAGGAGGGTGGTAGTGCATCTCCTGTAGTTTTTGTGGCAGTGCACTATCACCACATTTGACTTGATGTTAAGGAGGTTCTACAGGTGTGTCATTGTCAGACCCACCACAACCATGTCAACAAACTTGGTGATCATGGTAGAACTGCAAATGGCCAGTGAAATATGGTTTAAGACAACGCTAGAGGTCTCTAGTGTTGATGTTTTTGGATGAGACCACACTGTCTCATCAGTCCCATATCTTAACTTGTGAATGTTCTAGATAGATTTTTGTTCACATTAACTATGCAAGGTCAGCTGGAGCAGTGACCGGAGCAAAAGTCATGACATCACCAAGTAGAGAAATCTGAGGAGCATTATTTAGTAGATAATGTTGGTAATTGTGTTAAGGGACTGTCACACCAAGGTCTCCAATGTGTAGTGCACGCAATTATTACAGCCATTAACCAGATCTACAGTCACTGTGCCATCATTAGCTTGCCCCTGGCGTGTTAACACTAGGCACTAGACTAAGGCAACCAATAAAACCACATGATAACCTCATACTGCCAGACCTTTTATATGCTGATTCGGTGATTAACTTTGAGCAGAATGTAAATTAGTCAACATCTTTACTCTGTGAAAAGGCTAGAGATCAAATTATCCCAAGTTGAATGGCCCATTCCTTCACAAAAAGGTACTACCATATGTAGATGTGTGGATGGAATGGAAGAATTTAAGTTCATGATTCTTTTTCCAACAAAAGTACACATTCATATAGTCATCAAAATCTATCCCTATTTAAAATCATTCACACAGATTTTGGAATTGTGTGAATATATAATGCAGAATGAACCAACAAAAACCAATAAACCCAAATTGAGATTTTTTTTTGATATTGGAGGAAAAAAGATGGACTGAGGAGGACACCATTGGTGCATTCCATTCTGAAAATGCTGTCCAGGTAGTCATTGCCTTCAAAGGCAGCATTCTAACCAACAAGACACCTTCAGAATCAGCATACTTCACCACCTCCAGGGCATGAGCTTCATTTACTCACAGCACGCTTTCCCTCAGGTTAACACTCAAGTAACCGCTGTGTGTCCCAGTGAATCCTAGTGTCATGTGCAAGTGGATAGAACAGATGACAAGGGTGTGGCAGCAAACACAGGGGTTAGGAATTTAATGAAATAAAGAACAAAGCACAAGGCTAACAAACAGGGTGGCTAACAAACAGGGTGGCTAACAAACAGGGTGGCTAACAAACAGGGTGGCTAACAAAACATACCAGCAACAAACAGTGACAGAACAAAAGGACAGACTGAGGAAGGGTCTTAAATAAAAAGCACTGGACACACCTGAAACTACTGATTACAAAGGGGCAGGGTTACAAACGAGACACAGGTGCGAATGGGCGGAGCAAGGGAGGAGACAGAACCAAAACAAAAAACAAACCATGTGCTAAGGAGCACATGGGGGAAACTGACAGGGAAGACAGGGCTGGCAAGAGACACACATGACACCTAGTCAGACAGGATGGATGCCAAAGTGGCTACTGTGATTTTTGTCCTGCTCTAGCTCTTTTGTGGGAGTTTGTGTTTGACGAGGAGAGGGCTGATGTATGGATGTGGCGTTTCCACCACTGTTTTCAACCAAATGTTATTGATACAGTTTATACACTCTTCTCATTTAGCCGGACTAAGTTATATAGACTCAGCTCTACCATCACTTTATAGACAGTTATAATCAGTTCTGTTTAGCTAAATGATTTGTAGAAATGTATGTTTATGCAGACATATTTATTAATAAATCTTTTCAGTACATTTAAGCTAATTGTCAAAGTTATTATAAAGACATCACAACTAAAATATGTCATAATCACCTCCTAAATATCAATGGCTTATAAAAACTAGCCTGCTTTATAAATCAGATTACACAACGTTACATTGCAAAATGTTTCTCACCCTGAATCCTTACACCATGATTTGCAAATAAGTGTGGAAATTTATCTGAAAATACCCACAAGCTCTACTGTGATACTGCTTGATAGAAAGACAAGCAAGATGAACAATATTTTTTATTTCAAAAATATTAAAATATAATGAATAGCATTGTGTTTTTTATGCCGTAATCACCAGACTGAGTGAAGAGAAGCTTCCGCCTCTGCCTTCATAAAGGCCCTGGGTTCAACATGATCTGAATGAGTCTGATTTATATATAAACAGCAAACCATCATAATTGAACAGATTATTGACACACTTAACTGCTGCATCACAAGCTGCAATCATTTAAAGTCATCCAGTTAAATGTTTTATATAAGAAGCTAATGATAGCTTCAGCAGACTCATGTCATGGTTTTCATCATAAAGAAATTCTTTCTGAAAACATATTTAAACCATCTAAAATATAATGTACTGTTTGATTAATGTAAGAGGCAATAGGCCAAATATACCAAATATAATTAGTAAAAATGACATAAATCTACTTACATTAGACTCTTCCCCACCGCGACTCCATCCACCATGTTTTTAAAACCTGTTCTCTGGAACACTGAGCAGATGAACTGCATGTCAGCATTGCCTTCAGTGATGAGGATACATGCCCCGATACCTTCAGAGTTCAGGCAGAATAATGTTGCTGCCTAGTTAAACAGCATATGCTGAGATGGTCCTTATCTCGGGAGTGCGCATATGCTGCCCACAAAGGCAGCTGCCTTCAGGATGGAACACCCCCCATGTCAACTTGTTTTTTGACTGTTGCATAGAGCTGGCGATATACTGATATTTATATCTATATCAAGATATATAGTGCAGATGTTTGGTGCTGGCCACTCAGTCAAACTGAGTGATAATGGTAGGAGGGGAGGTGACAGGGAGGGAGGTGACAGGAACCCAATGGTCACTCTGACTGAGCTCCAGCGTTGCTCTGTGGAGTGAGGAGAACCTTACAGAGGCATAACCATTTCTGCAGACCTCCACCAATCAGGCCTGTGTGGTAGAGTGACCAGATGGAAGTCACTCCTTAGTAAAAGGCATGACAGCCAAACTGGAGTTTGCCGAAGGCACCTAAGGGACTCTCAGTCCATAAGAAAAAAAAGATTTAACTTTTTGGACTGAATGCAAAGCATCATGTCTGGATGAAACCAGGCACTGCTCATCACCTTGCCAATACCATTCCAATACTGACCCTAATAGAGTCATAAATTTACAAAGGGCCCCTCTCTCTCTCTCTCTCTCTCTCTCTCTCTCTCACTCTCTCTCTCTCTCTCTCTCAGCGTCCCCTTCTACCTGTCCCTTTCTGCCACTTGATCTGTTTTTCTCCTTTATATCTTTCTTTCTTTCTTTCTTTCTTTCTTTCTTTCCTTTCTACTCATTTTTATTCCTCTTTTTTGAGGCCTATACCTCATCTAGGCCTATAGCTTTTTTTTCTCTCACTCTTTCCTCTCTATCATTTCTCTCTCCATTTCTCACTGCCCACCCCAACTGTCTCTCTCTCTCTCTCTCTCTCTCTCTCTCTCTCTCTCTCTCTCTCTCTCTCTCTCAAGGCTCCTATATGTTCTTTACATTTTTTCAGTCACTGCAGCAGATTGTTCGCTTGCTCCTCAGTGATAATGGTATTGTTGCCTTGAAGTATGAAGGTATGAATAGCCGCAGGCCCAACTGCTCCCTCAGCCAGATAACCCCGAGCTACCATTGTGCTTGTCCCCAGCCATGTGACCTCTAGGGTTTGCGCTTTGTTCCAGAGGACGCCGAGTGAAGGCTTCTCACTTTTAGCCACGCTGAATTACATACCAATTCTGTGTCCTTTTGTCAGCCAGAGAAAGAGCAAGAGATTGAGTTTGGTACGGCAAACGAAGGTTATCTGACTGAAAAGAGGAAAGACCGAGAAGAAAGGGAAACTGTTTATTCTTCGCAGTTGAAGGTGGAATGGCCTTTTGTCTACTCCTCAAGGGCAGTCTTCAAACAACAGCTGTTGTGAAAGAGATGCTGCATTCAAATGCATTTATGAAATGATTTGTTCCTCAGCTCTTCTCTTCTCTTTTCTCTCCTCTTCTGTTGTGTTCAGCTTTTCCACAATGGGGAACAGATGTCAGTCCACTGAACTGCTTCTCCTAACCCTCACCCCACCACCAAACGAACCTAAATAATCATCACCTTGCATATTTTAATAAGACGTACAACTCCATAACCAGCAGCTATGCTTCATGTTGCACTTCTTCGTTTCGGCCCAAATTGTTCATCATCTGGAACGTGGGCTGGCTGGGAACTGACGAGGCTCTCACTAATGATGATGAATTTGCTCCCAGGTGATTCTAGATGCTTTTTTGGAGTTTGATGCAGCGAAAAAGGCACCGCTTTCGACACTTAGGAGGCTGTCTGAAATATTGTCTTTCTCCTAATCAATCACTCATAATCTATGGCCTGTCACATTCACCAGGCTGTGCTTCCTCGTGGAGGAATGAACGTCTTGTTTAGGAGCCTTCATCAGGAGCACTTTTTAGGTAGAAATCAGTTTTTGTTGATTCTGTTCAGTACAGTTTTATTTACCCATGAGGCACTGTGCGTACCATCAAAACTTTTCACCCACTAGAACACTGAAGCTTTCCTGAGGTCTGTGGAGTCAAGGTGTCAGCAGCACATGTTTTAATCCTTTAACAAGTACAATCCCACCCGTGGGATTTTCCATGGCTGGTCCTTGGTTAGTATATTCCCGACAGTGGAGCTGTAATGGCATAGAACCTTTAGCTCTAAACACAAACCAGCATTAATTCCACTGGTTCATCTAATCTGCCTCCCCAGCAAATGGCACATCTGTACGATACTGACGAAGAGGGACGCAATGAGTTAGTTGACTAAAATTAGTGCTAAAATTATTGGACAACTAATTTAATAATTTAAATAATTTGTTGGTGATATCACACATCTCTCGCTCAAGAGGAAAGGTGCATGATCTCTCTCTCTCTCTCTCAGCCTCCCCTTCTACCTGTCCCTTTCTGCCACTTGATCTGTTTTTTCTCCTTTATATCTGTATTTATTCATTTCTCCCTCTCTCTCTTAACCACTCTTTCTTTCTTTCTTTCTTTCTTTCTTTCTTAATTTAATAATTTAAATAATTTGTTGGTGATATCACACATCTCTCGCACAAGAGGAAAGGTGCATGATCTCTCTCTCTCTCTCTCTCTCTCTCTCTCTCTCAGCCTCCCCTTCTACCTGTCCCTTTCTGCCACTTGATCTGTTTTTTCTCCTTTATATCTGTATTTATTCATTTCTCCCTCTCTCTCTTAACCACTCTTTCTTTCTTTCTTTCTTTCTTTCTTTCTTTCCTTTGCACATGAACTTCAGAAGAATCATCTAATTTTATTGGTCCTTACTTTATACAGTTTTAATTCACTCAATCTGGATGCATTGCTGCACTGAAAGCATACAGACTGAGCAGCTGTCTGTCATTTGAACAGAGTGTTCGCATTACACTATTTGTGTTATATTTTGTGTCATGAAAGCTATAGGACAACATATTGAACGGAGTTCTATTAGTATAGGATAAGATCATTCCTTTTTAGTCTAACAGTTGGGAAATTCATATTGTTACAGCAGCGAAGGGATAGGAAGGCACTCAGTACATGGACTAGATAAAGTTAAGTATAGTATAGGATATGCTGTAGAGTATAGTATATACAATATTAACACTGTACATAAGAAACAAATATAACAAAATATACAGATAAATTGCAGATCATTTCACACAGGGAGGTGGAAGATACACATTATGCAATATTGAAAATCTAATAGTGTATGGAGTTTGTGTGTGTCTGTGGTCTGCAGGGAGCAGTGCTGGTTTTAGAGTCTAACAGCAGTAGGAAGGAAGGACCTGCGATAATGCTCCTTCACACACTTAGGGTAAAGCAGCCTGTCTTATGCATGGGTTGGTGTCATTCTGCAGCATGGATGCCAACTTGGCTAACATCCTTCAGTCTCCCACCACCTTCATTGGGTCTAAGGGGTCTCCCAGGACAGAACTGGGCCTCTTAATGAGATTGTTGATCTTGGTGTCATGTCTGCCGTCAAAATACTGCTGCCCCAGCAGATCATAAAAGATGGTAGATGCTACCACTTTGTCAAAGAAGGTCCTCAGGAGTGCTCCCATTGCTATGAGTGCACTCCAAATGACCTCAGTTTCCTGAGTAGGTGGAGTCTGCTCTGGCCTCTTTTGTAAACTGCAGTGGTGTTAACTGACCAGTCCAGTCTGTTGTTAAGTACACCCAGGTACTTATAAGAGTCCACTCCATGGATGTTCACTGGTGGATGGGTGTGTCTGCACCTGTGGACGTTCACCACCAGTTTAGTGTTTTCCACATTTATCTGAAGGTGCTTTTGCAGACACCAGTCCACAAAGTCCTGAATCAGTTTTCTGTTCTCACTGTCCTCATTATTTTTGAGGTTGACAATCGTGGAGTCATCAGAGAACTTGGAACTTGGAACCTGGAGGCTTCTCCAGTTGAGAAATCACTCTGTGTAGAAGATAGATGACAGCATCATGTACCTCAATGCCAGGCTGTTAGGCAAACTGAAGAAGGTCCATGGTTTGCCTGTGTCTCCAGTGACTTCATTGGATAAGAAGTCAGTGCCACTGGCCTGTAGCCGTTGAGGTCCTTTCGGTGCAGAGTTTTTGGTACAGTTACCACACAGGATGTTTTCCACAGCTGTGGAACTCTTCCCAAATTCAGGCTCACATTAAACATGTGCTCAGTGACCACACAGTGTTGATCTGTGCAGGACTTAAGGGACCTGGTGCTGATTCCATCTGGACCTACAGCTTTTCTCGTCATGATTTTCCTTTGCTCATTCCTCACCTGGGTCGTTGTGAGGTAGTGTGTGAATGGCAGATTGGAGCTGCCACCCGATCAACCAGTGTGGGTTGGCAGTGAGCTGAGAGCTGCTGAGAAGGGGGGAGGGCAACATGCAGGTAGTGAAGGTTCAGCAGGGATGTCTGTGTGGGGTGAGGGGCAGGCGAGTGATCAAATCTATTGACAAATAAATTTGATCACTCCCCTGGCCCTCACCCCTCACAGACATAGGAACTGGATCCAATGAATCAGCCATTGCCTCAAAGGTTGCTGGTTCAATTCCCTGCTGTGTGTCTTTAAACACAGAGGACAAATTCCCCTGCATGCAAGCACATTGGGTCTAGGTTTATGTTTAAAGTCATGAAAAGTCACCACTTTACTATAATGGGTAGAAATAGGATAGAAATTGTTTACAAATAATAAAAAACTATCAGATCCTTGATCTGATCTTATCTGCTCAGTTCTTGCCTTTTGATTTCCCACACTCTCCACTCATTCCAGATGAACTCACTCTGCAGTCCTGTAAGTTGGAAGGTGGAGCTGGGCTCAGAAAGTCTTCATTGCCCCTACACAATTACAAACTATATGGGAATGGGATTAAAACCTCCTTCCAATTAATGAGATTCACTCTTTAGCTACTCAATATAAACACACTTAAGAGAAGTAAATCAAATCTGCAGGTTCTAACTCATCTGAGTTGAGTCTCGGGCCTCTCCTGCCCTTATTGGGTGCTTGACCGAACACCAGGCCCTATCTCATTTGTCAGACTAGCATATTGTGTTGGTCCCGAAGGTCAGAGGTCACCTCAGGATCGCGCTTCATCATGAGACAGAGCTAGGCAGGTCTCAGGAGCCGTCATGACCCCAATCACCACAAGGACGGCGTAGCCGGGAGAGCGGAATGAACGATCGATTCGGACCGTGCTGTGTTACCTGCCCTGAGTCAGCCTATTAGAATAGGTGTGTGTTTGAGAGTGTGTATGTTGTCAGAGTGTGTATTACCATAGGTGTAGGCCTGTCAATTGGGGATTCAGACTGGGTTAGCATGCTTGACTTCTCTAGACTCTAATACATTTCCCAGACATGGCTGTCTGGCAGACTAGGTGGGCGTTTACAAGTTCCTTCTCTGGCATTTCGTCTTGCTGTGATGTCCTTCCAATTTTATTCATTATTTTAATAATTAATACATTAGAGCCTTACATTAAGCCTTATATGGTAGGTTATATGAATTAATATTAATCAACACATATGTCCATATGTATGTGGACACTGAATGTATTCAGCTACTTTAAGTTGCATCCATTGCTGACACAGATGTGTAAATGCACACACAGCTTGTCTAGTCCCTGTAGAGACATACTGATAATAGAATAGGACTCTCTGAAGCACAATGTGAAACTATTGACACAATGGGTAGTGTAGTTTTGGGTCGTGAATGGGATGGGAATGCGTCACAATTATCTTGCTTCTAGTGCGGGTCCGGAAACAAATTAGATGATGAATTAATGGTTGTCATTTATATATAAGACCAGGAGCTGAGTGAACTGGCAGGTGTCACGTGAGCTATTACTCACTGCCCCTGAGCGTCACAGTCTACAGCACCTGGATCAATACCTATCTGCAATGGAGGATTTTACCCAAACCTGCCTGATTAAACAGCAGTCTCAGAAGGCGGCATAGGGCAGAAGATTTGTCAGTCATTATTGGGAGTGTGTGTGTGTGTGTGTGTGTGTGTGTGTGTGTGTGTGTGTGTGTGTTTGTTTTATGGCAGGAAGCAGTAGTTTGGGAGAGAGACACACTCTCTCTTGTTCTCTGTCTCTCTCTCTCTCTCTCTCTCTCTCTCTCTCTCACACACACACACACACACACACACAGACACACACACTGTGTAGCTCATTCGTGGCCTGCTTCAGGCTGTAAATCACAGGCCTGGCTGCTCTGAGATCAACACATTGTGTTTGCTATATGGCCTGGCCTGCCACCACCACCAGGCAAGGGCTGCTCCATTAATCAGACCCATAGAGAGATAGATAGATAGTGTGTGTGTGTGTGTGTGTGTGTGTGTGTGTGTGTGTGTGTGTGTGTGTGAGAGAGAGAGAGAGAGAGAGAGAGAGAGAGAGAGAGAGAGAGAGAGAGATAGACAGAGAGAGAGACAGAGAGAGAGAGAGACAGAGAGAGAGATAGATAGAGAGATAAAGAGAGAGAGAGAGAGAGAGAGAGAGGGGCGATCTGCTTAGACATCAGCTCAATAAATCGGCCCTATCTGTGTCTGAATGCCAAAGGCTGTGTTTGTGTGTCTGTGTGTACAGATTTGTTTTTGCACTTTTTCAGGACAAAAATCACCTGAATTCTCTTACTCTATTAGTGTCCCTCTTAGTCTCTCACTCTTGTTCTGTCCATTTTATGTCTCTATATACTCATCCAAAAACATTGTACCTGCTGTCTGTCCGCTTGTATAACCTTTAATTGCACCTACTTTTGTTTTCTTCTAAGGACTAAAAACACATTATATCTCATAAATCCTGTTGGGAATTGATCATCCAACGTTATTTTAAGATAAAATGCAACAATTTGGATAATTTGTTAGCAATTATTAGATTGTCTAAGATATTCATAACAATAAGTTATGAGTAACTTGTCAGTAGACCAAATATAATTTAAAATGACCTGAATGTCTTTTATTATTGTAATATAATTTATGTATGAATTCTTATTATCTATAAAGATTTTGTTCTGGAAATGGAACAGTGTATGAGCAAAGAAAAGACCAAACAAACCTTATTTTCCTCTGTAACCCAATATATGGGTCAGTGATGCCAGGAGCCCTGCTTCTGTTGCTGATGCACCTCCTGTCACTGAGTCTGCATGTGTGTTGAGCATGTACACATGGACAGAACTGTAAACATGCACTGACTTGGAATTGATTCATTTAGAAATAAGTGAAATTTCCAAACTCCAAACTGATAATTAGTCATGCAATGATCAGATCAGGGTAAGGCTTGTAGTTTGTTATATGTATATCATGTAAGTAGGTTACTCAGATTCTGAGTAACTGGCCACAAAGGGCAGAATTCAGGTTGTAAGAGTTAAATGTATTTCTCTGAAATAACTAAGCCATTCATAGTGAACCAACAGATTTAGGTTAAATGTAACAAATTGAAAATGCATTTCTGTTTCTCTGTTTGCTCTGCATCAACCAAATGGGAGACTTTTCTGGCAAGCAATGACAAGCTAATAATGATGAAATGTATTGTTTTGAAAACGTTTGGTAGTTTTGAAAAAAAAAACCAATTATATATATATATATTATATATTATATATATTATATATATATTATATATATATTAGTTAGTTTAGATGTTTGTTCAATGTTTGTAGTGGTGCCACAGACTGCAGCCATCCACATTGGCAAGTTTGTTTACTTAATGGCTTATTCACACTGACATGGGCCTAGAAATTGATATCCCTGGCTCAGAGCTCAATATCACTGCCCTTAAGCTCAATTTCACTGGCTCAGAGCTCAATATCACTGGCCTGAAGTGTGATTTTACTGACCTGGAAATCAGTGTCTCCGGCCCAGATCTTAATATCACTTGCCTGCCCCTTTTTATCACTGGCCTGATGCCTGATATTACTGAGCTGAAGCTGGTCCAAAATATTATATCACTGGCCTGCAGAATGATATTATTGACCCGTAGCATAATATCACTGGCCCAAAGCATGATACTAAATCAAATTATGTATTTGTGTACTGGCCTGCTGAGTAATACCATTGAGCCCTAGCACAATATTACTGGCATGAAGTATGATGCAGCTGGCCTGGAATTCAATATCACTGGCCTGAAGCGTGACATCTCTGGCCTGCAGAGCATTTTCATTGATTCATAGCATGATACCACTGGCCTGGAGTTCAATAGCACTGGCATGGTGCTTGATATCTCTGGCTTGAATCTTGATATCACTGGCCTGGAGAATGAAATCACTGGCCTGAAGCATGATATTGCTGTCCTGCATCTTGTTGCCACTGGCCTGGAGCTCAATATCACTGGCCTGGAACATGATATCTCTGGCCTGGATCTTGCTGTCACTGGCCTGGAGCATGAAATCACTGGTCTGGATCTGAAATTCACTTATCCAGTGAAAGAAACCAGTGGCCTAAATCATGATATCTCTGGCCTACAGCACAATATAATTTTCCTGCAGTATGATATCACTGGCCTGCTGCACAATATAATTGGCCTGCAGCATGATATCACTGGTCTCAAAACTGCAAAGGTCAAAGAGTTAAGAGCTATTTGATTGCCATCTTAGCAGCCCTGTATCCCCAACCCACAGAAACCCCATCACCTCCTCAGTCTCCAAAGACCTACAGAACTTTCTTATGGACCCCCTACAAGCTCTGCAGATTGGTCAGCGCCTACACACATAGCAAATGGCCTGACATGAGGTCATCTATTACAGCCCAGTATCAGAGAGGAGATCTTTCCTCAAGGGTGTGTGTGTGGGGGGGGTGGTGGTTGGGGGGCAGATCTATTCTGGTGGAGCAAGTGCTGATTGTGTTGGGGTCATAATTGAACAGTGCAGTGTGAGCAGGCTGAGGGATGAGGGCAGACTGGCAGTGGAGATTTCTGGGTATAAAGGTTGGCTTGCGGCGAGACACATCTAATACCAGAATCACTCACAGCAATCTGAGAGAGACACAGAGAGAGAGAGAGAGAGAGAGAGAGAAAGAGAGAGAGAGAGAGAGAGAGAGAAGAGAGGCCAACAGTTATGTCTCTGTCACTTACACACTTAGACACACACACACACACACACACACACACACATTCCCACACAAACCTGCATCATTGTCATCATCATCCGCTGAAGTGTGTCTGCTGTAGACATGCCCAATTTGTTCCCCTTCATCCACGACTAATGTCTCTATGCACTCCCCCTGAGTTTTGAGTGTGCTCTTTCTCCCGCTCTGTTTCTCCATTTTTCTCTTACTCTTTCAGTGTCCCTCTCTCTTGTTTTGTCTCTTTTATGTCTCTATATATACTCTCTACCTGGCATTAGGTATAATGCAACTTGCCAGACATCTCAGCATGGAGTTGTAGACGTTCCTAATGGTGTCCTCTGATAATCCATCCCATGCAGCGTGAGTTTTGATAGCACATCCAATACCATCCCACACATCTTTAATTGTGGAGGACCACTGGTTGCAGGAAGCAATTTACGTTACATTGACTTGTCAAAGTTCCTGTAATGAAAATCAAAGGTGATCTGGCATTGTACCCAATTCTCTCTCTCTCTCTCTCTCTCTCTCTCTCTCTGTTCTCACTACACATATTCTCAAGATGAGTGGTCTCTTTATTTCTGTCTTCCCCCTTTCTAACAATTTTGTTTCCCCTGCTTGACTCTGTCTGTCTTTCTTTCCCCTCCCACTCTTATAAATTCTGACATTTCAGTGTGTTTCTACTGCTCTGTAGCAGCCCACTTTTCTCTCGTTCTTCTCTTTTACACTCTCTTGTCTAGGCCTGTACATCTTGCCTCATTTGTGTCCATCTCTCTCTCTCTCTCTCTCTCTCTCTCTCTCTCTCTCTCCCTCTCCCTCTCCATCTCTCTCTCTCTCTTTCATAATCATGTTATCTATTTGCATGATAAAGGTTAGACGAGCAACCCATTAGAATTAACAGGAGCCGATAATGTGCGGATAATTTAGAAAACATTATTTAAATGTCACGCTGTAATGATAAAAAACCCACTAATAGTTCTATCTAAATGTCAAATTGGAATTATTCAATTACATCGTCAGGCTAGGGGCAGGTTATAATTTACTCACCGTGAGGAATACCAATCTAGTGCTTCAGCGTGTGCTGCTGTGGGTATGTGTGTACATGTGTGTATCACTGTGAAAGTTTCAATCTGATCCAGTGCAAACCCTCTCAAGTGGCCCTCTTGTTAACAGTGATTACTTTATTCCTCAAATATCCATTTATTATAATGCCTGCTTTGCCAAGTACCTATATTATTTCCATGTAACTCTCTTATTGTGCTGGGAGGCGGTTGTTTTTTCACTCACTCCTGTTTGTTTCATCCCCACAGAGGCATGTGTTCTGTGTTATTTTCATTTATACGTTTTCAGTGGAGAAAGTCAGCTTAATCTCAGATGAAAGTGAATACTTTCTGTCACATCCCATGAGAAACAACAACAGCCCACCCCAAGCCACCTTCCAATGTTCTCACGTTCCTCAACCTTCATTCCCCGGAGAAAAGAGCCTGTATAGAGAGCAGCAGAGGTCAGAGATTTTCTCTTCTTCAAAGGTAACCTTGAACCGCTTTAGAGAAGAGGGTAAGAGGAGAGCATTTACAACGCAAACGTCACCTCCAATCACTCCAACCTTCTACGTTAATCTTAACCTAAACGGTGGTTATTGTGACACTGAAAATGTATCGCATGTTATCGCAATAGCTGCGTATGTAATGAGGCTTATGATGTCATACACTCGGCTGCGAGCAGATTTCAAACACAGGAGCCTTTATTATGCTAAACCACTTTGCCCACCTTCACCCAGTATGTAACATGCCACACCAGAGACAGTAAAATACTGGAGGCTCCTCCCTGCTCCCTCCGATAGGAAGATCTGATCCCAATCTAATTCATCTTCTGTCTGTGTACAAACCCTGTGTACACAGAGAACCAACAGTGACCCACACAGTGCAGAAATGGTCTAAGGAGACTGAAGAGGCTCTGCAGGACTGTTTTGAAACCACAGTGTGGGAAGAATTATGTGATCCTAAAGGGGAGGACATTGACAGTCTCACTCAATGCATTAAGGACTATGTAAACTTCTGTGTGGAGAACACTGTCCCAAATTAACACCATTCAGTGTTTGTCCAACCACAAGCCATGGATGAATCCTGATATAAAGGCTCTACTAAAAGAGAAGAAGAGGGCCTTCAGGTGACAAGAATAAGCTGAAAGCTGTGCAGAGGGAGATGAGAAGGAAAATAAGACATTGAGGAAACTGGAGGATCAGTTACAGCATACAAATGCCAGTGGAGTTTGGAAAGGCATTAAAACCAACTCTGGCCACAAGAAAACCTGCTTCTCAGCTTGTGGCGGATAAGAAGTGGGTGAACTTTGCATCTCAGTTACATGTTGTTTTCAAGGATTCATAACTCAGGACAGAGTAACCTACAGACATAATACACATATCATAACAAACTACAAGACCCCATCTAACCATGGTCTCATCAATGTGTGATGAATTATCAGTGACTAATACAGAAAAGTCATTAATATACAAGCTAAGCTTTGGTTCCCATCCATACAGGTGCATCGACCTGTGGTTTCTGTAATGTTTTCCAAACATGCGAGCCTTTTGTGATGTGTTTTTGTTTATGTTTAGTCTTTGGTTTATTTTTCTCATCTCAAATGTCCTCTGGTCTTGTGTTCTTGGGAGATCAGTTTCAGCAGCAGAGGTATTACAAGGAACTCAGTACAAAAGCATATGAAACATAGTATATACAGTATAATGTAAGTTCTGAAGGCACCAGTCCACAAATTCCTGAATCAATTCATCACTATAAGATCAATATAGTCTTGATTCACTGATCTATTTTTACCCTCCTAGTGTATTTGAAGACCATGCCGTCTCTCTTAAAGCTTATAATGAAAGACCTACCTTGTTCCAATCCATTGGAATCTAAGTAAACAAAGTGCAGCTAATTCCAGAAAATTTGATTGTCCAGTAAAGGTACCACATTAATATTCCGGAAAATGTCCCCAAATGAATATCTTTGTAATTTCATATGTTGATTTAATGATGCAGCAATCTTTAGCTTCCCTGCCAGGCAGTGAGTGCAGAATGAAGTTCCTCTGTGGAAAGAGCTTTCATGCGTTCAGTCAGAAAGGTTACCAAACCTTCAAACTGATCATGATGGCTGACCATGGAGACTCAGCAGTGTGGAAATGAGAAGGACTATACATTACAAGGATGGTACATTAAACATCACAGAAGCCTGGAGGAGTTAAAAAGAAACAAAGAGATCAACTCTCTTCTTCTTTCTCTCTCTCTCTCTCTCTCTCTCTCTCTCCCTCTCTCTCTCTCTCCCTCTCTCCCTTTTGATTTAGATCCACACTTTACCACTTTACTGCTTTAGAGAGTTGGTGTGTGTGTCTCTCTGTGTGTAATGTGATTTCTGTGCCTGGGCGCCCCTCCCCACCTCTGGCCCACTCAGTGTGGACGGCTGATAGTTCCGCAAATGGACAGATTTAAAACTTCTATTTTCTGGATGGCTCTCCTGAAATGCTTGCACATGCACACAGGGGGCCTGTTTTCATCCTTTTTCTTTCACTCTCTCCTTCCCCTCCTCTTTCTCTGCCCTGTCTACACTGTTTATTTTCTGCAGCTCTTTTCTCTGGTGTGTCTCAATTGAAAATGCTTTGAGAAAATTTGTTTCTGTGAAGATTGGAGCCTCTCGGTGGCGGAGTGGCATTAAATTACTAGTTGCCACCGGTTTTGTCTATAAGTGAGACCATTCGAAATCTTTTCTCCCCCCCCACTGATGCAGTGGATTGCATTGTGCTGGATTATTGTTTTCGTCTCTGGTTTTCTTCTGCTGTCTGCGAGAGAAGTGGTACATCAATAAAGCAGGAACACCAGGAAATAAGAACGTGCAAATAATTCTTTGAATGGATATTGACATAATTTGTACTCACAGGTCACATTTCAGACATTTTCTTAAGCGAGGTCTGAAGTCGACGTGTGTATTCAGTAGAATGTTTGTGAAATCGATAGCTTTTAAAGTTGCGCCTGATTCTGGGGTAAAAATGAACATATTTCAAAGCTTCTAGTGCTCTCCATTTTCCCTCCTGTAAAGCATCTAAAAAATCAATGCAGTATTTTTAAATCCTGAATGAGACAATTGTAAAGAAGACAAATATAGCCACATGCTTACTCATTGACATTAATGAAAAAGAATCAGCTCTCTTCTGCACTAAACACAGAACCACTCATGAACCCCAGCAGATCCTACTAAAATGAGGTACAACATATCTAGTGAGTGCAGTCAGATGAACTCAAACTTGCTGTGCTGATTAAGACACAGCAGTACATAGCAACTGTTTTAGAACTGTTAACAAACACAAAATCAGCAATAGACAGTAACACACAAAACAATTTAACCCTTACAAACCGAAATCACTTTACTAGGCTTCATATATGAGGATCAGAGTAACTTACAGACATGATACACATTTCATAACACACTAGGGGACTTACCCTATCTAAGCATCTTACGTCATCATTGAAGGATCTGTGAGAAATGCACTCAATTCCAACTGAATTTATTCACAGATTGAAACAAAGCATCTTTCCAGTGCATGTTTACTGCTCTGTCCACATGCACATGCTCAACATGCATACAGACTGATCAGCAAGGCAGGGCTAATGATGTCACCGACCCAGATATTGGGTTATAGAGGAAAATGAGAAGGAAGGGGCTGCCTGTTCTCTTTTTTTGTTCACACAGTATCTCAGAAAAAAGTCCTGAGGAGGGATAATACTGGTACTGGTACTGTAAAGTGTTTTGAAGAACATATTATGATAATTATCCTTGTCAAACTAATCTTTATAATTCATCAAAAGTATTGCATTATCTGCTAAAAACACTCTTAAAAATCAATTTTTGAGGATTTCTGAGATGTGTTTAGTTCCTATAAGCAAAAATAAATAAATACATACTTTATTGAAAAGTAGGTGCAAGTACATTTGTGATCAAAACATTGTGAACCATGCAAATATTTAAACTCTGCTAATATTCACTTCTCAAATGAAGACAAATTTGAGTAGCCTACAATCTCCTCAAAATAACAACATCTGATATGTGTGACTGTCTCCTATAAATACATTTCTAATGTTTTGGTCAACATGTATGTCAAACTATGAAAACATCCCACACAATTAGGCTAGAGTTGTAAGGGTTACACGAAAAGGGTTCTCAGTGTTTATTTCGTATGTGGTTTGTACTGAATTTGGTCACAGTACAGCTTTCAGTTTGTTTCCAAATGTAAAGTCACACTCATTAAAGCACAAGTCTGGCGCTAATCCAGTAATTAATATAGAATTGTGATCCAGTATGTGAAATATTTCGGCCCACTCTCAGGGCACACTTTTTACATAACATGCACATAAACACACACACACCCCCACACACACACACACACACACACACACACACACACACACACACACACACACACACACACATACTCTCGTACATAAACTCCTGCAGTGAGAAACAGTATGTCACACTAATGTTTCTAATGTTTGGTCTGTGTGCTGCATTAATCCAGGTTGCTCACTATTATTTATTGATGCACCTGACCTGTTCACAGGGATCAGCTCCTATTTGTCAGAATGAGAATGGTTCTATAATGAAGGGGGTTTGGGGTGGAGGGGTCTGAATCTGCCTGGTCAGCTTTTTTCCCCCAGTGCCCGTGACCTTTCTAAATGTCATTTTTTTCATGGATGCTTATTGGTTATGTGAATAAATGATGAAATGCCTCTCACAGGGGGTAAACTCACAGCCCTGCTTTATACAGAGCCCATATTCCACTCCAGTGGCTTTTCTTTTTTTCCAATTAGCCCTGTAGACTGTGCCATGCTTGCTGAGCTCGTCAGATAACCCCACTTTTTTTTCACATTCTCCATTCTGAGTCTGGCTGTTTGACCTTTCTTTACATGAGAGTTCTGCCTCATACATGTGTTTTTTTTTTCTCAGAAGTCACCTTTATCTATTTATAAAAGTCTACACAAGTCACTTCAAATTACGCAACTCAATACATTGGATTTTGACCTCCACATTTAACCCATGTCTTGCATTAGATGCCTTGCTCAAAAGCTTAGGGAGGAGTATGTGCTGTTCCTTCACACCTCCCCATACTTTTATGTGCTTATATGTACAGTGTGTTTCATCTGACTGGTTATTAAGCACTACCTTCTCCCTCAGTATTAGTGGGCAACTCGGAAGCCCACTCATCACATTTGAAAAATCCATGAGGCAGAGCTTAGTGAGAGGTGAGCAAAAGGGATAGCAGTCAGTCAAAGGCTTCTCTGCTTCCTGCATTGTCACAATGGCTAGTGAAAGTGTTAACATATGAAAGGTCACTGCCCACCACTACATTATATATTGAAAAACACTTTCTAATCATTCAAATGCAACAGATCGGATTTTTTTAGCCATCAGTTGGAGAATTCAGTAGGTTTGGAACAGCAAAAGTGTAATTTAATGATAGAAGGAGTATTAATGATTGCAGATAATTGTTAAATGTCTTATTACTGCTTTAGTTTCTGTGCTAGTTTATTGTTGTTTTACTATTATTAAAAGCAGTACAGTTAAATTAAAAAGACATAAAATAAATGGAGTGTGAGAGAGAAAAGTGTATCTGTACCACATTACCACCACGCCTAGTTTAACTGAGCGTAGTTTCATTTTTTTTTTGGGCCTTGATGTGTCCTGGACTTATGGTATGTGGTTTCTGGCACATAAGGTGCTTTGATATGTGGACCTATTCGGATCTATGGATTCTTCTGTATGTAGTGTTGAACAATATTGTCTTGATAACAAATTTTGGTTACTGATTTTTTCCAGATTTTACATTAAGGTGCTTGGATCCCAGCTGGTGTCTATATTTGGTATTGGTATTTTTTCCATTTTGTAAAGGAAGGGTAATTTGGTGTCACATTTTAGCTTGAAGTAACAGTACAGTTGATATAGCATAGATCTCTGACATTTTGGAAAGTCATGGCTGAATTTGGAGAATATTTATCGTGTGTATGTTTATGTACGTGTGCGTGTGTGTGTGTGTGTGTGTGTGTGTGTGTGTGTGTGTGTGTGTGTGTTTGGGTGGCTGTGTAATTCTCTGATGGTCCTGGCTGTTCTCACCCCTGAGTCCTCTTTGTCTCACTCTCATTAGCAGTATTAGAGTCTCACACAGATTCAATCAGTGCATCCGCTGTGCCAATCCTCTGTGCGCAGCTCCTCTTTAAAAAAATGGCAGAGATGGAAAGGCCCGGGTCACTGAGCCTTTAAGGGAATCCATTGCCCTTAATTACATTCACATTCATTTTTTTTTATGTGGTCCCACCCCGTCCGTTATTAACAGATACTGCAGTTTAATTTAACTTGGCTTTCTTAAGCAAACTCTCACTGTATTCTCCTGTGTTTCAATGGGTTTCAGGCTAACAGCTCAATCAGCAAGGCTAATAACTGGACTGTATCTTTTTTGAAAGGTGAAGAGGAAACGAAAGGCAGAGGGATTTCAGTCATTAACCCATCATGTATAATATCATGCTGCTGTTATAAACATACAATACAAAGAGAGAGACTGAGAGAGAGAGAGAGAGAGAGAGAGAGAGAGAGAGAGAGAGAGACTAAGAGAGAGAGAGAGAGAGAGACTGAGAGAGAGAGAGAGAGAGAGAGAGAGAGAGAGAGAGAGTACGAGCAAGCACAAGTGTTCCTCACCATTACCAGAATGCTAAGTATGGCAAGCAAAGCCTTAAAACGCAGCCTTGTGTGTGTGTGTGGTGTGCGTGTGCGTGCATGTGTGTGTGTGTGTGTGTGTGTGTGTGTGTGTGTGTGTGTGTGTGTGTGTGTGTGTGTGTGTGTGTGTGTGTGTGTGTTTATGCTTGTAAGGGTGCGTATGTGTGTGTGCGTGTCTCCAGAGGAGCAGGAGGAAATTGAGCCCTGGCTGAATGTAATAGGTGGGAAACTGTTAAGTTCCAGAGAAATGGACTTCAAATTTAACCTGGATGGAAATTGATCCTATTACTGTGTGCTCCTCTGCTCACAGAGAGAGAGAGAGAGAGAGACTAAAAGAGAGGGAAGGAGGGACGGTTTGGTATGTGCATGGTGGTGGTAGTGGGGGGTGGTGAAGAGAGATAGGAGAGAGAGAGGTAAAGAGAAAAAAAGAAAGAAAGTGACGAAGAGAAATGAGAGACAAGTGAAGAAAATAAAAGGAGAAAGAGAATGTGAAAATGGTTGAGGAGAAAGAGGATGGATGGAATATTGAACAGCAGAAAATTAGAAGCTGAGGAGAAGAAGAAGAGGGGAGATAGAAGCTGGAAGTTGAAGAGTGAGGAATGAAGCAGAGAGTGAAGTGAGTAGGGTAGAAGTGGCTGTGATTAGAGATTATGGGATGTCAGCAGGGTTTTGGCCTTTACACAGAGCCAGTCCTGTTCTATCTATGTCAATACAGAGGGGGTGATGGGTAGGGGGGTTCTGAGTGAACCTGAAAGCGTGATGTGGGTACTACAGTATCCTTACTGCTTTCCTTCTCTCCTGCTTCTTTCTCTTCTATTATTTTCATTATTATTGTTCTTCAAGTTTCTTTTCTTGTTTCCAGTTTGAAGCTGAGGTGTTCTAGTCATGTTTCACAATGATAATCATTTGATTCTTTAATTCTGCACCTTGGTCAATACCAAGATCAGATCACTCTTCGCACGTCCAGAAGGCCTGGAATTTTGTACGATGCCAGATCACCTTTGGTCTTCATTGTAGGCACTTTGACAGCTCAACATTACATTAAGGAGGTCATGCAACCTACCTTATTAGAACACGCACTGCAGTACATATTTCCAACTGGAGTTGTGGTATTAAAAGGGGCACTCTGATGGCTTTCTGCTCACATATCCCAGGATTTTGCTGCTGTCCAATGAAAACCATAATGTCCATTTATTTATTTTTTTAGTTTTCTTCATGGTTCAAACCCCAAAGCAGCTTTGTACACTGTATAAACCATTCTGGATGAGTAGACCAATAGAAATGCTCTAAAATACATTCTTAGTAAACTCTTTCATTTAATGTTAAGGGCATTTTTGCCTTCTCCTGTAAAGTTGCCATTTTGGAGATACATTGTTTCTCGTTGGACAGTGATGATATGAATTGAACGTACATGTGATTTCTACCAGAGTTGCTTGTCTATCCACACAGACGCTTCTAGCCAGACACTGCCAGTCAGGGTCATTAAGTACCTGTGGCCTACACTGCTCAGTGTGGGTGGTAATGTCTTATATGACATTCCTGGTACACACAGCAGGAATATTAAATGTTAAATGTTAAATTTTGGAAATGGAATGTCCATCAATCTGGACCGACTATCACATATTGCTGGAACTCCAATAATTCACATCACCTTGCCATGAGCACACTGGCTAATGTTCAACCTCAGCAGGTTAATCCATCAATCTAGACCCACTATTATGCCTCGCTAGAACTCATGTGTAATGTTCAACCTCACAAGATAACACCTCACAACTTCTACAGGTATGGGCATTTCTGAGTCATCCTCTGAGGTACCACCACTTTATCAATGTATGTACTGATGTCCCAGGAGGTTATGCATCTGCAAGTCCGTCGTTCCCAAAACATGTAAAATAAATATAAACATAAGAATAAGACAGACCTATATATCCAAAATAGGAGTGCAACACCTATAAAGTGTATTACCAAAAACGAAAGAAGCATGGTTCCAACACCAAAATGGAGTTAATGGAGAATAAGAATATATTCTTCTATAAGAGAATAGTGTAATTTGGATTTTTTGCTGTATAAGTCTAGTAAAGCTTGTCCTTACAACACGTATGACTTATTTTGCTGTCTGACATCTCATTTAATAGAAGCTCGGGGTCAAACCATTAAAAATGCACTGGTTATATTCCCAGTGTTCTACACTGGCATATATGTTTGAATTTTTACTACAAATTGATTCTTCTCCGCAGCAACGCCATAAAACTTTTCTTGAGTTTGCAGCTGCTCCCTCTCATCACAAAGCATAAAATCTAAACCCCTCAGTTTGTTCTCTCAGTCTGTGCAGTCTGTTTGAGCTCTTTAGCTGTGTTGTACTGTCCTCAGCGATTTGCCTTAATGTGCTATTCACAGTCAAAAGAACTATATATAGCACTTTACTCGCTATCATTCTTTTATTACTATTTTTTTTATTTATTTTCCTCTTTGTCCGTTCATTCTCTTTATCCACAAGATAAGGATGAAATAAGGATGATGGTGTGCTGATGACTGAGTGTTGTAGTTGTGTGTCTACAGTGGTACTATAAAGCTGTTAAATCTCTCCCTCCTGCAGAGCCCATGCATGGCCCTCGGCAGCTGAAGGTTGTAGACATCAAGGCCAGGCAGGTGACCATCCGCTGGGAGCCATTCGGCTACAACGTGACCCGTTGCCATAACTACAGTCTGACGGTGCAGTACCGGGCCCGTGCAGGCGGTAAAGAGGAGAGTCGGGAGGAAGTGTACTATGACAGCAAGAGCTCTGCCCCCCAACACACCATCCACAACCTGACGCCTTTCACCAACCTCAGTGTCAAACTGGTGCTCCGCAACCGTGAGGGTGTGAAAGAGAGCGACGAGATCCATCTTCAAACTGAAGAAGATGGTGAGACTCAGAGAGCATACACTCACAGTTTTGATCACAGGTCTGGTCCTGGAGTGCCCCAATGCCTGCACCTTTTAGTGCGCTGCTACTGAGCTGAAGTGGGAGTGTAATTGCTGGTAAACACTGAATTTTGCAGGTCAGGAATCAAGCCCTCTAAAATTAAATATCTAAAATATCTTGCTATCTTTACATAGTGTGAAATGGACCATATTCAGGTCCATTTGCATCAGTTAAATGATACAATTTGTAGGCAAATTGCATATTGAAATTGCGTATATAATACATATTGAAAGGTCAGTGTAAACTCACCAGACAGAATATTAGTCACGTGTATCATTTCTTTGTTCTGCGATATATTAAACAAAATACATGAATTTTCACCCAGAATAGGGCCTTATTGTGACTCATGTTTTCATTTAGGAAGAACAAAGAAAAAAAAAAGAAAGAAACAAATGGGGGAAACAGATTTCATTGGAGCCATACAGTCACAAGGTGTCAATGATATGACATTTGATATTAATAACTATATAATAATAATCTGTATTCCATATTGTAGTTAATAGATTATAAATATATCGGGCAGGCAGAAACATGAAAATGAGAACAGTGTGAATATTTATGTCTTATCAAGCAGCAAAAACATTTAAAAATGTTACTGCACACATTACAATAACAATGCTAAAATGATATAATATGCAACTCTACTGTCTAATGTATATATATATATATATACACATGTAATACTTTCATATGTGGTCCTACATTGGATCGGATTACTGGCCATCCATTATGAATCGCCTTTCATGTCCATGGTCGAAATGAATCCCTATTCTTTCAGTAGGTTTGTGCTGTATAGGGATAGACTATTTAGTTTACTTGTAGAAACAGATGCATTCGAAACTCAACAGCAAAGTCTGTCAAGAGCACTCACATAATCATGAGTGTGTGAGCTGTATTTAAGCTCCATACACACACACACACACACACACACACACACACACACACACACACACACACACACACACACACAAACACAAACTAATTTCTGAATTAATGTTAGTATAGCTCTGTGCTGTTCATAGAATTGTCCTTTATTATGTTCTTACAAACACAAGCCTCCCATTAATGAATTAACTTTACATGTAGAAACATCCAATGGGTCGTAACTATCACTGGCTTAACGTCTAGATGAACAAACATCACCAGCTTCATCTGTTCTATTGTGTTGCTTAGTAACAAGACTTCTGCATTCTGGTCCATATTGAGCTACAAATTTTACTGTAAATTACCAGTGAATTGTGGGAGATTATAGTGCCCTCAAAGTCATGCTTGACTTTTTTTTGACGATTAGGACACAGCAAAATGGCTGAGGTGGGTATTTCAGGTCCAGCAAGTCAAAATCCACCACAGGAGAGCAGTCCAGTCCCAGGAGAGCAGTCGGAACAAAATCCTGGGGTGGATTTTGACTTTCTGGACCTGAAATACCCACCTCTGCTCATTAGGGCCCAAAAAAGTAAATAGGGGTCCATTTTACTCATAACAAATGTACCTTTTTGCTTGCATGCATGTGTGTAGCCCTGTTGGTGACAATGGCCAAATCCCTACTATAAAAGTTTTGTTCACTCTGTGGCCGATATGAACGGGGAGAGACCAAAATATGTGACACTGAAGGTCAAATTATTGTTTCAAAAGTATTTTGAGATTTGAGCTCCTGTCTGTTTCAGCTATAGTTTGAGTTAATCTATTTCACCTGCTTCACCAATTTGAGATTTGGGATTGATCTGGTGCTCCAGTGTTCCATCATGTCTGTTGACATTTGAAGCCAGGTACCCTACCATTTCCATGGAGTATGTCAGTCATAATTTTGTGTACTACATGGGCATGAAACATAAGGTTTTCAAATTAAAATAGGCGTAAACCCAATATATGCCCTGTAATCCTAGAAATTTACCTCTAATAAGGTACATGTACTTAACAGAAGTACATGTACGTAACAGACGTTCTACTGAGTTAATGCCATTGAATGTTGTATACTATAGACATAGATATTCTGTTATGTAAAACATTGAATCACCTGTAGGGTTGCAGATATATCATTTGTAGATACGTCATGATATGAAATTGATGGAGCTGTCCAGTGCTGCCAGAGTCTCATGCATGAGATTCTCCAGCTTGGATGTCAGCTTGGCTAACATCTTCCTGTCTCACACCACCTGCACTGGGTCCAAGGGGCTTCCCAGGACAGAACTGGCCCTTTTAATTAGTTTGTTCAGTCTCTTCCTCTCTGCCATTGAGATACAGCTACCCCACCAGAACACACCATCGAACGCACTCAGGAGTGCTCCCTGCACTTCAAATGACCTCAGTTTCCTTAGTAGTTGCAGTGTTAACTGACCAATCCAGATTGTCGTTTAAGTGAACACCCAGGTGCCTGTATAGTATTAAATATGATTAATGGACCAATGCAAATGCTCAAAAATTACTATAAATCATTTTACATTGTTATTTGTTCTATAAAATTGCAAACATTAACAGCATAATGAAGCTGGTTAACCAGCATGAGGAGCTTCACCAATCTGTTGGATCAGCATCACTATGTTGGTTGACCAGCATCACCTAGTTGATTTACCATTGTCACTATGCTGGTCGACGAGCATCATCAAGCTGGTTGACCCGCATGACCATGATAGTTTACCAGCATCACCAAGTCGGTTGGCCATCAAAAGCTGGTCTTGAGTCGGATTTACAGCACTGCTGCATGTATCAGTATGAGCTTGAGTTCAATCCTGATGTTTTACATTAATAACATCATCAATTCAGCTTTTTTTTTCTCAGCCCTGCTCTTCAAACATTTTTCTGTTTAATCATTAGGATCAAAAATGCACTTTTGCATTTAGTGAATTACAGTAACAATGTGATGTTTGGGACTGCTAATTATATTGTCCATTAATGTTGTCCCAGAAGAGGAAAAGAAAATGTTTGCTTTTAATCAGTTATTAAACAAATTGAATTAACGGACACATGTGCACATATCCTCATCAACACACACACTTTAGAGACACAACCCTCACATTCACTTCAGAGCAAGTTGAAAAGCAACCACTGTATTTTGTGGTATTCTGAGGCGTGTGTGTATGTATGGATATGTGTGTATGTGTATAAATATATATATATATATATATATATATATATATATTCCCTAAGGTGAAAATGTAGTATCAGGATGGGGTGATCCTTCTTTAGATGATCTCTTTCAGCAGCACACACACAGAGGATCAGAGGCTTGTGGTGTGTGTTAACGAAAGATGGGTCACCAGGGCAGGCCTGTCTCTAGTAAACAGTGAGCTCAGATTGAAAGGCCTGCTAATCCCCCAGGAGCTGCACTCGCTCACATCTAATACAAGAACATGTGCAGCACTCTTTTCCCTGCAGTGGGGAAGCAGCAGGCACCTTGGCTGTGCACCCTGTCACAACAACTTTACACCTGTTCAAGGCTCTAGTCATTGAAGTGCACAGTACATTGCTCCTGTATTAACCCTGAAAGAGTGGAAACTGACTTCGGGCTTAATATTTCATTTGTTCACTTCATTTCTCACTTCATAGTTATTAATAGTCACAGAACCATAAGTCTTAAGATTTGTATTAATGGCGAAGTACTAACACTAGCATCCATGAGCTTAACTTGATGCAGTAATAAGGATTGCAAAGCGAGCTGACAACCACATAAATTCATTAAACCAAATACGAACCCTTAAATACAATCCCCCTTAAATCTAAGTCAAAACAACTCATTTTAATGTTATTTCCTGGCAGTTCCGGGTGCAGTTCCACTAGACTCCATCCAGGCCAGCGTGTGTGAGGACAGATCATTCTGAAATGGAGAGAGCCTGCTCACACCTATGGAGTCATCACTCAGTATGAGGTAAACATGTACTCTCACTGAAGCACCTTTAGTGGAATACTTAAACTTTTAGAACCCAAGATCTAACGCTGTAACAGACAGTTACATGTATTCTAGGTTTATGGCTCAGGATCAGAGTAACCAATGGCGATGCACATATAGTAAACAGCAAGATTTATCTAACCATGCTCACGTGTTGTGATTTAATTATCAGTGGTGATTAGCTCAAAAGCAGTTAAATTCCTTGATTCCAACTGAATTTAGATCCCGGTTTAAATGGCAAAGGGCATCCAGTGACATTTCTGTCCATGTGTACACACTATAAACATGCATGGAGACTAGAGCAAGGACTAATGAAATGCTGTGCTTGAATATTGTTGTTTTTTTTGTTTTTGTTTTTGCTCACACAGTGTTCTATTGTGGGTGTTTTGAACAGCTTATTATTATAATGTAATATTCGTATCATTATGTATCTGATATTACCCCTATTGGGATTATATATATATATATATATATATATATATATATATAACTCATATATATATATATATATATAGATATATAGATATATAGATATATATATATGTTTTTTATGAAAACATGACCAAAATCTATATAAATACTTTTAATTCTGTTAAACTAATTTCAGCAGACAAAGAAATAGGCTCAATCGGTCATTTTAATTAGTTATATGTAATGACTGGGTTGACAGGATAGTCTATTAAGTTGACAGTGGCCAACATAAAATAAAAACAATTTGATGCCCTTTGTATTTTTGTTATTTATGTGCAGGGTATCACTGTGAGCAAGAAGATGAGAGTGCGCATCCCCTCCATTTGTGTTTCGCTATAACCCAATATCTGTGTCAGTGATGTCATCAGCCCACCCCTCTTGCTGATCAGTCGGAGTCTGCATGCAGGTGAGCATGTACATATGGACGGAGCAATGGCCCATGTACTGTAACACGTTTTTGTGCTCTGCTCCAGCTGTTTTTGAATGGGTTACACATTTGTTCATACAGTATGTGTATCATGTCTGTAGGTTACTCTGATCATGAGTTATGAAGCTTAGAAAATGGCATGTAACTGCTCCTAAAGTGTGGAACCTGGGTTCTGGTTAAATGTCAGGATGTGACATGTTAAAAAGCTGCACACATTCCCTGAGTCAGTCTCCAGCCTTATTATCACATTTCTCCTTGTGAATACTACGCCTTCTTTGATCTGTTAGGTCCAAAAGGATTTTTTAATGGCTGTTATCTCATTCCTCACATTTTTCTTATTTTATTGGGTTTCACTGGGGAAGAAAAAACTTTTCCTGTGAGTGGAGTGATACTGATTGATTTACTGACTTTCCTTCTCAGCATCCAAAGTGGGTGTGTAAAACTTTATATTACAAATAAGTAATCCATCGTAATGTGATTTGTCCAGATAGAGCTGAGAGATTGAAATTACTGTACCTCCTGTGTCCTGTCCAACTAGAAAGTTTAAAGATTCAGGATGAGTCCTCTCCCTGGAGAACATGCACATGTTTACATTGTGTGTGTCAATCCTTTCTAAGCACCATCTTGTTTTTGTTGGGGTTGGAGGCAAGAGGCCATCCATCGATCCAAAGCCATCTCTATGGAATATATTTTAAAACAGAGCTGCCAAACTCTCACTACTGTGGCCGTCAGTTTTTTTTTCCCTAGGTGTGTGTGTGTGTATGTGTGTGTGTGTGTGTGTGTGTGTGTATGCGTGCGTGCATGCAAGGGGTCTAAGCACACTCAGGCAGGACTGGCCTTAGACTATTTTGTCTGCGTTCCCCCAGAAGCACTAAGCCTGAAGTCAAGTCCTGCCTTTGATTTGACAATATCAAAGGGTTCAAACTGAGATTCCTCTGACAAGCAGTGATATCAAAAACAGATTTCTGCTCTTTTCCTCTGACCAGGCTCTCTCTCACATACTCTCTTTCTCTCTCTCTCTCTCTCTCTCTCTCTCACCTCTCTCTCTCTCTGTTCTTTCTCTCTCTCTCTCTCTCTCTCTCTCTCTCTCTCTATACTGTATATCTCTCTCATATACCTTCTTTCTTTCTTTCTTTCTTTCTTTCTTTCTCGCTTCTCTATTCACTTTTTGGTCCCCATTTTCACTCCTCACACCTCAAACCAGGGAGTAGGTAGCTGTCCTCATTTCTTATCTCTGACAAAACAAATCCCCTCTCTCACCTCTCGTCCTCACTCTGTGTACAGCACTGGGCTTCCTTCTCTGCTTGCATATGAGTATCAAGGATAGCAGGGGCTGAACCAGCACCTCTTTAATCTTCTACTGGCAAGCGCAAACATCCAGAAAATGTTGCCACAGCAGGTATCTTAGTTGGCACCTTGTATTTCAGAAGCTTAGGTTGAACTGAAACGCCATCAAGGTCATCAGCAACAACTGATTGTGTAGCTGTTCAAAACTCATCCAAAAAACCAGTGATCCAAATGCCATGAGGATTGGAACATCTCCCCTGCTGTACCTCTAATGAACAAAGCCAGTGCAAATCTGGAAAAATCAAGACATTCGGTTTAATTTCAGTGCGGCTCTGGTTCACTCCAGACGTGAAATCGTCTTCCTTTTCGCCGCTGCCTCCTTTGTAAGAGCACCATAATTGAAAAAACATGAAACATTTAAAATATAATGGATATTAATTGGTGAACTCGCAGGCATTACGCATTAGTGATTAGACCAACATTAAGAATTAATTTGTATAACGCGAATAATAGCTAATGAAACTTTTTTGGAAGAAGGAAAGCTGAAAGAAATTAAGGTTTGATAACTTGTGTTTTCTTTGTAAGTTCTGGCATGTAAATTCAGGCAGAAAGGGATAATAGCACTAAGAATATTTAGAAACAGGGCTGAGTGATACGGACAAAACTGATATATGTTAGCTGAATATGGCGACATGATGAAAATGAAAAATGAAGTTTACTTACATGAAATACTTCTTCATGATTTTTACTTTTATTTAAATTATTTATAGATATTTCCTTTTATTGTTAGAAATTTGGCATACAGGAGTCAGGAGACTGGAGGTTCAGATCGTTGGTTTATTCAGATGCAGACAGAGAAGCATACACGGACACAGCTTAGTTGGTCAGTGGTCTCGTTGGTCTCTCAGTTCGTCTTGTTGATCGTTCTGAAGTCAACTCAGTCTGAATCCAGTTAGGTCTGAAGAACATTCAGTCTGCAGTCCATCCAGTCTGCAAGTCATTCAGTCTGATCGTTCATCAGTCTGATCTTATCGGTCTGAGTCTGGCCACAGTCTGATCTTATCAATCTGAAGTCTGTGTCAGTCTGATCTTGGAAGTTTTAGGGACCTTATATACACATTTGTGGAGGAGGGTAATGGGGATGAAGGTAGGTCACTTGGGAATTTGATAAAGTGGTCCACTTACATTAACATGTGAACCAAGAACATGGAGGAAGAATCACAGGTGACATAGGTAGTAAGAGACGACAAACATTGAGGGTCATCTCAAGGTGTTGAGATGAAACCCTTACAATGCTATGTAGACAAAAGACATGGAGGGGAGAAATACAGAAGTGATACAAAAGGGTGGGAGACAACCATCTGATAGAAGTCCATCTCAGTTCAATGAATGGTATGACAATGATCTAAGACAGTATAGGTTCAAAGGGGCATATTTCTCTCAATTCCCCCTTTGATTCTCCCTCATGGAGAATCACAAGACTATATGATTGCACCATAGATCATTGTTGTAATTATGCACAGTGTTTGTATTCATGTTGTTCTGGTGAAGGTAGTAATGTTAGTTGCTTGGGCAGGTTTCTTGAAGAATCAGGAGATCATCCAAAAATCAGTGTGATGTTCTGAGTGGGTGTAGGCACTGCTTCTGCTGTGTGGTTCTGTAGAATACACAAAAGAAACATACGCAGTGATCTGTTCATCATAAAGTTGAAGGATATCACTCTATTATCACAGCATGCTGCACCCTACTGTCTGTCCCTTAGAAGAGGCTGTTATGGTGATGCACAGTGCGTTGGTATCTTCACCTCAAGGGTAACCCCCATGATAGTAGAAATCATAGATCTTCCTTGAGGCTCTGTACATTACCCACCTCTTCTTCTACTGACCCTAAAACTTATCCCTGAGGAGCAGGCACAACCTTACGTAGAGAAACGTGAATCCATGTTTTCTTTTCACTGCGGAGTCAGCAATCAAAAGAAGATATGGACTATCCCATCTAGGTTCTAGAGATTGTTTGTCAAGCCTTCTCACCATGACTCATTGATCTGAAAATGTATGGCTAACTTTAGTACCGAATCCTGAAAGCCACATGGTTTAAGATAACAAACAGTGAACCTAGAGTCCCACAACAAGCATCTTCCTTGTGTGATCAATAGTTAACTTGTGGGGACTAGTGTTAGGAGTTCCCCCTTAGATCCAGATACCATCTGGAGCGGATTTACACCTTTTTTAATTCAGTTATTTTTAGAGTTCCAGAGATCAGGGACTCAAACTATAACTTGTGAATTAGTCATAAATGTTTAAACTAAGTGTACAATTGTTATTTTGTTCAGGGTACACTTGGAACGGATCGTATAGTGGTTTTAAAACTTTCTGCTTAAAAACAATACAAGACCTACAGTAGTTGCATAGGCCTAGAAGATAAACAATTTGCAATTTTGTGCACTGGGCTTGGCAGTGACATTGCATTAATTGTCTTATAGTATTCCTCATAAACTCTGGGTAACCGTTTGTCCCAACACAACAAACTGACGTTTGTCAGGGCTTTGTTTGCATAAAGACATCAACTAAAATAAATAAGTGCATTTGTCATGTACTTCCTCCATTGCCACTCGGTGTTATAAACATGCTACTAATGCTACTAAGCTCAATCTGTACAGAATTTTTTTTTTAATTCTGTTCTGTGATTTGAAATCAACAAATCACTGTTCTAAAAGGTAATATCACACAGATGAGCTGAAGCACCAGGATGAACTGATTTAAATCAGAGCAGGAAAAACTGTTGATATCCCATTGACACCTTTCAGGGCACTGAATACCAAAGACAATTGCTCTGTGACTCCTTGCAAGGTCTTGATTATCAAAGATAATGGTTCATGTGAAACCCCCTTAGAAGGGCTTCCTGCCATGTTGTCGCTCATCTTTGAATGCCTTTTATAACTGTCTGCCTGTTTCTTACGACAGACCCTTGCGAAATGGCCAGTTCTATGACAATAATGACACAAATCTTTCTGGAAAATAACCTTGTGATTAAGATTTTCACTAGAATCATTGTCTGTTAGGACATGTATGGATGCTGGAACATGACATGGTTCTAGATCAAAATCCAATCGGTCAAGTTCATTTTTAAGGTCACCCCACTTAGTTTTCCGCCAGTTTGGAACAGCGGTAACCAAAGCTTGTCTTAGATTGGTTTGTAGTGAATCAATCAGCTGTCCAAAATGGGGACCATCAGATGTATTGTCAATGTTTTCATGGTTGTATTGATCAATACCTGAGTGACGCAAAAAAACTCTTTCAAACCTCTCACAGAAGTTTGTTGCAGACTCTCCTTTTCTTTGTCTACATTTGGTTATCTGCCCCCAGTCAGTAGTTTTCCGGCATTTACAGGTAATCCAGTCATCAAAAGCTTCCCACCCTCTTTCAAGGTCCTGGCCTTTGTTACATAAAGCATTTAGTACCTTTTTAGCAAGCTGACTACCATCTGTAGTGTTAAGTACCTGGCTTGCAATGGCTACAGCATCATTGGGGTGCAGTGAGTAGAGATTCCTTTTCTTATGCATGAGGTCAATGAAGTCGAGCCCCATTTCTCTTGGTGGTTTAAACTGCTTGGACAGATTGTCCAAGGTAGCTCCATCTAAAGGAATGTGACCAACTTCTACTCTGGTTTCCCTTCCTGCATTACCCTTAAGTACCTCAGAAGATACAACTGTTACAGGTCTCAACTGAACTCGCCTTGAAAACGACTTGCCACTATCAGAATCTGAACTCTCATCAGAGGATGAAGATTCTGATTCATCAGAATGTTCAGGATATAGTCTGTCTGATACTGTAAGATCTCCATCTTTTGTGTAACATGGCTGACCTGGTGGAAGGGCAACAGACAAAGAATGACACTGACACCTTGATTTAGCATTACATTTTGCATGTTGCTGTTCAATGTCTGCCAGTGACCGCTGAAGATTCTCACATGTACTCCGGGCATTTTTGGTTGCAGTTTTATGTCTTCTGCACTCATGGATTAGCTCTAAGATCTTTCCCTCAGCTTCTTTTAACTTGCACTCCCAGTACTGCTTAACAACAAAAAGGCATTCCTTAACTGAGCCATGCTTGAGGCCATAACCTAAAGCTGTTTTACAATCAGCACGAGTCCATTCTCTATCGGCAGAGAAACCTTTGCATGAAAAGTACTGAGTTGTCTTTTGCTCATGAATGTGTTTTTTGATTATGTTGTTAATTAGCACTTCGAATTCAGAGTCAGTCCACTGGGGCATTTCAGTCCCACCCTTAACTAGTGTGCTGGTTTTATAGTTAATGGGTTTTGAGGGATCTTTACCATTTTTCCAAGCATTTTGGCCCTTTGAAACCATGGTGAGGTAGCTAGTGACAAACAACCAAACAAATAAAACAAGAAAAGACCCTCCTCAATTCAGGATGGGTAACAGCCACAAAACTATGCTTTTACAGTGACAAACTAGACGTCCCTCAGTTCAGAGGGGATAACAGCCACAAAAACTCTAGGTTTCTTTCAATGATGAACTAGACGTCCCTCGGTTCAGAGGGGATAACAGCCACAAAACCTTAGGTTTAACAGTGACAACCTAGACATCCCTCAGTTCAGAGGGGATAACAGTTACAGTAGTAGTAACAACAAATACACCTCTAAATTCTAGAGGGGCTAACCTTTACTGACTCCTTATCAGTATGTCTTATAAAGCCTGAATTTCTCTTTAGTTCGAGATGGCGATTTTACTCACCAAATAGGTTTTCAGTATGCCATCCGGGTCACGGCACCAAGTTGTTAGAAATTCGGCATACAGGAGTCAGGAGACTGGAGGTTCAGATCGTTGGTTTATTCAGATGCAGACAGAGAAGCATACACGGACACAGCTTAGTTGGTCAGTGGTCTCGTTGGTCTCTCAGTTCGTCTTGTTGATCGTTCTGAAGTCAACTCAGTCTGAATCCAGTTCGGTCTGAAGGGCTGTTCAGTCTGCAGGTCCATCCAGTCTGCAAGTCCATTCAGTCTGATCGTTCATCCAGTCTGATCTTATCCAGTCTGGAGGTCTGTCCAGTCTGATCTTATCCAGTCTGGAGGTCTGTCCAGTCTGATCTTAGGGATTTTAGGAGGACCTTATATACATTTGTGGAGGAGGGGTAAATAGGGGATGAAGGTAAGGTCACTTGGGGTGATACACAAAGGTGGGTCCCTTACATTAACATGTAGACAAAGAACATGGAGGAAGGAATACGAGTGACACATAGGTAGTAAGAGACGACCATTTGATAGGGGTCATCTCAAGGTGTGAGATGACCCTTACATTAACATGTAGACAAAGAACATGGAGGGAGAAATGCAAGTGATACAAAAGGGTGGGAGACAACCATCTGATAGGGGTCATCTCAAGGTGTGAGATGACCTTGACAATGATCTAAGACAGTATAGGTTCAAAGGGGCATATTTCTCTCAGTATGCACACTCTTTCTTATGCTCCTTCCTGTGAGGGAGAGCAGGGAGAGAGCAGGGGGCACACTGGTGTGATCTACATATTTTTAATCAAATAAGAAGAAGTGTGCCAGTCAAGAGGATTTCAAATCTGCAGTCTCATCTAATGAATATGTACGATAATTAAAAATGTCCATGAATGTTCCCTCCCCTGTCCACAGATCTCCTATAAAGCAGTGAGCTCGTTTGACCCCGTGTTGGACCTCTCCAACCAGAGCGGCAAGGTGATCAAACTGGGTAATGAGACAAGCCATGTGTTTCTGGGCCTTTACCCCGGCTCCACATATTCCTTCAGTCTGAGAGCCAGCACAGCTAAGGGATATGGCGCCCCGGCAATCACTCAGGCCACCACCAAGATCTCAGGTCAGTGGATGAAGGATTATTTTACATGTTAGGACAGAAATTATAATGTGTAGCCTATTGAACTTTAATGTGTCTAGCTATTTTTGGAGCATCCCTCTCCATGTCAACAACTCATATAATCAGTCTTACAGCTTATAATCATTTACAGATGTAATTTAGAAATGGAAAGTCTAATGAATGTAATTTATCACCTACCCCCAGATCCAGTCAGTTGGCTAAGATAAGTTTGTTAGGGTACAAACACTGGACAACATAAGTACAAATCAAAGTGGTTTAGAACACGATATTGCTTACCTAATTTATAGGCATGCTTTCCGTTTACAGACATTACAGCGTGCACATGCAGCCAGGGGGCAAAACTGTTTTGGTAACAGAGTCATCTGCTGTAATTAATGTAGATTTCACACTGTTTGAAAATCCTTGCCTCCGTAATTCTATACAGTTTCAGAGTTGAATCTGTTTGTTTTTCATTACTTTATTTGACAACATAATGAATATTATTACCCTAAGCATACTCTACCTGACACTAGACATGACAGCTTGTTAGGTCTGGAACAGTGAGAAAATGGCTGGCATAGGTTACACTGGAAGTCTCAATAGCTTGAACTACGTCAATTACCTCAGTAAATTAGTTCTCAAGATCCATAACTTTCTACCATTTTTGGCATACAAAGTAATCCCCCCGGGATAATAAACATTTCCATCCATATTTTATGCAGTTGGTTCAGATTTACTGTCATTTTCTCTTTCTAGCATGCTCTCTGCCCCCCTGGTTGATGATGTTATGGGGAAAACTGTCTATAAAGACACCTCTGGTACAATTTGTTGTAGTAAACCACATGCTGCAGTCCAAATTTAAGGTGAAAAGCAGCATGTTATGCAGTGTGTTCACATAGATGCAGCTTTTGGGAATTTTTAATGGACATACATTAGGATTTTTTTTTTCATATATTTAAGATTGCATTTGATTTGATTTGATTTTTCACTGTTTCTTTAAATTTCAGTATTTTCTTGAATAATCCAGTTTTTCTATAGGCTTCTTCTGTATTATAATGTTTTGTTTTCGTGGTGCATTAATTGGGAAACACACTGTAGACATTACCATAACCATGGGACATAGGGGTGAACAAACGAAATGAGCTTGGGGAACCCATGCAAGAGTTAAATTCATAATTAACACATTTAATGGGCCTAATTGACATATATGTGTGGCTCTATACAGCAGTGGTGATTGGCTGGGCAATATTAAAAGTGTGCTGAAGGCAAGTGCTGTGATTGTCTCAGTTCATTAGTAGTCACTATCATATACGAAATAAATCAGCTGTGCTGTTTTCCTTATTACGGATCCTTCTCTCCATTCCTCCTGCTCCCATCCTCTACTCAACTCCGTCACCTTCTTCCAGGGTAGGAGAGAAGTAGTAGGAAAGGAGCAGGAGGAGAGGAGGAGTAGCAAAAATTCCTCAATGCCGCCCATCTCTACTTTTTTTGTTGAATGGTGGGACTTTATCTGTAAGCAGCAAGCTGATTGGCTCGTTTTGTTAAAGGACGGGACTTCATCCATAACCAGAAAGCTGATTGGCTCTTTTGTTGAATGGCAGGATTTAATTCATAATGATCAAGCTGATTGGCTCTTGTTTTTTTGAAAGTTATGGAAGCATAACGAATAACAAGTTCATTATTTTACTGCAGAGTATGCTTATTTTATTTTTAATTGGGCTGTGGAGCCACAAGAAGGCAGTAAAAGAGCTGCATGTTCCTGAGCCCTGCCCTAAAACAATGAACATTCTTAAACATACTAAGCAACACTGATTAGTCAACTTTTTGTAGAATAGTGCACTTTTAAATTATTATTCAGGACACTTTTTCTTATATTATTATTATTATTATTATTATTATTATTATTATTATTATTATTATTATTATTATTATTATTATCATTATTATCATTATTATTATATTATATTCTCTTGATAGTGCAGTGAACAGTGACATCATTTTTCTTTATTTTTTGTTATTTTTAAATGGCAAATTCTGAAATATTTAAATGCTCACTGTACAATAAAAATGTATGTTGATATAATGTTGGTGACTGTATTGCTTTCACTGAGTGAACCATATAGAATAGTCCCTCATTTTGTGGAGACTAAAAAGAATTAACATATTCTTTAATAAAAGTCTGTTAATTGGTTCCAAAGCTGTCTATCAGTGTGTGTTTGTGTATTTAACTATACTGGGTTTGCATCTCTCACTAGAAGGAACAGATGTGCCACTCAAAGCCAGGTGGTTGTAGAGCATCCTCTTTAACTGGAGAAGAGTGGTGTTATTACGAGAGCTTTGGCATTTATTGACTTGTGCAACTGCCTGTCTTATTGCCTCTCACACTTTCTTTGTTTGTGTGTAGCTCCTTCTATGCCTGCCTATGATCAGGAGACATCTCTGAATCAGACAGACAGCACTGTTACCGTCCTCCTCAAACCTGCACAAAGTAGAGGAGCACCAGTGAGGTAGGATAACACACACAAAGGCACACGCTTATACACAGAGTCAAAAACTGTTTTAAAGGTGGTCAATAAATTATCCTCCAAATGTTTAACATATGTGTTTGATTTACCCCAGTTTGGATCATTGTTCCGAGCTTCTGCTACCTTCAGCCATGATGATATTGTCAATTTATTCAAGGTTGTTTGTGCAGGTTTAAAATTATCCTGGGCTCCTTAGACAGCTCTTTCTTCTTGGCCATGGTGGAGAGATTGGAGAATGATTGATTGAGTGTATGTCTTTTATACAGGTAACAAGTTCAAACAGGTGCAATTAATACAGGTAATGAGTGCAGGGTAGGAGGCCTTCTTAAAGATAAACTAACAGTGAGTCTGTGAGATCCAGATCAAATACTTATTTCATGCAGTAAAATGCAAATTAATTATTTAAAAATCATACGATGTGATTTAGTGGATGTTTTTTAGATTCTGTCTCTCACTGAATACAGATACAAAATAGATACAAAGAACATGTTACATATATATAAACAATACCAATACCATTAACAACACTTCCAACCATTGCAAGATTGTCCAAACACCAGGTGTGTGACAGAGGTGGGCTAGAACCTGGAGGAGTAAAACATGAGAGCAGATGTAAAATATTGTGAATGGGGAAACAATAGCTAAAGGAAAGTTCCAGCAAAGGTGTCTGGAATACAGAACATTTTAAAACATGGTTGGAGCCTGTGAAAGCATCAAATTAGACTTTACAATACCTTCAGAAACTCATTTATTCACCAAAGCAATTCAAAAGTATTTATAAGAGACAGTCACACGTGCCAGATATTGTTTTGATCATATATTTGGTAGCAGCTATATAAATAAATATTTATTATAAAATATTTATATATTCATTCATTCATTCATTCATTCATTCATTTATTCATTTATTTATTTGTTTGTTTGTTTGTTTGTTTGTTTGTTTGTTTGTTTTAAGGAAGCTCCTTTAGCATTTAAAGAGGGATTTAGTGAATTTTAGCTGTTTTCTCTCCTGGATTACTCAATTATGAGTCACAGAATGATAAGAAAACAGCATGTAACAAACATTGTAAACAGCTATATGTCCCCAAAACTTTAATGCAAGGCCTGTGCCCACATAAACACACATCTACATCCACAGCCTGTTTATCGCTTAGCACTATCAAAGCCACTTGCCTCAGTATAAAGTGCAGTTTATCTAAAACATCAATTGTCTCTAATCCAAACTCAAAGACAACAATGGCTCAATAATGGTTTACAGTAGCTTATGTGCCTCAACCTGTAAACAGCCCAGTACAGCTGCCGGTGACTCTGCATCTGCACCAGTAACAACTCAATTTAGCTCCCAGTCAAAACCTTCCACTGCTTTTTCATTTTCAAAACAGTTTTTATCTATTTTCTCCCCCTTTATTGTTTGTGGATTTGATCCCTCAGAGTAAGCTTTGGCCTTTGAAGCGGAGAACAAAGTAGACGTGTGTGTGTGTGTGTGTGTACGCGCGTGCATGTGTGTGTGTGTGTGTTTGATAGAGAGAGAGAGAGAGAGAGAGAGAGAGAGGGGCTTCAGGATAGCTCTGCCTCTGAACTGCTTTCATCTGCTTGCTCTGTCTGTGTGCCACCATAGCCACTGGCTTTTCCTGAGTCTCCAACACACACTCACGCAGCCCCACCCTCCCTGCCCATCCTCATTAGTAAATAGTACACACTTTGCAGCCTCAGAAATTTAAATCTGGTGTTGAGGGCCTGGACTCCCTCTGTAGCTCAATGGCAGGTACAGCTGAGTGTCTTCCCCCGCAGACTTGGAGGTCCGCCTGGTGACGTTCATGAATCTTGGAGCATTTTGGCTTCGTGGACCCAAAAACTCAAACAGATTGAGAACAAACCGTTTTTCAGCCTTGGGTCAGCAAACTCATTTCTGTCCATAGGACGTTGGGTGAGGATTTAATAAGTGTAAGATAATGCTCTTCCAGCCGGCATGTTTTTGAACTCTGTGGGGATGTTGTTATTGTTATCACTGCTAGCACAATGCACCCCATTACCAAGTGTAGCAAATGCCCCGTAACCACACCAATCATAACCACATAGGAAAAATAGATTACACACTTGTTCCCAAAGTGTAATCCGAAGGCGCCTGACACAGTTCGGATTTGTGGGATTACACGTTTGGAAGGTTTGAAAGGTTGAACACTCCTTTATTAAATCCCAATCTCTGCTGTTAATCTGACAAAATGATATATTCATACAGCTGTGATTTATCGAGAGTTTCTTAATATTAGAAATAATAAAAAAAGAAAAATACAAAAAAAAAATGCAAATCTCTTTATTCCAGTCCCACATTTAATCCCTTTCCGTGTTCTACTACTTTGTCCTGTTACTACAGAGAATCAGGTGGCATATGAAAAACCTCACCACTGGCTATGGTGGCATTCTCTCAGTAGAGTAATTACAAAAAGGCTGATTAGAATTACAGAGGCAGCGTGAGGGGAGGCTTTCATTAATTATCTTGTGGGTTCTTTCTTTGGTTTACTCAACAAAGTCACACACACACACACACACACACACACACACACACACACACACAAAAGAGACTCTGATTAATCTTTTAAGATCCTGACTTTGGTTTATGTGTCTTTACATTGCCAAGGGCAAAATAGTGTGTTTTTCTAATATAGGCTCTAATAGGAATGGTGTTGTTTTAATTAGATTAAGATGATGAAGCAGAAATATCAGTGGCCCAATTTCACACTGATCACAGGCTGAGAAGGCAGTCAGCTGTTTTGATATGCAAGTTTGATATTTGCTTTAATAAGAGAGTTAAAGACGCTGTGTGTAGCTTAAAGTGTCTTCCGATACCCAAGGCCTCAGGTGCTTCATCAGCCTACAGATAAAAGTGTTTCTAACAAGTGTTGTGTGTTTATGGTAGGTATCATCCAGCCTGATAAGCTTGTATGAAGTGTGTACATCCTCAACTGTGTGTGTGTGTGTGTGTGTGTGTGTGTGTGTGTGTGTGTGTGTGTTTAAATACTATGTCCACATTTGTGTTTGTTATCCTCTTGTCCTTCATCAGTGCCCATAGGGCAATGTTGCCCGGATATTTCTGGTTGGTGGACTGTTCTCTGTCCAGCATTGACACAGAGGGGTGAGGGGTTTAAACACTCCAGCAGCACTATTGTGTTTGATCTATGCATACCAGCACAACACACACTAACACACCACCACCATGTTAGTGTCATTGCAGTACTGAGAATGACCCACCACCTATGTACATAATACCTGATCTGTGGTCCTGTGGGATCCTGACAAACTGATGAACAGGGTCAAAAGATGGACTACAGTCTGTAATTATAGAACTACGAAGTGCTCCTGTGTGGTAAGAAGAGCTGATAAAAATGGACAGTGAATGTAGAAACAAGTAAGTAATCATAAAGTTATGGTCACTATAGATCAGAACGCTAACTGTAAGCACACAAGTTCTTCAACAAAACAATGGTTAAAGATGATTTACAGAGTTGACAGAAAAAGTTTTTTTTTTCCAGAAGCATTTAGTTGCAGTTATTGCTGCAAAAGGGGTCAGAACAGATATTCAAAGCAAAGGTTCCCATACTTTTGCCCTCACACATATGTAGTATTGGATCATTTTCCTCAATAGATAAATGAGCAAATGTGATATTATCTCACTTGTTTGATTTGGTTCACCTTATCTACCTTTAGGGCTATTAGTCAAATTTTTGTATGACCGATTATATGGATTGTGTGTGTGTGTGTGTGTGTGTGTGTGTGTGTGTGTGTGTGTGTGTGTGTGTGTGTGTGTGTGTTTTTTCAGAGATCTGGGTACATAAAGGTGTTGAACTGTGGGTATGTGTGTGTGTGTGTGTGTGTGTGTGTGTGTGTGTGTGTGTGTGTGTGTGTATTTGTGTGTGTGTTTATATGTGTGTGTGTATGTATGAGAGAGATAGAGAGAGAGAGAGATAGAGAGAGAGAGAGAGAGAGAGAGAGAGAGAGAGAGAGAGAGAGAGAAAGCTACAAGGCCAACAGTGCTGTGCCTTTGAAGATGACTGTGTCTCTTTTCTTTTGAAGAAGTTTCTGGATGGCAGCTCTCCCTCTCTCTTTCACCCAGGTTCACTGAGTCTTAGCTTGTGGCCGTAGTTAAAAAAAAAAAGTCACAGCCGAAAACACTGCCCTGCTAGAATAGCAGAGGCTCATCCTGAAGCAGAAATCCAAGATCCATGTTTAATCTGTAGCCTGTGAAGTGATTGAAGATGCATATCCTTCTGTACGGCAACGAATAATATTCTTATGAGGATTATGAAGTAAGTGCACAGAAATGAAACAGCATTAAACTGGCATTACACTGTTTAACAGCAGCACTTTTGTTTGGTGAGAACAAGCGCAGGGAGGCTCTTTAAGTTCATGATGATGAAGTAATCATCCTCACGCTGATTGGATTTCTGGGGAAATTTCACTCCAAATAGTCACAGCTTTAACGACAGCTGTCTGCTTGTGATTCGGGGGCAAAATGAAGAACGTCTCAAACAATGGTGTTGACTGGTAGAAGAGCAGAACCAAATATAAAACATAATATTATGTTCATTTTAAAAGTAATCAGCCAATTAATTACATGCTTAGTTACACACCAGTTAATTACTTTTTATTCAGCCTTTGTTTGAGTAAGATATGAGCAAGAAATAAATCCCTTCTTAGCAACTGATGTGAGATTGGACAAGCTTTGACGTTGACAAAAATGGCAATTATGGCCATGAGATATTGATCATTTTGGTACTTACATTTTAGTGTGTGTTATGATATTTGTTTTGTATACAGTGGGGACTGGTTGGAATTTTTTTACATTTAAAACAATGAAACAAAGTGTGCCAAAACAGCATTCCCCACACCATTACTCCTCCTCCACCAGTCTAAACAAGGTAGTTTGGGTTCATGGATTCCTTCCGGGGTGGCATGGTGGCACAGTGGATTGTGCTGTTGCCTCACAGCAAGAAGGACCTGGGTTTGATCCCTGAGTGGGGTGATCTGGGAATTTTCGGTGTGGAGTTTGCATGTTCTCCCCGTGTTTGTGTGGGTTTCCTTCAGGTACTCATCATTCAACTATTCGGCACACTTTACACAAGGAGATGCTGTATGGGAGAGTGATGCAAAGGAAGCCTTTTCTCCGCTCATATCACAAACAGAGCCGCTTGAGGTATTCTAAAGCACATTTGGACGAGCCAGCTTCATTTTGGAATAAGGTGCTGAGGACTGATGAATCTAAAATAGAGTTATTTGGCCATAAAGAGGGCCGTTATGCAGTCCAAGGAAAGTACCTTCTACCTACAGTAAAAATTGGTGGTGGTTCCATCATGCTGTGGGGCTGTGTGGCCAGTACAGGGACTGGGAATCTTTTTAAAGTTGAGGGACGCATGGATTCCAATGAATATCAGCAGATTCTGGAGACCAATGTCCAGGAATCAAACACTAAACACTGCTCAAAATCTACTCAGGCATTCATGCAGAGGAACAAGTACAATGTTCTGGTCACCCCACTGTAGATAGATGAATGATAGATAGATAGATAGATAGATAGATAGATAGATAGATAGATAGATAGATAGATAGATAGATAGATAGATAGATAGATAGATAGATAGATAGATAGATAGATAGATAGATAGACAGCAGTAGTAATAATAGCAGTAGAAGCTGTAGTAGGTGTAGTAGTAGTATAAGGCCTCAGAATATCCTCCTGAGTATGTGTAGTCCTAACATCATACCTTCACCCCCTTCTCTGGTCCCTTCAGAGTGTTACACTGTTTTCCTTGTGGATTTTAGCCATTTTTCGGGATTAATTACTCACAGATAGTTGATACAAGGTTGATAGTACCATGCTGGTGGAAAGTGTATGTGTTGCTATTTCTGGTATGTGTAATGTGTCTATAGGTTACTCTGATCCTGAGGAATGAAGCCTAGAAAACAGCATGTAGCTAACAAAGAAACCACAGCCTGCAACTTGCGAATGTCTGGGTGTTATTTAAAAATTGATACTGTGAATATTTTTGATACTTTGTTGTATCAATGTTTTCTTACACCGCTATTATTAGTTAACTGCAGTAAAGAGTAGATGTACGGGTGTTCCTAATAAAGGTGGTGTACTATTGGTGTACTGTATATGCCACTAGGGTTCACAATGTTAATCTAGGTAATTATGGGGAATGGGCACTATCAGCTCCATCATTCCTGGTGGTACACACTTTTCTACACCACAATGCATCTGGGATTGAGCCGTAAGTCATTTGGCATATTCGTGTAATTAGTTATCAGAAAACATTTTAACACACGTACACACAGAAAATTCTCTCAGCTCTAGTTGGCTGTGACAGCTAATCTCTGCCACTACAAACAGACTCACAGACAGACACTCATGAACTCTCTCACTCGCACGCACACACACTGTCATACAGGCACGCGCTGGTTGGAACAGTTGTGACCAGAGGGGGAAGAAGAGCGTGTGTTGTGCTGGGTTTTAAGAGGATTACTGATGTGTCTATCAGTCATGTGGTGTTAGTGTAATGCTCAGAACAGTCCCGCAATGGGCCAGAAGACGCCTCCGCCTCCAAAACACGCATCCTGCGCCTGCCGTGGAGAAAGAGGGATTCGGAACGCTGTTCCTTATCGTTTACGCCAGTCATTCGCTTTCTCCTTTTCACACCTTCACCCATCGCTCCACATAAGCCTAGGGCAAGAGAGTCAAGACGAGGTGTACTGATAACTCTTACACACACACACACACACACACACACACACACACACACACACACACACACACACATATACACACACCCACAGATAAATTGGAAGGGTAATTGAGTGTGTGGCTGTGAAACAGCAGGCCACAGCACTCATGTAGGATGTGTTTATGTAATTGATTGGGCTGAGAGAGCTTGAGCTCGGTCCTTGTTGTCATCCTTTTGAGACCTGAACTGCTCTTCTGTTCTCTTCTTATTAAAGGAACAGTTCAGCAGCAAATCAGATTTGTACAATTTTCCTCTCACCCCTCGATGGGCTTAGAACCTGAAGTGGTCCGCTGTGCCTAACAAGCAACAGAAACTTGTGCACCCTTCACTCTATATGTTCCTCCCCTCGATGTCTCAGATTTAAGGGTTTCTCAGAGTGGTTCCGATATTGGCAGCTTTCCCTGTTCTCTGAAGGTCTCAAAGGAAGCATGCAAACATACGAGCCTATCACTGCCATTCCACGTGTGCTGTAGACCGGTATCCATAGCAACATTAACTCTTAGAACCCGACATTTGCACTTTGCAAGAAGTTGCATGTTGTCTCCTTGGCTTCATATCTCAGAATCAGAGTAACATACATGATACACGTATCTCATCTTTGTGTGATGGATTATCAGTGAGTTGATCATCGCTAACTGAATAAATCCCAGTTTAAATGGCAAAGGAGCTTCCAGTGCATGTTTACTGCTCTGTCCGCATGTACATGCTCAACCTGCATGCAGACTCTGACCGATCAGGAAGAGGCAGAGCAGGGCAAATTATCACTGACCCAGATATTAGGTTATAGAGAGAAATGAGAAGGGAAGGATTGCACTCTTGCAGCTGACAAGCAGTGGAAGCTCCTTATGTTCATTCTTTCAAAATAATCTGTCAGTTAATTGGGGAGTTTCCTACAGCAGTGGTTCTGACACTACTGAGTCCAAGTGTGTTGTGTGTTGAGATTAGACATGTTATTTATGCTGTGCTTATTGTTCCCAAGCCATCATTAGTCTTGTAGCACCAGAAATGAATTAGCATACTTTAGTTGAAATACACTTGAGTTCCTTTAAAGCTGCCTTTGTTCAACTAATTATACGCAGTCTTCTAGCTGATGGTCAATTTAAATGTTAAAGCAGATTAGTTCAGTAATCCTCCTTTTACTCCAACTTTGATCCAGAGCATGGCTTACTCGCACACTGTTCCCCACGCAGAAAAACAGTTTGTTCCTCCCGCTCCCTCTTGCTGTCATTGTTCCAGTGAGAGATTTCAGATTAAAGTGTAGACGTGAGCTCTGCCTTTGCTGCTTGTAGGTTATATTGTTTTAAAAACGCACCTGGGAGAAATAGAGAAGGCAGGCAAGTCTTTTGAGAGAGGCCGGGCTTTAGTGAGATGCAGTTCCTGAAACCGTAACATCTTTAGGGGAGAGGAGATGGGAGGTAGTAGAGAGGATGCAGTGTCAGACTTTACGTGTGTCTCAGGATGTCTCTTAAATCAGGCAGATGTAGAGCCTCCAGTGGCATGGCCTGCCCGTTTGATCAGCCGGGCATGCAGCTAGGGAAAAAGATTAGCGTTAACATGTGAGAGAGAGAGAGAGAGCAAAAAAGAAGAAGAGAAAGAAGCAAGGTGTGATTTAGATGCACCCTCTGCACGCTGCATTCATCACCCCTGTGCGCTCTCTCTCTCTCTCTCTCTCTGTCTCTCTGTCTCTCGGCAGACAGTAAATCGCACTCTCAGGTCACTCTCCAGTCGATGCCAAGTCAATCCCCCATAATTGGCGGACGTGGTGCTTGGCGGCTGGCGGGATGGAAAGGTCCTAATTGGTGTCAGAGCTGCCTGCAGCAAACGCACCATCCACACCACAGGTGCTGCCCACAGTACAGCTCTGACCACCACTGACTGAGTCCTGGTCCCTTCCTTACTTTCTGTCACCTCCATACTCCCTGTCCATTCCACTCTCTTGGCCCTGTCTTTCCTCAAAAAAAAAAACAGCAGGTGTGTACCATGTATCGGCAGTTGATTATTCATTCTCATACAGGTCTTTCTATTTTTTCAGACTAACAAAAATAGAGCAGAACAGATAGCACTGCACTTGATATCAACCCTTCTTCCATTTCAAAACTTGTGTCTATTGCGATAGACTTCGTGGTTTTGTTGCACATAACACCACTTCAAACCCATTGGACATCAAAATGGACATTTACCAGCCAGTCAAGCATAACTCAGATTTAGAACACGTCTTTCATCGTGTTAGAAGCTTATTTTACTGTTTAGGAATGCTTTATGAAATATTCACTGTTTTATTATTTAAGATTATAGATTAGATCTATCATTATAAGAGCATGTCTGACACATCATGAAGCTGATAGAGACTTTTAGTTTGAGTCCATTCTCCCTCAACATCAGTGTGCCTCCACCCTCTCAGCACCAGTGTATGTAGGTGGGGCTTAGTGAGGTGCAAAGCAACTAGATGCTCATTTGCTTCAGGTGCCACCACACCATCCAATAAGACTCTATAATCATAAATTTGGGTGGATCGTTTGGTGGTGCACATCAGGTTTGGAACAGCAAAAATGTAATTCATCAACATAAAATAATTTACAGTTTACTTTTCATTAAGACTTTTTCAAGAATAAATAAAAGAATGGAAAAAAAATATATATATACTCTAAATCGCGAAATGTACCAATCAGGGTAGTGCAGTACACAGAGTGAGGGCAAAGGCAAAGGTGGTGTTATACAACATCAACAAACCTGCACATTTTAGTAATTCCCCTGTTCCCAACACACCTGATTCAATGCTCATTAACAAGCCCTTTCAGAGGTGGACATCTGTTTTAGTAGAGACTCTTGTCAGACCGTCAGACTTCTCAAAGTACTAATATTAATATTGAGTAGGGTATTAAATCAAGGGGATGTTGGATGATCACCACCTGATCTCATTCGCAACTCCCCAACTCATCCCAAAAGTATTGGATGGACACAGTTGTGCTGCTCCACAGCTCAATGCTGGGGGACATTTTACCCCTCTATCCCAAATCTGACTTGGTTTCAATAGGTATAATAGTTTATATATTATATATATTATAATCATTTTTTTTTTTGCTCCAAAGACTTGTATTCTATTGGCAGTACTTTCCCATATGAGTCAGTAGTGGGTGCAACTTGAAGCAGTTTTACACATATAGTGTATGAGGATTATCTAAAATGTTGGTATTGCTGTTTTTTTACTATAGGTACCAAAATATTGTATTAATGCATCCATAAAGAACTTCACTTTCACAAACCTCTACCCAGCATTCTACTATCCTGTCTGTTTTTCTCAATTCCTGTTACCTCCATAGCTTCTAGCATTCCCTTTGACCACTGTCTTTCCCATCACTCTATCCTCATGTCTCTCCTCTCTTTTAAAAAGAGATGCCACCATCCCTCGTTTCTTTGTCTTTTCCTCTTCCCCTCTCTCCTTGTGAAGAACAGGTCTGGCAGCTCTCTCTGCAGTCAGAGGTTTTAATCAATTAGTCATAGGGCCTGTGGGAGACGTCATGTCACGCTCGAGTAAGGGAGCGACAGGTGGGGGAGTGCGTGAGTGTATTTCGGCCTCTCCCGTGACTGGTGGCCCTCAGCCATACCGGGAAGAGACGTTGCCCCCGAAAGGGCTCTCTCTGGCTTCCTCTGTGGATTAGCTAATGTCATCAACCAAGATGACACGTCAAATCCAATTAAGTCTACAGTGTGTGCATATGCTTTTACAGATATGTTGATAATGACTTTACAGGGGCCGGGCGATTACAAGGAAAGGTACAATAGTACTGGTATGATTTAAGCAGTTGGTATTAATCTCCATGTAGATTTTTTTCTGTAAGATGTTATGTTCATATTAAACTTAACATCTGCCTAAAACACCATAGCAACTCTGGGATATCATATTAACTGCATAGCAACCATTTAAAAATCCTCCCAGTATTGAGCACTTGAATGATGATGATGAGGATGATGATGATGATGATGATGATGATGATGATGATGATGATGATGATGATGATGATGATGATGATTATTAGGGAAGTTGGGGAGTTGGGAATGAGCTGGGGTGCTGGTTCAAATCCTCCCAGGAATGCTCCAACGTCTTGTAGACAGTCTTTCATGGACAGTAGAGACAGTAACTCCAACAAAAGCAGGATACCTTTTTTTAAAACCCTTGATTTCAGAAGGAAGAGTGACTGAGCAGACGTCCCAATACTTTTGTCCACATAGTGTATGTTTACTTGAATCTGTTCTATATGATCTGGAGGTTTTTTTTGGCTTTAAATGTTTAGTTCTGCGCAGTAGTGCAGTAGCAGTGAGGAATGGCTGCATATTATTGTTCAGAACATTGCCGTTGTCAGTGTTCTGTAACACCTCATGGCTCATACAGTCTGTTTGTTTATTTATTTGTGTGTTTTTGTTTTGTTTCGGTGCACGTCACGGCAAATTAAACAGATGGCTAAATGAGTGGGCTGTGTCACTCTGCCTGCTCACGTGAGCTCAGTCAGGGGTCCGAGTCGCTTGGCTGCCATGTTTCACCAAAACAACGCCCGCTCCAGTGCACAACACACTGAATCAGCACCGCTCAATCAAACAAGCACACCATCATAAGCACGTCGTTCCATCAGGCAAGTCGCAAAAATGCCTTAAGACAGGAATAACCTCTGTTTTTTTGACGTGTAATGAAATGAATTTGGTTTGAATATTTGATCATGTAATGTTTCACACTTCAGCTCCTCACAATGACAGATGTGCTGTATAATTCATATCATAAGGTCTATAAACACAAGGTTATGGAAATGAAACCAAATCCACTGCCTGGAATGTATTTTCCTGAAAGTTTAGTTTGAGGAAACTTTGTGTCTTTGAAATCTTCACCTATCAGTGGTTTATTTGTGTTTCATTTAGATCTGTGCGAGTTCTCGCACCAAGCAGTTCTAGTTTTCTCTCATAGGCCTGTAATTTAAAACACAGTGTGCCGGTCTGTGATCCGGTAATTGGATTGGTTCATAAAGGAATGCTTTTTTTCCTCCTCAGCATAAACATGAAAAAGGTGACGGGGAGAGCACAGAGCGAGATGTGTAGGCCATCTTAGATCCTTGGATCTTCATAGCCATTGGCAGTCTCCATTTTGCCTGAGGGCTTTGGGAGGGGGTCCTATTCATGCCATGCATATCATTCTTGGCGGCACACACGCATCACCACATCAAGCACAAACGTCAAGTGAGACCTTTCTTTTTCCTTAAAAAAAGAAAAAAGAGAATGGAGAATATTATGGAGAATATTAAGTACTCTGATGGGTAAACCGGAGAGATTTTCCGTTTCCACAGTAACAGAGGAAGAAGAGGGACATTGCTTAGTTAAGAGGTGAAAATGGGTTCAGTTGGATTCCAACCTCCTTCCCTCATCCTGTTTAACGGAGGCCTCCAATCTTCAGTCACTCTGTTTACACTGGTTGGGAATCCGCCTGCAACCACACTGCATCCATGCACAGATGTGGATCTTATATCCACACACACACCCTATGACTTCTGAAATGAGATCATTTATATCATGCATGAGCCATGTGACTTTTTTTTTTCCTGTAAACTGAAGAGTGTGCCGTTATGTTCATTTAAAAAAGTCAAGTCTCAGGTAAGTATACATGGTGCACACAAACATATCTTTATGCACACATTATGATGTCACTGGCTTTCTGTTAGATTTTGGAGCACGGCTGTAAGGATATACACTGGCATTATGCAATAAATACTCCTGAGTGTCCTATTCTATTGGCAATACTTCACTACAGACCAGGGGTTCTCAACCTTTCCCACCTCACAGTTCACCTGATTATAATTCGACAGTATAGGCCCACAAGAAAACAAACTCAACTTTGTTAAATTATTTTTGCCTTTAATTTCTTAAGCACTGAAAATGGCCTCATGTGAAAATGTCGCTCAGACACACAAGCAGTGAAGATGCTTTGCTAACATGGTTACAAAAAGTGCACTACTTTTCTTACACAAGGCTGTCTCTGTATGTCTATATATATGTGCACTTTCTCTATAGGTCAGTTTCTATGTCAGCAATCTGTCCAAATTGTACTTGCGGGGGGATTTTTTGCTTTTTCTGAGGAGCAATGTTGCCTTTCTTGCTTCATTTAAGAAAGTTCTGAGTCAGGCACCTGCTGCTGCATCTCAAAGTCAAACATGGTCTAAACTAATGTTTCATTTGGCTGGGGTACCCTGGGATAGACAAGCTGTCTGTCAGCAGTGGGTACATCTTAAAGTAGCTGAATGCATTCATTAGAAGGGGTGTCCACAAATATTTGGACACACGTAGACAGTGTATATCAAGCCCAGTTAAGCTATCTTAGCTGGAGTGATGGCAAAGCAGCTATAATAATCTAAACAGAGCTGTCCGGGTGTAATTCAGATACCTTATGATGTTTGATGTAGCCTGTCTAGTGTCTGGAATTTGCTTTGTATGTTCCCGCTCTTATACCCCAGGATTTTGAGATTGATGTAGCCAAGAGCTGACATGGATGATGTTGTTAAACTGGTTTGTTTACATGTTGTTATTATTCACAAGTTCGAATCAAGTTGAAAATCATTATAACGAGTTGCAGGTCAAGTGTGAAGTCTATTTGTATGCGCCGCAAGTGTGACTCGGACTCGAGTTGCTAACTTGAGTGCCCATTTCTGAGTTTTTGTATGCTAACTGTCAAAGAACATGCACATGTCAAATTTGTGAACATTAATATGCAGCAAGGTGCATTGAATGAGGCCCATTGTTTTGTAGGTATTTATGTATTTCATAACAGCTATGAAGAAAGAGTGCATTTGTGGTTGGATCATGCGTAGCTCGATTTCTTTTTGACTTACCGGTTGTATGTCAGTGGAAAGCAGAAATGAGCCTGTCTATGTTCCACAATATCAATACACTGGGCAAACAAGGTTTTCAGTGATTTCACCCTTCTCATTATAGCTGCTCATTTAGAAATGTTGAGGGGGTGTCTGGTGCCTCTCTCTCTCTTTCTCTGTTCCTCATGTCTTTTTCTCTCATTCATCTATAGTCAGTATAAGCTCACCATCCTGCCGTCTATTGCCCTCCTTCACCTCTGACCTCTGACCGCACAGTGAGACCAAGTGCTAATTAACTTCCTTCTCTCAGACACCGTTGCTGGTTGGGCTAAATATTTCAGCATCTCATATTTCATCTCTAAACAGGAAGACTCAGCCCGACAGCCCCAAGAAGCCCAGTGACAGATCCCTGCTTATGAAAGGGATTCAAAGCTGCAGGATGCATAATAACAGTTATCAGTCTTAACAAATGTGTAAAAGCTTGTTGTAACATGATTATTTATTAGAGACACCCTGCAGGGGTGTTTGTAGACCTAAAGGAGTTGTACTGTGGAGATACTCCAGGCTGAAAAGGCTCTGCAGCTGAATCAGATTTGTGTTTAATGAGAAAACCGTGGAAAAGGGCAGGAGCTGGTTTCAGCCATGCAGAAAAGTGGAATCTCGTAATTTTCATTAACAACATTATATTTATAATGCTCTTTATAGTCACAGATAACCTTTTGGTTGTAAGTCCAAACAAACCCAGATTTATTGCAGATTAGCCAGCCCAAAGGTCAGGTTACCATCAGTGAACATTCATTCCACTGTGAGCATAACCACCTTTGGTTTTGGCCCGGTTTGCGTAGGTGACCAATGGCTAAGAGACTAGTACAGATGTCGGGTTCAAGTGGAGCTGTGTGACATAAATGCCATTTTGACTAATTGACACACTACATTTTCCCACCACATTTGCCCCTTTCAGTCAACTTTGCATTAATATACTTTGACACAGCGAGAACAGCCAGCCTTTTCAGCAATGACCTTCTTTGTGGAGGGGGTCAATGATGGTCCTCTGGACAACTGTTAGGTCAGAGGTCTTCTCCATGATGGTGGCTGTGTTGAAATAGACAAAGTATACTAGTTGAATAATTTGAGATACTGGATTTTTGATTTTCATGAGCTACAAGTCGCACTGATCAAAGTTAAGATAAATGACTTATTTTCCATAAAAATTCATATAAAATATAGTACAGTTTATAATTTCTTTAATTAAATAATGTGCAAAATAGATGCACTAGTATACAATGTAGCTTATAAGCCGATCAGCCATAGCATTATGACCACCTACTGTAGTGGTCAGAACCCCACAAGACCACCACAGAGCAGGTATTATGTGGGTGGTGGGTCATTCTCAGCACGGCAGTGACACTGACAAGGTGGTGGTGTGTTAGTGTGTGTTTTACGCTGGTCTGAATGGATCAAACACAGCAGTGCTGTTTAAACACTGTGTCCATTCACTGTCTATTAGACATTTTATAGATGTAAAGTCAGAGACAGAAGCTCATCTGTTTCTGCAGTTTGTGATTGCCATCCTCTAGTCGTTCAGCAGTGCTCAAAGGATGCTATTGGCTGGATATTTCTGGTTGGTGGACTGTTCTCAGTCCAGCAGTGACACTTTGGATTTAAGCACTCCAGCAGCACTGCTGCGTATGATTCACTCAGCACACCAGCACCATGTCAGTGTCACTGCAGTGCTGAAATCGATGGTCCTGTGTGGTCCTGACCATCGAATCCACCCTTTATCCACAGGGTGAAAAGTAGATAAGAAATATGCAGGGAAACAAATGGACTACAGTCTGTAATTATGGAACTACAAAATAATTAAAACATTTAACATTTAATTAAAACTATCTGTCAATATAATGATGATCTCATTAAAAAAGCTATATTTTTAAATAATTTTAACATGAATGACATATTTACAGGATGCATATATTTGGATCAAGTACATCACATTAGGGAAGAACATCCACTTTTAACACATGAAGTCAGAATAAATTCTGAAAATCATTCCTCTCAAGAGTTAGCTTTCATTCTAATGCATCAGGAGAACCCAGTAAACTTGGCTAGTGTCTTTTATTTAGCTCTATGATTATCAGAGCCTGGTCTTCCATAAAGGATCATCATAAAAGATTTTAATGTTAGAGTTTAAAGGAATCTCATACTTCTGGGAAATTCGTCCCAGAGTTGTTGCCGTCTTGGGGCTCAGTAGCTGTTTCTCCAGCCTGACAGAGTGGATGTATAAAGAGAAGTGCGAAGGCCTACTTGACCTTTAAGGAACTAAATTATTAAATAGCAAACATGGCCACCGTGGCAGCGCGGCAGGGCTATATTTTCTGTTCTGCTGAGAGCACTATAGCTGCTCTGTTCCTCGGGCTGCAGCGCTTTAGAATATTGGACATGATTGAGTGCAGCACATTGAAGAAAGCACCTATGATGGAACACACTTGTGATGTCTGAGAGTCCGCTAAAGGAGGGGAAGATGAAAGAGGAACTCGCACAGGGAGATTGGGTTGTAGACTGGAGTAGCCCACTGCGCCTGATTGAATAGGGTGACGGGATACGTCGGCCATTGTTCACGTGAATGAGAACAGAGCCTGAAATTTAAATTGCCTTTATCCCTGAATAAAATTTCAAAAATAACATCCGTCTAAGTCCATTAATCTACATACAGTACCTTGAAAAATAGTCATCCCTCCATCTTTTTACCTATTTTGCTACACTACTAACTGTATTTCATTTTTTTTCTATATTATATGTGATACATCTGCACAAAATGAAGTGAAATGAAAAAAGAAATATTTGGAATTAAAAAAACTGAAAATCTACATGTGCAAATTTATTTACCCCCTTTACTATGAAGCCCTTAAATATATTCTGGTGCAACCAGTTACCATCAGAAGTCACACGCTTAGTGAAATGAAGCCCATCCGTGTCACATGATCTGTCAGTATATACACACCTTGTCTGAAACATAAAATGATGCAAATAAAATGATAAAATGATGCAAGCGCTCCATCTATTTTAATTCCATGTTGGGAGGTGGCAAAGCACAACAAATACCACTGTATTCATTGATTTAATTTTAATTCTTACATCTCTATACATTTGGCTGGACATTTGGTTTTTGTTGCATAATTATGGTGAGAGTAGAGAGCAGGTGGAAGAGAACCTGGAGAGATGGAAGTTTGCACTGGAGAGGAGAGGAATGAAGGTCAGTAGAGACAAGAGAGAATACATGTGTGTGAAAGGGAGGCAGGTGGAAAGGTGAAGATGCAAGGAGCAGAGGTCATAAAGGTGGATGACTTCAAATATCTTGAGTCAACCATATAGAGCAATGGACAGTACAGAAAAGAGGTGAAAAAGAGGGTGCAGGCAGGATGGAGTGGGTGGAGACGGGTGTCAGGGCTGATGTGTGACAGAAGGATAGCAGCAAGAGTGAAAGGGAAGGTTTATAAGACAGTAGTGAGACCTGCTATGATGTATGGTTTGGAGACTGTGGCTCTGTGTAAAAGACAGGAGGCTGAGCTGGAGGTGGTGGAGATGAAGATGCTGAGATTTTTGTTGGGAGTGACAAGGATGGACAAGATTAGAAATGAGCAGATCGGAGGGACAGTGAAGGTGGAGCAGTTTGGCGATAAAGCCAGAGAGGCCAGGTTGAGATGGTTTGGACTTTGTTGAGGAGGAAAAGTGGATATATTGGACAAAGAATGTTGGAGATGGAGCTGCTGGGTAGAAGGAGAAGAGGAAGACCTCAGAGAAGGTTTATGGATGTAGTGAAGGTGGACATGGAGATGGTTGGTGTAACATTAGAGGAGGCAGGAGATAGGGCAAGATGGAGGCAGGTGATCCGCTGTGGCGACCCTTAAAGGGAGCAGCTGAAAGAAGAAGAAGAATTATGCAGATATATGAATATTTATAAGCATTGTGTATTACAGTGCAATACCAATCGACTCATGAAATGCTTTGTTTTTGTAACATATTTAAACATATGGATTAGATTTGAACAATATTGTGAGATGGTGATATAACTAAACATATATTGATATATTTATATCTATATCAAGATATAAACAGAGCAGGATATGACCTGAGGCAATATTGTTCATGTTGAGTAAATAATGTTTTAAGTAATGTTCAGTTTTGGTAGGTCTGAATACAATAATCACACTCCAATCTGGACCAAAATAACTTCACCAGGACCCTTGAGAGGAGGTCTTCTGTTATTGCCCAAATAATCACTACAGGTGTGAAAAAAGCCATCTTGCCATATTTACTTTCTTGCTCCCAATCCAGACAGGTCTGACTAATCTGTAGTGAGTACATTATCACATGATTTGTTGTTACATATGTTGGTGTGGTTGGACTTTTCCTGTGTGAAAACCAACCCAAACCACGGGGAACATATTCCAAGATTACAAACTCTTTAATTGACCAAAGCAAATGATCTACAGGTGTGAAAAGGCCCTAAAATTATAATCAGATGCATCACATTGCCATATATTCCATTGTTTGGTTAATATTCTCTCTCTCTCTCTCTCTCTCTCTCTCTCTCAGCTCTCTCTCTCTCTCTCTCTCTCTCCCTCTCTCTCTCTCTCTCTCACACACACACACAGTGTGTATCAGGTGGTGGTGGAGGAAGAGAGGCCCAGGAGAGCACGTGGTGGTGAAGCAGAGATCCTGCGCTGCTACCCCATCCCTGTTCACTACCAGAATGCCACATCACTCAACTCCAAGTACTACTTCACAGCAGAGTTTCCGTCTGCGGGCATCCCCTCCCCTCAGCCTTTTACCGTGGGGGACAACAAAACCTACAGTGGTTTCTGGAATGCACCACTGCTGCCTCACAAGAGCTACAGCGTGTACTACCAAGCCGTCAGCACTGCGAATGGGGTGGGTACAGCCAGACCTTTATTTTTAATGAGAGGATCCCAATGGAGAGCACTGAATAGTGGTGGATCCAGTAGCTGAATGGGGCTGTGGGAAAAAAAAAATAAGTGTGCAAGGGTGAAAAATGTTAATTTAAACACACAGCCTTTTGGAGAGCTTCCACAGAAGCTTTGGAACATACAACTAACAAAGGTGTTAATTAGGTTCATTAGAGAACATTTCCTCATACAGTGCCTAAAGTGTGAGTACTTAATAAGTCAGAGCAGTAGATTATGTATTTGTGAGTAAAAAATGTCCGTGTTATTTTTTTTAATACTGTTTCAGTCATAGTGCATGCCCAAACATTAGTTGAAAGTAAAAAAGCAATACCAGGGAGGTGCCAGATCTAGCTTGATTCAAATAAATAAAATTAATTAAATAAATAAATAAATAAATTTCAACTGAGTATAGCAGTAGCACTAGGATGAATTTGACAGTCTATCATCCCATAAATTCTGTGATGTAGCTTTGAGACGTTTTTGCTCTTACAACCTGAGATCTGCACTTTGCAGGCAGTTACATGCTGTTTTCTAGGAGTTGTGGCACAGGATCAGAGTAACCTACAGACATGATACGTTGTGGTCTCATCATTGTGTGACTGAATTATTCCCATTAACCCTGTTATGTACCCTGTTACAAAATGAATTGTGCTGTTTCTTTCTTTGACAGAGCACAGAGTACAGAGTGTTGGGGGGGGGGGGGATTAATAACAGAATTAAAGTTTGCTTTCATTGGCTGGTCTGTGGCACTGTCAGAGCTTGCAGAACCAACAGTATGTCACTTCCATGCATCAAACTCTCATTATAAATCTATGGCAAAGAAAATACAGCTTGACTTTCTAGAGCCTCTAAAAAGGAATCAAAGAAGTGCAGTAACAGTATCAACACGTGCAGCATGTGTGATGGCAGCAAAGAAAGTCTGAGCCCGAATTTGCAGGCAAAATGTAGAAGGCGGGCCATTTTAGCTCTCGTCTGTGTTGCAAAACAGCTCTCCACTTTGCTCCTGTTAGAGCTGAAAGCAGGGACGTAATTGTGGCGAAAGGTTTTCAGCCTTCACAGAGAGAGAAAAAGCACTTTGGCCACGACAGCAAAAGTTTCTCCCAGAGAGCGACAGCATGAGTGACACAGCCACATTGTGCAGAGTGCATTGCCTGAAAAGCCTCACACATGCACACAGCCCACGCCCACCGGACACATTAACACACTGCTGTTTAATGCATTTCTGACTTTCTTCTACTCTCTCTCTCTCTCTCTCTCTCTCTCTCTCTTTCTCTCTCTCACTGGTCTTCCCTCTCACCTTCTCTTGCTTTCCGATGCTTTTAAAGAAAGCTGCTGCTTAGACTGACAGCAGTGACACGATGTGGTTCTCTTTAAAAGGCCTCTCTATCTTTCAGTCAGCGGGCGAGCGAGAGCTCGTCTCCTAATTGACTGAAGACCTGTGTTTTAGTGCTGCTGATGAATGCTGACGGGCACTTAGCCAGGCAGCCTTGTGTCTGTCTATTCAAGACTGATAATTAATCAAAGCCTGCACTCCTAATGTCCTTCCTTTTAGCCGGGACTGGAAGAAAAGACTATGCGTGACACTGAATGTGCTGTTTCATTGAATAACTAAGAAAATGCTCATGTTTATATTGAATTGTAATGAGTTGTAATGTATCAAGCAAACAGGTTTGGTCTTATCGGAGGAGGGAGCTGAGTTTCACCACCTCAATGGTGAATAAATCATAACACTATCAAAGATATCACAAAAACAATCCATGAACAGATGGTAAAAAATAGCTGAACTTAAAGGAACAATTTGATAAATAAAGTTAATGTTGCTACCAGTCATTAACCATCTTTGGCCTTATTTATACACAGTCATTATGATTGGCGGGTTCTTTTCTTGACGGTTAGACATGCTTTCATGTTTGGCCTTGCTAAACAAAGAACCTTAGAGAACAAAAGCTAACTAGAGTCCTAACACTTCTATGGAACAGACCAGACAGGATAGCATTCACCATGTTTTGACCATGTTTTGCTAAAAAAACTTGAGCCTTCATGTTTTTTTAGTTTGTCTGTTTGTTTGTTTTAAAGATGAAAACCATAATACATCTCAGAAATCCTGTTGGGAATTGATCATCCAGAAAATGGAAGAATTTCATTTGTTGTAATGATTAGATTGATGAGGATATTTATAATAATACGTTTTTTCAAAATACTGGACAGTAGTCCAAATAAAATGACCATAATTATTTATTAGTGTATGTATCAGTATTATCCTTTCTCAGAATTGTATTCTGAAATTGTATTCTGGGAGCAAATAAAGAGAGAAAACAGCCCCTTCTCATTTCCCCCTATAATGCAATATCTGAGTCAGGGATGTCATAAGCCCCGCCCCATTTTGCTGATAAGATAGAGTCTGCATGAACATTTTACATTTATGGCATATGAACACGTATAGAGTGTGGACAGGACAGTCAACATGCACTTGCAATGAGTTGTAATGATATATTAATAACTTCTTCAAAATTCTTGACATTTTTGGTCTAAATAAAAAAAAAAAAAAAAAGAAAGTCCGATCATTATTTATTTTAGTTAGAGAGCAAACAGGCCCTTCTTTTCTCATTTTCATTTATATCACTAGCCCCACATCCTCTCGCCGATCAGTCAGAGTCTGCATACAGGTTGAGCATGTACACATGAAGATAGAGAGCATCCATTGCAACATGCATCCTTTAGCATTTAAACTGGGATACTGTACGTAGGTATTCACAGCCTTGGCTCACTTGTTTGTTGAAGCACCTTTGGCAGCAATTACAGCCCTTTGAGGCGTTTCAGTGTCTTTGAGTATGATGCTACTATTTTCCCCCCATTCTTCTTTGCAGAACTTCTCAAGCTCCAGAAATGAAGACAGACAGACAAGAGACAGACATCTGTCAAGACATCAATGCCAAAATCTAATGCTTTATTTTTTATTCTTTTTACAGGAGACTAAAATAGACTGTGTGCGAGTCGCCACCAAAGGTGAGACTTAAAGTTTATATGTTACTATGGCCTAATGTCTTCTTATTTTGAGCACTAATATTGACAGTTTGATTAAGACTAATTGTTCTTGTGTTTGTGATTGTAACAAATGTAATGTTCTTTTCTAGTGTGTTACTGTCATGGAAGTTTTGAGCTTGAAAACTCAGCTTCAACTTACACACTCTGAGTGTTCTCTCTGTTTCTCGTTCTTTCTCACTTATTCTACTCATTCCTTCTCTTTATTTGGTTCTTGGTATCTCTCCTATTTGGTGGTGTTTTACTCTCTTATTAGAGATATTCAGCTGTAACGTCTAAAGACTGGGTTGAAAAGTAGTCTTATAACATTAGACTAATTCATAGTAGTCCTACTAAATCTTGCTAGTGGACAGTGGTGCTATGGTCAAAAGCATCCACTGATGAAAGTGTAGGTTGCAGATTCGGGTCCTTGAGAACAGCTGTTCTGCACATTCTTTGCAAATGTCTTGCTTTCACACACTCAGATCAAATGAGGAGCATTTTCATTGGCTGTTTATTTGGATCTGGTGTGTTGGTAACAGGGATGAATGCCAGAGACTAGTGTTGGAAGCTGTAGACTAGTGTATAGCAGACTTGATCGAGTGAAGTGCAAGGAAAGGGTAGTTTAGGAAATAGTTTGATAATGACTACAAATATTAAAAAAGTCAGAGGTGCAATGTAAGTACTGTTCTGTACTGAGGTACATCTTCCAATAATGCATCCGCAAAGGTACAATATTGTACATTAACTTAACTGGCACAAACAAAAACATGGCTAGAGAAAAGGATTTTCAGTGAAAGGTGCCCCAGTAACAAGCTCTGTACTCCTAAGTACAAATCTGTACCATATGCTAAGAATGTAATCACAAAATTCACTATTTTGTTCAATTGTCTTCACTATATACATTTGACCGTACAGATAAAATGTGTATTTTGTCAATGTTACTTTTAAAAGATTTATTTGAGCATTTTTAAATGACATTATGTCTTTAATTAGATCTAATTTAGTATATAATCAGTATTAAATTATTGAGCAATGCAGTATGGCGTACTGTTACACTCCTACAGTATAGGGGTAAAACTAAAATTATTTTGAGTGGTCCTTGTACATGATTAATAAACTCTGAGGTAAACATCACGTGTTTTTGATGCTTTACTTTACATATATTTGCTCTTGATATGCTACATGAAAGAGATTTAATATGTTATTAAACAAAACTTTAACTTTTAAAACCTTAACCATGCCCAAAATCTTACTTTAACCTTAACCCATATCTAATCCTAATCCAAATCTTAACCTCAGCCCAAAACCTAATCCTAACCCTAAAACTTAAATTTAACCTTAACTGAAAACCTAATAATCTCATCCTGCCCCTGACCCTAAAGCTGACCTTAACCCTGTCCCTCATCCTAAACCTAACCTCAACTGAAAACCAAATCCAAACCATAACCTTAACTTCAATCCAAAATCTAATTCTAGCTCTTATCCTGGCCCTAATTCTACCCAGAACCTAAATTCAACCTTAAAACCTAATCCTAACCCTCATCCTGGCCCCCTTTTAGATTTGTTACTGCGAGTCTGATGAGTGTTTATTTAATCTATAAAGGACCCCTCAAAATAAATGGTTGCCATCATATGTTATGCAGACATCTTAAAGTGTATATTAATGTTTGGTTAGAATATATTGAAATCTACTGCCAATAGTGAATCGCTGCTTTTAGAATCACTGCTTTCTGTGTTCTTCCATGTTTTTATTGCTGTATGAGGCAGCTGCTCGGTGTCCTGTGGAAAAGGGTTAATAGGGTATTAAAAAGATTGGACTTGTTTATGAAAATTGTGCAGCAACTCTCTCTCTCTCTCTCTCTCTCTCTCTCTCTCTCTCTCTCTGTCTCTCCTCTTTGTATAACTTTCTTTTACTCTCTCTCTCTCTCCTCATCCTCCTCTCTGCATGTTGTTATGGATCTCGCTCTGTCAGCTGCTATTCTAGTGACGCAGCTCACTACCCCCTACATCCGCATCGCTCCGGCTGCAGGCGACAACCAACTAACAGGTCAGACACTTACCCTGCCAAGACTGTCTCTATCCATCCACTTCCATTACTACCACAGTCACCGCCCATCGGAGGGGCCCGCAAGAGCATGTGTGTGTATATGTGTGGGGAGGCGTACGTGTGTGGGTGTGCATGCACAAGTTGACAAACACACACACACAGACACACAGTTTGTGTACTACAGTCCTGATGCAATGCCCAATTCTGTTTCTGCAGTCACACTGCTGTGTAAAAACAAGCCCACGCACAAACTCCCACAACATGTTCCGTATGTGACAGTGTCCCGTGCTCAAACACACTGCACATGCTTCATAAACACTCCTCTCCCCTCTGACACGCTCGTTACGCGTCCATGCTTGCTGGACATCCATATGTAAACACACACGGCCACGCGCAAATACAGAGGGCTGAACAAGTGAGAATTGGCCTGTTAAGAAATCATACACACATACACACACACTTACACACACACCCAGATGAGCTGAATGTCCCATTTCTCTCATTTGTCATCCTAAACTCACTGTCAGAGGAAACCGCTCTATTCACAGGTGGCTGAGCTGACATGGCTCCTCATTACAGCATAAACACTCACCCCCTCACACACACACACACAGTAGGACACTCTTATCTAGGGGGAAGGAGAGGCAGTGTTGGGCCTATCGTATATTGCCTCCCTGAGGCTATCTCTCCCTGGCAGGTAGCGAGGAACACATAGCTCGAGCATTATCAACCAACAGCGCCTGATGGATCCTACAAATAAATAGCCGGAAAGTCTCAATGGGATTCCAATACTTTACATTCAAGGTTAAATAAAGTTTATATCTCGCTTTAAAACCACCAGCGTTGTTCACCATGTTTACGTGAACCGGGTGCAAATGTTCATTTCACACTATTTTTATGGGACTCTTTCAAAGATGATCCAACAGTCGGCCGCACTATGTGTCCAAAAGTTTGTGGACACCCCTTGTAATGAATGCATTAAGCTACTTTAAGTTGCATCCATTGTTGAGCCAGATGGACACCGAGCTTAGCTAATCACTGTAGAGAAAAACTGACATTAGCATAGGATTCTGGATATAAGTATGAATTTGGCTCCTCTAGGCGTGGACTGGAGGTGTATAACCCCAACAGCATTGAGCTGTGAAGCACTTTAACTGTCTTCTCTGGAAGGATGATGCTCCAGTACTTTTGGTATGAGATGGAAAGTCCCCATATAGTGTTCCAAACTGAGTTCACGTGTAACCCGACAGTGCCTCTGCTTATTAGTGAACAGAAAAGGTGCAAATTTGAATGTGTACATTAGTTTCAAATGGGTTAAACTACACCATATGGACAAAAGTATTGGGACACCTGCTCATTCAGTGTTTCTTCTGAAATCAAGTATATTAAAAACGTTTATCCTGCTTTTGATGGAGTAACTGTCTCTGCTGTCCAGGTAAGGCTTTCTACCTCATTCCCAACCCCTTCTACTAGATTTTGTGAGAATTGCTGTGAGGATTTGATTGCATTCAGTGATGAGAGAACTAGTCAAGTCAAGTTGTTGGGAATACTGATCACCCAACTCACCCCTAACTCCCCAAATTATCCCATGAGTACTGGATGGAGCTCCATCATTCCAGAGATCACAGTTCCACTGCTCAATGCTGGGGGGCTTTAAACCCATTCATTAGAAGGGATGTTCACACACATTTGGACACACATGCACTGTTTAATACACATATTTTCAATGTTGAAACGAGGAATCAAGTCACTTGAAGGCACTTGAATTTCCAAATATCTTCACTTTTTCCCGTTAACCTTTTCAGGAGCAGCAACCCATAAGCCAAATGCAGTGGAGCCTGAGAAACAGACAGACCACACTGTGAAGATTGCTGGAGTCATTGCTGGCATTCTCCTCTTTGTCATCATCTTCCTCGGTGTGATTCTGCTCATGAAAAAACGGTAAGCTTTCCTCATAACAAAATGGTAACATACAAAAACACATACAAATATTGCATGGTTTCATACACAGTGGGTAAACTTCAAATTCAGAGGAAATTACAGCAAGCTGGTAACAAATAAGTCTTGCAAGTCATCTTTATTGTTCACTGCATTTGATTGAATGGAACTAGTGAGGTGCATTTTTACTATTTGAATTTACATAATAGATATTTGTGTAAACATGGGGAGCATATCTTATTACATATTATAATACACAAACCTAAAAATTAAAAAGCATTAAAATTAGCAAACAGTATCTTCAGAATGATCTGACAATGCCAAGAGAAACCTTTTGGTCAATGCACTTGAGTAAAAGATTAGTAGCAGTAATGACTGACCCCTCGCTGTCACAAGAATCACTTTGCCAGACTTGTGTGCTTTTACACATGCTTTATTTTTCTATTCAGTGGATGATGGGATTAAATGTTGTGCTGCATTTATATGCCGATATAGATATAAATATCAATATTTCACCCAGCCCATATCCCGATCTGTTTATATCCCAAAATAGATTTAAATGTTGACATATCGACTCAGCCCATATCCTGTTCTCTGTGACCCCATATAGATATAAATATCAATCTATTGCCTCAGACCATATCCTGCTTGATTTAAATCGCAATAGAAATATAGATATAAGTATTGATATATATATCGTCCAGCCCATATCCTGCTCTGCTTTTATTCTAGTGTTAAATATTGTTTTATATATATATATATATATATATATACATATACCACACAGCCCTCATCAAGGTCTAATTAAAGGATGCATTGGCATCTGTTGTTTCTGAGGAAGGCATATGTCAGCTAGTTAGGGTAACATTGAAGAACTGACTGTGATTTAAAAAAAAATAAATTACAAAAATCATTAAACGCTAGAGCATGGCCTCAGTTCTCTCAGTATCTGTAGAGCTGCTAATCCACTTCCCCTTAATCACATTGATATGCAGTTCATGGGGAGTCCTGTTTTTGCAGACATGCATCTAAAAGACTTAAAGATCTTTGGGCTTTTCTCAGTTCAACTCCCGACATTAATAATAGATTTTTCTCCCAGTTTCTCTTTGACCCTTGCTCCCCTGCATTGTCAGTGTGTTGCTGAATAATTAATCTAATTACGTTGATAAGTCCTATTAAAATGAGTTTGTAGCAGTGAGATACAGATGATGTGATGAAAAATTAACGCAGGGAGGCCAACTATCTGTCACCCGCCGCCAAACATGGAGTTTCGAAATCCTTGGGAAGAATAAAAGAAGGAGGCCTTTGTGGGACCACTCTGGAGTGGAGGAAGAGACAGACAGTGATTTTGTGTGAAAGCATTGAGAGAGAGAGAAACAGAGGGAAAAGGGAGAGATGAGAGAGAAATGGTGATGAAAGCTGTAGAGCGATGGAGTGATGGCTTAGCTGCGGGCTAGTTTACATTAGCCCGGTCCCCTACAGCCCTCTATCAGAACCCAGGGGCCTCTAGAGTCAGACTGAGCAAATATTCAAGTTCTATTTCACGCACACGCACACACTGCTGGCTTCTTCTGTATTTGTTCTAGATTAGCAGTTGTCTCTTAGTCACCCATCAGTAAAGGCACGGAGGGACTGCTGAATGGAACAGACCCGCAGGGCTTATATCAGCTCCACATTACAATAACCCATACTACCCCCCTTTATCTCCAAAACACTTCAACACATTCATGTAAACAAGCCAACACAGAAAATTTCCAACTGCTCGCTTTATTCAGAAATGATCGTGGCCAGTCATATTTGTGAGTTAGATCATGCCAAAAAAGGCCTGTCTGGAAGTCTGGAAATTTTCATTCAGGGTGCGCCTTCTATCTTGGTGAGGTCTGAGTGACAGACGAAGGTTATGATCACTATGCATAGTCAGTTTAATTGAATCCCCTTTCAATATAGCGTAATCAAATGAAGGGGTGCGTTTGAATATGTTGGTTTAATTAGCTGGATTAGATTAAAAATGGAAGTGTGTGAGGACATGCTAATCCTCATGTTAAATCTAACCTCGCTGTTGCTATTCGGAATCAAGACCAGGGCATTTGGCTCTGTTCGGAAAGTCAGTGCTGAAAAAGAATAACTCCCTTGATATACTGGTTGTCTACACCATGGATGTTTTTGTTTTTTTGTTTGTTTGTTTGTTTCTAAAAACAATACACTTGTTGCGAATGTTCAGTGTAGAAAGTACTGCACTGAAAACCCAAACGTCATGGGATATCAGTATGTAAATTGATAATGAAGCGGCATTACCTCAAGGAAGACCTTGAACATCCACACCTGGATAAATTTTGATTGCGTTATCTTGTGACTGAGGTGACATGATTTCAAGAAGTTTGAGCATTAGCAGTGATCTGCGCAGTGGCTTCTGTTAACACCACCAGATACAGCACCTCACCTGGGCTCGTGAAAAACTCTCCATAATGCTCCTTGAACCAATTCTTGGGCTGAAGGCAGGGTGCATTTCCCCTCCAGAATATCCCATTGTTGTGGAAGATCATGAAGTCTGTGACATAGCGGAACCGGTTTATGACAAGTTAAGAAGGACCAAAGTCATGGGTGGTTACTGCACTGTCTATTGTGGATGGTAATGCCCTCTATGATGCTTTCTTGACACACACAACATTGTGGTTCAAGGAATGTCCCTCTGGCACCCATTATCATGCCTCACTCAAACTCGAATAATCCAGGGTTTAACCTCACTCATGATAACACCTCACAACTTATACAGGTGTGGATGTTCTCTGAGATTAGCAATTAATTTACAGACTGATACCCTATTACTTTAGGTTTTTCAGTGTATAAACTAGGGTTGTTCCCACACAAAGCAGTGTTTCTATAGTAGAGGCGACATACCAAATCAGTTCCATGAGTGGAGGCCTATTTGACAGTGGAACATGAAAACAAAACATACCTTTCTTCTAGACAAAAGTTAAAAATTAAATGGCTAAACTGTGTACAATCAGAAACACAGGTCAGATTAGGGGCAAAAATCCTGGATTGGGTCATAATCCATTGAAATGTTTATTGTTGGTAATTAAGTATTCACTCAAATGCTGGAGTATTCATTTAATGCTAATAAACGCAGGACTTCCAGCAGTACGGTTAATATAAGGACATGATCCTGCCTGTCCCTAATAGTGATTCAGCAAGCATGCCAGAGGACCCCTTCCGCAATCACCTCAGTACCTCTCTCGTGATCACAAGGCCAAACCTCTCTTTCTTTCTCTCTTTTTCTCTCTCTCTCACACACGTATGCCACCATGTCTGCTTTTGTTCATCTTTATCTCTTTTTCAAACATTAATATTTTTTACTTTTTCTTTCCTTCCATTCCATCCCCCCCTCCACTGCTTATACCCCTCCACCACCTCACTCGGCAGAAGAACCTATCACTCCTACACTTATTACCTGTAAGTAAACACCTTTGTACAATGTTAGTGCATTTGCTCTTTCAATCTAGACCTGTACACTATTTCCTGCATGATTAGACCTAGTTCTTCTACTAAGGTCCTTCTGTAGACAGGCATTTTATAGCATAAATGAGAGCTGACCTAGGGTATAACCCTCAGAATAAGCAATGTATAAATTGAATTTCAAATTTCCAATTGATGGGAGCCTGATTTGTGTAAAAGTATTTTTTTAAGGCAAAAATCAATATTACTAAAGCTATTTTGGAATCTGATGTTGGCTGAATGATTTTCTATCAGTTGGCTTGTCAAAGTCTGATACTGAAATGCCTGTCTTCTCACAATCGATGCTTCTACGTTGGAAAGGGACCTTGATATCCCGCTAATTATTTTACATTTCTTCCATCTCTGTACTGAATGATGAACTAACACACAGTGCTAGTGAGGAAGCTAACCCTTTTGCTCTACCCGTGATGGTAGCCAGTGAGAGAAGTGGTGCTCTTTTTCTTCTCTATTGGAACTGAGGGCATTCTCACTTCTCTCTGCTGGTCAGCACAGGCATGGGAAAAGCAGAAAATGAAACCTCCATCTCATCCCAGGCCCCAGCATCCTCATCCTCACCTCTGACAGTTTATTTGCTTATTATTTTATTCCAGTCTATACCATTGCTTTTATCATTTTGAGTTGGAGTCTCTTTTTTTCTTGCATGGTTCTGTATTAGCTGCATGCTGCATTGCCCCATTTGCCCGTTGTGTAAATTGGTGATTGATGAATGGCTGCAGTACCTCGTTTGTTGTTTGCCGTGCCGGCTGCAGGAAAGGAAGTGCAGCGCCAGAGAGAAACAGAAAGCAGCACAGCATCCCCTGCTTCAGAAGCTAGCTGAACACTCAGCCATATTACAGATGGTAGTGAGGAGCTCAGTGGAGGGGTTTGAAGCCCACAGCGAGTGAGTGCCAATCATGCCAGAGCCTCCTCTTCCTTTTCTTCAGCTTCCTCCTAGAGCTTGGAGCCAGATTGACGTGGCAGCCTCCTTCGGCCCAGCCGGCAGTGTGAATGATTGACATGTACACTGCTCAGCAAAGCCAGGGACTGTTGGGTAGGGTGCAGTTAGGAGCCATAACTGGTGGCAGCAGGGATGAGGTGCTCTTCTTGGCCTCCAAGGTTTTGTCATATCTTCAATAAACAAAGGGGGATGGGAGTGACACCCATGTCACCCAGCCTGTCACCAAGTGCAGGTGTGTATAGAGAGGCCATCTCCAAGAAGGGCATCAACACACTTACAGTTTGACAGGCTGCATGAACACGGAGGCCAAAGTTCAACCATTTAAAAAGCAACAACAAATAAAGTGCCTAGATGAAAACAGACAGAGAGACCATAGTGCATTTCAGAACCAACAAGTTCATGTTTTGTATGTAAATACTGAAATATTTCAAAACTTATTGGTTCACCTTTGTGGTTTATAGCTCAGGAAAATTAGGAATCCAGTTTTTTTAATTATTAGAATATTATATTTCAGCCCTGAGTGGCGTAGTGGGCTAAGGTGCTACCAGCTACCATCGGCTTGTTCAAATTGGCTTGCTCTCCCTCGGGGGGTGGATAGATAGCACTCTTCCCACGTCTCACAAGTGTGCTGCTGGTCGATGCAGGCATCTGCCGTCCATTGTGTCAGATCTCCTCCAAGCGTCACATGACTTGGAGGAAACATGTGGACAATCTCTCCCCCCTAGTGTTGAGAGCAGGGCAAGTAATATGGGAGGCTAGTTAGGGGGATGGGTAATTGGCATGTCTAAATTAGTAGGGGCAAAAAATTGGAAAATGGCAAAAGATTATATATATAAAAAAAAGAATATTATATTTCACATAAAGTGGAGTAAACTGGAGAGGGACATTCCTAATATCAAGCTCCTCTTGAGACAATATCAGAAGCATCTTACCTGGGCTATGGAGAAAAAGAACTGGACTACTGGTCAGTGCTCCAAAGTCTGTTTCAGGTAAAACTAAATTCTGCATTTCATTTGCAAATTAAGAGTCTTAGAATCTCTACTCAAGCTCCTAGAATCTGAAGGAAGAATGGCACTGTGGAAACTGTGAAGTGATAGGGATTGATTGGCTCAACTCTCTGTGCTGAGTGAACCAACACCCATTATTGTCAGTAGTGATGCCCTCCATGAGTCACTCATGAACCCCATTGGCAGACGGCTGCCCGATGCAGAAATACATGCACGTAGACTGTTGCGATAACTGCCCTGAATGCCATGTGGTTTCATGCCAGACTGTCATTCAGAATGCCAGCATGTGTGGAGGCACTGTAATCAGCTTCAAGATCACTGGTTTGTTGTTATGCATCACACATCCAGAAAGGCTGGTGTCATGGTGTGGGATGCAATTTCCAATGATGCCAGATCACCTTTGGTCTTCATTACTGGCACTTTAACAGTCCAAGGTTACATGGGTCCTGAAAACAGTGGTTCTACCTTTTCTGAACACACACTCTGGTGCACTGTTCCAACAGTACAATTCTTGTCCGCATACTGCTGCTGTGTCAAGTGCTCATCTCAACAGATACTTTGATGTGGACAGTTCCATCGCCAGACCTATCTCTGTTTGAAAATGTGTGGGATGCTATTGGTCACTCTATAAACACTCCACACCAGCTGCAAAATCTGCAGGAACTGAGTGAGAATATTCAAGCTGCATGGGATGGATTATCACAGGACACTACATCTTTATGTGTAGATCAATAAATATTGATCATATCAGCCTACATTTTAATACACTGGTAACCTTTATGTTCCTTCCCAATAGCACAGCAATTCAACACTTCCTTCTGGGAGAAACTATGTTTTTGGCGATGAAGATATGAACAAAATACACAAAACATTGCTGTGAAAAGTTTAACAGCGTATTCATCTCTTCCTGTTCAACTTGTAAATGTCAGGATATCAGGTATTTCTAAGTATGTCCTTATATAATATGTGCCAATTGATTGTGGTGCATCATTTTTCTATATAGGCAAAGATAAGTTGGTTTAGATGGAGGGGGTGAATAGAGAATACAGATATGTGTGTGTGTGTGTGTGTGTGTGTGTGTGTGTGTGTGTGTGTGTGTGTGTGTGTGTGTGTGTGTGTGTGTGTGTGTGTGTGTGATGGCACTGGGAGTGACCGAGGAGCCTGTAATGGGGGTGTTTAGCAGACACTGCCCATGGCTTGCACACCTTCATTAAACGAACATGCCTAAGCATAGAGTCGCAACACATACCACACTAATTGGAATAAGCTTTGCACATTTGTTTCACTGACAGCCAGAACATGACGATGATGAGGAGAGAGAGTTTGTGTGTGTGTGTGTGTGGTTTGGGGGGGTAGAGAGAATGAATGTAAACAGAAGTGGAACAGAGAGAAAGTAAAAGGGGAGACGAGGAAGATGAGAGTGCAATAGTGACAGAGCAAGAAGAACAAGGGGTTGCATTAAAAAGGGAAAGAGAAAAAGTATCAGAGGGTGAGAGAGGATGGCATTAGAAATATCCGCCACATCTTTGAGGCCCGGGCTGTGCTGTAGGTGTTGGTCAGAATTAGAGGTAAACCGCTTTCTTCAGCTTTAACTTGGCGGTGGCTTTACGCTACACACACATTCTACACCCTACACACTTAAAATAATAAGCTAATTAGGGGAGAGGTAATGAAGTAAAGCTGAAGTGGCTGAGAGGAAAGAAAGCAAGGGTTGAGAGAGAGAGAAGAGAGAGAGAGAGAGAGAGAGAGAGAGAGAGAGAGAGAGAGGGAGAGAGAGAAAGAGAGAGAGAGAAGGAAGAATGGAGAATGGGGATAGAGAATGGGCGAGTAAGTGACAGACACAGAAGAGCATAGAAAAGAGAGGAAATGAAAGACACCTAGAGTCTGGAGAGAATGGAGAATGGAGAAGCTGAGGGAGAGAGGGGAAGGATAGAGAGAGGACACTGAAGAAGAAAAAATGACAGGATAGAGCAAGGAGAGAGTGAAATGGAAGAGGGAAAGAGAAGAGAAAAGGTAGAGAAGACAGAGGATAGAGAGAGAAGAAGAGGGAGAAAAGGTGTAGAAGATGGAGGATAGAGTGAGGAGAGCAAGGGAGAGAAGGTGGAGAAAAGAGGGGAGAGGGAGAGAGAAAAGTGAAAGAAGGTATGGATAGACAGGAGAGTGAGAGAGTGGTAGATGAGAGAGCAAGGGAGAAAGGTGGAGGATAGAGAGAGGAGATTGAGGGAGAAGGTGCAGGGTATAGAGAGGAGAGTGAGCTAGAAAAGGAAGAGAAGGTAGAGGATACAGAGAGGAGAGTAAGAAAGAAATGACAGTGAATGCGGAGGATAGAGACAGGAGAGCAAGGGAGAAAAGATAGAGAAGCTAGAGGACAGAAAGAGAAGAATGAGGGAGAAAAGAGGGAGAAGGTGGATGATAGAGAGACAAGAGTGAGGAAGAAAGGGAGGAGAAGGTGAAGGATAGAGAGAGGAGAGGGGGGAAAGGTGGAGAAGATACAGGGTAGGAGAGGAGTGGGACGGAGAAAGAGGGAGATATGGAAGAGAATGTGGTGGATAGAGAGTGAGGGGAAAATGGAAAAGAAGGTGGAGGTAGAAAGAGGAAAGAGGGAAAAAATGGGAGAGAAGAGAGTGAGTGACAAACATTGCAGATAATGGAGGATAGAGAAGAGAGTGAGACAGAAATGTAAGAGAAGGTGGAGGACAGAGAGAGGAGAGTGGGAGAAAATGTGGAGATGGTGGAGGACAGTGAGAGGAGAATGAGAAAGGAGTGAGGAGAGAAAGAGTGTGAGAGAGATCTAAATGAGTGTAACCTGCAACACGGTAAATGGAATTAGCCGACTGTGGAGAGAACAAGCTTAGCTATTGATTATAAAGGAGAGATAACGCTCATTCTTTCTCTCTCACACCCATCCCCCTCTCCCCTCTCTTTCTTTCTCTCTTTCTGTGAGTCAGATGAATAAAGAAGCAGTTCCTGGCTTCATCCTTTATCCTACAGCTGTTGTTTTACTCTCATTTAACAGCAGAATGCCTGTCCATGGCCTTCACACCAACATTCATTAATGTGTGTGTGTGTGTGTGTGTGTGTGTGTGTGTGTGTGTGTGTGTGTGTGTGTGTGTGTGTGTGTGTGTGTGTGTATGTGGTGGGGGGGAGAGAGAAAGAGAGAGAGAGAGAGAGAGAGAGAGAGGAGAGAGAGAGAGAGAGAGAGAGAGAGAGAGAGAATTATGGTAAGTTTTCTTAATAGCTCTCAAGGTAAACCTCATTGTACAACATTAGCCCTATAAAATTCTGATTCTAAGCTTTGTGAGCTGCCATTCAGAAAGCATTAGACTCTAATCCACCACAATATCTGTTGCAGTGCATATAAGAATGAGTGTAATGGTTCTTAAACGAACATGGAAAAGCAATCAGACAATTTAGTGGCTCTGACTAGGACCACCACATGGAAACTGCCGATTAAAATCTACAGATAATGGAATACAGGCTGTATAATAATGAATACATACTGGGCAGAAGTCTCAGACCACTACTAAACATACATGTATTTAGCATTTATTTTCTTAATGTAATATTTCTGCATTGCACATTATAATATTAGCATAAAAATGTGAGTGGAAAGTAGAATTTTACAGTTTCCTTTCTTAGATGTTTCAGAATGTCTTACAATTGGGTGGTGTATCATTTCATAACTGACAGCATGCATCTGAGCTGCATTAGTTTTTACAATCTTCTGATTAGTAGGTCAGATCCACCCAAGGGTTGCCTGAACATGAGCTTCAATTGAAAAAGATTGTCTCAAAACATATCTGTTCAGTGGTCACTGCCACAAATTTACATTTTAATATATACTAGAGCTGAACCAAATGATATTTTTTATTGACAAGTTGATTAATTTTCCTACTCATTTGCTGATCATTGTAAATGGGGCTGTGTTTGATAAAATAATGTAACCATATTAATGAAAAAAAAACATTTCTTTTAATATTTTTTAATATTTCCTTTTATCATCTTGCGGTAAATAACACACAGTTAACACAAGTGTTAACAGATAACCTCTGTTTTATGTTATAGCAAACCTTTCCCTGAAATAGGATATTAATATATTCCTTAAATACTTATTACCCTGTACTTTTACTTTAAGACGTTTTAACTTTAAGGTTATCACAGACAAATGTAGTGATGTAGTGCAAGGGAAACAGCAACGGTGCAGAAAGGAGAGACAGACAGATAATTGGTTGATCCCTGGCATCCAGTAGCAACAGAAAAATGCAATAAATAAAGATGTAACACAATATAATAGAGGTATACAAACTAGGTCAGGAGGAAAAACTCTACAAATTATACTGAAATATACAAAAAACAAACTTACAAGTACAAGAATCCGTAAGTTCAGTCCTGTGGTGAAGTTGCAAATGGGTGATCGTCAGTGCAAAGAAGGATGTGCAAAGATGCAAAGGATGAAGTGATCAGTGAAATATTAACACTATTAACAGTAAAGCCAAAAATGTATAACCAAGAAATATAAATAAACATGTAACATGTAATAATGGAAATAACTGTATGATCACATCTTAAGACGAACTCAGTCACATGGAGTGATGAAGTTGTATGGTGCAGTTAGATGCTGTTTTTAACGGTGATGTCACACTGTGCTCTTAGATGCTATTGTATGCACTACTGTTATATGGTGCTGTTACATGCTGTTATACTGTGCTTTTATATAGTGCCGACAGAAAGAGCACAGTACCCGAGCCTTATTAAGAAACATAATAAGAGATATATTCAAATACAACAAACTAAAACTACTGAGGCATAGAGCCCATCGTGTGCTATTATGAATATGAAAGCATGTAATATGTAATTGCATAAACATAATGCAGGTAACACTGCAGTACAAATGAAGGCTGATGTTGTGGGCATGTACAGGTAAAATGTCTGTGCAAAAAGATGTGAATAGAAGTAATGTCCAGCCACTGAGTGAGCTTGTTGGTAATGTACGTGTATATAAAGTGTCAGTGCAAATTATTAGGATAGATCATCTCCAGCAATAAGTGAGAATGTCCTGCGGCTCAGTGTGTGATAACGTCCTGACACGGTGAAGAGGAGTTGCACAGTATGATCGCTGTTGGTACAGCATGACCTCCTTTACAGCTCCTTACTACAGCAATGCTGAATGAGTCTGTTACCGGTCAGTCAGCAGAGCATGGAAAGGATGAGGTGTGTTGTCCAGGATAGTGATTGGTTTGTTGAGAGAATTTATAGAACATGCTGTAATACTGTGCTGTTACTAAGTTAGATGCTGTTTATGTTATTATATGGTGCCGTTAGATGCTGTTACACAGCACTGTTAGATGCTGTTATATGGTGCAGCTAAATGTTGGTATACACTGCTGTTACATGTTGTTTATGTTGTTTTACGGTGCTGTTAGATGCTGTTATACAGTGCTGTTATAAGCTGTCACATGGTGCTGTAATATGGTGCTGTTACATGGGGCCCTAATACGGTGCTGTTATGTGCTGTTATAAGGTGCTGTTAGACACTGTTATACAGTGCTGTTATACGTTGTTATATGCTGTTATACCATTCTCTTGTTGATATTGCTTTTCAACACTGTTATATTCTTCTTGCAAGTTGAAAATCACAGTGTCTGGCATGTGTCCCAAACTATGAAACTATTGTCAAACTACGAAAACATCCCGCAAAATTAGCCTGGGGTTCTGAAGGTTAAAGAACCTTTAAATGCAAAATAGAAACTTCCCTTTATTCAAAGCTTTACATCGAGCGTCTGTGAGTCATTTTCTGCTTAATAAAAACATGTTGCTTGCGGTGTCCTATGTAAGTTTTACTATCAAAAGCTGTTTACCAAACACCTGGAGCACACAGCAGTACATGATGTTGTAATGGTGTTGTAAGCGTGCTATGGTTCATCATTACGATTCACCTCACGCATGTTTAACGTAAAGCGCACCAGTGTTTTAGTCCAACCATTGCCTCATAACACAAAGTGTCTGTGCTCTTTGAGCCTGTCTTTTACTCTCTGCTGGGTCTGACTCATCTTTAGCTCTCGCTTCCTCCACCCAGCATGCTACCCACAATGCCCCACTGTGTCCCGGGTCCGAGCAGCTATAATGATCCTGCCTTTGTTTCGGCCATGCACGCCTACAACACCCAAGATCACAATCGCCGTTCTGCGGCCCACTATACCCACGAGGCTGTCTGTTTCATCTCGGCCCTGCAAATGAATTCGCCCGTGCTGGGTGGAACAGTTTGAAGATATTTGGAGAATGTTTAGGCAGAAGACGTTACCTACTGCTGCGGCAGGTCTGTTACAAAACAACCTGATTTCCTTGGTTCTGTGTTCAGTGGAGCTTTGAATTGAGCTTTCTTTAGATTGTCAAAGCTGGTGATGGGGTGGGGGGTGAACTGATGCAGGGATGTGAGGTCAGAGAGAAGCAAGCAAGTTCTGCTTTCCTGTGAATAAAAAAGACAACAAGCGTGAATAGTAAGTTTTGCTCGGAGTCCTGAGCATTCATGAGGAAAAGAAAGAGGTCAGTGTGGTAGCACAGGGGGTCATATGTGCACAGTTGTTTAAGTGCTGGAGATTGAGCTGCAATGCCACAGACATCCATAACCAGAAGGCCTTGGTCCCACTAGGCGGCCTCCCTCTCCTGCATCGCTCAATACGACACCAACCCCTGTGTCTTTTAGCTGATATGACAAAATTTGGGGTTTGCATACGTGTACAAATGTGTTGAGTTGTCCAACGATGGTTTGAAAAGACATGGTAGCTCTTTACACGTCTTTAAGCAAACAGGTGCTTACCTTCATCCTCACAGTTTGGTCGCATTTTGTGTGTTTTAGAGACCTCACATTGTTTCCATTTACTGACTACTGCAACTAGAGGAAACACAATCAAACAGTTAGACACTAACACGTTCAGAGCCCTACAACAGGTTACGTTTTCATGTTTCATTGTAAAATATTTCAACACCGTAGATTTTAAACTGTTCTGTTACCTTCTGAGAATGTCAGAACTGCTTAGGGCTGCGAATAATGTCTGTTAACAACATCAAGTCAGGATTGGAACTGCATTGGGTTTAAAGCAGTCAATTCTGTGTCCTTTAATATTTGCCTGGAGCAGCCTCCATACTCCAAGTGTTTTTATATATAAACGTAAATGTGTGCTTAGTTTATCTTTCGATATTTCACTTCACCATTTTACAAGCCTTATTCCTGCACGTCTTACTCCTACAAGCCTGACTCCTTCAGGTTTTAAAAATATTGTCACAAAATATATTCAATGAACTGGTAACAAAAAGAACTGTTGTCTCAGTATCTTCCCTTCTCTAGCATTGCTTACACTCAAGAATCCCGGTAATGAAGTGTGCTGTGTAGTGTCATTTGCAGGCCCAGCTCTTTATAAATGAGCTGTGAATGAGAGAGTGATTCATTTTGTGATCAGCCCCCACACCGACAAGCAAACAGAGGCAGATCCGCTGCTTCACGCTGATAACCTCACCAGTTTCTCTCATTTACCACACACAAGTAGAGGCATAGGGAGGTGCTGGGGCAGCCAAGCCGCAACAGAAAGTAGGGGTGGGTATGAGTAATCAACTAATCAAGTTTTTTTTACATATTTGTTTAGTTTTAGTGAAAATGAAGCACTTCATTCGATGTGGGCAATATGGCACAATAATACATCACAATATTAAGATTTTCTCAATATGCAAAATTTATTTTATCCACTGTTTGCTTCACTACATCCATATAACCTGACATACTGTATTAGACCCTGAGTAATGCAACTGTTTGTTAGTATTCTTTAAATATCATGTACCTTGAAATAGGTAGTTATATTGATCCCATGACCACTTTTGCGTTCCTGTCTGATCACAGAAAACATTCTCTTCACACTTGTGTTAAATGGGAACAAGATCCATGTCTGACCACCTCTGAATGTGGTTTCAGTGATATCATAAACCAATCACAGTGCATCTTGGGGGTGTTTACACCTGGAATTTCATGCAGATAAGTAAAATCCAAACATGATCCAAATCATATGTTAATACCAGGCATAAATGGGCTCTAAGAGTCGTGGGAAACTTTAGATCAAGTCCCTTTATATCAAGTCTATGCTTTGAGTAATGTTCATTTGCTCACTCTTTGCTTCAATACTTCTAAATAAACTGGACCAATTATACTCTGTGTAGTGATCAATTGTACCTAAAATTGTAGCTTCATTCAGTGTTCATTTGTACACTGACTGTAATGGGGAGAATGGCAATAGGGAAAGTGGTGAAGCTGCACTGTATAACTTTGGTGGAGCAAAAGTAATAAACTAAAATAAAATAAACTAACCTTCTTGACTTTCATTACAATGAAAGCTTGTGGAGGCTATTATTTATGTTAGGTGGTCACCTAAATTGCCATTTAACAATGAAAATGAAGCTCAGCTGAGTTTGTTTCATTAAGTTGGCAGAATTAATATAGTGTAATATATATTCACCGTGCAGAAACAAACTGCTCATATTTCATTTTTGAGTTTTGGGTTATTTATTGTTAAATGTTCCAATGCTCGTCCACAAAATTACTTAAAATGCTGCTTGAAAGACTGGTAAAACAAAGTTTATCAAGGGCAAACCAATCAGAGATTCCATTGCTAATCAGGTCCTCAGTTACACTAGTAATATAAGTTTTCATCATAATTATCATTTAGCATATTACCCATATCTACAGTCTGCCAGACAGATCTTTGCTACACTATTTCTTTTCTCTCTCTCTCTCTCTCTCTCCCTTCCCCACCCTCCCCTCTCCTCTCCCTCTCTCCCTCTCCCTCTCCCTCCCTGCCCCGCTGTTTAAAGGAGTTTTAAAGAGGTGCCTTCCGTCTTCTTGTACAAAATCACATTGGCCCACTTCACAGGGGCAGGGTGAGCCTGTGTGTGTGCGTCTGTGTGTGTGTGTGCAGTTCTCACACTTGCCTTTGCAGGAAGTGTTCATTTATTAGTCTTTTGTGGCAGCATCAGATCTGGGCTGCGGGGGAAGCGTCACCATATGGCTGAGGCACACGCTCTAAATGAAATAAACAGGATGGATGAGGGAGAGCGGCATGCTGAGCGCTCTTCATTAGCCTCTCCCCGTCTCTGTCAAACACAGCCACAGGTCACCCAGTCAGGGGCGCATAAGGAGAGGTGGCAGCCGTAGTTAACGCTGACTCGCATAGCTTCATGCACCCACGGGTACTGGAGCCTGAAATACTTCTCTGAACACCACTGAACTCTTCTGTGAATCGTTGGGTCATTTCTCAAGCATTTGTCAGACGTTTGGTGGCTTCGGATTCAGCATTTTATGTTGCTCATAGTGTCCCACCTTTGACTTGGCACTGAATCTTGCTTTAGTTACAGTGATATTGAAATAGGATTTTGGATAGCTGGTGATTACAGTTTTACAGCAAGACTTTCTCCTTGAGGTTTTACAATTTAAAGTCTTTGGCATTGACCCCTTCATTGGTCCAAGTCTTGAAACATCTGGGCCCTTACAGAGCATGCTGAGTATTGAAGGCAGGGGCAGAGCCTATCCCCCAGGCAACCAATGGGACCAAACTGGTGGCTGTGATGAGCAAGGAGGGGGAAATCAAAATACCAGCATCTGAAAAGCAGTAAAGAGGGCGTATGAGTAAAGATATCTTTTAAAGATAGGTGGTGGCAGGAGAGCTGAGGTGAGGAAGGGGCTGTAGCATTGGGCTCTCTTGATAGAACATTCACTGAAGTTTTCATTACCCTGGCAGGCACTGTACATCATCCTTTCCAGCTCTGTTACTGACAGTTCTCTGAAAACATAAACATGAGGAGAAGAAAAAAGCACCACTAAAATGTTGGGAAAGGTATTGTTGTTGTGTTTAAATGTCTCATACTTTCATTTGAGTATTGATTTTTTAAATGTATTTATTTCCTCCCATTTCCCCCAATAACCCAACTCCATTTGGACTCTCCCCATGACATACGACGCTCCCAACACGAGGAGGGTAAAGACAAGTACACGCCTCCTCCTGTCTAAGCACTAACCAGTCTAAGCAGAAGTTCAGGATTTGAGTTGCTTATTTCTTACAGTGTAAAACTGATGGGCCAGCTGGTGTTTCTCATCCATCATCCTCAGTGTTTGATCCAACAATGCACATCACTTTGGCTTGGCACAACCTCAGTGTTTAATGGGCTTGGTAGTTTGTACAAACTTCCAGCATTTCCACACTTTGTGGTCTGGCATGACTCTGCTTCTGCTCTCCAAATCATGTTATGGAGGAGGAATTACTAGGAGCCTCATAGCCTTGGGCCGGGACCCCCTCCCATCCCGTAATTCTGCTCCCTCAGATTGGCAGGATAATTTTACCTTATTTGCATTTCCTTGTGTATCAGAACCAATGGAAAACAAAAGCTGGCCAACTGAATTAGTGTCTGATATGTATGGATCCACCGGAGCTCAATTCGATTAGGACTCCCTCCTGTTTGTCTCCCCAGTGATGGCCAATTGGCTTTGCTGAGCTACCTGATATACTCATTATTCCATCCATTCCTCCTGTTTGAAAGTCAGCAATATGAGTATGAGATATTCCACAGGCTATATGCAGAAAAATAGGGCTTTTGAAGCGGTATCATTGTAATTACTAATCCATTTGCTTCCCAGAAGGGTCCTGGTAGGGCATTGATTATAATTATATCAGAACTTAATTGTGACTGTTGCTTCTGCCTCTCAATCAAGCTAAGATCATTATGACTTCCATTTTTGATTGCTATAATGTTGATTTTTCTTTTTGATTAGTTTAGAGTTCAAATAATGCTCCTTTTTATAGTCTGCTTGAGTGAATTGTGAAGCATCTTATTGACATTTTAATTGTTGTTATTTTCCCTTGGTTTTTACTGTTGCACATTAAAATTAAACATGGCCAAAGAGGAACAACATATTACCAGCCTTCTCTAAAAACACGAGAGTCAAATTGAACATTTTTAATGGTGCCAGAATGGTTTTGTGCCCCAATATTTGAACATGCTATGTTTAATACTGTTGTTGATCTGAGGGAGAACAAATATAATGGTAAATATTAGAGTTGCCAACTTGGCTCGTAAATGAAAAAAAAAAAAATTCTGTTTATTTGTTAGATCCTTAGTCCTTAAAAATTGAGCACTCATAAACATCTATCCTGACAACTATCAGACTGGATATTCAGAAAGCCACAAAGGCTTATTTTTACATATATTTGAGAATAATTTTTTCATGATTATTTTTTCTAGCTTTATTACATCAATGAGTGCTAGTCCATCATGAGTGGCTATGTGAATGAAAACAAGCACTTGAAATAATCTAAAGGAAGTCTACAGTCAAGTGGCTGTAGTCTGTAGTGTTGGTCTGTATGGGATTGCAGCAGCATTTGTCACAAAGTCCCAAAGACGTGCCTTTATTAGTCTGAAGAAGACCATAGAGAGAAATGTCCAAAGTTCTTAAAATTCTCCAAAGGTTCAGTTATGATCTGATGTTTGATTCACCTTTACAATCCTAGGCCAGTTTTGCAAGATGTTTTTGTACTTTGACATACTTTCATTTGCCACTTTAAAAATGTATTTATAGAAGACAGTCACTCATGCCATGTATTATTTTCAAAATGGTCTTCATATGAGATGTAAATTCTATTGAAATATGTGTATAAATTTGACCATGTTTTAATAATAAAAATATATTATTGCATTTAAAACATGACATAGTTTTTTCATCAAAGGATTGAGGATCACTAAATCTCAGAAATCATGTTGGAAATTCATCATGCAGTTTTGTTTTTGAGCTGAAAAAGAATTTTGATGAGTTATTTATAATGATTAGATTGACAGTGATAGTTCTAATAATACATTCCAACTCCAAATAAAAAACAGCCTGAATGTCCTTTATTATTTTTATGTATGTATAAATAATGAGCAATTGGAGCACTATGTGAGCAAAGAAACAAACAGTCCCTCCCTTGTCATTTTCCTCTGTACCCGAATATCTGAACCACTGATGTCATCAGTCTCCCCCCTCTTGCTTATCAGTCACAGTCTGCATGAAGTTTGAGCATGTACACGTGGACAGACGAGTTAATATGCACTGGAGGCTTGTTTGGCATTTAAACTGGGATTTCATTAAATTGAGTAAACAAGTGAATTTTCGCTGTTTTCCTAGCTTGATTGCTCGTTGATAATTATCACACGTGGTTAGATGGAGTAAGTCTCGTAGTTTATGATATGTGTCATATTCCATCCTCTGTTCAAAATAATCCAATCTGCTGTACGCTTGTGTTTTTGTTTCCAAAGGAAACTTGCTAAGAAGCGTAAGGAGACACTAAGCAGCACTCGACAGGAGATGACTGTGATGGTGAACTCCATGGACAAGAGCTACACAGAGCAGGGCACAAATTGTGACGAGGCCCTCTCCTTCATGGACACACACAACCTGAACAGCCGATGTGAGTGCACTCCTCCAGAAGCTCCCACGGAGTCAGCAATATGCTTTTCAGTAACAGATTAGAAAATGTCCAGTGGAAGTCTCAAGAGTAAAGTATGATGTATTTTATGTAGTATTTATTAATTGTGCTATTTTAAGATATTTTTTTAATTTGTTTTAATAATATTTATTTTTTTAAATTTGTTTTAGATAAACATAGCCATTGTATTCACACACAAGCCTGCAGCGTATGTGACCAAGCAATGACAGAGTTGAGCAAATTGATTGCAGCCATTGTTCCTACTTAATGAGTCAGCTGCTTCAGTGTGTGACCTCAGAGCATGAAGCCTTGACCTTCATCCACCAGCCGCTCTGGCTGAAGACCCTAACAGTCACCAGTCTAATCCTCCCCAAATCCCCTAAAACCAAGGCTGAACAGGAACAACTGGTGTCTCCCATATTTGGTGATTTCTCTGACTTTCATCACACTTGCAAGTTAATGAACAGATTTAGTAACTGTGATGATGATCTGACTGTGCTGGACCAGGGACTGGGGACCAGGACAACAACCCTTTCCCCGAATGCTTCTACACACACTCATGTGGACACATGAAAAACAAGCACATAAGATACCCTCAGATTCATGTCCAGTTCGCAAATACATCTGCAAAAAATATACCCAAGCACACACATGCACCCTCCCCTCCCAGTGAGAGGGGGCTCACCTCTGTCCCTGAGACGTGTCCTCAGATAGCTGTCTGAGAGGTAGCTTTGGATGTCTCCATCGATCCGTTGACACTGACCATGGCTTTGTTGAGTGGGTTAAGCTCTGCTAACAGAAACACATGCTGTGAAGATAACCCGGGACACGGCCAGCATGTCTGATAAAGAGTGAACTTAATGAACTTGACTGTCATTTCATATCTGCTACCACAGAAGGAGGATTGAACTGGTGAACTGAATGGTTCATTACAGCTATTCACATTAAACAACACGATCTTTCAATGCTGTTATAATACACATTTTCAAATGAAAAGCAAATAATTAACAAAAGTTATAAAACTGTAGGGTATCTATAACAATAGGCGCCAAACAGTGACTGTAGAAAACATGGATGCTGTGGTTCCAGTCCCTTCCAATCTATAGAAATTAAGCCAAAATGATCTGCCATGTTGTGAAATTTGCAACCAGAGTCTGCACAGTGTTGAAGCCATACTCACCTGCTTATTTTGTAAACCCTTTTCCCAAAACAGACCACCTTCTGAAATAGTGGATTTTTCCTCTGGATACCCAATTTGTCCGGTAACTCCATGCAATGAACAGTCTGGTCCTTCCGGCTCGCAGCCAAGACTGTCAATCACTACATTCCAAAAATATAACCCTGCTTTCTTGCCATAGATTTAAAATCTGATTTCTGGGAAAACAAAAATGATTAGCACAGGGAAAACTAACTGTTGGGATTAGACACTGGAGATGGAAAGCTTAGAGGAGAAAAATCTGTCATTGAAAGATTAGAATGGGCAGAGCCACACAGCATACTGCGAGCAGCTAGCAGAGGCACTAGACCCGTGGTTGATTCACTTTTGAGAGATGTGCGGTCCAGGTGTTCTGTCTCTTCTACGGTCACTGGTGCCAAACTTCAGTCGCCACTGTAACAGCACTTTACCAACATATAAGCTGTTAATGGTGTAAAATGCAGTCTGATTGTTCTAAGACCCTGTCAGAAAGCCGTAAGACCCATGTAGATTGAGGTAAATCATCCTTCTCATAAATCGAATGAACTCAAATTATGTACTTTTCAAGATTGGAGGTTCAAATCCCAGGTCATGCCGCTTGCCATCAGCAGTCATAGTCTAGTACATATACAGTACATAGCAAGAGCAAAATTGTCCCTCCTCCTCCTGGGATAAAATTCTCACGTCACCGAAGAACTCGAGGACACAAAGATCTACAACACAAAGAGGTTTAAAAGCAGGCCAAAAATGACCAACATTGGCATTTCTGAATCCTGCAGCAACACATTTGTTTCCAGGACAGTGTCTAATGTGTAAAGCCATACAGATCGTAATGTCGACTGTGCTTGTTGTGTGTATTGTCATGCAGCTGGATCTTCTCCCTGCTCCCTCACTGTGAAGACAAACACACTGAGCACAACTCTCCCCAACTCCTACTACCCAGGTAATGGTTTTCTATCTGTTCCTGCTGGACTCATTTTCCTTAAAGGTGTGTTTTACTGTCTGTGCTGTATTATTAAAGAACACATCTATATATCGACTCATGTTCATCTACTCTAGCTTTCTTCCAGAGTGGAGGTTTCAAACATGATTGGGATATCTGTCTAGCTCCAAAATGTCTTTTTGGTTGTGAACTTTTCAGCCCCTTTTGTTTCTTCATTTTCACATGCAGCTATTCTTTTGGTGTAAACCATTACCATAACTAGGGTAGGTGCACAATCTGGCAACGACATGATGTCGTGATACTTGAAGGTGTTCTCTCGATACAGCGTATGCTATATTTTATTATTTTGGATTCCTGGCAGGTCATTAATGCAACTCTTCACAAACAGGAGAGCAGCTCAGCTGATCACTGTGGTGAATTCAAAATGTTTTTTGGTTTGTAAGTTTAAAGTTGCATAAGTGTTAAAGCTTTGCTGTTTCTATATAAAGTGACACCAGCAACGAGCAACATGGCAACAATTTTATGATTTATGATGCAGTGATCAATTGAATCTAACAAATCATGGAAGAAACATGGATGAAAGATTCATGGCCTTTATTAGTTTTTTTCCAATGTATATGTATCTTTACACATATAAAGGGAAAATTTGGAATTGAAATGCATATTTTATATGGTTAGCCACATCTAATTAAAATTCATTTATTTGAATTGATTTTATTCTCATATTCAATAATAACAATTATTACCAAAATTAGTTACGTATAAATGTTATGGTAACAATATACAGCAAGGGCACATTAATTAAGAGCACTTCTGACAGTAATAAACATTATTAAATGGTTTAGTCATGTCTCAGATTATTATACTACTATGAGATTACGTTTGACCATATAGTGTAGGTTAGTTATTATTCCTGTTGTTGGTACAGGTTGAGAGTCTGCTGTAAGCAATTGGCTTCCACCTCTGAAATGCTTAATAATGTCTTAAGTGTCAATGAATTAGCTGAGACATTATTAAACCATTTAGTAATGTTTTTTACTGTCGTAAGTAGTGCTAACTAATGTACTCTTATTGTAAAGCGTTACTAATGAGATTTGCTTTGCATGTTATGTTGTTTTCTGTTTAAAGGGATATTTTTTTGAAAGATTTAAATAAGATAATGTATTGCTTACCCCAGGACAGGTTGATCATGCAAGATTTATTGGATATCTGTAATGTAGTTCTTTTGTTCTCTGTAAATCTCTGCAATCACACACCTAACAAACAACCCACACAGATCTTCCAACACTCAACCCAGATCTTCATTTCTTTCACACGTGAAGTGGTTTGGCACATGGCACAATTAATCGTGAGGCAGCTATTTAGAGTAATAGTATATATACTATATTCAGGCTGTTTCAATGAGTGCTTTAATGAATCACTTTTTTGTAATGAATTTATTTTTGTGTGAATATCTTTTGAAGACTACACTGAACACAGCTCCAGCTATACTGACTATGGACCCTGCCTCTGCTGTTACTGTACCTTACAGCTCAATTTATAAAATATTTATTGAACTTATATTTATTGTATAATACATATATTATATAATACACAAAGCAACTGTATTTAATTCTATCATGTCACATGGTTAGAATCACAATAAAGCTGAGTCTGAGACTTCAGAAAGCAAAATGACAATTGTGGAGCACATGTTTACTGAAAGGAGATTTGCTGACAGTCCCAGTCCATTTTTTTCCTTAACAACTTTAGACTAGTGTCTCCTGTTCTAGACTAAAGCAACACGTTAGATATCCACGTTTACAGTCGGATTGTATCGGTGTACATGATCAATGTTGATTATTTTTATTTACTGTTCCTTTAGCACTGATTCTGATGCTATTGATGTACCATTGTATGACCCAGAATATGCAACTGTAACTATGTTACCTTCCTGCTGTCCTTTTCTCTATCTGTCTCATCTCTCACTGGCCTGCTACTGTATTCTAACTCCTGCCAGACCCCTTTGTGCCCACCGCTATCTTAGGTGAGAAATTGTTTGTACATTCTTCCCATAACCACTGCTAGCCTCTCTCTTAGCCTCTCTACACACTCATACAGTCAGAAATACAGGCCATTTCTAAACACTGTGCTGAAGTAATTTAGGCCAGATTAAAGAATGAGTTTGTGGTCATGTTTGTTTATTTATTTATTTGATTTCCAGTTGTTTGTAGTGTTATACAGTATATATATATATATATATATATCTATATATATATATATATATATATATATATATATATATATATATATATTCCTATAAAGATGGCTGCCCATCTCCATACTTCCTGCTTGTTGCTTCTCCTTCCTGTCCCCTGGGCCCATGCCAACTGTGGGCAGGGCGCCCGGGGTTGAGGTTGTTCACTCCATCCCATCTCTAAGATTACAAGTGTCGTATGCAGGATGTCACATCCTGCCTGGATCCTCTATATGCATGGACAGACATGTGGAATGGATGTGGGGGGAGTGGACTGTAGGGCAGGGAGCGTGTGGGGAAAAAAATAAAACAAACAAACAAGCAAACAAAAACTGCAGGAGCTTTGTTTTTGTAGCATCCACCACTGCAAATCAGCTGTTTGGTTGGTTCCAATCAAAAAACAATGAGACAAAGGGAATTGTCTAGAGAATGAAATGAACCACAAAAAAATAGTCTATTACTGTAGTTAGACTGTGGAGATAGATTGCTTTTGATGTTGTTGTTCTGAAAAAAGAAAGGAGAAAAGTATTAGCTCAAGAGGAGATAAAAAAAAAACAAGATTAGCCGTGATCCTCCTCCGCCATGTTCTCCACTCTCCTCCTGCCAACCTCTTCGATTCTTTTTTTTTTAATGTCGCTCCTGCCTCTGGCTAGTTCCCACTGCCCTACTTGTTTTTGTGTTCCTCTTTTGCTAGCGTTTATTCATTTATCTCATGATGAAATAGAATAATAAAATAATTTTATCCTGATATTTTCTTCCTATAATATTACAGCCTTTTACTCGCAAAATGCACAGTTCTGTTGCCCAAAGTTTAATTGAGATATAACACAAAGGGATAACAGAAGTGCATCTTATTAAATATGAACGACTGTGGTAACTGGTAGCTTAGAGAGAGAGGCTTGTTGCCATACGGTAGCAGAATTACTGAATATTATTAACTGTAGAATATAGGCTTAAGCTCACCCAGTGAATTGTACAGTAATAGTCCCATAGTCTAAATAACAGACCGTACTATGGCCATATCATAAAGGGTGATGAAAACAACAACTTCGGACCATTTTCAAATTATTTCTAACCTTTTAACACATAGAGTATATGTTTTGTATCCTTTTGAAACTCACTATCCTTCACTCTTGTGTGTCCAAACCCTGGGTCACTTGCTTTCTAAAAACCTGTAATCTGCAGCACCCCACTATCTATCCCAGGCTTTCAGGCTAGTGAACAGAGCTCTAGTGTGCCAGTGCTCTTTTTGGTGTATTGTTGCTTATACCCCTGCTCCCCTTTCTTTCTTTCTTTCTTTCTTTCTTTTCTTCTTTCTTCTTTCTTTTTCTTTCTTTCTTTCTTTTCTTTCTTCCTTTCTTTTCTCTGCCTTTTGGCGCCTCTCTCTCTCTCTCTACCCCCTTTTCTTTCATTCTTTCTCCTCTCTCTCTCTCTCTCTCTCTCTCTCTCCATCTTTCTGCTCTGCCTTCTCTTTTTTCTACATTTAACCCCACTGCATTCCGCTTAAAAAGTCCCCATTAATGGTAAGTTCCTCAGTCTGCCTTGTTGTTTGGGGGAAGGAGGTTGTGTGTCCCAGTTAAAAGGTGTCCCGCCATTGGCCCCGGCTTCCCCACCCCACCCCACCCGCCCGCCATCCCTTCCACAGATACCACATCATACACCATGTGTTCCTTCGATATGCATGGCAGTGTGGACATGTCACATCAAAAAAATCTCCTCAGCTCACGAGTGATCGGTGCCCACTCCAATCCCCACCAACCCATTGGGGAATCACCTCATCGTATAAGCTTACCGCTTGTCGCTTATCTCTTATCTCTGATATCTCACTCGGTTTGCTGCAAATTCATTTCAGAGTGTTTTTTATTTGTTAGTTTGTTTATTTTTCCTTCTTTTCCCTGCCTGTGTCTTTGTTGTTGTGCTCAGGAGGCGTGGCTTTTGAGGCATTGATCATTGTGAAGTCACACATCGCTCATCGTGATGTCATGCATTTCTGCGTAACGCTTTTGCTGTTGAATGACCGGTACAGTGTCTCTATCCTTCCATAGAAATGAATTTACAGATCCAGAGAAGTGAAATCTCATTACTAATAGAAGAAGCATAGCAGAGACAGGCCAATACAGTAGTGTTTATAGCTCAGCTATTTCTATGCAATGATAGAATGATGATGTAAGGATGTTGTATGGTGTATATAAGGCAAAGGCAGAATGGAACGATCCTCTCCTCTGCATCCACACTCATTCACTCCCTCCCTTCACAACTTTGTGTCATTTTCATACTTGAAAAAGAAAGAATCTTGAAAGACACTTTTACAGTTCAAACCCTTATTTGTTCTTCAGTTAGGGAGTTTTTAATCATGAAAATTAATAACCCAAGAATATTGTAAATATACATAGTTTGCCATGACATTAAACTTGGTACCTTCAAAATGAAATCAATCTTCTTAACCTTCAGTGGAAAAGATTTTATTCCAAGTCATTTTGGAGCACTTCCATTCATGAAATTTGGACATAATGAGTGTGTTTACATAAACATGATAATCCAATCTTAATCGGATTCCCATAGTTGTGTGATAATGGTCACATAAACAGTATACTTCACTTTTAGATTTAGATTCGATCTTCTCATATATATATATATATATATATATATATATATATATATATATATATATATATATATATATATATTATATATATATATATATATATATATATATATCTCACCATAGAATCAGATAATAATATAATCAGATAATCTCACAGAATAATCAGACCATCTGGAAATTCTTGGTTTGCCTGAGTCAGGCAATAATCAGACTTCTAGTTTGCTATCTGCCAATAATCTCACTGAAGAGTGAGACCCACTGTTTGTGCTGGAAGAGTGCATGCGCTGACTGAGAAATCTGAAAGAACTCTTGTAAAGAGTATATATATATACAAGAATTTCCAGATGGTCTGATTATTCTGTGAGATTATCTGATTATATGATTATCTGATTCTATGGTGAGATTATTGAGATTTATTAATGGCAAAGTAGAAATCTGGTTATTGCCTGACTCCCATAACTCCAGAGTTTCCCCATTATTGGATTGTTCTGTGGGATTATCTGATTCTTTTGTGAGATTATTGAAATCTGCCTGGCTCATGTAAACCAAGAGTTTCCCCATTATCTGATTAGTTCGTGTAAATGCATTGATTACTGAAATTCAGATTTTTGGCATTAATCTGAATATCAAGTACATGTATACTCACTCTGTAAGAAAAACTCAACAATGGAGATTCAAGCTTTTTGCAAGGCCAAAATCAGAATAAAGGTTTGTTCCCTATGATATTATATAACATTTATATAATATAATACAATAATAACACCTGTAAAAGAAAGTGTAACAATTATAAAGCAGCTTAATGCCATTTTCTTTTTATTGTTCGGAATCCACTGTAATTCTACTACAGTGACCTGTCTCCTGTCCCTTCTCTATCTCTGTGTCTCTCTACATTCCAGACGAGACCCAGACAATGGCCAGTGACACCAGCAGCCTGGCACCATCACACACGCACACACACTCCTCACACACACACTCCTTGCGGAAGCGGGACGGGGTGGACGTTCCCTATCAGACAGGGCAGCTGCACCCGGCCATCCGTGTGGCCGACCTGCTGGAGCACGTCACTCAGATGAAGTGCGCTGAAGGCTACGGCTTCAAGGAGGAGTATGAGGTAGGAACCTCAGCATCCCATGCCATCCATCCATCATCATTGTTGCTTTTTTTTTTTTTTTTTTTTTGCTGTTGTCTGCGTCCTTTCATTTTAATGTTACTTATCTTTCAGTCCTTTGTTACATCATTCTCTGCTTTCTTGGCTCATCTCCCTCATACACACACACACACACACTGCTGATTGAAAGTTAATGCAGCCTTTGATGAAGACTGTGTTTAGTTGTGTTCTCTCTCTCTCTCTCTCTCTCTCTCTCTCTCTCTCTCTCTCTCCCTCTCTCTCCTTTTTGTGAGTTTAGGACTAGTATGTGTGTGTTTGTAGTTTGTGCACTGATTATGCCAACGCCACCTTCACACACCAGCTCCCCAGAGAGCCACGCTCTACCGCTCTGGCAGGCAGAACACTATTGGAAATAAAGCCTATCCACCTCAAGTGTGTGTTCTGCTTCCCTCTGTCACACAACTGATACACTGCTGTCATGTGTCATCCCATGCTTTGAGAAAGAGAATGAGTTCACACACACACACACACACACTGTACACACTCCACTCTAATCTGACTGTGTCTGACACAAACACCATATCTTTCGTCATTTACACTGTAGATTGATTTAACATCAACATCCACACACACAGACACACAGACACACACTCCTTTTTCTCCACCTTCTTTTTTGTTTACTTCTCTTATTTTCTCTTCCCTTCTTTTCTCTTTGCCTTTCTTACCTTCTTTTCTTGTCTTTTCTCTCCACTATTCTTTTCTTCCACCCTTTACTCTTTGTCTCCCTTATTTTCTTTTTTTCTTTTCTCTTCTACTTTCATGTCTCTTCTTTTCTCTTCTATTCTCTTCTATTCTCTTCTCTTCTCTTTCTTTCGTCTTTTTTTCTTGTAAAATCTTTTATTTCCTCTTCCTCCACCTTTCTTTTCATATCTTTCATTTGTGCATTATTCTTCACCTCTTCCCTCCTTTTGTTGCTTATTTTACTTCCATTCTCTCTATACATTTCACACCTTTTTTCTGTTATTTTCTTTCATTTATTCTTTTGTTCCCTTCACCTTTCTTCTCTTCCCCTCTCTCTTATTCACTCCCTCATCTTCTGTTATGTTCTGTGCTTTTCTACTGAGTGCCAGTCCTAGTCTTCCTTAACAGAACGTGACCTGCCCCTTAGTAAATAACAGCCCTTTATTCCCTTTACACTCATCTGCTGTTAATCCTGTTCACCCAGCAGCTCCTCCGTTAGAGTTTCTCTAGCAAATCAATTATTTAAGCATCATTAGGATGCTGCGAACGTTGTGACTAAACACAAATGGCAAAAGTTTGACAGTGCTGACAAACATTTCTGATCACTCAAAAATATGATACGTGACATGGCCTTATTTATGAACATCACAACATGCTTAGGCCTATTGGGCCAGCCTGTGCTTTGAAGCGCTTTAGAAATGCACAACAGGTTTATCTAATGATGTCATTCAGCAGGGGGGAGACCCTGCAACTTAGGTACTTTGTGTCTCGGAAGAGTTGGCACGTACCTTATACTTTCTCCTCAACACTCTCTCTCTCTCTCCCTCTCTCTCTCTCTCTGTCTCAGTAATCAGTTATTATCTCCCTGTGTGTGCTGTAGTGTTAGAATAGGGAGAAGAGTTGAATAATGTAGCCGCTATGAGTGTCACCTGTCTGGGCTTGGCTCTGTGTGGGGGGCCCTGGGCTATGGATGCCCTCCAGGCCTGATCCATAATGGATTACGGCAATGCAGCACAGCATAGCGGGGTGACAGAATCAGTGACGCTGCTCTGCTTCACACACAGACACAACACACATACATGCAAAACACATACACACACCTTCTTGGCTTTCCAAAATACCACCTGCTTTGATATAGCCACAAGAGGTTGTATCACAAGTGTGTGTGTGTGTGTGTGTGTGTGTGTGTGTGTGTGTGTGTGTGTGTGTGTGTGTGTGCTGGTCTACTATATATGCCTTTTGTACATTCTACCCATCCTGTAACTGTAGTGTAATGCCCGAAGTGTGTGATTTTGTTGTGCTGAAGTTGGAAAAGCACTCTTCTCCCCTCAGAGATGCTCACTCACACATTGTGTCTCTCTCTGACCTCTCCTCTTGTGGTTCTGTACGTTAACTATGGATCAGATCAATGAGGTAAGCACACACTTAATTTGGTTCTTGTAAAACTCTAAAAATGTTGCTGCCAAATGTAAACATGCAGTCTGAACTATAGACTACAAGCTAGAATTATCACTACTATAGAATTATCACTGACTGTTTTAGCTAGTACCATAGGTCGTCTTTTGTAGTTTGGTAGATGCATATATTTTGGTTTTCAAGAAAGAGGAGACTGGAGACGCACAAGGCTTCCACAGTGCTTAGTATGTTGTGGCTGGGGGGTTTCGGGTAGTCCTTAATTGTAGGTAGTAGTTAAAACATCTCTATATATGAAACTAAAATACAATGATCTGCATACTTTGTTTCTCTGCATACTTTGTTAGCCTCCTTTCACCCTGATCTTCAGTGGTCAGGACCACCACAGAGCAGGTATTATGTGGAGTTTAAACACTCCAGCAGCACTGATGTGTCTGATCCACTCTTACCAGCTCAACATACACTAACACACCTCCTCCATGTCAGTGTCCCTGCAATGCTGAGATCACCCACATAATACCTGCTCTGTGGCCCTGTGGGCTCCTGACCCTTGAAGATCAGGGTGAAAGCAAACTAACAATGTATGCAGAGAAACAGATGGACTACAGTCTGTAATCATAGCCATACGTTGTTTTCCTGTAAGGTAAATGAGTAAATGTTTATGTAATAATGTTTATTGACATGATGGTTTCATGATGTTATGTCATTTACTTTAACATACACTGCCACAGTACAGTTTAGGCCTACTTGAAGCCAGTCAGCCACAACATCTTGACCATGATGGATGCCAGATCTTCTTTTCAGAAAACCAAATTATGGTCACCCTATCTTATCAAACATGATAAGATAGCTCTATGAATGACTTCAACATCTCAACCACATAATTCCGCAGACATTTCGAACAGTTGGTGGAAATCCTCTTAAAACCACTGTGCGTTAGGAATACTAGGAGTGTTTTGTGATGTGATGTGTTCAGGCTATGATTTGTTCTGAAAGCATTTGACAGTGCACAGATGTACGTATGAACGTGCAACATTGACAAGCCCCATTTGCTGCCCATTGTCAGCTGTTTTTGTGTGCTGCCATGTGGAACATGACTGTGAAATGTTTTCTGTACCCCCGTCTCCTCACTGCCAGAGCCCCTTGTTTGACGGATGCTAATGGTTAATGATATGACACCACTGCAGATGCTCCACGAATGTTCTCACCCACTCTTGCATGCTCTCACCATCATGCGTATGAATGACTCCACAGTTTGCAAGATGCAGGAATGAGTCTTTTGTTTATTTATTTATGTTACTGCCATAGATACGTTGCTGACCATGGCTTCATGTATTCCGTTTCATTCCAGACGTCTGGTTTATACAGTCACTGCATTCAGCCCATGTTGATTTCACGTTGTGGAAATGGAAAATGAATTTTCAGATTTTTTCCCTCTGATTCAGGAAGAGCGATGTGATGGATGTGTTTGAATTGTGTCTGTTCACGTTCCACTGAGACAGGAAACATGGTACTACTTGGTTGAAATGTGGTGTTTTCTTTCTGAAGCATTTTAGATTCTGTAACGCCCCACACACCAGTATATTTACATACAATCTGTTAAGCCCACAGATAATTAGTAGAGAAGGAATCATAAGGAATGTTTCAGCTTGCACTGAGGCTCTGTAGAGGCCAGCCGATCAGAGCGGAGGTTGTTTAAAGGGACTCATTTTAAGGGGCTTAATCATGATCAAATCCTCACTTTTTTAAATGAAAGTGTTACATATTGTACATAAACATTACAAATTACAAAGTTACAGAATGTACAATTCACTCCCCAAAGACCATACATGGGGATTAAACTGCTCATTTTCCTGATCCAGTATATATACATATATTCAGCCTGCAGCACTTAAACCATACCCAATAAACCTGTTAGGCTCCTCCCATTTAAACTAATCCCTTCTTTTCTCTCCACCTTTATCTCATTTCTCTTCTTTTCTCTCCACCTTCCTTCTCTTATTTTATCTCTTCTTTTTGCTTTGATCTTTTTGAGCTTATTTCAGTCTTAAATAACACTTTTTTGTTTACTAATAAATGAAAACATTAGATTACATTATTATTATTAAAGTAAATCATGACAAATTCTTTGAGAAATGTTAGGATAAAAAAGCAGTTGTTGGATATATAAAAATTAAGAAGGTTTTAAAAATGTTTGTGTAAACAGGAATGACACGTTTTTGGCATAAAACTATATAAACATCATAAGTGGACCTCTGGGGAAAAATAGCAGACATGTGTTATTTAAGGCCTTCAGATACATTGAGAACTTTTTGATATGTATTGAATATATGAATATTGTTTTTTGGAGCATCGTTAACATTTGCGGCTGAAGTTTAGGACAGAACTGGGTCCCCCAGTAGCTAATTTGAATAATACTTGGGAAAGTGGGAAGAGAAATTATGAGCAGAATTATCACAACAAAAGAAAGCCTTCCACAGCTGGACTAATGATAACCACTCATATGCTTATCATCATCCCCCTACTCAGTAGGGCTGAAAACGAAGATGTCATCGGCAGAGTTTTACTGTATGAATTAATTATAAAGAATCATATCAATTATTCTGTTTTGCCTAGTGTTAACTGCAAGGCTGTGCAGCCAACGTAAACGGTTGTCACTCTCTCCTTCTGTTCGAGGAACGTCTTTGAATTTATGTCAGAATTGTTCTCTCTCTCTCTCTCTCTCTTTCTCTCTCTCTCTCTCTCTCTCTCTCTCTCTCTCTCTGTCTGTCTGTCTCCCTCTTTCCTTTCAAAGAGGATGACTGCTTCAAGTGAAGCATCCAGTGTAGCAATATAAATAAAAAAAATGCAATTAAAATAGATATTTTTCTCCTTTGCAGGTTTGGAGGAGACAGAAAAAATGGTGAAAGCAGTCACACAAAGTGATAATAGCTTCAGTCAATGATCATCTTCCTTACATCTTTTTTTTCCTTTGTTCTTTCATTCCACTCTCCACTTTGCATTAAGTAAAAAATTTTCCCCACTTCTGCACACTTTGTTCTGTTACACAAATGCACAACTATAATCTTAGATAGTATAATTCAATACTTATAGATTTTCTCTAGAATTACAGATTTACCAAACAAAGAACTTTTGATAGAAGCCAGTCTAAGGAAGATAGAAGCCAGGCGTTTGTATTGGTCCATTCAGCATTAAACACTGATATGATGTAAAGATCATCTCCCAGATTCACTTTGTCAAAAAGTCAAAAATGAGAAACTAAAATACAAGAATTTTGTGTGGTTGAAAATGGGGCAAAACATATTGCATATGTTCTCTCTGTCTTCTCTTCCTTTCTTTCCAGCTTCTATTATCGTTTCTTCTCTCAATCTTCTTTTCTTCCCCACCCCACCTTTCTTCTCTTTTCTCTTCACTCCTCCTCTTTTCTCTCCACCTTTGTTCTCTTCATTTCTCTCCATGTTCTGTTCTCTCCACCTTTCTTCTCTTATTTTCTCTCCACCTTTCTCCTTATCACATAGGTGAATGAATTCCACATTGAGGAGAAAATCTTTCTTCCGGTTGATGGCAGAGGTAGACAGTTACAGGAAATATCTAATTGACAGTATTTCAGCCAAATGAATACCAGCTATTAGGGCGAAGGGGGTCCTTTTCCTTCACAAGAATTTTTCCGTTAATTACATTTTATAAAAGATGTTACAAAGACATCTGTTTATCGGGTGTCTTAACTTTTTCACGTGACTTTATATGCATTCATTTGATCAGCTATAACATTAAAACTACCTCTTTGTTTCTACGCTCCTTGGAGCTGGTTTCAGTGCTGCAGTTGAAGCTTGCCCAACCATTACTCTAATGACATTGACCCTGCTCTTAAGTGTGACTTCAGAATACAAAGAGATATTTCTGTGGAATTGCTCAAAGAACCATCTGAAGCACCTTCTTTTTTTTTAAGCATATAAATGTTTAGCTTGTTCTTTGTAACACTTTCGTTCAGCACTGCACATCTTCCTCTGGTCTTAGTAGTATGTATATGTGAGTTGTGCCCATCAAAGTGTAACTTTAACTGCCTGTCAAGGCCACAGTTCATATTTTCATGCGCAGATTAGAAGCCTTCTTTTAATCCACATACCCATCACATTTACATCGAGTAATCCTGCAGTCATAATGAATGAAATATGACTCTCTCTTCCTTACTCTCATCGCTATTATTCTCCAAACAGCCCTCACACTCCGACACCCAGCAAAGCTCAGCATAACATATGTGACTGACAAGTCACTGATCAACTTTCTGCATTCTTCCAACTTTCGCGTTCCTTTTAATCTCTAATCCTGAACATTAGCAACCCCCCCTGCCATCTTCTAATATGCATGTGTGCTGCAGTAGTAGCAGCCACTGCACTCTGGGGACTGAAGCAGCATCTTCCGCCACCTTCTGCCTTGTTTTATAGTTGTTGTTGTTTCTGTGGTTGTACTGTTGATGTAAATCGTGCTTGTATGGCCTCTCATGGTCAAGGTCCATGAACATCTCCTCACTGTATGAACCATGGGCTTTAAGGAGCCTTAAACTGGAAAATCTGAAATTCCTCTTTTTAATTGAAATAACTTGCTGTTGAATGTCAACAACTTTCTTCCATTTTCAAAGCACTGAAAAAAAACCCTGCAGAAAGAGTGTTTTTCAAATTGATTATGGTTAGAAGATACACATCTTTAGATATGAGTGTCCATTCAACCTTAGACCAGTGGAATGATGTGGGGAAGATGACTAAATATGCTGTTCCTGGCTGTCAGGAAGTAAGTCTATAATCACAGCCTTCATAGTGATACATAAAAGTTCAGTAAAATGGAACAAAAGTAACTTATCTCCCCAAAAGTCCCCCAAATCAGTCATGCAGGTTACAGGGTGTTTCTCAATACCAAGAACCCTAAGAATGGACTTGACTTCCTGGGATGAACATTGATGACAAGTTACCTTTCAAGAACAAACTCACCAGAATGCAAGGATGGGGGTGTGCGTCTAAGCTAAAAGTACCACAGGAGGGTGTAGCACTCTCACGGTATAACAGAATAAATGATTGTTGGTCTCAAATGAACTAAGATTTAACAACTTTATTCCCAATTCCTTGCCTCATTTTTTTTAAAAAAAGTCTTGTGTATTGGAATGCAAGTTCGTAGAAGATGACATCAGGCACCTAATTGTCAGTGAGTAATTCACACATTTCCAACTGAATTAAATCTGTTTAAATACCAAATGAGCATCCAGTGCATGTTTACTGCTCTGTCCACATGTACATGCTCAACCTGCATGCAGACTCTGATGGATCAGAGTCAGGGCTATAGAGGAAAAGGAGAGGGAAAGGGCTGTTTGATCTCTTTCTTTGCAGACACAGTGTTCAAATTTCAGAATAAAAGTCCTGAGGAGGGATTATACTTATACATAAATAGCAAAAATAATAAAGGACATTCAGTGTTTTTTTCTCCTTTATTTGGACACTCTCAAATATTCTGAAGAATTTATTACAAATATCTTTGTCAATCTATCTATTCATTGATCTCTGAACCCAGGATAATTAATTTCTGGATGGACAAGACATTACCCATTAGCCTGAGAGAGAGTGGGTTTTTTTTTTGGTGTTAATTAAAAAAAATGTGAACAAATTTGAAGAGCATGGGATCTCCTGAAAATAGCAACAGTCTCCTGTTAACACCTTTTTAATGTTTTGGCAAATAAAACTATGTCAAATTAGGAACATTTCCCACAAAATTGGGCTAGGATTCTAAAGGTTAAGCAGTATACACACTAAAAAATCCTAGACATTAAGTATTTTTGCATACAAAAGGTCATTATATGCTTCTGCTTTAAATATCTTGACAGGCATCTCCAGTGATGCGGACCACAAAACGTATGATATGTGTGTGTGTGCTTGTGCTTATTGACCCATAAATGAGAGCAATATTAGAGAGTTGCTTCCCTTGCTGTTTAAATAGTCTGTCACATTTTCTCATAGTCATTACAGGAATGTGAAAATCATTTGTTGTTCCACCACAATGTAGAACCCCCTTTGTTACTTTAAACTGTTCACTTGGGAAAATCGGATCTCATCTGATCACACTGGGGACACATTTTAATGATAAGTGAAAAACAGAATCCAGGCAAAGTATATCCAGATACTATGCAGACAACACACAAACAGGCCCTAAGATCACAAGGATCTGAACCAAATGAAAGCCTGTGAGTTAGTGTGTGGGTGTGTTTTCTTTTTGTTTGATTGTTTGTTTTGTTTTTTGTTTGTTTGTTTGTTTGTTTGTTTGTTTGTTTGTTTGTTTGTTTGTATTTTTCACATTGTATCTCAGGCTGGAAACTCTTTGCAGCACTCAGACAGGGATAAGGATCGCTTCACTGGGGGAATCATTTCAGTGTGAAGCTGATGACTGTACTACGAGGGTCACTTGGGGAAGAGTTTGGGCAGGACACGTTCTCACCAGCCAGTGTTCTAATGGGCTCTGATTCTGACACAGTACACTGGGACTCCTCACTTTCTCATCGAATTCTCTCCCTCTTTACTTTGTGCTTCTTTTACTTACAGAGATGCAGGAGAAGAGATTCTATATACTTGTGCCTTTTTAAAGAGCTGACACAAGACTATTCTCATACGTCTTATTCTCTCTCTCTCTCTCTCTCTCTCTCTCTCTCTCTCTCTCTCTCTCTCTCTCTTCTGTTTCAGAGCTTTTTCGAGGGACAGTCAGCACCATGGGACTCCGCCAAGAAAGATGAGAATCGGATGAAGAATCGCTATGGAAACATAATTGCATGTGTGTATTAAAGTGACCACCTGCCCCACCCGTACAGACAGAGCACGTTGTCACATATATCTCCCTCATGTCAGCCAAGCCCACACTAATGCATTCATTTCCCCCAATATTACATGTGTGTGTAAACGCACATCTTCATACATTTATCCAGAAAACAAAATTAACACATATATCTACAGGTGGGAGGCTAAGGAGTTCAAGACGATAAAGAGCATATTAAAGACTTTTATTTTAAGCTGTTGTGTATTTTAAGTGTGTGTGTGTGTGTGTGTGTGTGTGGGTGTGTGTGTGTGTGTGTGTGTGCGTGTGTGTGTGTGTGTGTGTGTGTGTGCGTGTGTGTGTGTGTGTGTGTGTGTGTGTGTGTGTGTGTGTGTGTGCAAGCAAATATGTTTAAGTTAATGTGAGTTAATTAAGAAAGCTGAGTAGCAAAGGTAGACAGTTTCTGGACATTTGTGGCAATGTCTCTATCTCTCTTATTTATTTATTCTTTCTCTCTCTCTCTCTTTCTCTCTCTCTCTCTGACTGTCTCTCTCTTTCTTTCATTCTTTCTAAATATGTTATAAGCTCAGCAGACAAAAAAAGTGTCACTTTTTGGTAACTTCAGGCTATTGCACATGGCATCGCACATGAATGATTGAGGTATAAACACCTGCGGGGTGTGCAGTGGGATTCATAGATTGGGAAGTGGTGGTGAATGAAGTGACTGCTTTTGGAGAGATTGCATGTGGGACAGCCAAAGGCCATAGTGTGAAGAAGCTGAATTTTCAGGTGTGTCCAGACAAACATCACAGTCTAGGAAATTGTGTGCCTTATGGTCAGCAGTTCCTCGCAGAGTGTTCTATCAGAAATTAGTTTTGAATGCTGGTACACCCATATGAGTGTTTCCATAACCCTGCAAACTCAGCTCCTTCCTTCACAAAATGGCCTTTGGTATGCCCAGAAGCAATCGCTCCTTTTAGCCAATCATTAACATCTGCTTTGTGATCCATTTTTCATACAACCAACAAGACATTCACTGCACGGTATCACCTCTTCACAATCAAGGAATATCATTGCACACCCCGCAGTTATTTATAGAAAAATTATTGTCATACAGCACAATCTGCAGAAGCTGGAACTTAATACCTCCATAAACATGCAAGATGCTCTTTTCACTTAATTATCCAGTTTTTCCACGTTCTTTTTTCATTATTTTTCTCTTCTTTCTGTCTATCTCTTTCATGTTCCTTTTCTCTCCATTTTTTCTTAATGTTTCAGTATTTCTTCCTCTCTCTCCCCTTTCTCTTGTGTCTTTGTGTCTTTCTATCTCTCTTTTTTGTCTCTTAATCTATGTATATATTTTCATAATTCTTACTTATCTTGTCATTCTTTCACTCTTCATCCTCTCTCTCTCTCTCTCTCTCTCTCTCTCAGGCTGGTGGGTAATGTCTTGTTTCTGGTTGTGTGTTTTTTTTCTATAGATGATCACTCTCGTGTGCGTCTGCAGAGCCTGGAGGGAGAGCAGAGCTCCGATTACATTAATGCAAATTACGTTGATGTGAGTACAGACAGCAGCCAGCGCCTCCATGCAAAGGTCACAGCACACAGAGCACACACACACACACACACACACACGCACACACACACAGGACACCAACACTATTCCCAATGCACAGCAAAGAGAAGTAGGGCAAAGGGGGTACCAGTGTACACTCGCACACTTATGGAAATAGGACAGAAGCAGGTACCAGTACACACGCGCATGCATGCGCACACACACACACACACACACACACACACACACACACACCCACAAATGCACATTCAGCAGCACCTTAGCACAGTGAAGCACCTGGAAGTGTTGAAGACACTCACATTCTTATGGAAGCAGACACACAGCAGTATCTACACTCACACAGTCCCAGCAGGACACATTGCACTTCTATGCACTGCAGGAAGAGGCCAGAACAGAGAGGCACTGACAAGGCTACACTAGAGTTGTACCCACACTAAACTCATACTTAAAGTACCTTGTTAATCACACATGTCCACATATGCAGTATGTTGATGTCATGTTGATGTATAAAAGTAATTCTGCACAAATACCATTTTATCTAAAATCCATAAAGTCCGAATATTTGTAAACACTTCTTCTAATGAATGTATTCAGCTGCATAAGATGCATTTATTTCTCACTTGTACAAATGTGCCAATCCCTAGAGAGACATTCTGACAGTAAAATAGGAACAGCCTATAGGCACCTTGCCTAATGCCAGTTGTGGGCTACAAAGTCCAGCACTGAAGTGTAGAGCAGAAGTCTGCATTTCTGCAAGACTCATGGGTCCCTTCAGAATATCTTGCAACTTGGGACTACATTTCAGTGTGACAGGACTGGGTGGTTTACCAATCTAATGAATGCAGCAGCAGTACAACATATACATGAAGACAAACCCACAAATGATTAACTATGACTAATAACTATGTGGCTTTATGCTGAGCACATTCGTCTCCCAATGCTGGGGTCTTGGGTCCAAGGTGATACCTAGGTGTTTCCATGTTTTCCGTGTGTCTGCATGAACTTCCTCCAGTCACTCACTTCCATTTACTCCCATATTCCAAAAACACAGTGAATTGGTTAGAATAGGTTGTTGGTTGAGACCTGTGCAGACCTCTAGTGTAGGCAGCTGTGGAGCTGAGGAAGGGTTGGGGTGGTGATCATTCAACATCTAGACCTTACTGTCTTGATTCTCTTGTAGCTGAATGCAATCAAATTTTCAGGCTAGTGCTCCAAAATCTAGCACACCATAAATCTAGCACCTTAAGATCCTTAAGGTGGTTCTTCAGTTTGAAACTATGATGGAACCTTCAAGAACCTCCCAGATCATTGTGATGGTTCCTTGAAGCACCTTAAGAGGTTCCTCCACAGATTCAAATTGGAGAGCCAGCTTAAGGATCTTGTAATTTTAACAGAGAGCCTTCCCTGGACAGTAGTGACTCCAGCACATGCAGGATAAACTTTTAAACCCCTTGATTTTAGAAAAATCAATGAAGGAGCAGGTATTGAAATACTTGCTGAATCAGTGTTTTTGGATGTAGTGTAAAGCACTATCAGAACAATAGAGGCTGTTACTGCAGCACAGGTATGTCAGGCCCCCTATTAATACCCCTGAATTCAGGAGAAAATTTGGACGAGCAGGTCTCTACAAATTTCTGGAGGTATAGTGTCTACATCATCCTCAAGGATGTCTCAGCAGCTCAGTGGCTGATCTCAGAGGATGGAGAATGTGGAGCTGTGATAGTGTGGCTGCTGAGCAATTCTGAAATGCCTGTCTTTCTGCGTGTAATGCGACCATTTGTTAAGGCTGGTTATTAGGATGCCTTAACCCACCTCGACAATTGCAAATGCATAATGTAAGGTGGGCTACTTTGTAAATGCAGGAACTTCCATTATTTACGACTTTTTTCTTCCTGTCACTCTCTACCTCTCTCTCTCGCTCTCTCTCTGCACTCTTTCTGTCAGTCAGTTTATTACTCTTTATGTTAGGGGGAGTGCTTAAGTGAAGTCCTTCACAAAGCCCAGGCCCATTATTAGATAAGAATAAATGCATATTAAAGGGAGTTGTGATTGAAAAGGCTTTGCCGGCTTTGCGGGCTGCCTCATTGGCGAGGTACTTAGCCATACCGCTCAGCCAAGCGCTGAATAGATAGAGCAGCTTTTTTCCTCTCCTCTGCTCCTTCTATTCTTCCTGCACAGACAGAAAGAGATGCTTTTAACCTGCCTCGTGTAGCTCCTCCTGACTAATAAAGTTTATTGATGGTGTGTTGCTGCTACATTTAGACCGCTTCTGCAACACTCGTACGCATTCTTCTTTTTCTGAACATGTTTTTTTCTACCCTCTAAGTGTGACTGACTTAAAGCGATAAAGTGTGGGAGTGTGGGGGTGAGCAGGCGTGGGTGGTGGGAGGATGAATGCTGTAGCAGGAGCTGGTCATTGTCATAGTTTGTAATTTACAGTTACTTTGCATGAACAGTTTGAAATCCAATGACCACTTAGGGTTTCTGATGGCTCAGGTTAGCACCTTTATCAGGGAGGGAGGGAGGGAGGGAGGGAGGGAGAGAGAGAGAGAGAGAGAGAGAGAGAGAGAGAGAGAGAGAGAGAGAGAGAGAGCAATTCAGGCTACAGTAAGCACTAACAAGAGCAAACTGGTGAGCATTTAAAGATGTATGATACGGCATCTGGTAAAGCAGGAGACACTCACTGTACAACCAGATTCAGATAAAGACACAGAGGGGTGAAGAGAAAGGGAAGAGAGACAGAGTGAAGAATAAGGGTAGGGAAGTGGAAGAGACAAAAAGAGAAGGAAAGAAAGGGCTAATGAGGGATAAAGAAAGAGAGAAAGGGGAGAGAGATAGAGAAAGATACAAGGAGTGGAGAATAAGGAATATAAAGAATGATGGAGAAAGGGAAAAAAGAAAAGAGATAGAAGAGAAAAGCGGAAGAAAAGAGAGGGCCAGAGACAATAGAAAAGCCATAAAAAAGATGGGATGGAATCAAAAGCAGAAGGAAAAAAGAAAAGAAAAATGAGAGAGAGAAAAAGAGTCAAAGAGACTGAGAAACAGAAAATGAGGGTGAAGAAATATAAAGAAAGGAGACAAAAAATAGAAGAAAAGAAAAGAGGGAAAGACAGAAAGGGTGAGAAAAGAGGGATGTGGGGAGAAATAAAGGAGAGAAATTGAAAGAAAAGAAAAAGGAAGGAAAAGAAAAAAAAGTAAAATAAGTGAGAGAGAGAGAGAAGAGAAAGAGAGGGAAAGGAGAAAGAGACAAATGGAGACAGAAGCAGAAAACGAGGGAGAGCGATAAAAAAGATGAGTGGACAAAAGAAAGAGACTAAAGGAAGAAAAAGAAAGGGATGGAAGGAGATAAGTGGAGAAGGAAAGAAAAATAAAATGTATTATGAGGGTAATAAATTTAAGAAAGATGGAAGAAGGGAAGGGAAGGACACGGGGTGGAAAGAGAGAGAAAACTGAGAGTTTTGTTTTTCAACTGATTTTCCAGATTCTAAAATGTTCAGGATTTCATACACCTCTCAAATGTTGGCAGTAAAAATGCAGCTTTATTTGTCATGCCAGTGAAGCAACCTGGATTGCATTGAGGCAGGGAGGAAGGGAGAGAGAGAAAGAGAAAGAAGAATAGAGTGAGATTACTTGGCATTTGTGTTCTGCTTGTGTCTCTCTCGGGGGAGGTGTTAATCAGAGTAGTATTAAATTGAATATGCGAGAGATAAGAAGAGTGGCAAAGCCCATCATTCCATCCCTCTATATGCCCTACACTTGCTTTCTTTCCTCGCTCAGGTTTCCCCCTCCCTCCCGCCACCCGCTACTGCTATCTCAGGAGAGGACAAACGCACACACACACACACACACACACACACACACACACACACACACACACACACACTGACAGACGCATACACTCACAAAACAATATAACTACTGATAATCCTTCCGATATGACTCTTCTCTCTGGGATTAGCCACTAATCCTCTCAAGTTTTATTTGTCCAGTGTGATGTATTCCGAGTGTGCGCTCATGTGACATCTCCTGGGGAAAGTCCTTAGTAAACAGAACGGGGCTGCAGCGCTAATGACCTGTTGACAAATTGCTGACTTTTTACGCTTTTGTTTACTTATTTATTTATTTGCTTATCTGTGTTATTTATGACCTGTCATCACAAGGGCCCCAGCAGAATCCTAGGCCATGTGTGTTGGACTGCTCCTAGTGTGTGTGTGTGTGTGTGTGTGTGTGTGTGTGTGTGTGTGTGTGTGTCATATCCCTCGTTAGTCAGTCTGACAGTAGAGTAACTATATTTATGGCGTTTAAGGGCAGCTCAGAGATCAGAGATATGTCAACTAGATTGGCTTAAGAGACGACTGTGTCCAAAACCGATGAGGCCTATCTGTCCTTCAGCTAACGCTGTGGAAAGCAAATTGCACCATAAGCTGAAGCCTCTCTGTCATGTCAGTCAGCATGTACCTTCACGGCATGTTTTTAATGGGAATTCTTTTGTTCTTAATTGCAGGGCTACCATAGACCAAACCACTATATCGCTACACAAGGTAAGCAATTCTTACAATTTGAGTATGTGTGGTTGTAACTTACATACTCTTAGGGTTGGTCAGGGAAATCATTACCTGTTACCTTTAGATCCCCAGGTCAATTTTATGGGATGTTTTCATAGTTTGATGTACTTATATTTATTTTATTTATTTATAGGAGACAGTCATACGTGCCAGAAACCATGTTTAACCATGTTTTGATGAAAAAAAAAAACTTGAACCTACTATTTTTGTGTGCTCTTAGAAATCTGTTGGTAATTGACCCTGACAGTTGAAGATAAGGTTGAAAGGAGGCCAACAGAGAAATAGACAATCTGTAATAATTATATATTTATATATATAATAAAAATAAAGATATGTATATATGTATTCTATATAAGCTGACAAGTACACATTCATAACCATATACAGAATATAATAGAATTTGCAATACTTAGTCCAGTTATATTGCATGTCTGTGTTTGTGGGTGGGTCTGGTTGCATGAATCCTAAGCTATTAATCAGGGTGGGTGTAAGCCAAGGCAAGAGGAGCAGAATAATAAATAAAGGGATTAAAGCTTGTGCGTTTGTCACTTGGCTAATCTGGCCTGTGGAGAGCGAGTGCTCCGGCGAGGGCTGATGACCTCACGGGTTAAGTCTGATGGATGCTTAATTGTTCCGAGCTGTAGCAGGACCATTCTGTATGGGTGTGTGAGTGTGTTTGTGTGTTTGCATCTGGAATACGACAGGTTCTCTAATGGCTCCCCAATCTGCTGATGAGGAGAGGGGAGTTGCATAATTACCTGTTTATTAGAGCATTGCATGCCTCATTCCTCCGTGTCTCAATTAAAAAACACACTCAGCCCAGTCTAGTGGAGCAGCAGGCATACCAAACACACACACCCTCGGCCTGGTGTAGCGGGCAGCATACCAAACACACATTCGTCAGCATCTCGGTGTAGCGTATGCAATGCCTACACCCTCATGAGAACATCTCAGCACAGAGTAGTGGCAGATGTATCCACAACATGCAAAAAAACCCACACACACACACACACACACATACACACACAGTGAGAGTCAGAGTGTTACGGTATGCATATTAATGCATTTTCTTTCATTAAGGGTGTTAAGATACAATAAGCATTCTCTGAATGGTTTCTAGTCCCAACAGAGACATCCAATGAAAAGGATCCATATTGTGGAAAACATGACTTTTTCATACAGATTCATGATTTCAGTCTGGACTATCATTTGAATGAGACACAATACAGAGCAGCACATCAGAACAGATGTCATATTGTATATCAGTCAACAGCAACACCAGCCCTGTCTTTGTTCTCCATACTTCTGGAGGAATGGATGGTTGTTGTAACATAATCATTAGCTGGTAAATTTACAGAAAGATGCTACGCAAGCAGCATAACCGTAGTTAAGACAGCTAGTGGCTGTGGCCAACATTGACAGCAATTTAAGTGACTTCTCTGAAGAATATAGATCAATTCTTACATTGCAATGGGCTTTATCAAACATTGCTAGTGCAGCATTAACACATCGACTGTCAGCCTTGTTCAACAACACTACCGCAGTGTTAGCTTGCTGGTTACCAGCCTCTTCACAATCATGGCTTTAGAATGCTGATTACAGGCGTTGTCCAGCATCGCTACTGCAGCCTTAAGGCCTATTTCTGAAAAGTAAAATATTTTCAAGCCAAAAATTGGATGCAGTTTTTAACATAGTGGAATCTTCACACCATGTTTTGCATGTTTTTTGCTCTCTGTGATCTGTACACAATAGTTTGAAACTCCACATCACTCAAATACCACTATTTCTCTGCTCCCTGACCAATTTTACTCTCTTTAATTTCTATCCTCCACACAAGCATTCATTAATATGTTGCTGTTTGTGGCCATACATAGACTAGGATGGCTACATAAAGTGGATGTATAGTGCTAAACATAACTCCCTAGCCTATGCTGTGAACATGCCCAAATCACTACCATGGCATTAGGATGCCTTTTACAGGTCATGTAAGCACAATAGCAACAGTCATCATTCAACATCACTATCAAGGTGTTAGCACAATCACAACAGGCCTCTTCTAACATAGCTACTGCAGTGCTATTATGCTGGCCATGGACCTTGTCCAGCATCTTTACTGTGGCACTAAGATGCTGGCGACAGTCCTTGTTCAACATTGTAACCACAGCGTTAGCACTGTTTTTAAGCTGCACACTCTAACATTGTCCTGAGACTAATGCTATCCGGAGATTTATTTTGGGAGATTCTGGCAAGCAGGCATTTTTTTGTGTAAAATCATACACCATCAAATGAACACAGAATAAATTCATAACCAGCATTTTTTCATCCCAATTTTCCCCCAATACACAATTGCCAATTATGCAGCCCCATTAAGATTCTCCCCTATCACATTAGATGCTCCCAAATGTTGGAGGGTGAAGACAAGCATGTGAAGCCTCTTCCTGAACTGGCGCCATTGCATCATTGCTGGACAGCCAATGTGCCTCAACTAACAGGCCCCTGTGCTGACCAGCATGGCACTGGGTGTGAGGTGGCAAGGTCCCATCCCACCCAAAGCCACCCAAAGAGTGCAAGACCAATTTTGCTCACTCTGACTCTGGCTGCAGGTGGCAAGCAGCCTGACCCGGGATTCAAACCTGGAATCCTCAGTGTTGTTCTGGTGTAGCCTTATTAAATGATATCACCCTGACCAATGTAAATACTAAACCTGAAAAAATACAGTACAGAAAATGATACAGGCAATTTAAGCTTCAGCTTACAGCATGACCTTGGGTGTGTTAATTATGCTTTCAACAGACCAACATGAAAAGTATATTGGTAATTTAAACCTCTGTATTAAAAAATGTAGCATATCAGGGGTCTTAAATCTCAGTACATATTAGAATTGTGACCCTAAATCACACAGACATTCTCTAAGGACTTGGGCAAAGGCTAGAATTCCAAACACCTTTTGAGAGCTTTATGCGTTTGTCTCTTGCCTTCTGTGGTTGAATATCAGTAACTGATTTGTACATCTTTCTCTGTGGCTCGTGTAGCCACCTGTCTCATGCATAAATTCATGCTGTCTGCTGTACTGTATTTCACCCATGTGTAAACTCCCAGAGTGTTCCCATCCCCATCATTTCCCTCACACTGACACTCACCACTACCACAGCACTCCCTGTACCTTTGCTTCTCTCTCTCTCTCTCTCTCTCTCTCTCTATCTATCTATCTATCTCTCTTATTACACTTCGATCTTCACTCATTCTCTAATGATTCGAAATCATGTTTAACTTATATTGAAATCCAGATTGAGGAAGAGAAGGGAGAAGTCCGGAAGTAGTAAAGGCAGCTACAGGAGATTATTTGCTGGACTACCACTGTAAACAAATTGGCCAATTTTACTACTTCTAATTGTGGAGTATTTGTTATAATATTAATGAATAGATATTAAGTCCACCAAGGGGAAGAAGCATGCTACTGATTTGTTCAGAGCATAAAGAGCTAACAGAGCTAGTATATACACAGAACCACCAGCTAATGTGTGTTAATGTGTGTTGCACTGGTACAGTAATGTTGCCGTGGTGTTAAAACCCCTGACTGCCACTTAAAACAGACCACCAATCAGATGCATCCAGCCAAGAGCATCCTTTTCACAATGACGAAAGACTAGAGGATGACCAACACAAACAGTGTAGAAACAGATGATCTTCTGTCTATCTTTACATCTACAAGGGGGAGCAACTAGGTAGGAGTGTCTAATAGAGTGGACAGTGAGTGTCTAAACACTCCAGCAGCATTGCTGTGTCTGATCACGAGCACAACACATACTAACACAGCAGTGTTGTGGCAGTGGCATTGCAGTGCTTAGAGTGACCCACCACCCAAATAATACCTGCTATGTGGTGGTCCTGTGGGGTCCTGACCATTGAAGATCAGGGTGAAAGAAGGACAACAAAGTATACAGAGAAACAGATGGACTGCAATCTATAATTCTAGATCTACAGTTTGCTGATTTATGGCTGATTATTGGAATTTGAATATACCATATATTTTTAAACAAGGCTCACTCAATTACAAAGCTTCACATTATTGTGGCAAAGTTAGGGGTCAACAAAAATTATCGTATGATATCATTATATATTTTCTTGCAGTAACCATCTTTATCTTTTCCTAATAAGTAGATTTGTATATTCTAGTAACCAGAGACACACTGAGTTTGAATCCTACACTCACTTGCATTCTCTCATAATTCATTTGCGACTATACACAGCTTGCTAGCTATACTTCTTTATTATTTTACTACTTTTTGTGCTTTGTCTGTGCTATCTGGTGTGGACCAGAGGAGGATGGGTTCCCCTTTTGAACCTCTCAAGATTTCTTTCTCCTAGCCTGAGGGAGTTTTTCCTTGCCACTGTTGCCCGCTGGCTTGCTCAGTTGAAGCTTGGACCTGTATTTCTGCAAAGCTGTTTATAAAAAGCATTATATAAATAAACTTTGTTTGATTGATTGATTGATTGATTGATTGACATTTCACCAAGTAATTGAATGTGGTTTAAATAATCCTATCATAATACAATGCAGGTACTAGTCGCATTGAAGTGAGTAGGTGTGAGCAAGGTCTTACTCTTTTAGAGAATAATTAAGATTTCTGGAGTTAGCTAACATCAGTAAGGGTAGATTCTGTGTTTTCCTGAGATGGAATGGAATGGAATGAGCCCAATAGTTACTTTAGTCAATTTACAAGAGCATGTCTAAGATTAACCTTGAAACTCTATGAAAACTCCCAGTTCTAATGAAGGCCTTCTAAAATCTCAAACATGTGAAAGGATGACAATGAGTCAACCTTTAAAATTAAATAAATAAAGAATGTTTCAGCATTACAGGTATATAAAAGGAAACATAAGAATGAAGAAAAAGGTCAAATGGAGTCAAATTAGATCAACAGACCAACATACTCATAATTGAGAGAGACTGAGAAAGAAAGTGAGATAGAAGGAGCAAGAGAGAGTGAAATAGAGATATGAGAGAGATAGAAAAAGAGCAAGAGTGTAAGAAAGAAAGTGAAAGAGAGAGAGAGAGAGAGAGAGAGAGAGAGAGAGAGAGAGAGAGAGAGGTCACAGAATCTTTAAGTGTATTTAAAAAGTGAAAGAGAATAAATGAAAGCCTGTATATGACTTAACACCATGTACAACATGCATGCACTGGTGGTCTAAGGAGAGGTTTTAAGCATATCACTCAGCTTCTTGCCCTGTGTGTGTGTGTGTGTGTGTGTGTGTGTGTGTGTGTGTGTGTGTGTGTGTGTGTGTGTGTGTGTGTGTGTGGTTCCCTGCTATGGACGGGTGTCCTGAGGTTATTCCTGTCTTGCACGTGATGACTTCAGGTGGGCTCGGGATCAACCTTGACCCTATAAAGATAGAAGTGCATAAGATAATGACTGATTGACTGGAATTCTTAGCTTCTTATATTTGGTATCAGTCACAAAAATTGGTCAAGCACTATCCTATATACTCCTCTGTCTCTCACGCCATCTTCATCTCTCTTTCAGTTCAGTTTTAGCTGGAGTTCAGTCTCAACTCTCTGTCCTCTGGGTTTGATCAGACAGTGTCAGCCCGAGGGCTGATCTGTGCTCACCTCAGCCCCCCCCCCCACACACACACACACACATACCTCACTCATCTGCATCTCCACTGCATTCCTCACAGTTCACCCCGAGGTCCTCTGAAATGAGTGAGATGTGTCTGTGAGGAGAATCTGAGAAGTCTTCCAAATTAAACATGAGCTCATTAATTTAAAGTAAAGGAGAGAAAGGCAACAGGAAGCAGAAGCCAAGACCACTTCCTCTCATGAGGGTGGCCGTGACACCTGAGTGAGGGGTGGGAAAGGAAAAAAACATTGTTATTCTCTCCCAGCTCAAACCTCTACATTATTCATCATCATCATCTTCACCTGGCTGACAGAGCGCTGACACTAGAGAGGGGGGAAGAGAGTGAGAGAGAGAGATAAAGGGGGAAAGGAGGCTCTGTCTCATAGAATTAGTAGAGAGTGGAAAGCCCAGCACAAATAGAGCAACATGACAGAGGTCTGTGTGTTTGTGTGTGTGTGTGTGTGTGTGTGTAAAGAGTTTTAGTGCACATTTCCCTGGTAAGGATATTATGTATGACTGCTGTCTTTGTTCAAAAGATCCTTAAGATAAAAGTCCATCACCTTGATATGTGATACTTTGACACTCTTGCTAAACACATGGGCAGCTTCTGACGTGAGGCTCATCAAAGATACACTGGAAAGGCTTTGGGCATCACACTTAAAAGAATGAGCAGAGGCGATCCGCCTCGCCCTGTTTTTACAAGGACACAACCTCAACCTCATCCTCTCCTGGTGGGTAGAGGCTTCTGTAGCCTGTACTCATAAAGCGCACAAACAATTTAGGAGGGTTGAAGTGCAGTTTGTACAAAAAAATAAATAAAAACGTTATTACACTGTAAATACTTATTTTTGTATTGAATTTAATGTTTTATCATTTCTTGTTGGGTTTGGGTTAGGACAGAGATCGGCCACACGTGGCTCTTTGGTCACAAGATCTTAAATAGATATTCCACACAAAACACGAGCCAATCAGCTTGTTGGTTACAGATAAAGTGCCGCCCTTCAACAAACAAAGCCAATCAGCTTCCTGCTTATAGATAAAGTCCCGCTCTTTAACAAAAAGCCAATCAGCTTGCTGATTACAACATACAATTAGCTTAAAGCTGCTGATTCTCCAACCTTTAACCCTGTATATTGACTCTGACTGATCACTCCACTTACAAATTCCAGTATCCCTGTTTAGATGTAACACAGCAGTTGTCCTTACCTTTAGCTAATGCTAAAGCTTCAGCCTCAGGGACCTGAAGGGAAGTGCACCAGGTTTTGATTGACATCATTCATAGCTTTCATTGAGAATATCAGCTGAATATTTGTGCATTTTTATTTTTCAAAACAATTTTAATAGTTGAATATTTATACATTTAACAGCCCAATTCCACGTGCTGCTACTTGCAAATTGCTACAGACTTTAGATTTGACTTTCTGGCCATATTTAAGCTCTCAGCATTTAAGCAGAAACTCCAAGTGACCAGCAAGACTGTTTAATGATGCTCTTTAATGATGCTCAGGAGTTCGGAGCCGCAGCCCGCATGCGTGGCAGTGTGTGTGATGAATATGTGAGTGTGTTAATGAGGTTTAGAGGGTGTGTGTCCAAGAGGTTCTGATAAACTGGCAGCTGCTCCTCTAATACCCTCTAGAGCAGAGGTCTCATCAATAACACAGGGTCACACACATATGCACACAGACACGCGTACACACACACGCACACACACACACACACACACACACATATTCAGATGCTCTTCAGACTGTGTGGATGCAGTATAATGATGCCGGCTTTGGCAGTAGGCTGTGGTTTGGGGGTCTCTTAAGCAGCTTGTGCAGATAGATATTAGATGGATGGATGGAGGAAGGAAGGAAAAGTCTTCCTCTCGCTCATTCTCTTGCTACTCTCTTCATGCCTCCGTCTCTTGCTCTCACGGGCACTCGCAATCGCTTGCTCTCTCTCTCTCTCTCTCTCTCTCAGTTGCAATGTCATTTTCGCATGGCTGATTGTGGTACGCTAGCACAGTTTTATCATTTACAGGTGAGGTGTGATAGTCCACAGGGGAGAGAGAGAATGAGCGAGAGACTGATTTAAGTGTGGCTAGCATGTAATATTAATGATAGCAGGTAGATGAGAGGTTGTGTCTATCAGGAGTTTTTACACTTTGCTGGTTATAGGGGGATATCAGCAGATTTCACATGGTGCTGCGCACACACACACACTTCTGAAGAGTGACACACAGTTTGCAGGAATGACTGTCAGCAGCTCTTGACAGCTGGAGTTTCTGATACAGGAAGTGTTTGCAATTTTTTACCTCCTTTTGCCAGAAAACTTAAGACTTCAGCATAAAGTTTTTCTATACTTTTATTTATTTTGCTCAAATAAGTTTTATTGTGGTGTAGTTGGTTTTCTACTTGCTATGCAGTGAAAGGATTCTTAATATGGGCTGTGTTCCAGTGTTGCTTGAGGGGCAGCCAGTTACATCAGCCAGTCACATCTATTAAACTTTCTTTTCTTTAAACTAGTAAAGTTTTTATGCAGTCTGCATCTTATTAATATACGTTTACATTCGATTCAGCCATGTTCAGGACAGTGATGTTTATCCTGCTCATTTTGGGAGTTTTCTTTGTGTTAACACTGGGGGAGCACAAGCGCATGTTTCCATTGTTTACACCAGGGAACAGCTGTTAGCACTTAGGAACACTGTTGTTACACCGGAGGACTTCCCCAAGATTCCACATGAGCTGAGGAAGAGAAGAAGGGGAACACTCGGCAGTGTTGAGCATCGCACATAGAAGAGACGCTATAAACCTGTCCTTCCCTCCGTCATCATAGGAAATATAAAATCATTTTCCAATAAAGATGATGAGCTAGCGGTGCTGATGTGACACTAGTGGGAATACCGCCAGTGCCGTCTGCTGTTGTTTATGGAGTCATGGCTAACGGCTGACATAGCACTGGAGGGCTTCCAAATTCAGTGGGCAGACTGGACAGTGGTAAGAGGAAAGGAGGAGGACTGGCCTTGTAAGTAAACAACAAATGGTGCAACCAAAGACACATTACTGTTAAAGAACAGATATGCAGCAAGGATGGTGAGCTATTAAGGCCCTTCTGGAAGAAAAGAAGTGGGCATTTAGATCTAGAAACAAAGAGGACATGAGGAGAGTACAGAAGGAGACGCAAAAGGAAATCAGGGAGGACAAAGACCAGTAATGGAAGAGAATGGAAGTCCAGTTGCAACAGTAAAATGTGATTGATGTTTGGAGGGCTCTTAAAACCATCTCAGGTTTAATTAGTCCAACAGGAAGCAGGAAACCTGCAATGGGCAAATGACCTCAATTCCTTCAACCTAAGTCTGATACAGGAGAGAGAGACAGTACTCTGGAAGACATTGTGTGTAGTACCTATCCCAAAACTGCACACCCCAGCGATCTGAATGGTTGCAGACCTGTGGCACTGATCACCATCAGTGACATGTGGATCACCATCTCATCACATGGACTATGGAGTACCTCACAAACAGAACACAGAATGTGCAACTTAAGGACTGTGTATCAGAAACTCTGCTCTGCAGCACAATGGCCCCACAGAGAAAAGTTCTGGCCCCAATCCTTTTCATCCCTTACACTGTGGACTTCAACTACAACACCTCAACCTGTCACCTACAGAAATTCTCTGATGACTCTGCAATTGTTGGCTACATCTCAGACAATGATTAAAGGGATTACAGAGAAGCTACAAAGGATTTTGTGGGCTGCTGCTAACAGAACTTCCTCCAGATAAACATAGGTAAAACCAAAGCGATAGGGGATTTCCACAGGACAAAGGTCTCCTCACCCTTTCAAGTGAACATCCAGGGAAGGGACATTGAGATTGTCAAGACCTACAAGTACATGGGTGTTCATCTAAACAATAAATTGGACTAATCTGACAACACACACGTTCTTTCAGCAGACTCCACCTGCTGAAAAGGCTCCGGTCTGGAATACAGAGTGGACTTCTCCACTCTTTTTATGACTGTGGTAGCATCAGCCATGTTCTGCGGCATTTCTGCTGCATTACAGACAATTACAGTGACATGTGGTATGTCACCAAGACATTAGAAGCAGATCCTGTATGTTGTGAAAAGGGGCCTCCAAGCCCTGGGCCACATTGACCCTGTATTTGGTTCACCGGTTGACCTTTCTTGGAGCACTTTTGCAAGTTACTGACCACTGCTTAATGGGAACTGGATGTCACAATTTGGTTCTTGACAAAGTTGTTGAGATTCTTATGCCTGCCCAATTTGTCCTGCATCCAGCATATCAAATTTGAGAACTGACTATTCACTTGCTGCCTAATATGTAGATCACAATCTTTGACCAAGTGCCAATGGAACCAGATCAGTGTTATTTTTGAGATTTGCTGTAATTTCATAAAAACCTTCAAATTTGGAAGGAGTGTTTTGGCTTGGACTTTCTTTAAAATGAAGGATAGTCAGTTTAATTAGAGTTTGTTTACATATCAGTCTTAATGGCACAGTAAAATCAACAGACTGTTTAAAGAAAGAAAAGAAAATGAACTGTGCCAGAAAGTGCAAAGTGGCTAAATATGGCTAAATGTGATATCAGCAAGCTCCATCATTTTCACACCATTTGTTATGTTGGCTGAACAAACCAGATGCTCGCAAATGTAAAAAGGAGATTAGTCTTTAAAAACAAACATGAGCTAAGCAAGGGCTAAAACCAGTAAACAGGCAGAGTTCCAAAAGCAGAGAGCAATATACAGGGCAAACAAACCAGAAGAGCTAACGCAGGGACAAGAACTAGAACAAATAAGGGTCATTCACGATAAAGGCAACAAACAAGAGAAACATTCAGAATGCAGCTGAAAGGGTTGGCAATCCTTTGCAACTAACTGTGGGAACAGAGCAGGTATATATACACAGCATGAGCAATGAGGCTCAGGTAAAACTGCTAATGGTTGGCTGATGGAGAATGACATCAGTGAGTGAGGAATGATGAGAAATTGAGTTTGTGGATTCGTCAGGGCAGGAGGAGAAGTCGGAAGTGTGGCCACAGTATTACACTGACATGCTAAAGGTCATGGAATATAAGTATGTAAATTGATTATGAAGCGGTGTTACATAGGGGCTTGGGAACACCCTCACCTGTATAACATGTGAGGTGTTATTGTATGAGTGAGATTCAACACTTGCCAGAGTGCTCATGGCAAAGTGACATGAATTGTTGGAGTTCAAGCTAAGCTAATAGTGTTTGCCAAATGGACGGGACATTCCATTTCCGAAGTTGTACAGCAATTTAACATGCCTCGATCCACTGTGTTGTGTGTGTACTGGAATTACATCATAGAACCAATTCTGGACAACTTGGCCCTGATGAATTATATGACATGGTGAATTATCCAACTGGAATATCCTATCATTGTATCCCACCCAGTTGCTGTAGTGTTAACTACATGGATTTTCTGCTCTCATATCCCAGAGAAGCTAAAGAACACTGCAGGATATGTGTATGAGGCTCCTGCATTGAGGTTGGATGTGATTTCTGCCAGAGTCACTTGTCTTTTTGTAAGGACAATTCTAGGCAAATTGTTGCAAGCACCTGTGGGAGGTCTCTGCACTGGCCACTCAGTGGGTGGCCTCTGCACTGGATACTCAGAAGGTGGCCTCTGCACTGGCCACTCAGAAGGTGATAATGCCTTCTATGTATTCCTGGTAAACATATGACACTGTGGATTGAGGATTGTTAAATCCATCTGGCACCCTCTATCAGGCCTAACTCAAGCTTCAGTTATTCATGTCGCCTTGCCACTTGTAAGATAGCGCCTCTCAATTTATATGTGTGGGTGTTCCCAAGCTGGCTACTAAGGTAGTGCCACTTCATAATCAACCTACAAAGTGATATTGCATGATTGTTTCAGTGTTCCATATTTTGTGGTTCAGTTTCATGTATTGTAATGTTTTATTTTATCAGCATGCAACTCTGTAACTTGTATAGAAGTTGTAGGACAGGTGGAGCGTGAAGAGATCGAGCATGAAAACAGGCAGAGCATGAAGAGATTGCGGGAAGTGGGGGTGTGAGATGGAGAAAAGTAACTAGCTTCAAGAAAAAAGTTCTCAAATTAGTGTGAAGGAGCTACTTGGTGAAAAGTCTGAATAAGCCTGATCTGTGTCATAAGCAGTGGGTTTCTGAGTAAATGTGAGCAGTTCTAGTTGATTTCTGTCAGTGACTTCATTACACTGGTGTACAGTTCTTTTTTTTTGTTTCATTGGCTTTAGAAAGCTACACCTGCTTCTCAAACAGCTATTTAGTGAGTTTATGTGTAGGGTTGGCTGAGGACTTCTCCTCCTCTCACTTTCTGCCCTCACACTAAGTTACACAACTTCCAAAGAGCCTGAGTCACCCAGACCAGATACCAGCTCTGAATTTACCGTCATTATATCTATCTATCTATCTATCTATCTATCTATCTATCTATCTATCTATCTATCTATCTATCTATCTATCTATCTATCTGTCTGTCTGTCTCTCTGTCTGTCTGTCTGTCTGTCTGTCTGTCTATCTATCTATCCATCCTCTCTCTTCCCATCTGACACAAATCACTGGACTCCCCAGATCAATGGATCTGCTCACATTATGTCCACCTATCACTATCTCTCTCTCACGCTCTCTCTTTCTCAAGAGACAATCAATGCCACAGGAGTCAGATTCACTGAGCAGCGTTAATTTGGTGATTTAGTTCGTTTGTATAGATCAAACTGTAGAGCAGCGCTCTATAAAACAATTAAGAGCTCTTTCACACTTGTGCTCACACACACACATGCACACACACCTCACATTCAAAGAGAAGGTCCTTCTTATGAGCTGGGAAAGTAGCCACACTACACACACAAGGCTCAGTTTACGGATCATCTCAGTTTATGAGCTTTTCTTTGGAATCTGATCTCAGAGAAGCATGTTTTTGACTACATTTTGAAACCACTCGTCACAAAGCCAGTAATAGTCGGAACTTGACAAATAGAGAGAAATGTCATAAGGCCGTGGACACAATACAAACTGTGATTCATTTTTACAAATTGTGATTTCATTATATCTTATACATCTAACATGTCCTTGGTGGAGCAAAACAGTATTTCTCTTAAAAAAAGTTTAGTATGAGTAGTTCATTTTTTGTTTGGTTCTTTTGGCTATTTATTTTAAAGGACCAATGTTGTGATAATTCACATAGAATATATTTTAGAGCCCCAATAAATAGATGCACTCATATAGGGCTGGATCTATATAATATCTGGATTATATAATATCTGGATATAACCAGTCAATTAAAGAACAGCTTATCATTTTTTTTTGCAAGTCCTCCATGCTGAGGTCAAATAACAAGGTGGTAAATAGGCTTTTAAAACTCCATCTCAACATTTCCACCCAAAACAAGACATATTGCCTTGTTTTGACATATTGCCTTTGCTAGTCATATAGCAGCCAGTTGTCTGTAGGTGCTGGTGAGATTCGGGCTGGTGTTCAGTGGGATCAGTGAGCGTATTATGTCAGGCTGCAGAGTGGCATTTGAATCATACACAGCAGATGTCCTGTTCTCTGCTCCCAATGCCAGGAATCAATCCTACCATTCCCCTGTGGGCCAGTGAGCAGAAGCGGGGTTGGGGGTGTTGTGCATTTAAGTGATTTCTATTTAGTCTAGTGTAAGTTGAAAAAGCAGGAAAGGATTGTGATAATGGGTAAAATGTACATAAGGATGAAAAAGGCCAAAGCTGTCCTCTCATGCTCTGTGTCATTTATAAAAAGGCAGAGCAGGCCTGTTTCACCTTCATTTTGCATGAAACAAGAGCAGGCAAGGTGACTGTGAGTGACTGGGAATGTCACTGCAGGAGGTGATCAGGCTGTGTGAGGAAGAACAACCTGTCCACACCTGGAGAGATAGATAATATAGTAGGCCTGCCATGAAAAAGCCTCTCATTATAAAGATTTGAGAAAAACTACAATTACTGACCTACAGAGGTATGGAAAAAGGTGATATGGTGCAATGAGTCATCCCTTCATCACACTTTTGTAAGAGTGGAGGAGTGCATGTGCGGCATACAAGAGAACAGAGCTGTCCTGAAAAACACTGTGGATCAATACAGAGTTATTCTGAGTTATTCTGACTAACCATCTTCACCCTCATGGGAGTGGCCTCTTCCAGAATGACGGCACCTGCATCCACAGGACAGACAGGGTCAGCATATGATTTGATGACTATGAAAATGGTGCAAATCATATATTATGTCGTTTGATGTTGCTAGATCACTAATTGCACACCTTTGGGACATAACGCTCCACCACTATCATCAAAACATCAACTTGGAGAATGTCACCTGAAAGAAGGGGGATCCTGTTTAGATCACTCTAAGAAAAAAACTCTGCACAACAACACCAGAATGTCAGCTGTGAAGCATGGTGAAGGGAACATTATGGTTTGCTTTGGCACGGCCGCTTTCCTGAGTCAGGCTCTTGATGTCTTGTGTTTACTGAGCAATTGAATTGAAAAGCAGGTCACAGGAAAATCTGATGCTACAAGACAATGACCCAAAGCACACATGTATGTGAGTTATGAAAACATTTTAACAGACTGTACAAAATTTGATACAGGACATGTCTGGTGGAGATGACAGCTGCAAAAGCTGGATCTACAGGAAATTTAATTCAAGGACGTCACTTATTTTTTCTAGCCTGCACTGTAGATGTTAATGTGCTCTAGAAGAGACATTACTGTAACAGTACTGAAATTCTTTAATTATAATGAATTCTGACCCATATAATTAGATGACATTTTGTTAGAAATAAGTGCAGAAATCTAGGTAATTCCAGAGGCTTCACTTCCTATTTCTTGCAAATATATGTTGTTGTACATTTATGCATGTGAGGGTCTGTGTGTAGCTTTGCACCTTTTGTGTGTGTGTGTGTGTGTGTGTGTGTGTGTGTGTGTGTGTGTGTGTGTGTGTGTGTGTGGACTGTCAGTTCTCGGCCCAGCTGTTTTGTAATGACATTTTTATGAGCTGGAGGAAGATCAGGAGGTTGTAGCGAGTCTCAGCTGAATGTAATTTGCCTCTGGCTGCAGGTAATGCGCATTAGCTCCAGCCTTTACGCAGGGATTTGCACACACTAATTAATTTGTCACAAATCTTTTTTTTCTGCTGGTACTTGATTAAAAACAATATTCATTCAAATTAATTAGATTCCTAATTGAAAATGGGAGGGGCCAAATGGTCACCACTGGCGGGGACAGACTTTATTAACTCAATTTGTCCAGCACAGCAGCTGAATGGATTTCAAAGTGCTTTTATTTGTGTACAAAGCTTTAGTTTATGTTGTATTTCTTTCTTGCTTACTGTAGTACGGCTGACACATTGCTCAGATCTCCAGGTTCTGGTTGTGATGTGTAGAACAGGTTTAGTCCTTTTAAAAACCAATGTGGAATGGGTTCCATTCTTCTTCTTCTAAATTCTTTTTGCCCAAAGTTGATCCATGTTTGACCAATGTTTGCATTGCAGTTCTTCTGGTGATGACATTTTCTGCCATTACTGTTTGCATTAAAAGTTGAATTTATTTTAAATGTTTTACCTTCAGAAATTGTAATTATTCCTTTTAGTTTAATTTGATTTTGTTTTATTTGTAAACTATTTTATGTTGTTCCTTTATTCTTTGTCTAGTATAGTTTCCCATCTATTTAACCACTTTTATCCCATTTTGTAGTATTTATTTTTACTCCCCTCCTTGTAATTGTATTTATCGATGTGAAGCATTTGAGGCTGAATGTCATGCATAAAATATTTTTCTTATACTGTAGGTAGAAGTTCTTATTATTCTTATCATTTGTAATTTGTTACTGGGAAGTTATGATCACTTATTAATTGTATTCATGAATCAATATGAAAAAGCAGAATTCAGTATGAGCAATTTGAAAAACAGGTCTGATGCATCGTAGATGATATGAAGTATATCAAAACAGACCTTTGTGTATTTTCTGCACAGGACCAATGCAAGAAACTGTGATTGACTTCTGGAGGATGGTGTGGCAGGAGAACACAGCAACCATCGTCATGGTTACAAACTTGGTGGAAGTTGGAAGGGTGAGTGTATCTCAGAGATGTTCAAAGTCACAAAATATAAGTCCAAGTTAAATTACAAGCTTTTAGGCTAAAGTCTGTGTCAAGTCACAAGACTTTAGGTTAAAGTCTAAGTCAAATCACATGTCTTTAAGCTGGAGTCCATGTCAAGCCATGAGTCTCTAGGCTAGAGTCAGAGTCAAATCACAAGTCTCTAGGCTAGAGTCTGAGTCAAGCCAGAAGTCTTAAGGATAGAGTCTGAGTCAAGCCAGAAGTCTTAAGGATAGAGTCAAGACATAAATTCTTAGGCTCAAGTTTGAGTCGAGTCACAAGTCATTATGATTTTGTGATACATCAGAAGAGAAGGGTGTGTGTCTCAAATAAATGAATAAAGTAAATTTCTGTACCATGTCTGGATAATGCAAAGATGCTTAATGTTCACGTCATTACTAATGAGTCTGATTCAAGTCAGTTGTGTTCAAAGTATATTTATATGTGACTTAAGAGCAACGTGATACTAGCTTGAGTGCTCATGTCTGGTGTATTGCATCTGTAGATCATATTAGAAGGCTATAAACTTTTGAAAACCATTCCTTAAACTTTAGAGAAGCAGTGGAACTGAAATTAACCAGCCAGATTGGACAGTTGCACTCCCAAAGGAGCTCTTGCTGGTGCAGTGCTGCATCTTGAGGTTCATCTGTGAACTGAGTGGGAACTAATCATTGCGGGTCATTAGCACACAAGCATGAATTTTTTTTTTTTTTTGCTTGGACTCTTGCATGATGGCCAGATCACCAGAGAACTGAAGTCCAGATCTATGTGTTCCTAATGAGCCATCATGTCAATGAGAGCCATCACTGTAGTCACTCTAAACCAGCAGGAATAGAACAAATTAAATAGAGCGGTGTTCCAATCTAGTTTTCTTGCTTCTGGCTCTTAAAGAATCAGTATGTGGTTATTATTATCTCTTTTGTCTCTGTCCATGTACCTCTTTGTTTTGGTTTGACGCTCATGCAAAGTCCTGCCTATTCATTTATCTCATCTGGGTCTTGTCTGTAGCTTGTATCTTTTGTGTCAAATGGGCTCATTCTTATTTGAGATTTATTCATTTTTTGAGAGCAGTTGGATCCATCATTATAAAAGTAGAGCTGTGAACAATTCTGTGATTGTAGGAAACTTCCTAGACAGATTTTGATGAATCTGGCTATGTGTGAATGTAATAAAAGCTGCACAATTGAAAGCAGGCTCTAGTATCCTGTTGGGCCTCTAGCCTGGATACAAGACGAGATGCAGTCGGGTATGGAGGCATACAGGTTCCATATGGAATCCTGCACCACATTTACCCACAGACGGATCCTGCAAACTCATAAGTTGCAGAAACTAATGTTCCAGCTGGTGCAATGAAGGCTCAATATGGGATCTATCTGGCAAACTGGCAGACCAAGGAAGTGTTGCAATCTGGAGATATCTTGAGAAACCCGTGCTGGGTGTGGGCGACCATTATCCTGCTGAAAAATACCAGTGGAAGCCCGGTCATGATAGGCAACAGTTGCAATCAGCTGATCCTATGTAGGTACAACCACTTTTTTGATAATAAGTGTAACATGCAAAGTGTGTAATAGCTGTGTGTACAGATTTCTGTCCAGCCAGTGAAGCTATATATAAACGTGTACGGTACAATGAAATTCCATATGGTCAGGAGCCCAATGACATGAGAAGTGTAGTGGACCATCAAACTTTGTGACCAATAACCCAGTACTCTAAACACTGAACCATCACTGCCCCCAGAAAAAGCACATGCTCTCTGTTAGTGAATTAAACCCCAGTTTTCTGTGTGACAGGTGAAATGGACAAATACAATTGTTTATGGACACCCCTTGTAATAAAAGCATTCCGCTACTTTAAGTTGCACATGTGTGCAAATGCACTACACCCAGCATGAACTATGGAGCAATGAAACTGTGTTCTCTGGAATGATGGTGCTCCATCCAGCACTTTTGGGATGGGTTGGAGAGTTGGGAATGAGGTGGGGTCACACTAACTAACATTCTTGTTACTGAATCAGATCATTTCAGCAATTCTCCGAAATCTAAAAAGTCTTCCCTGGACAATAGAGACAGTTAGTCCAACAAAAGCAGGTTGAACTCTTTATAATACCATTGATTTAAGAAAAAACAGTGAATGAGCAGGTATATAGATAGATAGAACGTTTTTGATCCCTTTGGGATATGTGTCCCAATACCTTTGTCCATATAGCATACCTTGACCAGCTCCAATTGCTCTCTTTTAGAATGAATCAAGACGCCCCTAACATCTGTAAATTTAACACAAACGAACTCAATCCTCAGAACTTTCACCAACATCTTTCACACTCCTATCCCATATTTCAGAATCAGCCTCAGAGGTGCCAGACTCTCCGTCCCTGGGCCAGCAGTCCGGCTGGGCAGATGTGGCCTGCTGTAGGCTGCAAGTGCCAGGCTGCTGTGTGATACTGATCTAATGCTGGCTGCAGTGCTGGAGGAGGCTTATCTAATGCTGCCTGCTGGCAACGGGTGGCTGGTGTTGTGTATGTGGTTGGGGGTAGGGGTGGGCTGCCAAGTCTTTCCCACAGAGAGCCATAAACCCACCGCTGCGTTCCACTGCCGCCCATCTGCCTCCATACCGCACAGAGGCTCTCTGGGAGATGTGCTGCAGATCAGATGAGCCCTGCAGGGGAGAGGGGAAGAGGGACGGGTGGTAGAGTGAGAGAGCAAGAGAGAGAGTAGGCAAAGCTAGAGGAGGAAGAGAAGTAGAAAGAAAGAAATGTTTGTCTGAAATATGAAAAACATTGTTATTGGAAGGGTAAAAGGTTCCCATACATATATGCCAGATGCATATTGCTGCTGACTCCATATGTAGCTCTGTTTTGTTCTACAGCTGTAAAATTACTGTTATTTTACCTCAACTTCCATTACAATTTAAGAACATTTTTGCCCTCTCGTGTAAATTCACCATTTTGGAGATACATGGTGTTCATTGGACAGTGATGATAAACATGCTATAATGAATCAGACTGCAGAAAGGTGGAATGGTACATTGTAGATCTTTAAGACATATATTTGTTGCACACTGGATGCTTTGTACAAAAGCAGAAGAGACCCTCGTCAAAGTTGGCACGGTTAAATTAGGGACTGTAGATACAACTATCCAGAGACTAAATTAAGTTACACTGTGTGGACAAATGTTTTGGGACACCGGCACATTCATTGTTTCTTCTGAAATCTAGGGTATCAAAGAGTTTATCCTGCTTTTGTTGCAGCAACCATCTCTACTGTCCAGGAAAGAACTTCTACTAGATTCTGGAGCTGTCAGGATTTGATTGCAACAAGATTGTTTGTGATGTCAGGATATTGGACAATCACGGCTTTCATTCCAGAGAACACAGGGGCTTTATACACCTCTGGGAGCTTCATACACCTCTAGCCCACGCCTGGCATTAAGCATGGTGTCAATAGGGAGTCCAGAGAGTCCGAGTCTTTTGAAAATACTTCTCTGCAAAGACTACATAAGCTGTGTGTGCATTTGCACATCTGTGTCAGCAATCTTTCACTGATTTTATACCCCCTTCATACATGGTGTTATCGAACAGAAGGAAGCCAATTAAGCATGCTCATTAGAATATCACTCATTAGAGCCTTGCTCTGACAGTTCTCAGCAGTGTCATATTTTTGTTTTTTTATTATTATAAATAATTTACACCCTGTTCCACTGGACTTCAACATGATTAGGCGAAAACCGAAACCGAGTTGACGTGAACGATGAGAGCTAGAAAGATATGAATGTGTATGTTATGCTCTGTGTATAGCCTTCATATACACATGGCTGCATTAGAAAGTCAGTTTATCTGAGCTTTTGCGATTGTTCATGCATGACTTCGAGGTCCATAACTTGTCTAGCCCACACACGTATGCATCACCCACCCACCCACACACACACACACACACACACACACTTCCTCTTAATTGATGGAATAATATAATGGTCGCAGACTAATGTAATCTCAGCGGAGATTGAGCGAGAGCGGTTCGGGATGAGGATTTCTCATCTCAAGTGTCACCAAGGGACCTCAACTTCTGCTCTCCTCCCCCTCGAGTGTCCCTCCATCCCTCCAATCTCATTTCCAGTCTTAATGATGCCGGAGAGCCACGAAGGACAGATTGAATCTTGCCGCTGCACTGTGTGTGTTTTGCACTCACAAGAAAAAAAGGAACAAAAGCAAAGAAAAGAAAGACCCTCTTGTCAGATACAGTGTTGTTTCTGCTGCTGCTGTTCCACTAAACCAGACATTCAGACATTCTGTGCTGCTGCTGTCATAATTATCTTATCAGTTCTCAGAGTTAATTGTCATGTGTGTCAGCGTATTGTTTTTCAGTGTAATATCAGAGCAAAGACAGCCTGCAGGTGTGAGCTCAGAGTATTGGATGTTGTATGAGGACGTGACAAAGTCATTTTGTGAAGCTTAATGTGAGAATGAGACAGTCTTAAAGTGAGAATTACCTCCTGGCCAATACTTGAGAAATCTGTTAGCAGATTTTGCTGGAATTAAAGAGAAAAGGCTCTACTCAGGCAGACTCATTTGTACCTGAGAACAGAAGTGACCTGAGCCAAGGGTGACCTGACAGATGCAGACGCTCCAGTTGTGAAGACTGCCTGACCTTTGTATGTCACTCAGATGTTTTGTTTTTTTTTCATTCAGTCAGATGGTTCAGATCACTCTGCATACAGATGTTGCCAGTGAACAGTGCATGTCTAATGTAACTGGTTCTGCTGGTTTGTTTATTCCTGTACCCGGTACGTTTGCATTGTTTTCATCCACTGACCTCCAAAATTGTTTGAACAATGCAGCATAGTCCTCCAGGTGGACAGACATTTCCAGTAGAGAGTACACTGTGTGCACTTAGCTGCTGCTTCGCGCCAGGGTGTGATTGTTCAAAGCAGACTTGGGTATCTAGAAAGGCACTAAATAAATGTTACTTCATTCATTCAAAGTGTTGAAATTGAAAGCAGTAGTATTCCTCAGTGGGGAGGGAACGGAATTATCTAATACATGGTATCAATGTGCTGCTCAACCATCCCTGCAACATCTAGACAAAGTGGTCTTGTAGTTGTTGGTTTTTGGGTTGTTTGTTTTTTTACTATGCCATGTCTTTACAAATTTATGTTACATGCATTGTTCAAATGAATGCATTCAGCTAATTGCTGACTTGTCTAGTCCCTGTAGAGAACTGCTGCCAATAGAATAGGACACTTTGGAGCCAGGCGTGGACATCCTATAAGACCCCCAGCATTAAGCAGTGGAGTAGAGAAACTGTGTTCTCTGTAATAACAATGTTCCATCTATTACTGAATAAAATCAAATCCTCACAGCAATGCTCCAAAATCTATCCCTGGACAGCAGAGGTACTGGATCCACCATGACCTTATTCAGGATAAAGCAGATTAAAAAAAAGTGTTTATTGTTATATACAAAATGTAAATATGCTTGTGATTCCAAACTTTTGAACAGTAAAGCTTATTAAATGTGGTAAACTACGGTTTCTTGAGTCATCTAGGCTATGATTCTAGAGCACATAAACTGGGTAGTTCTGTATGTTTAAGAAGGTAGGTTCATGGCCTACATTGCTGTTCTGTTTCATTGTTATCTTTGACTCTTAGAAAATGAGCTTCCAAAAACAGATGCGGCAGTCAAGGATGTTATTCAAGAGGTAGATGAGTGTATTTTTAAAGTAAAAGAGATATTGTGATGACACAGAAAGAAACCAAAGCTATAAATTCTTACGCCCACTCAAACAGAAGTCCCTAAAGCACAGGTTTTTAACTGGATATGTGTTTTATTTCAGGTGAAATGCTGTAAGTACTGGCCAGACGACACAGAGATCTACAGAGACATGAAGGTGACGCTAATAGAGACCCAGCTTCTTTCTGAGTACGTGATCAGAACATTCGCTGTGGAGAAGGTAAGAGAAAAAAAAACACACAAGAGCCCACTCAGGAGATTTAAGTGCTGCCATAGAGCTAGTGTGCTAAAGCAGAAGCAGCCTACTTACTTTATGACTTTGTAGCAAATGCAGCCAGACTCACACACTCATCTTTAATCACACATTCTATTTAGTATTCCTTTAGGAGAGATGTAATAAAATTTCAACTCACAAAACAAAGCGAATATAGCCTAGAATTTCAGCCCACAATTGTTGTTATAAAGGTGGTTGATATCACAATGACAGTGTCATGATACATAGACATTGGTGTGGCATTGGGGTGGTGCAACAGATAACACCACCAGAGACTTGGGTTCGATTCCCAGTCTCAGTGACTAAGCTGTGCTACACAAATAAGAGTCCTTGGGCAAGACTCGTAACACAACTCTGGCCCACCTCTGTAATATAAGTAACCTTGTAAGTTGCTCTGGATAAAGCTAAATGCTATAAATTTAAATCTAGACATTTCAATGCAGAAAACACCTGTCATCCATAACAATATGGCCACCTCCTTGTTTCCATTTTCCATTTTATCAGCTCCTCTTACCATAAAGGAGTGCATTGCAGTTCAATAATTGCAGACCACAGTACATCTGTTTTCTGTATACTTTCTTAGCCTCCTTTCACCTTGATCCAATTGGTTGAATGCTCAGGACCCCACAGGGGTCACTGTAGTGACACTGATATTGTGCTGGTGTATTAGCATGTGTTGCATTGGTACGACTGGATCAGACACTGCAGTGCTGCTGGAGTGTTTAAACACTTCTACCTAGTTGTTCCACCTCTCATCTGTTTCTACAGTTTGTGTTGGTCATCCTCTAGTCCTTCATCAGTGTTCACAGGCCAACAGGAAGCTGTGTGTGATCCACCTGTACTATTGTAACAGACACTAACTAAACTTTATATATGTTTATATAGATTTATAACCTTATAATCAATATAACAATAATAATTAATTACCTTGGATTCAGAAGAAACAATGAATGAGCAGGTCCTAGTATGTGTGTCTATATTGAGGAGCGTATTCTTATTGTAGTATTGATCATGATGCCACTCACAATGCCATATCACCCAGTTGGAATTTTTTTTTTTTCAGAGGGGAGCCCATGAGATCCGAGAGATTCAACAATTCCATTTCACAGGATGGCCAGATCATGGGGTGCCCTACCATGCTACAGGCCTGCTGGGCTTCATTCGCAGGGTGAAGGCAAAATCACCTGCCAATGCTGGCCCAATTGTTGTCCACTGCAGGTATAAAGTCACCCATTGTGGTTATGTTTACACAGCAGCTAAAAGTAGACGTGTGCCACTTTTATATAATCATTTTGATAAATTATTTGCGCTGATTATATTAACAAAGATATTTATAATAATAGTTAGAAAAATAGACCAGAAGTTCAAATAAAGGGAAAAAGCAACCTAAAGGTCCTTTTATTTTTATTATTTATGTATGTATCCATTTAATCCTTTCTCAGGACTCACATTCTAAATTGTGAGCAAAAAAGAGAGCAAACAGACCCTTCCTTCTCTTTTTCCTCTTTTACCCAATATCTGTATCCAAAATACCTCTTTTAGCCACACCTCCTCTCAACGATCAGTCAGTGTCTGCATGCTGGTTGATTTCCTGTTTTTTTGCATGTTTGTCACACAGTGTTTTCGAACATCAAACCAATTTAAACATTAGTCAAAGACAACACAAGTAAGCACAAAATGCAATTTTTAAATGAAGGTGTTTATTATTAAGGGGAAAAAATCCAAACCTTCATGGCCCTGTATGAAAAAGTGATTTTTAATCTTCTTAATACTGTAACTATGGTTTATCACACCTGAGTACATTGTCTCTAGCCACACCCAGGCCTGATTATTGCCACACCTGTTCTAAATCAAGACATGACTTAAATAGGACCTGCCTGACAAAGGGAAGTCTACCAAAAGATCCTTAAAAGCTACATATCATGCTGAGATCCAAAGAAATTCAGGAACAATTGAGAAAGAAAGTAATTGAGGTCTGGAAGTCTGGAAAGACTTTGTGAAGCCGGCAAACCATAGTGAGAGCCATTATCCACAAATGGCGAAGACATGGAACAGTGGTGAACCTTCCCAGGAGTGGCCGACCACCCAAAATTACCGCAAGAGCACAGCAACGACTCATCCAAGTGGTCACAGAAGATCCCACAACAACAACATCCAAAGAACTGCAGGCCTCACTTGCCTCAGATAACGTCAGTGTTAAACACTTGTGTTGTCTGTGACAAATTTTTAAATTGCTTTGATGTTCTGAAACACTTAAGTGTGACAAACATGCAAAAAAACAGGAAATCAGGAAGCACTTTCAGGGCACGCACCTTTTCACACTACTGTACATGTTGATAGAACAGTAAACATTCACTGGATGCTGTATCGTGTCTGTAGGTTACTCTGGCCCTGAGTTATGTAGCTTTGAAAACAGCATGTAGCTGCCCACAAAGTGTGGATCTCAGGTTTTTAAAGTTGAGAACGTTCTTTCCTTCTATTGTAAAGTTGCCATTTTTTTCTGACAGCAATGATGTAACTTGACCATGATATGAGGTCATCATATTAGGTCAAATTCCTCAGTCTCTCTTGTGGTTGTGATTTTGCAGTGCGGGAGCAGGGCGAACAGGCTGTTTCATTGTGATTGACATCATGTTGGACATGGCTGAGAGGGAGGGCGTGGTGGACATCTACAACTGTGTCCGAGAGCTGCGATCTCGTCGGGTCAACATGGTGCAAACTGAGGTACAACCCTACTGACATTTGAGCTTGTCGTGCATCTTATGAGCAACCTCATGATGATGTTCATAAACAGTCTGGTGTAGATACAGATGAGGGAGAGCGAGGACAGAAGAGCAGAAGATAGAGATGTAGAGAAGGGAGAGAGTGTAGAATCAGGGTCTCCTAGATGGTGAAGAAGAATCAAGGAGAATGAAAGTTTTAGAGTGCGACATGATCTGAAATAGTGCGCAAACTGCCTGGGTTTATCCACTCATGGCCTGTTTCTATTTAAAACCATCACGTCTCTTTTTAGCCAATCACCAAAACATTCTCAGCGACACTTCCTTCCTGTTTTAGAGCCAGTCATCTCTTGGAGTGCGACACAAATCGGGCGGTTAGAAGTGCCATAAAGACACAGGAAAAACTAAAGTCAAATACTGCTGCAAGCTGGCTTCATTTTTTTTCACTCTGATTTTATGTTGCAGTAGTGCTGAAGAACTCTCTGCTTTTCTGAACACGGACCATCTGGACTGAGCCGTAGACTAGCTGAATGCACCATTTCCCTGTAATTCCGTTTAGATCACAAGCATCATTGGATTTAATGGGCAAATGTTTCATAGATGACGTCTGGATTGGGATTTGAGTAACTATGCAGGCACTGCTTCTCTGATTCATCCTCCACAAGTTCAGTGACCTTCAAAGTGTGCGTGCTTTGTGTGTGTGTGTGTGTGTGTGTGTGTGTGTGTGTGTGTGTGTGTGTGTGTGTGTGTGTGCACGCACATGTGTGTTTTCCCTTGCAGGTGTTTGTGCGTGTTGGCACTGCCAGTCGCCCTACGGGCGCTTGTTACCTTTTTATGTGCATGTTCGAACTGTCAGTGATAATTTGCCACAACAGACAGCGATTTGCGTTGCAAATATGATAGCAAATGTTCCCTCATTAGTAAAAGAGCGCTCATTCAAAACCGCAGACTATGTCTCTTTTGCATCTATGTCTCTTTTGGTGTGACATCTCAGCTGCTTTCTGGTCGGCTGCAGCACCAAAAAGGTCAAAGATCATTAAGACACAATCGCAGACATCTAATCATGGAAGCGCTGACCCTCATGTGTCATGATTTAGTCAAAACTGACAAGACCAGATTGTCTCAAAATGTCACTTCAACAGTGATTTTCATCAAAACGCTGAATTTTCTCCTCGAGAATGAGCATCAGGGATGTAAACATGTGTTTTGCCCTCAATCACCAAGTCAGTCCACGTCTGACAAGCTGAAAGCAAATCAGAATTATTGTAGACATTGAAAGCTGAAATGCACAAAATCAGTTTTACTATGACTTGCAAAAAGGGGCAGCCTAACATAATGATTCAATAATGGATCATAAAGTGGTTTTTGGGTTTACTCGGTTAATCATAGGTTCTCCTGACAGTACATTTTGAGTTGAGTCTTCTGGTTCTTCAGGTTAGGACCCAAAGTAAATGTAATAACAGCAGAATGTTAGAGACTCAACATGTTAATAATGGAGAACAGCAGATGTGCATTTTCTGCAGACACAGAAGCTAAGTGGTTGTAAAAGTGCTGCTATGACTTAACTGTTAGTTGCAAAGGTGTTGCTATGATAAGTGTTGGTTGCTAAGGTGTTGCTAAGCTTTTGCTGTAGTAATAGGTTGTTGTTAAGGTGTAACTAAGCAGTTGCTAATGTGTTAGTAACTGGTTGCTAAGATGTTGTCATGGTATAGCTGTTAGTTGCTACTGGGTGGTTGCCAATGTGTTGCTACGGTGTTGCTATAGTAATGGTTTGTAGTAAAATATAGTAATGGTTTGTTTAGTGTTAGTAGTGTTTAGTAATGGTAGTAGGTGCTTGCTATGGTGTTGCTATGGTATAGCTGTTGTAGGTGGCTTTTAAGGTGTTCCTATGGTATATGTGTTGCTTGCTAAGGTGCTTGGTTGTTGCCAAGGTGGTGTTATGGTATAGGTTTTGGTTGCTATGGTGTTGCTAGAGTAACAAGTTGTTGCTAAGGTGTTATTAAGCAGGTAACTTTGCCTAAATGGTGAGATGCAAATACATTAGGTTAATAGAGCTGTCCACTAACATTTTTGTAAAATGTGGAATGCCAATCCTTTCCCTAAAGCTGGCTGGTCCAATAGCTCCTCTGTTCAAGGACAGTACTGGTGAGCAGCTGTAGGTCCAAGATCTCTGTAGAGATGTTTAGATTTTTGATTCGATGTTTACAGACACATTTTAAAGCTTTTCTATGGAAGAGTTTTGGTGATATAATACTGTTGCACTTACTGAAAAGCTGTATTCAAGCCCACATCACTGTTGGAACTGACTTGCCTCCTGCAATCACACTATAAAGTTCAAACCGATATACCAGTACATATAGTATATCAATATATCAGTGTTGGACATTTATTGTTCTATGATACAGATAATGATTGCATAACTGAGATGCTTGGTGTCACTAATTACTTTGCATTATTGATGTGTTTCAATTGTACTTTCGGTCTTTTGGCAGGAGCAGTACGTCTTTATCCATGACGCCATTCTGGAGGCGTGTCTCTGTGGTGATACCACCATTCCAGCCAATCAGCTTCGCTCGGTCTACTACGATATGAATCGATTGGATCCCCAAACCAACTCCAGTCCAATCAAAGAGGAGTTCAGGGTAAGTGAGCAGACTGTAATGGTGATTTAACATGTACTATAGATCAATTTGAGTCTAATTTAGACTCTATAACTTGACAAAATCTCTTACTCTAAAAAACTCTTACAACCTGATATCTGTGTAACATGAGCAGAGTTTTAAACAGCAAAGTTAAATATAAGAGGGTGGAGATCCACCAACCAGCCAATGCAGGGTTAAAACCTAGTTTGTGCACAAAACAATGTAAATAAACCTAACACCATAGTTTGTTTTCTTTTGTGTCAATCCACCTTTTCCCACAAAAGTCTTTGTTTTGACATTTATAGTCCTTTGTAAGACATATATGGAGCGGGCTCACCGGAATGTGGTTTAGTCTTTTGAAGCCCCCTTTTGAAGATAGCAAAAGGAAGCAAGGCCCAGTATTCCAACTTGCAACCGCCAAAAAACAACCCCCCCCCACAAAGTCATCCAGCATAAGGTCCCAATGTGTATTTTAACCAGGACACTAAGCAGTATCATCTCCACATCAAAATCAAAAAGCTCTGTGTACAAACACAAACATAACTGAAAGTTCTAGGCAATGCAGTTCACAGGATTACCAAATATACAATTAGCTGAAATTTTATTTTTATTACAGTTTACCTGAACTGTTATAACGTACACCGAGCAAATGATCAGAGTCACCTACAGACCCGACACATATATCAACTCAAACTACAAGACTTACTCTATCTAACACCATCTCATCACTGTGGGATGAATCTGTAAGTAATCCAGCTTGCAAAACAGATAAAATTCACGTGTTTCCAACTGAATTAAATCCCAAAGGTGCTTCCAGTGCATGCGGAGTCTGACTGATCAGTATGGGTGGGTGGGGCTAATGACGTCACTGTCCCAAATATTAGGTTATAGAGGAAAATGAGAAGGGAGGGGCTCTTTGCTTTTTCTTTGCAATCCAGACAGACTTTAAGAAATAGTAAACCTTTCAGATGACCATCTGTTTCAGGTTATTTATCCTTTTCCACAATATTTAGCACAGCGCTATGACATATTGGTGTTTTTGTGGCCGTGTAAAGAGTGTTTGGGTAATTTGGAAGTGCAATGGCAAGCAGGTAGGCCTGGCAAAAAGAAATGTGAGGTCCATGTGAATGAGGCAGCGCAAGGTGATGTGTTGCTATTTTCATGAAGATTTAAGATGTTGTGCTTGGACACCCAAGGAGCACATCTATTTTCAGTGTCTGAAACCCACTGCAATCTGCTGTATTGATGAAGGTGCAAGGCACAAACAATATGCTTGCTGGAAACACACAGCAATTATAATGGGTCACTGAATAATAGCCTTGACAAAAAATAGTTATAATACTGTAAATGGGTATTATTACAAAAGAATAGAAATTCTTTATGATGGAGTCCAGCTACTTATTTCGAGGCTTTTTTTGGAGAAGCAGCCAGCCTTATTCAGAGCACATAAAGAATGTGGGCGTGGTGTTTAATCATAATACTATAATCTGGTGTTTTGTGTTGTACAAAATAGTATAAGCTCTTAAACCATAAAATGTAAGCATTGCTCCTAACAGCTGCTTAAAACATATTAGACTCATGAGACCGTAATTAAATTGGCTGATAAGATCCTGATCATTCACCACACCCCCTTATTTACATTAAACATCACAACCAGAAGTGGGTTTTTCATGTCTAGCGAGTCAAAATCCGCCCCAGCATATTAGGTTTGGTCACTGGGTAGAATAATAACCCTTACTCCACCTTGAGTTTATTTGAGGCAGTCAGAAATAAACTCCTGGGTCGGATTTTGACTTGCTGGACCTGAAATACCCATGTCTACACATAACCCATTTGAAGTGTGTATTCTGGGTGCCCTCATGGCTTAGTACCATGTAGCAAGTTAGACAGAAAACACCAGATTTACTATTTTGAAAATGAGGCCCTCAAATATAGGTTACAAAAAGAAAAGCTATGAATGTTTTTACAGTGATGTGTGTGTGTGTGTGTGTGTGTGTGTGTGTGTGTGTGTGTGTGTGTGTGTGTGTGTGTGTGTGTGTGCGTGCCATAGACTCTGAACATGGTGACCCCTACTCTCCGTGTGGAGGACTGCAGCATTGCTTTACTGCCAAGGAACCACGAGAAGAACCGCTGCATGGATGTGCTCCCGCCTGACCGCTGCCTGCCTTTTCTCATCACTATAGATGGAGAGAGCAGCAACTACATCAACGCTGCCCTCATGGATGTGAGACACACTCATTTGTTACACATTTCTCATGCCTTTAGTTGTGCACTTTAACAAACAATAGCAGCTACAGAGTAAACATTCAGGGTCAAATGTATGAAATGTTTTCTGCAAGGTTCAAGTGCAGGATATTTTCTCCCTGAGAATGTACAATGTGTGCATTCAGACATCATTTTTTAAATGAACTCCTCCTTCTTCTTGTACCAGGGAAATAATCATACTAGCTTAAAATCTTTTAATTAAAACAGCATTGTGTGAGAATTGGTATTCCCTACAGTCAGGAAATGTTATTTGTCATTTGAGCCACCACTAAAACACGCCTTTCATGTGTGTTTGTGGGTGAGCTAAGAGATGGATTCTGAAGTGATAGAAGCTTGTGGATGGAGACGGTAGCGTATTATTACTAAATTTTATATAACTATAACTGCAGCAATACACTGTTCTGGTGAGAGTTACCAGAGTTACATAGTGCAGTTAATAGCATGCTGGGCCAGAAATACAGTCAGTGGAGAATCAACCTGAGTTTAAGGTAAAATGTTACATAATGGTGCTTTAACAAATGAGAAGCTTAATTGTTAATGTTAATGTTATCCATCAGTGATCATGACAGACAGTGAAACTACTACAGTGTTATCACACCAGCTGGAGTCCTCATCAAAGATCAGTAGCATGATGTTAGAATGCTGGCTGTGGGACTCATCTCACATCGCTGCCCCGGCTTTAGTGCACCAACTATGGCCCTCACCCAAAATCAGTAGTGTGACTTTTTTTTTTCTGTGAAAACACTATGAAAAGGCACACAGCCAGCTACCAGACTGTGTTTTTACTTCATCAACTACACTGCTGTTGATTTTTAAGCAACATCTGAACAACTGAATGTGTTTGCCCCATAAGCTGCCATTGGTAAATGGGAGTTTTTCAGTTTTTTGTGTTCTATTCATAGCAGTCACTAGTTCAACGAAATAAAAATAAGTGAAGTAGTACAGGATCAGAATTCCTGCTCCTAATAGATGCTTAAATTGCATAAACATTATGCAGGAACAATATGGGAACCATACAGGACCAACAAAGGGTATTTGAGCATGTCCTCTTGTATACATGTACAGGGTCTGAGAAAAACAATATACACAGAAGACATATATTCTCTTTGGAGGTATACATAGGCCCAGAAAATTCCTTGCCCCCATATTCTGACTGACCACTGCTTCACAAGCTGTTCACGGTGGTTAAAAGGTCAGTACAGGTCTTCCTAAGCATTACGCTGAATTAAGCCCATGACACAACTGGAAAAGTCTCAACAGTGAAGGCTGCCATCCCAGACATAATCCCTCCCAAGCTCACTTCATAGCTTCCCTGGTGACTAAGGCTATACCTAGTCCCACTGACACCATTAATGCACACCCGTAGTGCCAACTACAATTGAAAAAGCCTGCCAACATCTCATATAATGCTGGACACACTGCCCTTCCCCACCCAACCTCACCCCTTCTTACAGTTTCCACATAAAATACCTATTTTGTGTTTATTATATTATACAATTTCAGCATTACATAATTCAGCATTAGATATAACATATATAAACTCAGAGATACTTTGCATAATAAATAAGTGAATAAATAAATAAGTTATATACATTTGCTAGATTATGATTAGATATTGCTTTGAAACTTGTGATCTCCAGATGGCAGTACCATAAAAGCTACGTCCATGTACTTCTGGCCTTAATGACATTCACTGTTTTCCCAGTCAATTCTATATTGGTTCTACTGTAAGCTACAGTTACTGATTCAAAGCTAGTTATGTATAGATGTTCTGTCACAACAAAGAAAATTATAAGTAGTTATTACACTGAAAATTCGAAAGATACTTTCCTAATACATTGGCCGCATGAGCTTTCACTTCATGCCTCTAACGTTCCACTCCTACTGCTGTTAACTATTATTGATTTTTCTTGATAGTTTTAATGAAAAAGTCTGCTTTAAGATTGTTTTATTGAAGAACAGAATATAGGCTATGAACATACCCATATTGCCACTGTAGTAAAATGGGCGTAGTGGGAGTAGTGCTCTCAGTTCAAACTCATTAAACAAGCTACTCATCTTGGAAATTCATTGTCCATTCTAGTTTTTATGTGTCTTCATTTTTATACTTTGGTGCCTCCACATTCTCCAATATCTCGCTCTCTCTTTCTCAGAGTTATAAGCAGCCTTCTGCATTCATCGTCACTCAGCATCCTTTACCCAACACAGTGAAAGATTTCTGGAGGCTGGTGCTAGACTATCACTGCACATCCATCGTTATGCTCAATGATGTGGACCCTGCCCAGGTGAGAACAGCAGAACTGACTAAAAGGATGAATGGAGTGATTGGCAGTATAATTTGCTTTTTTAAGGTTGGGTGATATATCGTCTCTATGGGTATATCAATGTCATACAGCAGGGGTTTTTTGGTATCCGCAACTACATTCTATGCCATAAAATATCACTGTTAATGCTCACTGCAAAAAGTATAGGCAAGTCAACTAAAGAGCCTACAGTACCTGACTACATAGTGTTTTTGGTTTAATTTAATTCAAGTTCAATTAAAGTCAAATGTATTCGTCACTTACAGAGGGGCAAAAAATGATTTAGTCAGCCACTGATTGTGCAAGTTCTTTTACTCATAAAGATGAGAGAGGTCTGTAATTTTCATCATAGGTACACTTCAACTATAAGAGACAAAATGAGAAAAATCACATTGTAGGATTTTTAAAGAATTTATTTCTAAATTATGGTGGAAAATAAGTATTTGGTAAATAACAAAAGTTCCTCTTAATACTTACCATTGTCATGCCGGAAGACCAAGCCACATTCCATCTTCAGTGTTCTCACTGATGGAAAGAGGTTTTGGCTTAAAATCTCACAATAAATGGCCCAATTCATTCTTCCCTTAACACAGATCAGTTGTCCTGTCCCCTTTGCAGAAAAACAGCCCCAAAGAACAATGTTTCCACCCTCACGTTTCACAGTAGGTATGGTGTTCTTGGGATGCATTCTTCTTCCTCCAAACACAAGAAGTTGAGTTTTTACAAAAAGTTCTATTTTGGTTTAATCTGACCACATGATATTCTCCCAATCCTCTCATATGCTCTCTGGTAAACTTCAGACGAGCCCAGACATGTACTGGTTTAAGCAGGGGGACACACCTGGCACTGCAGGATTTGAGTCCCTCTCAGCATAGTGTGTTACTGATGGTAGCCTTTATTATTTTGGTCCCAGCTCTCTGCAGGTCATTATCAGGTCCCTCCATGTAGTTCTGGAACTTTTGCTCACTGTTCTCATGATCATTTTGACCCCACGGGATAAGATGTTGTGTGGGGCCCCAGATTGAGGGAGATTATCAATGGTCTTGTATGTCTTCCATTTTCTTACAATTGCTCCCACAGTTGATTTATTCACACCAACCTGCTTACCTATTGTAGGTTCCTTTGACAGCTCTTTGATCTTGGCCATGGTTGAGTTTGGAGTCTGACTGTTTGAGGCTCTGGGCAGTTGTCTTTTATACAGATAACGAGGTCAAACACTTGCCATTAATACATGAATGTAATGAGTGGAGTACAGAGGTTCTTAAAGAAGTTGTTACATCCTTTCTTGTTTCACCATTATTTACAAATAAATTCTTTAAAATATATATTTTCTCATTTTGTCTTTCAAGTGTACCTATGACTACAGACCTCTCCCATCTTTCTAAGTAAGAGAACTTACACAATCAGTGGTTAAATAAATACTTTTTTTGCCCCACTGTACATACTGGAATTATTTATATACACTCACTGACATTCCCAAATAGAATTGCCTCAAAACTCACCATACAGTTCTTCTCAGGCAGAAATGTAGATGACTACAGGTATGGTCTGATTAGACACTGGGTTTTGGCACAAGTGGGCATGAAGTGTTTCCCCTGCTACCTAATTAAAAGGATCTCAAAGGCTACTGTTGGGTAGTGTACCTCTTGAGAGATTGTTTACTGTTACACATCCCTCTACAATGCACTTGAAAACATTTTGGTCAATTGACAGACTTTGAGAGGAGGTGCATAATTGGTCTGAGAGAAGCAGGATGGCCATTCTGCAGTGGCATGGTCAGACCATTCTGACCAAGCCACTGCTACCTTCAATTTACAGTGATTTTGTGAACTAAAACCCTGTACTGCTATGGACTTGAACTTTGTCTTTACTGACAAATTCAGGTTCTGCTTGGGCATTCGTCAATTAGGTTTGAGTAAGAAGGCCTCAATGAGTGCTTCAATCCTGCCTTTGCTGTGGAGCGGCACACTGCGTATAATAGTAATCTTAGGAACTTTCTTTTGAGCAGAGAGCAGCTGCACCCAGGAAGCATGGGTTCATTAAGTTTATTAATGCAGGCCTGACTGAAATCAAACACAGTGACAGTGTGACATATTTGAGAAATAATTTCATACCCATTGTATCAGCACTGCTCAGCCCTACTTTTTATATGCTCATGATCCATATGCACACTGCTGCCCTGTAAAAATGCTCTCAGAGGCTACGTTTGGGTAGTGCACCTCTTGGTGAAAGATCGTTGACTGCTAGAAATGCCTCTATGACACACTCAAAGACATTTTGCCCAGTTGACAGACTTGGAGAGGGGGTGCATCAGTAGACTGAGAGAAGCAGGATGGTAGTTTTGAGGAATTGCTGCCATCTTGGACATTCTGACCAAACCAGTATCACCTTCCTTTGCAGTGATATTGTGAATGAGAAACCTGCACTGCTACAGAGTGGAACCATATCCTCTTTTGTGACAAAATGAGGTTCTGCTTGGGATCTGATGACAGTCAGATTCAAGGCTGGAGCCCTTGTGTTGAAAGCTTCGATTCTGCCTTTGCCGTGCACACTGCCCCAAATGATTTCGGGAGCATTCACATATGAAAGTCAGTCACCCCTAGTAGTGATACATGTTGTCTCTCATTGCAGGGCTTCCAAGTGTCATTTTGTGGTAGGATAATGCTCCCCCATAGCAAGGGTTTCTCAGGAATGTCTCCGCCAGATTGCAAGACTTCACAACTTGATTTCACAACTTGATTTCACAACTCTAGAGTGTAGGGTATACGTGTCTAGCTGCCTTATCAAGAGATAGGAGGTCACAAGTTTAAATCCCATCAACTTCACAGCCATTTATGGTCATTAGTCTGAGAATAGGCTCCTCATGTGATAGGGTTCTGTTACACATTTGTGAAATAGTTTCATACCAAATTTTATCAGCACCACTCATGACCCTTACGCACACTGGAAAACATGTACAGATGTCAGCAAGCAAGTCTGAAAGTTTTGGCTTCGATATTTACTTCAACCTGTTATGGGAAAAAGTCTGTTAGAAGTATCTCTTCTCCTGCGAGGCACCGCACCAGAGTTCTTCTCCATAAAGGTTATTTACATGGAAAGAGGTGTTTTGAAAGAATTCTTAACGATTCAGGGTAGACATCAAAAGCTGCCCTGTAGAGTAATCAGACACAGTGGTTAAAAATGAATGACTCGCAGAGATAGATGCACCTTGCAGACATGGACTCAAGTGTGTTTGTACATGAGAGAGCATGTGTGCTTGTTTGGGAGTGTGGGATGGAGAAGAGAGAGTGATACATTTTGTGTGTATGTGACTCTGCATCAGTGTGTAGTTCAGTGTGTGCGTGCATACCTGCCATTGGAGTGTGTGTGGTGTATATATATATATATATATATATATGTGTGTGTGTGTGTGTGTGTGTGTGTGTGTGTGTGTGTGTGTGTGTGTGGGAGAGAGAGAGACAGACAGACAGACTCTATGGGGGCAGCAGCCTGAGGCTCTGTCATAACACCCCAGGATCAAAGCTGAGAGGGGTGCAGAGAATCACCCCAACTCCGCCAAAACCCATCTCCCTCTTCCCCTCTCCTCCACACTGAGAAGGCTTTCATTCAGTATTCTGACTGTAGCCTCTGAGACCACAAGGACCAGGTACCAGGTGCAAATACACAAACACACACACACACACACACACACACACACACACACACACACACACACAGTCAGTATTTCACTCTCTCACACTTTCTTGCTATTTCACACAAACTTAGAAAAGGCAGATTTACTAGCCAATGGCCATTGTAATGTAGAGAATAACTATTTCCTTGTTATTACTTTATATGTTGTTCTATTACATCCTATTTGTATCAGTGTATTATTGCCAAAACATTATGGCCACTTTCTGCCAAAATAGCTCTGAAGTTGTCCTGTGACTTCCGATGTCCTGTGGTATCTACAACAGATCCTTCGGGTCCAGTAGATTGTGAGATGGAGTAGTTGTGAATCAGATCAATATGGTTATTGTAGCACTTTACAATAAGCGTAACCCTTAACAGTACTTATGGCAGTAATAATCAATAGATTGATTAATTATTAATAGACATTAGACATTATTAAGCATTACTAATTATCTGAGTAATGGAGGAATGAAGTTAAACTTATATACCTTTCAAGATACCCAAACACACTCAGCAGTCCTACAAGAAGAATGGTCTATCTGCAGACCCTCAGCACCATCAGGCCCAGAGATCTCTGTTAATGTTCTGCATTTCAGAAATGGATGTTATTATTCTACAAGTGACCAAACCTAAAATGAAAGTGATCCTAGTGAGATCTGACATGTCATATTCTCACATTAAATTAAGTGACTATTGCCCCCTAGTGGACCCAACTGGAAATTCAGTCATTCTAAATCTAAATATAATTGTCTACAATAAGTGAGTTGCCCTGTGTGTGTGTGTGTGTGTGTGTGTGTGTGTGTGTGTGTGTGTGTGTGTGTGTGTGTGTGTGTGTGTGTGTGTGTTTGTGTGTGTGTGTGTGTGTGTGTTTTCTGCTTAAAACATACTTACCTCATGGTACACACATGTAGGTGGGTGTTTTCTCAGCTGCAGCACTCCAGTGAGGGGGTAAGGGGGGCAGTCTCATGCTCCCAACAAAACGAACAGCCCTCTTTCTCCCTGCCCTACACATCAAACACTAAAGAGCCAATCTGGCCCTGCTGAGAGACACTCACATAGACTCTATATCTTCTTCTCATCACTTATTCCTTTACAAAAAGCAACACAATCTCGTGTCTATTGTTGGGGAAAAAAATATGTAGCCTGCATGGAGCATTTCTAATGGAAACGATCAAGTAGGAGATGATTTGAATATATGAATAAATAATGAAAAGGAACAGATCTGATTCTTTGTAAGACTGAATGACTTATTCGTACTGTCGCTGTGACATTTAAAGCACCACCAGATGAATTTTTAATAAAAAGAAATCTCTGCTGGGGTAGTGTTTTTGGTGTGTGCATTTTTTGCTGCTACTGTTTGCATTTGCATGTATGTCTTTCTTTTGTTTGAGCTTTTGTAATCTTTACAATCTTTCAGCTACAGGAAGGGAAAGAGGAGCCTGTATGACTTGAATAATGTTTCATGAATGTTTTCCCAGTAAGTCATGTGAATCATCTGTGTGTGTGTGTGTGTGTGTGTGTGTGTGTGTGTGCGTGCGTGCGTGCGTGCGTGTGTGTGTGTGTAGCTGTGTCCTCAGTACTGGCCAGAGAATGGGGTACATCGACATGGCCCTCTGCAGGTGGAGTTTGTGTCAGCTGATCTTGAGGAGGATATCATCAGTCGGATATTCCGCATTTACAATGCTGCCAGGGTGAGTTTTACTCTCTCTCAAGCACACACACACTCTCACACATACACACACACACACACACACACACACACCTCATCTCACCTGCTGTAAGCTTATTACAGTGTCATGTCAAACTCCATGACATCATCAGGCTCCTACCATGACCTTCTCCAACCTATTACACCAGCCTGCTGATTTATTTTACTCAACCAATCACAACACAGCCTGCTGATTTATTTTATACACTCAACCAATTGCAATACATCCTGCTGACTTATTTTACACTTCCCACCAATCACAACACAGCCTGCTGATTTATTTTAGACTTTCCACCAATCACAGCACAGCCTACTGATTTATTTTATACACCCAACCAATCACAATACATCCTGCTGATTTATATTATACACTCAACATTCACAACACAGCCTGTTGATTTATTTTACTCAACCAATCACAACACAGCCTGCTGATTTGTTTTATACATCCAACCAATCACAACGTGACCTGCTGATTTATTTTGTATACTCAACCAATCATAACACAGCCTGACGATTAATTTTATACACTCAACCAATCACAGCACAGCCTGCTGATTTATTTTATATATTCATCTAATCATAACACAGCTTGCTGATTTATTTTAAACACTCAACCAATCACAGCACAGGGCTACCTCACAATGGTTCAGCATGACCTCACACCATCAGTTAGAAGGTTGAAACTTGGACACAGTTAGGCATTCCAGCAGGACAATGAGCTGAACATACATCAGAGGTGGTTATGGAATGGATAAAGCAGGGTAAAATTAAGCTTTTGCAGTGTCCTTCCCATCCTGACTTTGAGCATATAGAAAATATGGAAGGCTACCAAAAACATCTTGAGGTGCAACTTGCTTAGGGACCTTTAACCAGATACTGTACTGTATGTGGGGCAGACTGGGTAGTAGGGCTGGGCAATGTCCCAGAAAAACAATGAAATCCCAATATTGCCATTATATCCATGATCCATGAAGATCCATGAATGTAAACTTCACCCCACAACTGGAAATGGAACATCCCATGCTAGTTATGTCAGTAGGTTGTGGAGATGACCACATAAACAAACCATAAAACTAAAGAAAAACAGACTCCAACCTAAAGACCATAATCCAGGCTCCATTCTGCAATGCTTCTTTTCTCACAGTAATAAAGATGACCACTGATTGGCATTGACTGTGTTTTCTAGCCTCAGGATGGCTATCGGATGGTCCAGCAGTTCCAGTTCCTGGGCTGGCCAATGTACAGAGACACACCTGTGTCCAAACGCTCCTTCCTGAAACTCATCCACCAAGTGGACAAATGGCAGGAGGAGTACGACGGTGGAGAGGGACGCACCGTGGTGCACTGCTTGTGAGTGATACACAAACTATTTTTTTATTTTCAAATAAACCACTACTTCCACTACTACGGTGTGTACACACAGCAGTCTTCTTTATTTCTCTCGTTTACATGTCAGCTCAGAGTCTCCTCCGAGCAAATCAAATCAGCCTTTCTTTTCAGAGTCTTCTAACAGCATGAAAACAGATCAATAATCATTAGAGCATTAATTAGCAAATTCATTCGTCAGAGAGGGCTGAAAGCTGGTGATTTGTGTTCAAGAGTGGCGTTTTCCTTCCGCTCTGATCCTCAGAGAAACGGCTCCCTCTAGTGGCAGAACACACTCATGGCCCATTTAGTTCACTGGTTTTTGTTCTGCACTGTTTATGTTTTCTTTAATGAGCTCAGGTAAGTGTGAAAGTATTTAAGAATAATAGCTTACAGTTTATATACACTGACATACCAAAAGTACTGGGATACCAGTATGTACATTTATTTTGAAGTGGTGTTACCTCAGGGGATGGCTTGGGAATGCCCACGTCTGTATAAGTTTTGAGGCCTTATCTTTTAAATCAGGTTTAACTCTGGCCAAAGAGACTTGAATTATTGGAGTTTGAATGAGGTATGATTGTGGGTGCCAATACCTGAAGTTGCACAGTTATTTAACATTCCTCGATCCACAGTGTTGTGTGTGTTGTGGGAATACATCATTGACAATCATAGATTGCATGGTGCTATATCCTGCTGGAATGTGTTTTCATTGTGGGGGTAGATGAAGTCCACGAAGGGCTGCAAATGGTCACCAACAGTAAAACATTGCAGAACTGGTCGATGACGTGTTTAGGTGAACCAGTGTCCCAACTCATGCCATGAGAATACAACCCACACCTGTATGAAACCACCACCAGCCAGTACAGTAAGGCCTGGCCAGTGTCCCACCTCACTTACAAAATAACACCTCACAACATTTACAGGTGTCAGCATTCCCAAGCTGATACATGGTGATATCCCGTGACTTTTGGAATATCAGTGTACAACGTATACAATTTGTTATTTTAAAAGTACTTGGATTGTACATGTGTGTGTACCTGTACACAGATAACATTATAGCATTCAGTGATTTTTATCTTACATTTATTTATTTTTATCTGGCTTCTGACTTAAGTATGTACTGATGTGTGTCAGGAATGGTGGTGGACGCAGTGGAACTTTTTGTGCCATCAGCATTGTGAGTGAGATGTTGCGACACCAGCGCTCAGTTGATGTGTTCCACGCTGTCAAAACACTGAGGAACAACAAACCCAACATGGTGGATTTACTGGTAAAGCACCCTCACATTTTCATGGAAATGTTAACTTCACCCATCCTACTATTCCTGAACAGAAACTTTCATTTAATCTTTAAGATCTAGGCTAATTATGTGGAATGTTTTTGTAGTTTAATGTACCTTAATTAAAATAAATAAATAAGTCACATATACCACATTGTTGTTGTCAGGAGACCATTGACTACTCAAATTTGTCTTCATTTGAGATATAAATATTAGCATAATTTAAATATGTATATGAATTTGACCATGTTTTGATAAAAATTCATTTTTGGGCTTACAAGGACTAAAAAAGACTCTCAGAAATCCTGTTGCAAATTGATCATTAGTTATTTAAAATACTTGACAGTGGTCCAAATAAAAGAATAAATATTATTTTTGTTACTATGTCAGTATTATCCCTTTTCAGGACTTTTATTCTGAAATTTGAACTCTGCGTAAGCATTTTCCTCTATAACCCAATTCAGTCACATCATTAGCTCCACCCCCACCCAGGCTGATCAGTCAGAGTCTGCATGCAGCTTGAGCATGTATACATGAACAGAGCAGTAAACAGACACTGCAACATTTAAACTTTGATTTAATTCAGTTGGAAACCAATAAATTCGAGCTGTTTTCGGAGCTGAATTACTCACTGATAATGCACCACACTACGTTAACACACTGGTCCTGCATCAGATCTCAAATTATGATTATTTTCTGTCTCTCCTACAAACCCCAAATATTTTTTTACATTTATTATTCTGATATTAATCCTAATGCACTGCAGAAACTACTATGAATAGTTATGTATGGTCAGTTTATTTTGTTTATTTATTTTATTTTTATTTGAGTCCCTCAGGGTCAAGGTGAAATTGATGTTAATTATAAGAGTACAGTAATTATAATGGTAAAAAAAAAAATAAGTTGGGCCTATGTACTGTGTTTAAGGAATTAAAGAGGAATTTGTCTAACCATCACTGACAGCATGTAACATTGCATTTAAATTAATTTGATTGAAATTCTGTAAATTAGTATTAGCTACCATTTCACAAACAGTACAATACAGTAAATATCCTGTTTCTGGTAATGAGTTACAGTATCATTTAAAGTAAGTTATCTAGCTAGTTTATACATTAAGTACTGACATATAAAAGCCAACTTTGCTCATTAGCTGTATTTCTGTTAATATTTAGTAATCCCCAGTGGATATCAAAAACATTCCTCACCACTGCCCTTTAGCAACAAAAACAAGAGATTGTGAAACCTAACTGTGTTAAATAACAATCAGCTCAAATAACTGCAGCCAGGTGATTGTGAAATTATTGTGACAGGCCTAACGGCTAAGTCTAATAACTTTCTAAACCTACAGTTCTCTCATATCAAACGTTTTGTTCTAACTGTTTTATGAATCTTATATTTAGGTTGGTACAAAAGAAATGGCAAAATGACAATATAGATGCAGCACATGCAGCCCTGGGTAATAGGCAGGAAAAGAAAGATATAAATAAGCATCACCGATAAATTACTTTCTTAATCATAACTAATAAACTGTATTGTACACTGAACAGCCATTAAATTAGTACCTACATTTGTGTAGGTCCCCCTTATACTGCCACAACAAACCTGAACATGTGAAGCATGATCTCTACAAGACCTCTGAAGGCTTCCTGTGTAAGACATTAGCAGAAGATACTTTAAGGGTTGTTGTTAGTAGTTGCTGACCACTGCTTACCTGGGACGCCCCATAAGTCCTGCCTGATGTTTCTGAGATGTTTTGAGTCAGCTAATCACCACAGTGCCCTAATTTACACCTGGTGAATTCATCCACCTGGCGTATCAGGATTATATCTGTATAAGGGCAAGCAACATGAAAATGCAAGTGTAAACTGACATAAATCTGCATCCACTTCAGGAGTTTGGTCAACCAAAAGTTCTCCCCATGCAGACCAAATATGTCACTTTCACATCAGCATGGATTACCAAAGCTTCCTCCAAGTTTGATGAAGTGTACAACAGCACGTTCGATCTGGTTTTAAACTGACTGTTCACTTGCTGTCTAATAAAACCCACCCCTTGACAAATATCGCTGTAGATGAAGAGAATCAATGTTTTTTACTTCACCTGTCAGTGGAGATGATCCCTGTGTGTTTAACGCTTAGAACCCGAGATCCGTACTTTGCAGGCAGTTACGTGCCATTTTCTAGGCTTCAATATCAATATCAGAGGAACCTACAGACAGAATACACATCATAAGGAACTAAAAGACTTACCCTATCTAACCATGGAGGTCTGATAATCATCATCAGAAAACAACTCATAAAATTTGCTTTTGCAACCGAATTAAAGCCCAGTTTAAATGCCAAAGGAGTTTCCAGTGCATGTTTACTGCTCTGCCCACATGAACATGCTTAACCAGCATGCAGACGCCAACTGATCAGTAAAAGGGAGTGGGGATGATGTCATGTCACTGACATAGATATTTGGTGCTGAGAAGGGATAATACTGATATGTACATAAATTATAAAAATAATAAACATTTAGGATGTTTTTTTAATGTATTATTATGAATATAATAATACATTTAAAATACAAATATAAAAAATTTTATCATTACACATACCTTACAACAATCATTGCATTTTCAGGCCAAAATTTATGAAAAAAATGGTTCAAGTCATATAAATATTTCAATTATTTTCACTTAGATTTCAAATGAGGACAAATTTGAGTAGACTGTGATCTTTATCTAGCATGTGAGCCTCTCTCATAAATACGTGTCTAATGTTTTGGTGAATAAAAGTATCTTAAATTACGAAAGCATCCTACAAAATTAGCCTAGGGTTCTAAAGGTTAATATAGTAGTTACTGTATAAAATTAACACAAACATAAAAGACTAATTTGTTCCTATATGAAGAGGAACTCAATCAGAGGATTTTTCTGGCATCAAGCATCTTGAAATGTGCTTACTGTAAACTTACTGTCCATCTTACTCTGTTTACTGTAAAAAAAAAAAGAAAAACAATGCTTCTGTGTTTTTCTTCCCTCTCTTTTAGGACCAGTACAAGTTCTGCTATGAAGTGGCTTTGGAGTATCTGAACTCTGGCTAGCTGTGCTGGCCCTCAAAAGACTCATAAGATATTTTGACACAGTGGACGCTCAGTGTGTGCACAGCACTCTAAGTCCTGTGTGTGTGTGTGTGTGTGTGTGTGTGTGTGTGTGTGTGTGTGTGTGTGTGCGCGCAGATGTACAGTCTGCTTGTACCTTTCAAACAAATGTTCATTTATCCAACTGGGCTATTTCAACAACCTGCAAGAGCACAATATATCGTGGAAGAGTTCTGCCATCTCCTGCACTCTAACTGAAACGTGTATTCTGAGTAAAGCAGCTGACATCCGCCTCACCCATTATTAGTTTAAGGCCTCGATGGCCTTCAGCCATATGTCTGTATCATGTTTCAGCTTTGCGTGAGATTTTCTGTGTGCTTCCTCTTAGTGTTTTTCATTTCTTTCTGACTTATGCTGCAACGTGAGTCACACTACTGGGCAAGAATAGAGTCTAAATGTTATTTTGATGTGTAAATCAATCTTAATATGGTAATGTACAAAGAGTTCATGGAAGCCCTGAAGGGTCAGGTGAAGAAAAAAAAAAACTAGTATTACAGTATTATTATCAGATTTCCACAACGCATGCTTTTCTGCTGGCTGAGCTTTTTCCATATGCATTTTTCCCTCGTATTTCAAGGACACCACTGGACCATATGGTGTGTACATATTATAACAAGCCACATTATCCTTTAGTTACCGTCACTGATAAGATTGAGTCAGTCTGACTCAAGGTTCATATTTATGTCACTCAAGCATCATAGCTGGGATCTCCACATGTGCCCTAAGGTCATGTATCCTTGAGTTTCACTCTGAAATCTTCTGTGCCTGTGTTCACACAAAATTAGTTGTAAGAATGAATTTTCACATATAAATGGTCATTTTCAAAGTGAGTGCAAACATAGATCAACTGCTGGCACTCAGTAACTATAGTCCACATAAGCCGTGTCTTAATGAGAAGGCGGCTATGCTGTCTCATTCTGCAAGAATTAGGGATCACACGCTACACAACGTCAACCAACACAAACTGAACACACCACAAAACATGTCTCCCATTATCTAGAGCACTAAGACAGCTTGCTGCACTCATTTTTGTGCCATAGATTGTGCCATTTGCATTGACTCGTTATGTCAAAAATGTGAAAAATGCCTTTGAGGAGAGGGTGGAAAGTAAGCAGAATAATCTTTCGTATAAATGTTGGTATAAAAAGTTCCAACTTAAATGGCACTGCAGTGTCGGATATTTTATAGTGCCACGGTTAAGATGCTGCATCGTTTTTTAAAGTCGAATGTAAAATTAAATGCAAACACATGGCTGTTTTTATTAATCAATGTCCTGTGTTTGTTTTTTGTTTTTTTTAGTCATTAAGTCACTGAGCATTATACACTACTAGATGACGAGTCATGTCAGACTGACTTGCTGACCAGTATATGATTTTTAGATTTTTCAGAATGCTGCATAAGTAGGTTTCAAGAAGAAATTTCTTATTTAAGAACAGTTGGTGAATAAAGCCCAATGTTAGTTACGTTCTTGCTGTCAAGAGTCACCTAATCAGTTTTTCCACGTGGTCCCTTTAAAGCAATAAGGTTCTATCTACATTCTGAGCAGTTTTGAGATATTGAGCCTTAAAGTCTTTATAGTGACATTAACCTATAGAGATAGAAACCGTTCTGTCTTAAATGTGAACAACTTAACAAACACCTCACGTAATATTAAGAAGTCACAGAATAAGAATATGTACGTAACTAAATTTGGATACAAATGTCAGACAAAACCTTGTAGCTGCAAGAGGAAAAATGATACACACACACACACACACACACACACAAAACGTGTGAGCTAGTTTGAAGAACAAAGCTTGGTTCGAGCAGGTCTTTGCTTGTTTTGGTTTTTATTCTTTAAACCCCTTTGCAATGAAATTTCAAATTGAAATTCAGCTGAATCTGAAGCACTTCTCTCACCTTGCCTTTCATGGCTTCCATATAAAGACATGACATCCATCACTGCATACTTTGCGCCACGTTCAGAGGATCCAAAGCATTATTTTTTTGTTGTTTTATTTTGTTTGTTTGTTTTTTTTTTACTTTGTTTATGATATTGTTTGTTTATATTGTAAATATGACCAGTCTAGTGTACTATTTATTCACGCTGTGTATTTCTGTTGTGAAACACAGTGACAATCGTGTGCTGGGTTCATTGGTTGAATTGCCCAGAATGTATTGTCAGCTTTGGTTCATCTTGTTTGAAGAAATATTGTACATGTTCAAATATATACTGTATGTATCATAGCAAAAAAAAGATGCTTTGACATTTCTTAAAACTCATTTAAAATCTGTGAACCCTGCACAGTGTGAGAACTTCTGAATCCCACTCTCCCTTCTCTGTCCATCTCATAATCTGATTCTATCTTTGATGAGTCACACAGGCTATCAGTGCGGCTAGAGTGTATGAACACTGTGTCCACTCCCTGTCCATTCTATTAGACACTCCTACCTAGTTGCTCCACTTTGTAGATGTAAAGTCAGAGACAGTTTGTGTTGCTCATCCTCTCGGGTCAGTCCTGGTCAGTCTTTCATCAGAGATCACAGGATCTGTTGGCTGGATAATTCTGTTTGGTGTACTAATCTAAATCCAGCAGTGACACAGAGGGGTTTAAACACACCAGCAGAACTGCTATGTCTGATCCTTTAGTACCAGTACAACACACACTTTCACACCACCACCATATCAGTGTCATTGAAGTGCTGAGAATGACCCACCACCCACATAATACCACTTTTAACACCTCTCTGGTGGTCCTGTGGGGTCCTGATCAATGAAGATCAGGCTGAAAGGAGGATAACAAAGTATGCAGAGAAACAGATGAACTACAGTCTGCAATTAGAACTACAAAGTGCTCCTGTATGATAAGAGGAGCTGATAAAATGGGCGTGAAGTGTAGAAACAAGGAAGTGCTAGAACTATACAGGCATCTTTTTATACAGGTATATATATGTATATGACCTCTCTTCTGATTGGCCACTTTGTGATGCACCTTGTAAATAAACCGTTCCAGACTGAAATAGCTTCAGCTGGAATGGGTGGAGATAAACAGTTGTAAGCTAAATGTATGTAGCTAAATGTAATTCCTTAAATCCCAGGTTTATTAGGTACTTAGGTTTATTATTAAGTAGCTTCAAAAACTGATGGAGCTATTGTGTAATGACACTTTGGCCCAACCAGTGGCTTTGGGTGGGCCAGTGGATTTTTATGGGGTAATTAAGTTCTTAATACCAAAGAATGTTTTCAACAAAAGGGATTCTTTGGAAATGAGTACTTGTTTACAATCATACCTGTTTAATTCAACACCCTGTGATGTCTTTAGAGTTGGGTAAAACCATAAAACCCATCAATATTTTCTTAGATATTACAAACATATGAAAAACAAATGGCTGGGGCTTTTATTTTAGTAGAAATTGATAAACGTCTCCCCAGATATACTGTTTACCTGTGCCAGAAGTTTTAGATTTTTCAAAAATGCTTTCCCCCAATTTAATAGTGCCAATAAAGCCACCCATGCACTAGGCCTCCCCATCACTTGCCATGTTCCTGACACTAAGGGTGTACTCACACTAGGTGAGCTGCCTTGTGCACAGTTCCCCAATAAAGCCTGGTTTATTTGACTCATGTAATCACTCTGAACCATGCCCGAGTACAGCACAAGAGGTTGTTCTGAGCACAGTTCACTTGGACTCGGGCACAGTACACATACAAATTGAGCATTAATCATACCTGAGCACAGAATTCGAAGGAGAAGAATGTGATGCTGCCTCTGTAAAATCTGTTTACGAGCTGCACGATAAACAGAGCATTACTGTGCTTTATAATCAGTTAGACATGCAAGAGGACCGTGTATCAGCAGCCCAAAACTACTCCTTATCTCTAATCTGGACTGCACACATGCTCATTTAGAACAACTTCACTCTCTTAATAAACTCATCTTGGTAAAATGAAAGATGAAAAAACAGTCGAATGCAGAGGACAGGAAGTATTGTAGGATTGGGATGCTTCAGTTTATAATACACAGTACAATTATTATTATTATTATTATTATTATTATTATTATTATTATATAGATAAGGAATAATAATAATTATTAGTCCTATTATTATTATTATTATTATTATTATTAATAATAATAATAATAATAATAATAATAATAATATAATAATAATAATTAGTTAGTATTGATTATTATTATTGTTATTATTATTATTATTATTATTATTATTATTATTAGGACCAAAAAGGCTATATCAGGTCAAAACTGTAGTCGATTATTTCTATTCTTGGAAGATTAAGTGATTAAATATTAGAACAGTTATCATTCAGAATGCATTATCAGAGAGATTAAATTTAATATCTGTAGATTGGCCGCTATCATTCTGCATGAAGTTCTGTGTAGGTGTAGTCCATTCTGAGCAGACAAAGTGATGATGTAAGCAAGCTCGGGCAAAGAACAGAAAGTCCAGTGTGAGCGCAGGCCAGTGAAAGATTGGGGAGGCGGGATAACTGTACTCCAGCATGGAGGTCCTGTGCCGAGTGTGAGTACAGGATGGAGGATGAAGACAAGGACATACCTCCTCTAATTTCAAATGACATCATTGTCACACAAGACCAGGAGAAGGATCCAAAAGTAGGTTTATTACAAAATTTGAGCAAAATCCAGGCAAACAAATCATTCAAGTGTAATACACTAAATCAGAGTCAAAATCGAAAACAAGATCAAACGAACCAGGTAAAGATCAGGTACAACAATGCTTCCAAATGTAGGAAGACCAAACCAGATGTTGCACCTAGACACTAGTGTGGCATCCTTAAATACAGCAGTAATGACAGAACAGGTGTACAGAAGCTAAAATTGAGAGTGCCCTACTGTGGTACAGAGGTGCAACAGCAGGGTCATTGGTGACAGTCATACTATATAGTGGAGCTGGGAAATTAATTGAAATCAACATTCTTAACCTCTAACTGATGTAATCTTTCCCATGACAATTATTCCATTTTGTTTGTTTATTTATTTTACTGTTAATACTTAATACCCACTATGTATTTTCACTTTGCAACATGGAATCAACATGGGGAAAACCCAAGTGTTTTGGAAACATTTTGGCTTTAGTCAAGATGACAAAGAAAAAAAAAGGTAATTAATTGTAACTGATGACAAATGTTCAATTAATCATGATATTGATTTGAGGTCATATCGCCCAGCACTACCATATAATCACTTCCATTTTTGAGGAGCATATCGGGGACTGTCAAAACATCATGCATTCAACTTGCTGTGCGGTTGGTTAGCGAAGGGTTAATAATTTATAAAATTACCAAGATCCAGGATTGCCACAATGAGTGATTCACCTGATGATTGGCCTGCAAAATGCCACACAAGCCTTAAAAATAAGCTCATCTGTATTACTGATTATTCAATAACAGTTTGTAACTCCTGAGATTCTCCTGAACAGAGAAACAGTAGATATTATTCTCAGACTAAAACTGAATAGTTGAGAATTAAGGCTTCATTAAGATTTGATTAGATCTAAAAACTGGTTTTTGGTTCATTTCTAGGAGAGATGGCAGTGTAGTAGACAGAGCAGCAGTGTAGGACATTAATGATGAAACTGCTGTTAAAAATGACAGAAATCTACTAGAAAGCCGTCATTTTACCATAAAGACACATAACAGAATTTTATCTTTACCTTTAATATTACTGCACATTGTGTTGTTCAGTATAAAACTTGTTGAAGTCAGTTTGTGTATTTGCATATAATTTTAACAATACTATGATAATACTGAGAACCATGATAATTTTGGCCATGTTAATCATTAGTGCAGTAAAGTAAAATCAAAGATTGGTGCAGAAAATGCCCTGTGTGTGTGTGTGTGTGTGTGTGTGTGTGTGTGTGTGTGTGTGTGTGTGCAAGGGGCAAGGGGCAAGGGGCAATAAAGAAGGAAGGTCCAGAAGGATGTCTTTAAACTCACTTACCCCTTGTCAACAGCACCAAGAGACACAAACCAAAGTGACAAGAAAGGTTTCATTGTTCTGTAACTTCAACAAAAGAACATTGTAGGGAAAGTGTGGTTAGGTGAGCCATTGTTTACTTAAGTCTGTGTGTATCTAAGAGACTATGAGAAATGAATAAAACACACAACACAGTTGTGTGGAATCAGAACCTAATCCCAGACAAGCCCCTCCCTTCAAGGTTGTGGTGGGCCTGATCTCCCAACAATGACAAGAAGGCTTACCTGGATTGTGCACACAGTTTTGCTCAAAATATTGCAATGCACACAACATTATGGCATACTGTACCAGAGTTCAAAAGAGGACAAATTGTTGGTGCATGTCTTGCTGGCGCATCTGTGACCAAGACAGCAAGTCTTTGTGATGTATCAAGAGCCACAGTGTTTCAGTTTTATTGTCCAACCCCTGTACATACAGGGGAATGCATTGTGCATGTGGCCAAAACAGGGATATTCCTTTAATACCACGTTTTTGGAGTTGTAGTCCTTCAAAGGACAGCACAATACACTTGTACCACTGCAGTTCAGAACCTGCAACAGCATGAAGACACCTCTGTTGAGTAACACTTCCACTGAGTGGTGTGTACACATGACTGCTAACATTTATCGTGTTTATTGATATGACCTACTTCAATTGCAAACTTGGCCAGCATGAGTCTGATGCCTACTTCCCAAACGCATGGTAATTTCTCAGGGAAAGCATTCCCAGAAACATCTACTGGTAAGAAAACACGTATGAGAAAATTCAGGAACAGCACGTAACATTGCATAACTATGATTGGAAGTCAGTTACTTTACCTTGTTTACTGTTTTACCTCAACCTTGAGATCTAAAGGTCTAAATGTGACTCACCATCATCAGCAGGGCAAGAACCACAGTCACAATGAAGGCCTATATCATTCTCTTTAAGAGGGGAATTTTGAAGGACATTAGATATGATGGATGAATGTTTCCCAGCAGTTCACCTGCCTAAACCAATATTGACACGTGTTCAACAAGTGAATGAAGCCAAGTTATGGAACAGTCTGAGCTCTTTCAGCTCTTTACAGCCTTTAAGTTCTGATACTAAGTTTGTGTCCAACAACAAGAACATCTCTATTTTCCAGCTCTAAAACATATCAGATCACATTTCTGATATAGTTCTGTGCACTTGTTAACTGAGACTCCATGACCTCGTTTTGGTTCATTATTTGAACTTGGAAATCTGCATCAATTTTATCTGATATATGCCTTTCTTTAAATTATTTTAGACAGACTGACACAAAATACGCTCCTTTTATGATGTATTACAATTAATCAGCATCAGGTCACCCCTCCCTTGTGTACAACCCTTTATACAGTGATAGAGACACTTTATATCTTGTTTTGCTGTTAAAAAATGTGTTGAATTTAACAATTGTTGGTAACATCTGCTTTGTAACAATTTTTCCACACATCAAATGAAACATTCATTGCACTGCTTTGCCTCTCAATCTATGAATACTTTTGCACACCCTGCAGGTATTAATAGCCTAATAATTCACGAGTTATAATCATTACCAAAAATCTAATGCATCTTTTATAGAACTGCCTAAAAAAATAAAAGTGGACAGTGAGTGGACACAGTGTTTAAAGACTCAAGCAGCACTAACAGTGCAACACACACTAACATACCACCATGTCAGTGTCACTGCAGTGCTGAGAATGATCCACCACCCACATAATGCCTGCTCTATGGTGGTCCTATGAGGTCCTGAACATTGAAGAACAAGACGAAGGGAGGATAACAAAGGATGCAGAGAAACAGACAAACTACAGTCTGTAATTATGGAACTACAAAGTTCTCCTGTGTAAGCTGATAAAACAGGCAGTGAGAATAAAAACAAGAAGGTGGTCATAATCTTGTGGTTGATCAATGTATACTACTACTACTGGGGTATGGTTATAGAGCATGGGACATCTATTTGCATTTCAGCACTTGTATGTAACAAAAAAGTGTTCTACAGACCACTCAACTAATATTTGTATAATTGTGCTCTCCTCTAAAGGATGTGGAACTGAGAGCTGAACAAATATACATCAAATGATCTACAGTCTGTCATTGTAAAAATGCAGTAATATGGTATAGTATGGTGTTCCTAATAAACTGGCAGCTCTGTATAGCTGATTTATAAACATGTGCTAAACGACTCAACTTGAACCTCTAAACCCTTTGATGTCATTGTTATGAGTTTTCCTTCTACTTTTAGTGATTGTGCAGTCAAGGGTTTTTTCAGTCCTGATGTGAAAACATGTGATCCAATGGGTGGGCCCAGCTGGGCTATTTAAGGGTGAAAGATTGACCATTGAGTCTCAAACCTGGTTCTCAACTCACAGCTCACAGAGAAGTGTCTATTTTTGTTGAATAAGATTCAAGGTAAGTGGTTTTAGTTCTTATACAATACTTTCAAGTGTGAAAGTAGGCTGATTTCACACCAATGAACATTTTTCTTTATTCATAACTTTGAAACTAACTTTTATATTTTCATTACTTTTTTATTGGCTGTTTCACAATTTAAAGAATACGTCTCTCTTTCTGCTGTAGGATGATGAAGACCCTGCTTCTGACTATGCTTTTTGCTGGGCTGCTGATGAGCGGTGAGTGTTGAAGTAATTTTTTCAGGAAATTCTAGTAGTAGGTGGTGCATGTATCACACAACTCCAGGGTTGTGGGTTTGATTCCTGCTCGGGTCACTGTTTGTGATGAGTTTGGTGCGTTCTCCCCATGTCAATGTGGATTTCCTCCCTCCTGCCTGCTAAAAATGCACATGGTAGGTGAACTGACACATTTAAAATGCACCCTAGGAGTGTGTGTGTGTGTGTGTGTCTGACTGGCACCCTGTCCAGCTGTTATTGCTGTCTTGCGCCCGATGACTCCAGTTGGGCTCTGGATTAATTTTGAATGCTTTTGCTAAGTTCTTTACATTGCACTCTTAAAAAGGAACCAAATTGAGCCACTTTTGGTTTGTAATTGTAATTGGTTTGTAATGTTTGTAATAGAAGAATTATAGAACAGAGAGATCCCTTAAAACATTTGGATATTTGATCTTCATTTTAACTATTATGAGAGATGGAGGTGACATAACTAAACACATACAACTGAAGAAATGTTTTTTAAAAATCATTTGTAAAACATAATCAATAGAAATGCAATTTTCTAATCCTCAGACATTAGTTTGGTTTGTTCTTGATTACTGATGATTACTTGATTACTGAATCTTCATGGCTAGATCCAAAGAGCTCTAAAGCTCTTTGATTTTAATTAATTTAATTAATTACATTCTGCAAATGTAAAGTGTACTAGTGCATCTCATAAATAAAATTTTGGTTCATTATTTAATTCTAAACATTATATTCTTAAAAAATCATATCATTATATTTACAATATTTAATGTTTCACATTTTACAAGAGAGAATAAGAAACAAACAAAATAAAAACTTAGCTGCTACCAAAAGTGTTTACGAGCTGTGAAAGAAAGATATAGTTTTTACTGTGTTTATTTTAATTCCATTTTGGTCTAGACTAAAATATGTGGTAAAATTATTGGTATTGCAATTTATTTTTAGACTAGACTTATTCCTGTTTTTTATATACAGTAGATGTCCAGTGAATGCCCTGAAAGTGCATATACCCAAAATTCTATTACTATTGCTATACAATAATGTATGTATAGAGTCTGTTATTTATGTTATTTATTTATTTATGTTTTAGAATTTATGTTATTTTAGGGAACCAAAATCTCCCATGATGCACTGGTCATTTCTAGTCAACAGCATCGCTCACCACATGAGCTGAATGTGGGCAAAAAGGACTGGGTGTCTTTTTATTACTAGGAAACACAGTGCAGTGAAATGGAGTGACTACATTTGCAGATTTCTTTGTTATGAGTCAGTGGATGCCATGAATTTCACATATTTTCCCATTTTCTTCATTAACAACATGTTTAGGTTACTCAGCAAGGGTGGTTGATTTTATCAGATTTGAGGCTCATTAAAAAATATTCAGGACCCCTAGACCTGGCTGTTTATGTATACCAAATATTCACAGTTCCTGAACACAGTTCCTGGTGTTCTGCTGTTGCAGGTTCTGCTTTGAAATGTAACTACTGCATTTCATCTGGGACCAGCGGTTGCAGAGTCACCACAGAAACCTGTGGCTATAAGAAGGATGCCTGTGTCTCTGCCATGTTCACCACCTACCCATGTAAGCACTTCACTATATTATATATATTCTTAACCCTATTCCTTTCCTTTTTAGTTATTAGTACTTTTCTGAATGGATAACGAAGGAGTGATGCAACTCAGTACGCAAACTCATGTGTCAAGCTCTTGAAGCTGCTCCACATTCCCATTCCTGCAGAACTCTGAAGATCATTCAGAGGATGCAGAGCTGAAGTCATAACCAAAGCAAAGAGAGCTGGTAGGCCGCTTTAGGGTTCCTGAAGGAATGAAAATGATGACATACTCTCGCAGACAGAGACTTGACGCTCGACATCCAAACCTTTCAACATTTAACCACGTTTCAATCTCATCTACACAACCAAAATTACATTATGTTAACTGTGCAACCATGAAAGATGCATACAGTTCATCTCTTCACCCTGTACACCTCAGACGTCCAGTACAGGTCAGACCTCTGTCACCTTCACAAAATTTCTGCTGACTCTGTAGTGGTCGGGTGCATCAGGCATGGACAAGAAAGTGAATACAAAGACCTTGTGAGCAGATTTGTGGAATGGTTTGCAAAAGAAACACCTGCTCCTTAATGTTTCCAAGACCAAGGAGATGGTGGTGGATTTCAGAAGGAAGAAGACCACTATCAAACTTGTTACCATCATGGATCAGAATGTTGAACTGGTTGACTCTTACAAATATCTTGGTGTCCTGCTTGACAGCAAAATGGACAAAAATGAGTGCCAACACTGAGGCTGTGTACAAGAATGGGATGAGCAGACTCTGACTGAGGAAGCTCAGGTCCTTTTTGTGGCAGTGGTGGAAAGGAGAACTCAACGAACTGACCACTATCCTGAACAACACATTTCACCCCCTCCATATATTTTTTTTTGTTTAATTGATTAGTTGAGTAATTGTGACAGCCCTTACAATGACAGTATTGGTGTATTGGGACTAAAAATTCAATTCTTCCTTCTCTTCTCTCCTCAGTTTCCCACTTCAGGAGGTGCATTGGAATGACTGATTGCCAACTCCTGCGTGGCACCCCCGGCATCAATGCCGTTTGCTGTCAGACAGACCTTTGCAATTAGGTCTGTGCAAATGGTAAATGAATCAGAGGGCAGATTCAGTAATAAAGATGATTTGCTTAAGATTCAAACAGCTGTGGTTTTGCTTCTATTTAAACCATTGATGGTTTAAAGCACCAGTATGAACTGAAACTATCTGTTTCAGATACAACTAGCTTAGCTTTTCATTACATGCATTGTATTAACTCTTAGAGCCCAAGATCATTTAAAATAAATGTTTGGCTTTATATCTCAGGATCAGAGTAACCTACAGACATGATACACATAACAAACTATTCTATCTACCGTATAATTGTGCTTGCTTTGACACGTGATGGTATAAGCAAGTAATCCATCTTAAACAACAGCTACAATTTACTAGTTTCCAACTTTAACATAATGTACATGGTTTACTTTCCATGGTAGCCTTCCAGTGCATGTTCACTGCTCTTGTCATCACTGCCCTCAGTCTCTCCGGACTCCATTTCCCATAATCCCTCAGTTCGTCACCTAACCAATCACATGACTCACACACGTTCACAATCGCCTGAGTTCTGATTGCATTCACCTGGTGCGGAGAGTATTTTAGCCAGCCTCTCTGTTGGTCCTGGTCGGTCTTCGTGACTGCTCGTGTGGTGTTCATGTCTGCTACCAGTCGTGCGTTATTTGTAATTTGGTTAATAAACATGCAACCCAGCGTGTACGTCCGCCTCCATCCTACCTCTGTAAGTCACAATCGTTACAGGAAGACCGACCCATCATGGAACACAGCTGGGAATGGGAGGAGACATGACGTGGTCAAAAGCACATGGGACGCTAAACAAAACAAGACACATGCTGGACTCTATACGTGACAGCTCTGCACATTTATGCTCCACTTACATTTAAACTGATCCATCATCACTGACCCAAACAAACAGTCCTTACAAGCAAAAACAATGCAAGGTATAATTTTGATCCAGACATGGTCAAATTCATACAAATATCAAACTTAGGTTAATAATTACATCTCAAATAAAGACAAATTTGAGTAGACTAGGATCTTTTAAGAATTACATCTATAAATACATCTACATTTTAGGTGAATAAATGTACGTGTCACTATGCATTGGCCTAGAGCCTATGAGGTAAACAAAATGTGGGATACTTTTAATATATATAATAACAAGGATTTCTGGACAGTTCATCATCTTGCAAAGCATATATATATATATATATATATATATATATATATATATATATATATATATATATATATAATAGTTTCTCTCTGCTCTAACACACTCTGTAACAATGGCTCTCCCTTCTGGCCTCCAGAGGTACTGATAAGACTCAGGCTTAGAATATCTCAGGCTTGGAATATCTAATAATAACTCTTCATAAGCATTTGCATATGAGTTGCTCTCAGGAAAGTCGTAGTGTTATGCTACTTGTCACTTTGTCCCTGATTTGAGTTGCATTTCATTCCACAGGGTCCTTATGCTGGGTTCTTGTATTCCCTACATACTGATCATGTGATATTAGCTTAGGTAACTTAATTTGGGTATTTCCTTTCTTTCAGAATGCCCTGCAACAATATGTAAATGATACTCATTTCTTCACTTGGGTAAACACCCTGCTGTGGTATATGTATATAAACCTACATATACCTACACACATACACACAAATGCATTACAGTTATAATTAAATATACCTTGTTTACGGTCTCTATTGCACAGCCGCTTAGTACAACATAGTGGCAACTTCAATGCTCCTTTGCTTTCTATAGTAACTGTCAAACTACTGCAAACTGCTGCCATTCATTATATTATATATTTAATAAAAATGTGATTTTTATGGACATACATCAGGTTTGTGTTATGTTTATGTGTTGTATTGCTTGGTATGAGTATCAGCTGTTATGTGATGACTGATGGGTAAAGATTTCCTGTCAACTTCCTGTTCTCTTTGAACTGAACACTTTCAATGTGTGTGTGGTATGTGGACTGTGTGTGATGTATGTGGATTGTGTGTGGGGTATGTGGACCGTGTGTAGTATGTGGACTGTCGCTACACATGTGGCTGCTAGGTTGTTGTTAAGTAGTTGCTATGGTATTTCTAGTGGTATATTATTGCTAAAGTGTTGTTAGGTATTTGCTAAGGTATTTCAAGTGGTTGCTGAGATTTTCCAGTTGGTTGCTATACCAATGGTAATGAGAACAAATCACACACATTGAAATAAAGTGCATGCAAGGGTGCAACTGCATGTGTAATTCCACTGATTCCAAACAACACAAACCTGAACTTAGTTTGGGTGTGTCTTTCACATAAAGATCTAAACTTTACTGAACTAGAATCTGAACTCAATTTAGGTGTTCCTCAGATAAAGATCTAAACAGTTTATCAATTTACAAACTTTGGAATTTGACAATGGCGATTCTCAAATTTACACTGTTAAGTCCAAACTTTAGAACAGGAATTTGAGAAACCAGCATCTCAGTTTTTCACAAGATGGAGCATGGGCATCAACATAAAAAGGGGTTTCTGTGATTGCAGGAACACATGCGCAACATATGGCATCACTTGGTACCTTTGCATTCATTAATTATTTTATCTAATTTGAAAGTTTTCAAAGTCATCAAACCATCAGATCTGACAGATCTGGTCCACTGGTCTTCACCGTGATCTTGTCATTTCATTTGAGAATTCACTGGTCACTCCATCAGCGGAAGCACAAAGTCTTGGTGTAGTTGTGTATAACCAGCTGTTGTTCTAGGCTCGTGTTGCAAAGCTGACCCAGTCATGTAGATTTCTCCATTACAACATTAGGAGAATTTAACATTTTCTGTCTAGAGAGGCATTCAGGTGCTTGCTCAGTCTCTCATAATTTTAAGACCTGTCTACTGCCTTCCTATTACCTATGCCTTCCATCAGGGCCTTCAACTGATCAGAACCCTAGACCTGGCCTACAAAGCCAAAACTGGACCAGCCCCTCTGTACTTAATGGCAATGTTCAAAACTCAATCTGTATCAAGAGCATCAAGTACAGCTTGGCTTGGCCTACCATCCCTCAAGATACATGGAAAATAAGCATCCAGACTCGTTTCTACCCTGGCATGTTTCAAGACCATTTAACACACTGAATGCTTATAATTATACTGAATATTGTGGGTATCAATGTATCCAACCTAAAATTCATATTTGGCAGCATCTAAGCTCTGGATTGTGGAGTGTGTGCCAAATGCTATAAATGTAAATTTATTTTATTACTTTCTGAATATAGCAATGTTAAAAAGCATTAAAAAATATATAAGAAAGCTATGCTTTATGGAGCAATGTCATGCATTGTCCTCTAGAGGGTGGTCATTACCTTTTTATGTGTACAGTATTGGACATCTGTGACGATTTCTTTAGGTATTATCCAGGTCACTGAACTGTCTATTAGTAGTGAGTCAAGGTGAATGATGATTGATTATTGCATATTGTTTATACCTTTATTTTCCACACATCAGACCAATTACAGTTCACAAACACTAACAAACACACACACAAACACACACACACACACACACACACACACACACACACACACACACACACACACACACACACACACATTTACATCTCATCTTAAAATCATAGCTTTTAGTGGACACCAGCAGTGGATAACGTCAATCAGAAACTGTTACAGAGGTCTTCCTGGCAGCATCTGATCCTGATATAGGCATTGATGCTCAGCATTTTACAGTTCGACATGGACAAGCACTTCTGATATTGTCCATCTGTGTTAGAGAAAGGAGACAAGGCCTTGAGTTTGTAAGCATAGTGGAACTCTTTGTTCTTCTAACGATAGTCTTATAAACCGGATACTTTCTATATGACTGGCTCCAAAATGGGACTTTTATAGGTGAAGGGAAACAAATGTTTAACTTTTAATGAGAGTCAGTGTAAATTTTATTTTTGCAGCATTTCTATTGGTCCATTCATTATTAAAGTCAAATTATAATTGTCAAATTCAAGTTATGTCAAAAAGAGAAAAAAACAAGGTTTTTGCCTAACAGCGACATAGTCCTCCATACCCACATGCAAATATGGTTGCATATATGCACTGGAATCTGTATTAAAAGGGACCTAGAATGTCCAACTGTATTCAACTATTCTGGTATAGTTGTAAAATGAGTTGCAAAATTCATGAAAATGACAGACCTTAACTTCAAACCTCAATTGAACCTCAAACTATTTCTTTAAAGGAAAAGATGCTGAAAAATGGGCCCGGATTTTACATAAAATCCACCCTGTGTGTGTGTGTGTGTGTGTGTGTGTTCAAGCTTACATGGAGGACTGAGGAATTTGGTGGCAGCACAGGCATTTTTTCCTTTGGGACAGGTTACCGTGGTAACCTCACAGTCCTCTCCCGCTTTCTGAGGCACGCAGTGGTAGCAGTCCAGTGCCAGACCTGGAATTAAGATACAGCTCATTGTGATGTACATACCTGTACAGGCACCCCTGTTCCTGAAGCACCAACTGTTGATGTTCTGTTCCCATGTCTACACTTACTGTTTATAGTAAGTTTAACACATGGATGGGAAATAAATCAGTAACAACTATGGCACATTTAATATCTCATTTTAGTTTTTTATTGAGTTCTTCATGGGCAGTTATGTGCTGTTTTCTAGGTTTCATTCCAGTGTAAATGCCAAATGAGTTTCCAGTGCATGTTCACTGCTCTGTCCCCATGTTCATGCTCAACCTGCATACAGACTCTGACTGATCAGCAAGAGTGGGCAGCACTGATGACATCACTAACCCAGATATTGGGTTATATAGGAAAATGAGAAGGTTTGCTCTCTTGCTTTCTCACACAGTGTTCAAATGTCAGAGTAAAAGTTCTGAGGATATAATACTGGCACATACATAAATAACAACAATAATAAGGGTCATTCAGATTTTTTTTATTGTGTTTGTACCACTGTCAAATAATTCATGAAAATTGCATTTTTGGCTCAGAAACCCTCTGAATGATCAGTTAGCCACAGGATTGTGAGGAGCAGATAAACATTTCTAAAGCTCCACCTTCTGGTTAGTTTAACTGGTGTGTGTTTGGAGAGGTGAATGACCATCAGGACAAGCTCTATTAAGTGTATTTGCCTAACAGTAGCATTTCTTTCCCAGAAAAAGGTTAACACTCACCACTGGACATCATTAGCACCAGAACAAGAGCAAAAAACAGCACCTTCATTCTTAAGCTGAAACTGAAAACAGAAACAATATCAACATCAATGCAGCATGATGGGAACTCCATTTCCATGGTTTCTTTACACTGTTGGAATTACTTTAATATGAGTATTAGATGTCCCTTACAAAAGGTCAAAATGTCATGATGAGTAGACCAATAGAAATGCTCCAAAATGACTTGGAATAAAATCAATTTCTACATTGACTTCCACTGAAAGTTAAGACATTAGCTCTCTTCCAAAGTTGTCCTCAGCAGATAGATGGTTTGGCTTCAACAGCAATCATATTTCTTAGCAAATCAATAAACAATATAACAGACAGTAGCTTTAAACACATACTGGCTTCTATGACACTATTGCATCTCAAAAATCACAATATCAAATTATAATTTATTATTATTATATTAATATTAATTATAGCATTATATCATATAATTATTTCAGTAAGTTCTATTTTGCTCAGAATTTAATTCAAAAAGGAAACCTGTCATGTATTTTATATTTGTTACATTTAAAATGACACATTTTAACATTCAGATTCAAAATTCTGATTTCTGATTTTTGAACTGATCAAGAGTAAAACAGAAATGTGTGAAATATTTCATTTTATATGTAATACATGCAAAAATACAGTTTATCCCTTTGAATAAACATAAATGAACACCAATGATCTTTTTCACAATATTACTTTTTAGATGCAATATTAAAGTGCATTTCAGGGGCCTGAAAATACATCATTATAAGAGCAGATCTGTGAACAATTCTGCACTTTAAACACATCACTAATCTGAAACATTTTGTAAGGATATTTCTCAAGAACAAGTTTAAGAACTTTCTTAGGAAGAAATCGGTGAATAAGGCATGTTGTTCTTTAAAGTCATTATCACAAAAAATGTTCTCACAAAGAATTTTTTTTTATTTAGCAAATTTAAGGGCATTCCTAGTTATTATCTTAAATTTCTTTGTACGTTTTGTCTTAGAAAAGCTTTTGTGAATACTGCCCTTAAACATATATAATTAAGAAATCATTAGAAATTTCTTAAAAAGATTTTTGAAGATCTTAAATTATGTGTAGATGTTTTGACAGATTTAAGTGTAACATAAAGGAAAAAAAAATAACTTAAATTCTGAAAGTAAAAATCATACAAAACATACCTTTTCTGCTGCAGCGTTACTTAAAGTCTTCTGTGCGTGTTCTTTATATGCTGAGCTATCTGATGCAGAATAAAGGCTACCTCTTTCTTCCTGTTTCTCTCTCTCTCTCTCTCTCTCTCTCTCTCTCTCTCTCTCTTTCTCTTTGTGTACACAGCCCCTCCACACACACCCTCTGCTATATCTCATCTGTTACAGCAACATTGAACATGTTGCTCAACTTTATTGCTGCCTGTGTGTGTGTGTGTGTGTGTGTGTGTGTGTGTGTGTGTGTGTGTGTGTGTGTGTGTGTGTGTGTGTGTGTGTGTGTGTGTGTTATGTTATATTTATTATGTTAAATCAGTCTGCTTATTGAATGAAACATCTCCATTGATGTCCATGAGATGTCTGGACCCGAACCTGTATAAGGTTATATGGTCAGCCAGGTCAAGAATAACATCATATTATTGCCAGTCAATGATCAGTACTGTTCTATAGAAAAAATATACAAATAGGGATTGAGTGTCCTTTCAGCATGCCTCTGTCGAAGAGATGAACAACCCCACCCAGTGGCCGAAAGTGTTATATCATGTGAGATCCGCTTTGAATTTGAATTATTCAAATTCATGGAGTTGAATAAAATGAATAAAATGACTTCACAGAAAAGGGAGGTAAATCTGTTTCAGTGCTGATGTTTCAGGGCAAATCCAGCTGCTGCAGCAGTGCTGAGGAGCCAGCTGTTAGCTAGTTAACTTAACTATGGCTTTTAATCCAATGCAGCATCAGCAGTCATTTCTCTGATTTAACTGCATTATTACTGCTGACTTTAGTATTATTAACTGATCTGTGATTAAGTGTTTGATACAGATAATGACTTTTGTTTTCTTCTTCTCTGCGGATGGCTTGAAACCACAGTTCTCTTCTTTTATTGTTCTTCACTCTTTGGGGATGTAAAGAAATTTGTAAACTGGGGTGTTTTTTTTTGTTTGTTTATTTGATTGTTTTGCCTGATAAGCATAATGACACTACTATTTCCAATTTTGCAATAGCAGTATGATTGGCCAATTAGCCAATGCACTAACTCTGTGGTAGTTATGTTAAATGAGTCCCATGGTCAGCGCTAGTGATATTGGACAAGGCCCATAGCCAGCATGCTAGAAGTGCAACACTGTGCATCTACTTTTTAAAAAAAATCACATAAACCACTGTAAAATGACCCATCCATGATTGTCATCCACCACCTGTTCCTCCAGAACCCCAAGTGAAAAGCTGCAGGTTTTGCTGGTGTTACACAGGCAGGCCTGAATATGGTGTGCTATAGGGAACAGCCATAACATTAAAACCACCTAACATTGTGTTGATCTGACTATTTTTGCCAAAACAGCCCTAAACCATTGGTCTCCACAAAGTGTCCAGTGGTATCTGCTTGCACCAAGGCAGTACAGCAGGTTGTTTGACTCCTTTATGTTAGGAGGTGTTTCCTCCATGTGCATCAGGGAACCTTGGGCGGTGATGACCCTGTCACCAGTTCATGGCTTCTCCTTCCTTGGACCACTTTTGGTAGGTAATGACCACTGTATAGCAAGAACACATCGCAGGACCACAAGATGTTCTGACCCCAGATGTCTAGCCATTACAACTTGGTATATTCAGTTGGAATTATGTAGAGTCCACATCTGGAAAGGTGCCACTGGAACCAAATAATCAATATATTCATGTCATCTGTCAGCATTTTTATGTTATGGCTGATTGGTGTATAATGTCCTCAGTGTCTTATAGTGTGTATTTCAGTGGTCTTTATAGAGCAGATCTTTGTATCAGCGAGACAGGACTGCTGATATTGCACATTAACACTGAGGTAGAATAAACAATGCTGCTGTTACAGTGTTTTATTTGCAGTAATGCAGCACACTTATTGATTGGTCCTACTATACCATCTGGATCTGCTCTGTCTGCACGCTGCTGATTGGCTGCCTCATAAAACCTTTATTTGCTCATGTTCAGCAGTGTGTTGACTTCTCGTAAAGTCCTGCCCGCCCTGTTTTGACCGTCTGTTTGTAGCTGGCCAAACAAACCCAACCAGGTGGTTGACTGAGTGTCCAGTGCGGTTCATCCTGCGGCCCTGAACGCCTGCCAAGAGCGGAATGCATTCGGCACATTGTCTAACCCCCTACAGCCAAATTCCGATATCAGCAGAGAGCAATGTAAGGGAAATTGTCCATGAGGCGAAAACCACTAAGCCCTCCATTATATTGCCATTGTAGTGCCAGCCTCGCGATAACCCACCATGGCCTATAGGCCATATATATCAGACTGTCCAAATTTTCTCTCCGGTTGTTTTCTCTGTCTCTCGCTCCCCCTCTCTCTGTCTAGAGGATAGTTTGGACCACATCTACGATGTCTCAGTATTCAGGGAAGGTGAGTATTGCCTTCAGTTTTTGGAAATCCTGCATTCTGCAAGGCTTCAGAAGAGCAGATGTGCACAGAAACAAAGTATGTAATATATCTGCACATCTGCTCTGGACACTGTAGATTATCACAATCACAAGATGATATTTTAGAGCTATGGTTTAATATCTTATAATAACACAATAAACCCGCAGTCTCTTTGTTTCTATCTCAATAAAATTGCTTACAATTATGAGTTACTTACTTTCACTGAAATAGTGAAATAATATTTACATAATAACATTTATCTTACTATTATCTTAAGGTTTCTTACTTATCTTACCTATTATTATGACTTACTGTCTCATTATAATGATTTACTATCTCATTATTACTTAAAATGCAGTTATTATGATTTATGATTATGGTCTCATTTTTATGGTATGCTATCTCATTATCTCATTATGCTATCTCTTATGACTTACTATCTCATTTTATTACTACTTACTATCTGTACTTTCCCACAATGATGACTCTTATTGGTATGACTTATTATTTCATTATTATGCCTTAATATAGTATTATTATTATTATTATTATTATTATTATTATTATTATTATTACTTACCCCCTCTTTATAATGCCTTAATCTCATTATTATGACATTTCATTATATATAATGACATTTCATTTTTATGACTCACTACCTGATTATAATCACTTTGTATCTAGTTGTTATAATGTACTATCTCAATTATCTCATTATTATAGCTTGCAATCCCATTTTATGTCTTATCTCATTATTATGAATTGTAATGTCTTTTTGATTATGTGTAGTCGTTATAACATTGAAAAAATGTTTTAAGAATTGATTTTTTTAAAGAGCTAAACCTGATGCCCTCCATTTTTCCAGATAGTATTCTATGAAGGAAAATGTTTCACAGGAAGGAAACTGGAGGTGTTTGGAGAATGTGATAACTTCCAGGACCGTGGCTTGCTGAACAGGGTCAACTCCATCCTTGTGGAGAGTGGAGCCTGGGTCTGCTTTGACCACCCAGACTTTAAGGGTCAGCAATACATGCTGGAGAGAGGAGAGTACCCAGAGTTCCAACGTTGGAATGCCCTCAATGATCACATGGGCTCCTGCAAGCCAATCAAAATGGTGAGAAGTGGATTGCAGACATTGATAAAATCTTTTCGGTGTGGACATGGAAGGGGGAAAAGGGCCATGCATAGCTGTTGTTATTATGTATGAATAATATATTGTACATAGGATTTATAAGCAGAATGATACATTTAAATATCCATAACTGAATGACGAGCACTGGGGGCAAGTTACAGAATTTGAAGCCAAAAGAGACCCAATAAACTAAGCACATAGAAGGCTAAGCAAATGTTCTTTTAATCTGGATTTGAAAAACAGATTAATGCCCTATTTTCATCCTCTCTCTCTCTCTCTCTCTCTCTCTCTCTCTCTCTCTCTCTCTCTCTCAGCATGGTGAACACTATAGAATACAGATGTATGATGGCCCAGATTTCACTGGTCAATGTGTGGAGCTGTGTGAGGACTGTCCCTTCCTCCAGAGTGCAGGCCTCACCAAGACCTGCATCAACTCCATTAAAGTTTATGGAGATGGAGCGTAAGTACCAGGATCTTTAAATTGTTCACAATTGTTCTGCTCTATTATATTAATATCATTAAAAATAACAAATCATTAAATTGTTTACTTATATTAACATAACATAACATAGCATAACATAATATAAGTACACATTTTAATGATGATGTTCTGCACAGAGTCAATTAGATGTTTCCTTTAACCATCGACCAGTCGTTGACATCGACTGGAAGAAAGATTTTCCCACTCCTCCATGCAGAATTCTTTCAGCTCTGTGATGTTTCAGCATCAAATGCTGTGTTTGGTTTGTGCCAAACATGTCTTCTGTTCATCATTGCTGCTCTTGTCCTTGTTTGGATGGCCTGACCTCGCCATGTTGGCAGTTGCTTTAAATGTTCTCCGCTATTAAATAATTTTCCAGACAGTGGAATGGTTCATTTCTAACTGTTATGAGTTCTTTTTAAATCCATTACCAGACTCATCTGCATCAGACAACCTTCTTCCTGAAAGCCTGACAGAGCTCTATGGATCACCATGGTGATACCACTCTCTTCAACAATCAAAAGCAAACCAAACAAATGTCTGAGGTTTAAATAAGACAGGCCCCTCCAAAGTCCTCTCGAATGATGGCCTAATCATTTGCACCTGATTCTAATTTAGGCATTTTAAATACTAATAACTATAGGGGTTTTCTAACTTAATCAACAACAAGTTCTAATAATAATGTTTTTCAAATTATTTATTCAGGTTATGTATTTAGTTATATTATCTATATAGTTTTACCCTGATGTAAATATAAATATTGATATATCGCCTCAGTTCATATCACGCTCTGTCTATAACCCGATATAGATATAAATATCAATAAATTGCCTACTGCTATTGATATAAACAATGATATATCCATTCATGTCATATTGTACTCTATTTATATCCTGTTATAGATATCAGTATTGATACATTGCCCAGCCCTAATGTCATTACATTAGAAAATGAAGGTTAGACAGTTAGACTGTCACTAATCTCATGCGTATAACTCCAGTTTAGGAAATGTACATATTTTCACTTCTTTTGACTTTCCCTTCTTAAGCATATGGATTACTTTATGTGGAGTATCAAACTTGTTTAACACTGTACATAAACAGTGTACAGATATGCTTGTTTGCATGTGTGCATGTGTTAGCATTAACTGATTGATTGATTAACCTGTTTACTTACAGCCACTAAACCTCAGCTTAACTTGGGTTTGTCTTTAGTTGGGTGCTGTATGAGGAGCCCAACTACCGTGGGCGTATGTACATTGTGGAGAGAGGAAGCTACTGCAGCCACATGGAGTGGCAGGCTGAAAACCCCAACATCCAGTCCATCCGCAGAGTGGCCAACTACTTCTAAACCTCCAAGACAATCTGAACAGATCCAGCTAACAGCAGCACAGTGGATCTGAACACCAGGGCACGGATATGCTTAAAATGCATTTTTATCTCTATTCAATAAAGTTGTAAAATAATATAAAGTTTCGAAAGACTACTTTGTCTAAAGTGTATGCTTTTGTTTTTACTTTTACTGAGGAAACAGATTCAATAAAAGAGATTAGAAAGATTAGTAGAGGTGCTTGTTGTTTCCGATGGGCATGCCAAATTTAGAGGTAGGACAAATTCTAAATTCCATTCCCACAGGCTTTAATATGTTATGTAAGAAGCCTACAGAGTGGGACAAACTTTACACAGTAGATGCCAATGCACCAATTAAAAATAAATAAACAAGGTTGGTGTAGATTAATTTTTGGTTAATTGGCCTATTAGAGTAGGAGTGTCTCATAGAGTGGAGAGTGAGAGAACACAGTGTTTAAACACTCCAGCAGCACTGCTGTGCTGATCCATTTGTTCCAGCACAACACACACTAACACAGTACCACCAATGTCAGTGTAACTGCAGGGGTCCTGACAAAGTATGCAGAGAAATAGTTGGACTATAAAACTTAAAAAAGATGGACTTTTAAAACTACCAAAAAGCTATTGACAATTCCCTAATCATTTTCCTTCCAATACTGGTCTACAATGAGGAATCAAATAGTTCCCTTTAGCCTACTGACCTTGTGTTCTTTACACATTCCCCAAGAAACCACCTTTGTCAGAGCGTGATTCTCTTCTGTAATGTTGACAGGAATCTCCTGTAAGACATTGAGAATGACAAGTGATAAGGTTTAACCCCATTAGCCAGGCCTTTGCTTGGTCTTGTCTCTAAGCATCTGTGGTTATGGATTACATTACACTTCCATAGATTTATCACTTTGTCCATCCTGTGACACTAACATTTGTCAGTGCATTTCTGCACCATATCTTGACCTCTTCCTTGAACAAATACTGAATCATTGGCCATTAGAGTCTTTTATGCAACACTCAATGAGACATTTCAAAAGCAGAGGCATAATGTCCATGGGTGTGTTAGTATCACTGACCCCACCCTTGTGTAACCAATGTGTGTTCAGTTGCTCCTCCAATGGCAGCTATGTGGCAACGGGTGAGCACTACAGTCCACATTAAGTGAAGGCTTCATAAAGCCTTCTGGGAAGGACTTTGTACATTTTTCCCTTATGCAACAGCAATGCATTAAATAGACAAAAGAATTGGGACACTTGCTCATTCACTGTTTCTTCTGAAATCAATGGAATAAAAAGCAAATTATCCTGCATTTGTTGGAGTAACTGTCTCTACTGTCCAGGAAAGACTTTCTACTGGATCTTGAAGCATTGCTGTGAGGACCTGATTGCATTCAGCCATGAAAGTGTTATTGGGGTCAGGATGTTGGATGATCACCAACTCATCTGCATCTCATTCCAAAAGTACTGGATGGAGCTCCATCATTTCAGAGATGTGGATTATTGGATAGTGGGTGCCAGATGGATTTTATTGGCATTTAATATTCCTTGATCCACAGTATCACATGTGTACTGGAAATATGTCAACTTGGGTCTGATGGCATGCTGCATTGTACTGCTGTAATATCCTACCATTGTGGGGGTACATGACGGTCAAATGGTGGATGGTCACCAAGCAGTGAAACATATCAATCAAATTTACTTGTGCTTACAATTAAAAAACATTGTACATCTCAGAAATCCTGTTAGTAATTGATCATTCAGAGTATTTTTCTAGGTGAAATTGCAAGTATTTTGTAGAGTTATAACTAGATTTACAAGAATATTGATAATTATAACTTTATTTGGCCCAAACAAAATGAAAAACAACCTGAAAGTCCTTTATTATTTTAATTATTTATGCATGTATCAGTATTATCCTGTCTCAGGACTTTTATTCTGAAATTTGAACAATTTGTGCAAAAAAAAAGAGCAAACAGCCCTTCCTTTCTTGCATTCCTCTGTAATCAAATATCTGGGATTACAGAACATATCATCAGCCCTGTCCCCTCTCACTGAACAGTCAGAGTCTGCATGCAATTTGAGCATGTACATGTGGACAAAGCTGTAAACATGCACTAAAAGCTGCTTTGGCATTTGGCAGATAGAGCCTAGAAAACTGCCCAGAGGTTGATATTCAAAGAATTCAAATGCATTAAATATAGTAATGTCTTGAATGCCTTTTCTCCATTTGACAGATTGTCCTATTTTATTAAAATGGTTAATGCAGTTTTAAACATTCTCTTCTCTGGTGGCCTAACACTTTCAAACACTACCATCTTTTGAGACTCTATTCACTTCATGACAGTTTTACTAAGTGCTACTCATTAGCCCTCCTCATTCCACTATTTCCTTCTGTCTTTATCTGAACTGAGCTCAGAGGTAAAGACTTGGCTCCCGTGTTCGTTCCTTGGTGAGAAAACAGGGAGAAGCTTTGTGTTAGGGAGGATAAGAGAGGGAATACACTAGATTTGCCTGTGACAGCTGAGCATGCGGGGGTCCTGGGGGAAGAATGGCCTCTCCTCTGAAGTTTTGTGAGTGAGGAGCTAAGGGACAAAGCCATGACCTTCGGGGTTAGTCCATGCTGGGCCTTCTGTGTCTTTGTGGTGCTAATAGTGTGGCTACTCTTGGACAAGAGGAAGAGTGGGAAGGAGAGAAGAAGAAAAGAAACAGTCCACATGCAGTGCTACTCTGCTGATCATTTTCTTGTGGCTTAATTTAGTGAGTTAATATTGATTTAAAACCTTAATATTGGACTTGTTAAAATTGTAAAAAAAAAACAAAAACAAATTATGCATACATATATATATATGTATATATATATATATATACACACACATATATATATATATATATATATATATATATATATATATATATATATATATATATATATATGCATAATGTTGTAATAAGTAAAATATATTTTGAATATGTATTTATTGAAGTTAAATTTGTTATTTATTTAATAGAATGCATGTATTATATTTGGAAAGCATTAAAATATTTTATCAAAGAACACATTTAGTTTTAATTCTTTTATATTTGTAATGTTTTAAACAGTTAAATGTGTATTATTGAAAACTGAGATGTTGATGTGTTTGTTATTAAATTGAGAAAATTCCCATGTTTAATTGTATTTCATGGATGCTCATTTCCAACCCTAACAATCACAGTAAGTCAAAATTATTGAGATAAGATGAGATAGATAGGCCAAAATAATGAGACATTAAGTCATCACAATAAGATATTAAGTCCTAATGAGGTAATTTGCCACAATGATGAGATAGTAAGTACAAGTTATGAGATAGTAAGTCATGATACTGACTTAAGTCATAATTATGGTATTACAATTAAAAATATCAGATAGTAGGTCATGGTAATGAGACATTATTTCACCACAATTAGATATTCATAATTGCAAAATAGTCATAAGAATGAGATAGTAAGTCATAATTATGGCATATGAGATAATAGTTAAAAATATGATTTAATAGGCCATAGTAGTGAGACATTATTTCACCACGAGATACTAAGCCATAATTATAAGCTAGTCATAATAAATGAGATACATAATAATGTAAAAATAATGAGATACAATGATATAATTATTACGGAGTAAGTTATATTAATGAGATAGTAGGTCCTAATTATGACATAGTAAATTATAATAATGAGACAGTAAGTCATAATTATGACAATAAACTATAATATGAAATAGTCATTTCTATGACTTTGTAAATTATGAGAAAGTAGGTGATAATTATGACATAGTAAATTATAATAATGTGATAGTAAGTCATAATTATGACAGTAAATTATGAGATCGTAGGTCAGAATTATGACACTACTAAACAGTTCTGAATGAGTTTGACACAACAGTTTGTGAACGTTGTTCTGTTTGTTGTTAAACTGGGTCATTCTTGTGCTTGATATGAACATAATCCCTTGTTTCTGGTGATAAATGTCTGTTCTGTGAACGTTGTTTTGTTTGTTATTAAATGCTCGTGTTCCATTGGTCAGGCTGTACGAACATCCGGGTCACTGCGCTCCTCTCCATTCAGAAGCCATCTTGGCCGCGGTTCAGGTTTGTGTGTCCGCTCCTCTGTCTGCGGGACCGGGACTGGGTTTGGACTCATGCTGCGGCTGGAACACGCTGAGGTTCTGTGGTTCGGGAGATTGCGCGGAGCCGCCGATGTGAAGGCGTGTGCGTGGGTGTGAGCGGGCTGTCTTCATTAAGTCGCTGTTGTGGCTGCGGAGGCAGAGGGCCGCGTTCACATGTGTTACAGTTTTCTCTGCTTGCCTCCGTAAATGCTTTCCAAAGGAGACCAGCTTCACACACACAGCCTCACTCGGGTCGACCTCGCTGAAGGACTATGTTTGCTCGCTGGCTGACGCTCGCACTCATCCGGGGAAGTTTGCTGGCAGGTACGATTCAGCCGTTCACCAAACACAAACAATATCGCAATGTTTTGCCCTCGTTTTTGAACGCCAGGCCTGTGTCTGATACAAAGTAAGGAATATATTAGTTGGCTTCGATGATATGAGTGAAATATCTTCTGTGGAAGCATCTAGGAACGTCAGAAATTGATGGTTGCTTGGTTGGTTAAAACCAGTGTTCTGTGGAATCGTGCTACCTAGCGATTATGTGCTATTGCGCATGCGCAGACCCTTATAATTTAGGAGTTTTTTTTAATTTTCACGCATTTTAAACGAGAACACTTTGGAAGTCTTAACGTTTCAAGGTGAAACACTGTTTTGCAGTAATAATAATTTAGGGGTTACTGCAATGACTAGGTTGACAGATATTTATAGTAATCTTTTAAATACGTGACAGTAGTCAAAAAGGAACCGTTTATTTTTATTATTTGTGTGTATCCGTATCATCCTGTTTCAGGACCTTTATTCTGAAATTTGAACGCTGTAAGGAAAGAGAGTGAACAACCCCTCCCTGCTCATTTTCATTTATAACCCAATATCTGCAGTCATTGGTGTGGATGAACAGAATATATGTGAATACATTGGGAATGCCATTGTTTCCCATGTTTTGTATTTTAATTAAGCGGTTTGGTAATTTTGAGTTTGGGTTGTTTCGCTTTGTTGTTTCGCTTGGGTGTTTGAGTCACCCAGAAGGGGCGACTGTGGAAATCATGTTTTTCAGTAGGCAACTAATGACTTCCAGGAGTATATCTTAGGGTGTATAGCTACATAAATGTATTTTCATATGTCAGTGCACAGTCTAGTTTAGACTAGACTAGTTTTGGGGGGCATTTTAATAGTTTGAAGTACTTATAAAAATAGAAATGTATTCATAGGAAACAGTCACATCTAAGGAGATCGTAGGCTACTCAGATTTCTTTCATTATATATTATGAATAGAATATTAACAAAATTGAAATATCTATATGAATTTGAGAAGGTAGATTTTTTTTTGGCTAATCCTAAGTGTTGGAGCTGAGAATACAAGAATTCTGATAAATAAATTCTTATAAATTCCCCTCTCACGGATCAGTCAGTGTCTGCATACAGCTTGTGCATGTACACATGGACAGAGCAGTAAGCATGCACTGGAAGCTCCTTTAGCATTTAAACTGGGAATTATTTCAGACAGTGGTTATATATGGTATATCTTGTAGTTTGTGATGTGTATCATGTCTGTAGGTTACTCTGATCCTGAGTTATGCAGCCTAAAAAAACCAGCATGTAACTGCCCATATATTGCAACTCTCGGTTGTAAGAGTTGATAAGGCCTTCACCGCTGTTGAGTTGAATGATTCAGCCTGTTCAGTTTGGTTTCATAATTAATCAGTTGTTTTATCTTATTGCCGAACACAGCAGACACATTGTTTCTGTAATCCCTTAATCATATGGTTGGCAATTGACCCTAAACACTGCCTTTTTTCTTGCATGTGTGTGTGTGTGTGTGTGTGTGTGTGTGTGTGTGTGTGTGTGTGTGTGTGTGTGTGAATGAGATTGGGGAAATCCCTTCATAACAAAAGCATTTCTGACGCCCTGTTCAGCAGCAGCTCCCCTGTCAGATGGGATGTGGTGAGGTAATCTGGATCAGAGGGCTGTAATGTGTAGGACTCCACAGGGGGTCTGAACCCCCTACACCCTCTCTCTCTGTATAGCATGTGAGAAGGAGTAAAATATTGGAAAGCATGACGGTCATGCCCTGTGGCTGATTATGTAATTTGCACTTACCATATATGATCTGTAGCTGTAATGAGATGGTGGTGCATGAGTAGAGTATGTGTGTATGATATTCCCTTGTTAAAACTGATGGCCGCGATGATGCATTTTGTGTGTAAACATTTCAGAACTGCACAGACTGGAGTGGGGCATCTGAAAGAAAAAAAATATATAAGAAAAAAATCAAAATACGAAAATGGAAAATTTGAAACAGTTTGATTAGGGGTTTAAGCTGATAGCTGCCTTTTTACACTGTAGACACGTATACAATGGTTTGCCCACTGCTCAGGGGATGTGTGCTCACTTTCCCATAGTATGTATGTGTGCTTTTTCATTGTGTGGATGGGTTAAATGTGAAAGACAGCTTCCCCTGTGTAGATCTATATTCACGTTGTCTAAAAGTTAAAATAACACAAATTAGAGAACCAACCAGCATATATGGATAGACTGGCGATCAGGGTAAAAATTGTGTTGTAGTTTTGCTCAGAAGGTGTTTTGAGTGACAGCACACATGCATGTGCAGCTGTAAAACCGTCCACACTAATCGGGCTGTCCACAGTCTTCCCTTCAAGAAGTGTAAGTGTGTGTGTGTGTGTGTGTGTGTGTGTGTGTGGGGTGGGGGTAGTGTTGGATAAATTACCACTTTTGGGGGATGGGCAACTCTGAACTATACATGGGACTTAAAGAAGCAAGCTTATTTTTTTTAGGTATAAAAGTAAATGATTGGCTGAACTGGATGTTTTGCATCACTGATATATTGGCTTAACATCATGTTCTCAAGCATTTAGTTTAATGCTGCCTCCTATAGTGACCCACCCGATGTAAACATGATCCGTGACCCAGTTCTGTGTCTGTGTCTGTATACATGTGGGGATGATCAGAGGCTTCCTTACTCCTCACTCACATCTGACTTTAATTGTGGTCTTTAAAGAGCTCCTTATTGATATTCTAGGCAGCTTTTTGTAACTCAAACCTGAAGGGTTGTACATGTTGAGCATGTGTGCTTGTTGTTTTACGGCCTGTGTGGATTTAATGACTTGTTAAACAACCCTTGGGGTTTCATTGAAAGGGGTCTTGATGTTTTAGCAGCCCTTCAATAAGGGATGAAGGATAGTTAGTGTTTTATTGTACTGTTAAAGGAATTGCCACAGTAAACATAGATTTGATGGATGTCTTGCAACACTCTGTGTACGTGATGAAATAAACTTCAAATGATCTTTGATAGAATGTACTTAAATATTAAATTGTGTTGTATTCCTATTTCCACAATTTCTGAAGCAACAACAATTGCCTTGCAATCATATTTGATGTATAAATAGTAAGTACATGACTTTATTTGGGTGAAAAATGCTAAAGTGATTACAGGCCAATTTACCACCGTGATTTCCCCTTTCTGGAAGACTTGTTGGGGGAAAAAAAAGCTCAGCTTTGCTTTCATTGGCCTGTTTATGGCAAACTTATAGAATCTGTGAAAAGGTAAACATTGCATACCTGACATCTGGGTAAATAAATTTAGCATGTGCATTAAGTACAGCTTTGGGGAATTTTAACGTTCAATAATTATTTAAATTGTTGTTGCTAAGGTACTACTGCTCTTCAGATGTAGACCACTGAACCTAAGTTGAGGGCTGTTTACAGACCTGATTTCTGGCCCTGTTTGCAGGCATTCCTATTTGCAAGCTGACACTAAAAGCAAAAGGTCCTTTCTCTGATTCTATGGGTTTAGAGAAAAAGTTTGAGGTGTCTGCAGCACGAGTTTGGTCCAACTGAATTTTCTAATAATTTCATACACATTTTAGTAAACTCTACTGACCACATATCACTTTCTAGTTCTAGAATTACATACAATTCATCTGTTTCTCTGCATACTGTCTGAACCTCCTTTCGCCCTGATCTTTAATGGTCAAGACTCCATAGGACTACCATAGAGCAGATATTATGTAGGTGGTGGGTCATTCTCAGCACTGCAGTGACACTGACATGGTGGTGGTGTGTTGGTGTGTGTTGCACTGGTTCAAGTGGCTCAGACACAGCAGTGCTGCTGGAGTGTTTAAAAACTGTCCATTCACTGTCCACTCTATTAGACACTCCTAGCTAGTTGCTCCACCTTTTAGATGTAAAGTCAGAGACAGAAGCTCATCTGTTTTTGCACAGTTTGAGTTGGTCCATCTCTACTCCATCAGTGCTAACAGGATGCTGTTGGTTAGACGTTTCTGTTTGACTGACTATTTTCATTCAAGCACTGACTGTGAGGAGTTTAAACAATCCATCAGCATTGCTGTGTCCGAGTTCCATGAGAAGGTAACACACTACCTGCATGTCAGTGTTACTGCATTGTTGAGTGATTCACCACCCACAGAATACCTACTCTGTGGTGGTCCTGTAAACAGAGAAACACATGAACTACAGTCTGAAATTACACAACTACAAACTGCTCCTTTATGGTAAGAGGAGCTGATATAATCCCCAGTGAGTGTAGAAACAAGGAGGGGGTCATAATGTTGTGGTTGATTGTTGTATATTGTTCATTTAAATATCGTGATTCTAATGTCGGTCGTCTTTCTCATTGTCCAGCAGGTCCTGGGCAAGCCGAGGTAGGCACCAGGGAGTGTGTGTATTACAACGATAACTGGCGGGCGGAGAGGACCAATCAGAGCGGCTATGAGCGGTGCGAGGGAGAGAAGGATAAGCGGCAGCACTGTTACGCCTCCTGGCTCAACACTTCCGGCACTATCCACCTCGTCAAAAAGGGGTGTTGGCTTGATGACTTCAACTGTTATGACAGGTGAGTGAGCTGGAGGAGAATCGTGGTGGTGGTGTGCTTTGTGTCTGCTGTGTATATCTTGACCTGTACATCTGAGCCATGGTACTTTAATTGGACATGAGATGGTCAACAGAGCTGGGCATTTCAGGTCTAGCAAGTCAAAAGCCACCCCAGGATTTTGTTGCAACCGTCAGAAATGCCCACCTCTGATGGTCAGTCAACTCATTAACTGTTCTTGTTTGTCCTCTAATGGTGTGTACATGTCTTTCTGTGTATTCCATGAATGTGTGTGAGCAGACAGGAGTGTATTGCCACAGAGGAGAGCCCTCAGGTCTTTTTCTGCTGCTGTGAGGGAAATTACTGCAATGAGAGATTCACACACCTGCCTGAGAACATCGCTCCTGCAGGTGAGAACAGATACCGGTGAACATGCATGCAAACCCCACTGATCAGCAAAAGGGGGGTATGGCTAATGTCACCGACAAAAAGATAAAGAGGCTGTTTGCACTTTTTCTTTGCTCACGCACTGTTCAAATTTCAGAACAAAACTCCAAGAAGGGAAAATACAGGTACATACATGAATAACTGAAATGATAAATAACACTCAGCTTGTTTTTAGTTTATTTGGACTACTGTCAAGTATTTAAAAGAACTTTATTATTGCATTTTCAGCTCATTTCCAACAGGAGTTCCTGGGATGTAAAGTGTTGTTTTTTTGTCACAGATTTGTTGTAGGATAAAGTAAAATTTGATCAAAACATGATCAAATACATACAAATTTCTCAATTCTCTTCATACACATACACATCTCAAATGAAGACAAATCTGAGACGGCTAGGATCTCCTGAAAATAATATCTGATATGTGTAACTGGGTCCTATAAATACATTTCTAATATTTTGGTGAACAAAAGTACAAAAACATCCCACAAAATTGGCCTAGAGTGTTAAAGAATAAATGTCTTGTGTATTTTGGCAGTTTACTACCTTATAACCAAATTTTAAATATTGCTATAATTTCACTTTCTGTGTTGCTGCAGTAAAAATCCAGCCCCCGCCAGCAGGTCCGACTCTCCTGGGTGTGCTTGTGTATTCTCTCCTCCCGCTGGTCGTGCTCTCTCTGGCTCTGGTGCTTGCCTGCTGGACCTACCACCAGCGCAAACCACCCTACGGCCATGTGGACATCAGCCAGGTAGGAGAGCATCATAGCATAAATTTTGCCTGCCCTTCAGTCTTCCCACTCTTCCACTAATGTGGAGGTTTGGAAAATACCAATGTTAGAAGCTACATGCACAGTCCTGAGCTCAAAGCACAAAGGTGTAATTTTTTAAACATTAGAACATTAATTCTATTCATCATTTCATGTCTCCCTTGGTAAAACATTGCACACTTCACACATTCTTTGCTTGCTCTGTTAGGATGTGGGTGCTCCACCCCCATCTCCTCTGGTGGGTCTAAAGCCACTGCAGTTGCTGGAGCTGAAAGCCAGGGGCCGCTTTGGGTGCGTGTGGAAAGCCCAGCTACTAAGTGAATATGTGGCAGTCAAGATCTTCCCTGTTCAGGTCAGTTTTTAAAAGTCTTTCATATTTTGATTCTAACCTCTCCAGTACGTTCTTATCAGCACTGTCATATCCAAATTCATTTCATAACGAATGGAAGTTATATTGAATAAAATCTTACAAAAAGCACTTGAATGTGGTTTATTTATTTATTTTTAATTTATATTTGTATTTACAGGATAAGCAGTCGTGGCAGAATGAAAGAGATATTTACCTGACCGAAGGATTGAGACATGAGAACCTGCTTCGATACATTTCTGCTGAGAAACGAGGAACCAACCTACAGATGGAGCTCTGGCTCATTACAGAGTTCCATGAGAGGGTAAGCCATTCATTCATTTATTGTTTTAGGAACTGTTGCAATCTGTTGCGAAAGTGAACGCTACACTTTGAGCATAGCACGGTGGCTTTTAGAAAGATAGATTATATACTTTATTGATCCTGAAGGAAATTGAGGCAAAAGATGAGAACCTGGGGTTTTGTCTTGTTTTTTTTTTCTGTATTATCTGTATTTTCTCTTTCATTGGCAGTTAAGACATGTTTTCATGTGTGTCCATTTTGCAGGGGTCCCTGACGGATTTCCTGAAGGGCAATGTAGTGAGCTGGGCTGAGTTGTGCCTCATTGCTGAGAGCATGGCTAGAGGCTTGGCCTACTTACACGAGGATCTGTCCTACAGACTGGAGGGACCTAAACCTGCAATTGCGCACAGGTGCCCACCAGAACTCTTTCTGTGCTGCTAATTTAATACATTTCCAATAGTCTGAATTTTTACTCAGTCAGCATCCAATGTTCAACAGTGCTGGTTTAGAATCTACAGTGGCATGCAGACTTTTGGGCACCGCTGAGATGATCTCCAAAAGGCATCAAATTAAAGATGACCCTTGTCATCTTTTACATTTTCAACATATCAAAAAAATGAAAAGTGTTCAGACCAGGGGCCTGTGAGGGCCAAGGTAAAACCTTCAGATTGCCCCTTTAGGGGTAGTGTATTGTGGATTTTGAGGTGTGTTTATAATCATTATCCATTTGTACAATCCACCCTCTTCAGTTTCAGCTTTTATTTACAGATATTATGTTTGCTTCCAAGATTTGCAGGTAATTCATTGAATCCATTCTTCCATCTGCCTGTGAAATGTCCCCTGTGCCATTGGTTGCAACACAACTAAAGGCATTATTAATCCGTCCCAGAGCTGAACAGTTGGAGAGGTGTTATTTTCATTAAATTCTGTTCCCTTTTTTCTCCAAACATACCTTTTGCTCATTGTGGCCAAAGAGTTTTTAACTTCATCGGTCTACAAGACTTTCCAAAATGCATCAGGATTTATTTTGATGACTCCTCCATGAAGGCCATGATTTTGTAGATGTTGCTGAACTGTAGAACAATGTACCACATCTCCAGGGTCTGCTAAGTCTTTAGAGGTCAAGCAGGGGTTCTGATTTGCCCTTCTAGCAATCTTATGAGCAGTTGTCTCTGAATTTTTTTTTCTTGGTCTTCCAGACCTTATCTTGACATCTGCTGTTCCTGCTAACTGTCTTTCTTAATTACATTCCAAACAAAGGAAATGGCAACCTGAAAATGCTTTGCTATTTTCTTAAAGCCTTCTACTGCTTTGTGGGCCTCAGCTATCTTTGTTTCAGAGAGCTAGGCAGCTATATAGAAGTACCCATGGCTGCTGTTTGGGACAAGGTATATGCATACACGATTGTAAACAAGCCATAAGCCTAACAGGCTAATTATGGTCTGAGACCTTGGTCATGAGTGCTCAAATCTACTACTGTTCCCTTATTGTTGCTAGGTACTCCTTTCCTTTTTCACTCTACAATTGTGCAAAACCAAAATAATACACTTGTATTGCATAAATGTTGAGTGCTTTTCATCTGTAACTGTTGGAGATCATTTTGTATTCAGCTTGCTTTACAGTCATTTTGACCAGAGGTGCCCAAATATTTGTATACCACTGTATGCACTTGTGTGGCTTCTGGGTCTGAGTGTGACCTCTACTCTTCATCTGCAGGGACTTTAAGAGTAAGAATGTGCTGCTCAGAACAGATTTGACTGCTGTGATTGGAGACTTTGGTCTAGCTGTGCGTTTTGAGCCGGGGAAGCCACCAGGAGATACTCATGGCCAGGTAAAACTGCAGCAAGTACCACAAGTTACCACAGCGCTTGGTCACTATAGGGTACTGTACACAAGATAATCGCCATGCATTGCCTTCATAGTATAATCTATGAATATGAACATTTTCAAGCCTTTGTGTTTTTATTTCTTAGCTTGGATCCGTAGTAAACAAGGCAACTAAGTGAATGCCTAGATTTTCTGTACATTACCATCTAGAAACAACCTACTAGTTGAACATCTCTTGCCATGTCTCTGCCCTACTGCAGGTCGGAACTAGGCGCTACATGGCTCCAGAGGTGCTGGAGGGGGCCATTAACTTTCACAGGGATGCGTTCCTGAGAATAGATATGTATGCTCTGGGCCTGGTGCTCTGGGAGCTGCTGTCTCGATGCACTGCTGCTGATGGTAAGTGCTTAGATCTTGGAAACGAAGCCAGGACACCCGTGGTCCTGAAAGTTTTGGCCATTCTGGGCTAGGGTTGCTGCAGTAAACTGACTTTAGGTATACCATATACATATTCTTCATATACTATGAATCCAGAGATGCTTCCAGGGGAACTTCCACCACTTTGGACAAAGGGCAGAAAAGAGTCTGGATGCTTGTCTTTAATGCATCTTGAGAGACGGTGGGTCAAGTCAAGCTGTACTCTTGGTATTGATCGGGTTTTAGCCATTGCCATCAAGTACCTATAGGCTGGTCCAGTTTTGGCTTTGTTAGGCCAGCATCTGAATCTGATTTTCAGCTACCGGAATGTAGTGAAGAGAACACAGTAGTGGAGTTACATGGCTGAACTTGGGAACGTTAAAGACAACACTGCTTTTTCGATCAGTTGAAGGGCCTGATGATACTCACAGGAAGGCCAGCTAGAAAGGAGCAGTAAAGTCTTGAAATGACGAGACTGATTGAGCACTTGAGCTCCAGTCTAGAGAGAAAAGGTGGAATTCTTCTGATGTTAAGGAGAAAACTGCATGACCAAGTCAGCAACATGAATTGATGATCACTCATCATCTACACTATTAACTACACCAAGGCTTTGTTGTTCTGGCTATGACGCAACCAGTGGTTCCAGGAATATGCAGCGGTTCAGTCTTGTTTACAACATTAAACTGAAGGTTTCAACAGAATGTAACTTACAAAGTAAATTCAGAGAATCAGCCTAACCCTTACTAGCAGAGGATGAATCAATGTAGACGAGTGCATGCACAGTATCCAGATAATAATGATTAGCTGATTATTAGCTTGATACAAAATGGTTCAAAAGGTTTCCATTTCATTTGCTTGGTGATCTGTGATGTTTACTCTCTTTTGGATGACGCTAACTTGTGGTTTCTGGTCTGTCCTCAGGGCCTGTGGATGAGTACCTGCTCCCTTTTGAAGAGGAGATTGGCCAACACCCGTCTCTGGAGGACCTGCAGGATGTGGTGGTTCATAAGAAGATGAGGCCCATCCTGAAAGACTGCTGGCTGAAACATCCGGTATGGATGTGGCGCAGTCATTCATTGTGCTTTTTTTTCCTTGTTGTTTTTCACATCAGGTGTAGAGATGATATGGGTGCAGTTATATTGAGAAGATTCTGCATGAGAACATGGCAACAAAAAAATAAACATGGGGTTAATGAAAGCGTGTACAGTGCCTTAAAGTATTCATAACCCTTGAACCTTTCCATCTTGTTTCACATTACACCCACACATTTAAATGTATTGGGATTTTATGTGATGGACAAACACAAAGTAGCAAGTCATTGAAAAGAAAAGAAAAGAAACTGACACACATTTATAATTAATACAAATGTAGAAAGTGTGGCATGTATATGTATTCAGCCTCCCGCAGTCGATTCTTTGTATGTCTACCTTTGGCTGCAATTACAGCTGCAAGTGTTTTGGGGTATGTCTCTACCAGCTTTGCACATCTAGAGGCTGATTTTTTTTTTTTTTTTTTTTTTTTTTTTTTTTTTTTTTTTTTTTTTTGCTGATTCTTCTTTGCAAAATAGTTCAAACTCAATCAGATTGGATGGACAACACCTGCAACAGCAATTTAAGTCTTGCAACAGATTGTCAATGGGATTTAGGTCTGCACTTTTACTGGACCATTCTAACACATGAATATGCTTTGATTTAAACTATTGCATTGAAGCTCTGGCTGTATGTTTACGGTCATTGTCCAGCTGAAAGGTGAACCTCTGCCCCAGTCTCAAGTCTTTTGCAGCCTCTAACTGGTTTTCTTCTTGGATTGCCCTGTTTTTAACTCTATCCATCTTTCCGTGAACTCTGACCAGCTTCCCTTTCCCTGCTGAATAAAATCATCCCCATAGTGTGGTGTTATGACTACGTTTTACAGTGTTCAGAATGGTGTGCAATGTTAGTTTTCTGCTACATGCATAGAGTTTTTTTGCATTTAGGCTAGAAAGTTAATGGCCTGGTGTCTAGGGAACCATCCTTGTGACTGGAATGTTGCTGGTTTGAATCCCTGAACTGGCAGGGTATGACTGAAGTGCCCTGGCGTAAGGCACTTAACTCCCCAGATGCTGTGGATAGGGTTTCATCTTCATATAACCATCCACGTTTGCTGTGTCCCCTACGTGACTTGTGGCAAACTGCAAATGGGACTTCTGATGGCTTGTTTACAAACATGGCTTTCCTCTTGCCAAACTTTCATAAAGGCCATATTTGTGTAGTACATGACCTATAGTGGTCCTGTGGACAGATTCTCTGTGGATCTCTGCAGCTCTTCCAGAGTGACCATGTTCTCTGTTTAGATCTCTAATTAGATGATTTCTGAAGGCAGTTGGTCACACTGGATTTTATATAGGGGTGTCAAAGTACAGGGGACCGAAGCCTGAATACAAATGCACACCACACTTTTCAGATGATTATTTATTAGAAAATTTGAAAAACATGTATCATTTTCTTTTCACTTCACAATTAATTATTTTGTGTTGGTCCATCGTATAAAATACTTGTTAAAATGAGTTATTTTTAATTGATGCACTAATCATATACTATAATGTTAAATCTATTCAGGACAGATTTGCTACAGGATTTGATTGGACACTCCTCCACCCCCCACGTGTATCTTATTCCAGTGTTATCTGCAGATATTGACAGTAAATGCTGAGGCCTATAGATACTGATATGCCATTTATAGCTATCATATGCTTCACATTACAGTTCCACATAACCTTCACTGTCTGACATTGTTCTTCTGGTTTATTTTCTCTCTCTCTCTGTGTCGGTTCAGGGTTTGGCTCAACTGTGTGAGACAGTGGAAGAGTGCTGGGACCACGATGCAGAGGCTCGTCTGTCTGCAGGCTGTGTGGAGGAGCGTATTGCGACCATCGCCAGAGCGACCAACACCATCAACACTTCTACCTCTGAGTGCCTGGTCTCCATGGTAACCTCAGACAGTGACTCAGAATTGCCACCCAAAGAGTCCAGCACTTGACTCTCAGCCACTGAGCCAGGAAACTGGACCACTGCACCACGGTTCTGTTTCCATAATGCCTGGATGGCTCTTCAAACCTCTCCAGTAATAATATTGATGATGTTGATGATAATGTGAACTCTGCTGCTCTCCTGATCTTCATGGATTTTTTTTGTTTTTAAGGACATGATCAGTTTTTCCAGCCTCACACTACCTGTCTACTGTATTCCTCGATCTGGAAAGCACAAAAAACACAACAGGAAAGCCGACACCTCAAAGGGCATTCAGGTGACCACGTTGAAGTGCTGTAGCATTAGCACACGTTACCTCATCTTTGTTTTTTCTTCTTTTTTCATTTTCTAATTTTTTTTTTGTGGTTTTATGACTTTTCTTCTAACTTTATCTGCCTTCACTCCACAAATACCTCCATCCGAGAGACTCCGCCTGTGAAAACCACATTCCTCACCCGTCTTGCGTATGCAGCGATGTTGGATTAGCCAGCAATGAAATTGGAAGGGGAAGCTAAAGACTGTTGCATAAAAACTGACCTTCCTGACCGTAGAGAGAGCGAAATAAAGCGAGAGTACATGCCTCTCTTTTTACTCAGTGATGTTTTTTATTTTATTTTATTTTTTTTAAGCATCAGAAGTGTTTAAAGATAAGAGTGGGATTTCAGAGACGTCCAGCATTTGTCTGAAACACTGGAATTGTAAGGCAGCGGGACTGTTTTGATTCTCTTCAGTGCATCAGCAGCTTAAACATTTTTGCCCTTTTTAACCTCTCTGATACTACTTTACTTCATCAGGCTAATTTCAACCGTATATATATATATATTCATATTCTGTGTTGGAATGCGACCATCTGTCTTTGAAATCGTAGGATTTCCTGGTCTTCAAATGGTGAATTGAACACAATTGGAGCATCTAAGGGTTGCAGAGATGTTTGTGGCACAGTAGAAAATGCTGTTGTGTTTTTAGAATAGTGGCTACACTCAATATGTAAAGCTGCTTTAGATGGTTCCTTGAATAATGCCCTAGAATAGGTGACCCCTGTCCTCTAATGCTGAATTTTTGCACGTTTTTATGGTTTTCCTTCTCAAGCGCACATAATTCAACTCACCTATTAAATGCCTTTTTTAGTAGGTCTGATAGAGCAGGAATATTGGGGAAAACTCCAGGACTCCGGGACTCCAGGAAAAGGGATAGTCTCTGCTGCCCTAGAAGAACCACTTTTGGTTTTGTAAGGACCGGGTTTATAATAGAGGTGGTCTTAAGAGGCCCTGTGGTGTAAAGGTTCCTCACGCTCACATCTCTATTCCAATCATGTTTTTTATGGAAAGCGGTTTGTTTATCTGTGGTACTATTCAAGGAACCAATTGAAGCACCTTCACTGCAAACATGATTAAGTAATGCCTACATGCACTATGTGGACAAAAGTATTTGGACACTTGCTTATTCATCATTTCTTCTGAAATTAAGGATATTAAGATGTTAGCCAGCTTTTGTAGGAATAACTGTTCTACTGTGAAGATTTTATTGCATGCAGCATTATTGAGGTCGGGACTATGGAGGGGTTTCATGCCCACCTCCCAACTCAGCCCAAAAATAATGGATGGTGCACCATCAATCCACATAAGGAACACTGTTCCACTGCACCATAGCTCAATGTTGGGGAGCTTTATACCCCTTTAACCCATGCCCGACATTAGGTGTGATGAGAAATAGGTACATCTACTCTAGAGAGTCCTATTCTATTGGTAGTACTTCTGTACAGTGACTAGACAAGCAGTGTGTCCACTTGCACGTCTGTGTAAGCAGTGGGCGTATTCCTTAGAAGGGGTGTCCACAAACATTTGGCCATATAGTGTATTGAGCCCAATAGGGCAGCTCTCAGAGCATGCAGGTGAATGGTTGGTTGGTGTGTTTTGTGGTCAGGTGCTATCTATATAATGAGCAATAGCATTGACACATCAGGATAAATGAGGGTGCTTTTGGTTGTGATCTGTTACACTACTCAGGTAAATGCTTTTTTGTGTGTGTGTGTGTGTGTGTGTGTGTGTGTGTGTGTGTGTGTGTGTGCGCGTGTGCGCGTTTAAGAATAGCTGTTAACCTCACAAGTGTCTCGTGAGTATAGCTCGCTTTTAATCTCACAGCTCTTAGCAATAGACCTCAACAGTAGGAATCTTCTCCGTGTGCTCAGATTTCATGTCTGTGGTATGCAATGACTTGTAGCAAAGACTGAATGTCCATCGAGCTGCTGTGTACTCAGTGAAGGCACTCTCATCCTCGCTGCTCCTTCAGATAGGGCCTGTTGTGTGGAATAAGGCAGTGGTCTTTGTACTGCTCCTTATGGACCCTCTAGAGTCTGGACAATCCACATTTTTCATGTGGACTATATATTGTGAGGCCTTGAGGACCTGTCTTTGCGAAGCCCTGGTCAGCTTGCTATGAATTGAGCAGTTATGAGTGGTAATTGATGTACATGCTCCACCCACAAACATGTTCTTACTCTTAGAAGTAAAAAAAGAAAAATAATTAAAACTTACAATGGTGTGTAAATTTTGGGCCACTCCAGGCTACAACTCCAAAGGTGGTGTGTTGGTCTTGTATTACCAGCTGTCATGGCAGATCAGTTTAATTGGGTGATTTGTCCTCTATCGCCCCCTTGAAGGTTCCTCAAATCAGATCTCCGGATTATTGTCCGTTATTTGCAATTGATCAGATTTGCATGTCTGTTCTTGGTTCCCCCACAAATCACTTTGGATATTGCATCTTGTGAGGGACGCAAAAGTCACTTGGAAATGTGATTTAAATGGCCAAACGACCACCTCCAAATGTGTTTTGTGGGGTTTTGTCCAGTGCTCACTGCAAATAATAATCTGGATACATTCTAGATAATTCTACAGCCAATAATTCTAGATGGAAGGCTGGAATAGCCATCTAGTTTTCCTGCTCTGTAGGCTTAATTATGAAAATATTCAGTGTGTTAGGCAGCTGCCTAGAGGAGCCCATGGCTGCTGATTGTTGAGAAAATGTTTGAGGTCTTAGGGTGTTTAAAAAGCTTTAAAAATTGGATCGCCCGGAGGGGTCCAAAAGTTTGCCTGGCACTCATGTTCTAACTTTTTACAAACACATTTTTTAACATAAAGCTTTATGAGACAAAGTATTGAGGTTCTTATTGTACGTTCGCCAGGGACGCCCAAACTCTCCACTACATTTGCAGGTTCAATACAATGGTCAAGATCTAGTTGGATTATAGTATTTAGTATCTTAAAAATAATTGTTGGCCTGGTTCAACTTTGTGGGTGGAGCATGAATGAGTCAGTTGAAACGAAGGAGACGCTGAGATCAGAAAGATAGAACAACTTCAACCTCATATATAAATTATAGTATACCACTCAGTTTATTCAACTGAATATTTTATTGTTTGTTTTGTGGTAGAAATGTAACTTAATGTATGGCTGCTTTTATATGATTGAGATTTCTTTATCTTTGATCTTTTTTATATAAGAAAGTGCTGTGATATTTTTTTTTCCCCCTAATATTTTGTGTGCTCATAATGTACTCAATGTAAAGACAAGAGGTCTGTGTTTCTGTGCATAATGAGTCGCCATGCAGTAGCAGTTATGTTTCCTCATGTTAGTTGTTGTTGTTATTGTTATTGTTACGTTACGTTACGATTCAATGAAAGGTGTGACCTACCTCATTTTAACCACTCTGGAATACTGGTGACCTCCCCCAACCTTTTGTTCCCTCTTTGATTGTGTTTGACTGGATTGTATTTGTGTTGTTTTATGTGTATTACAGTAGCATCATCCCTAAACTCTACCTGAGCCATTTCGATAAGCTTCGACTTGACTAAGATGTCGATTTCTACTGACTTCAGGGATTTGAATCCGAATTTAATGAGAATGAAGTACCACAGTTGTATGCAGGCTTGTGCCAAATTATTACAAGTATTATCTGACCTAGAAAGAGGTCCTCAGCTCTCTCGGTTGTCAAGGCAGTTGCATTTGATTTCTTGGCCACTGAATCAGAGTACACTCCTCCTCCTCCTCCTCCTCCTAGATAAGAAATACAGTATGATAAATGCTGAAGGCTTCACTATCATATCTAATAAAATGAATAAGGATTCTACACAAGGTGTGGATGTGTGGCTCTTTACGTTTGCGCTTTAAATAAATAATCTCCAACAATCCATTCACCGCAGAAGCAAACTGAAAGTCACCGAACGCTACAGCGTCCTTGAGAATTGTGTATTTGTTTTTTTTTGTTTTTTTTTTTGTTTTTTTTTCTCTGGATTTGTTGAATTTGTTGTTCATTGCTGCTTATGTAATTCTGTTGTCTTGCCCCGTCTTGGGTCATTTCAAATTATGTTTTTTGTTGCTACATTCAGTATTTCATTTCATTAAATGCGGCTTATTTCTAAAAACAGTCTGTGTGGTTGATTAGCTGTTGCGCAGCCCGTTTGTTTACTCTGTCTCTAAGGGTCGTTTTTAATACAGACTACAGTTTGCCTTACAGGAGTCTAATCCTCTTTGCTTCTGTGACTGTTTTGGCTTTTGTTTTCATTTTGGGCTGCTGTGTTTTGCTATTAGCAGTGTGTTTCAGATGTTCTTTTACAAATTCACAGACAGAGAATTGTCTGTTTTCAGTTATCATTTTTACTTACATATAGCAATGAAATTTTAAATGCATCCAGCAACTTACACTCATCATCAAAATAAATAATTGCAGTGAGAAGGAAGTGTGGGATTGTAGTGCTATTGGGAAGGAAGATAAAGGTTACCAAGAACATGATTCATAATTTAGACCAGTATGCCCTGTATTTATTGATATTATTGATTTATCGTTACCAGTGGGTTCTTGGTCACCTCCCTGAGTGACCAGCTCTATGAAGAGTCCTTGTGGTTCCAAACTTCTTCCACTTATGGATGATTCCTGTACTCTTCCCCAGATCTGTGTCTTAATACAATCCTGTCTCGGAGGTCTACAGACAATTTCTTAGACTTCATCGCTTGGTTTGTGCTCTGATATGCACTGTCTACTATGGGAGCTCATATAAACAGGTGTGTGCCTTTCTAAATCATGTCCTATCAACTGAAAGTAAAAGAGGTGTCCAATCAAGCTGTAGAAACATCTGAAGGATGATCAGAGGAAATAGCTCAATTTTGTTTGAGTGTTATGACAAAGGCTGTGAATACTTATGCATATATATGTTTTTATTTTTTAATTTAAGATTTCAAACAATCTTTTTTTTTTTTTTTTTTTTTACTTTGTCAATCTAAGGTATTGTGTGTAGGATTTTGATCATTTGAATCCATTTTAGAATAAGGCTGTAGCATAACAATGTGCAAAAGTGAAGCACTATGAACATGTGAATATGAATATCTGGATGCACTTCAGATCTCACCCCTTGACAGATGCAACCATAGATTAATATAATCAATATGTTTCCCTTCACCTCTCAGTGCTGCTAATATTATGGTCAGTGTATGATGGTAATGAAGAAATATTCTTACATTGTCTTTCATTAATTATATTATTGACCAGTTGGGACACAAATGACTGACGTTGTACCCAGCTAAAAATCCAGCTCTTGATTAACCTGGTTGAGGCCAGAAATGACCTTCTTCAGAACTGGTCTCTGCATAATTATTCCCAATATAGTTCATTTAGTTCTTCTATGTTTTTTTTTTTTTCTTTTTCAAATTTTAGAATAAAAGCCACTGTCAAACATTATGAACAACTCAAATATCCTTGTCAGTTCAATCAGTACAAATGACTCAGATTTTCAGCTGAAAAACACAAATTTCAACACTGTCAGTCACTTCATTCAGAGACGATGATGCTCTTGAGGTTTGAGTCATTGTCTTGCTGCATAGCCCAGTTTTACTTGAGCTTCAGATAATAGGCTCATATGGACTCATCCCCAACTCCCCAAATTATTCCAAAAGTACCGAATGGAGCACCAAGATTCCAGAGAACTTGGACCCACTGCTCTACAGCTCAGTCCTGGGGATTTTATATCCCTCTAGCCCATACCTGGCATTAGGCATGGTGTCAACATGTTCAGGTTTGTTAATCTGCTCTAGAAAGTCCTATGCTATTGTCAGTAGTACTTTACAGGGACTAGCTTAAAATAGCCAAGGGTTGTCCACAAACATTTGGACACAAAGTGTATCTATGTATACATTTGTTTAGTCACATTTGTCTAAAGGCTTTAAAGTTCCAGGCATAGGCTAATGTTCAACACATGAGGGCAGTATTGGCGTGGCCTGCAGCCGCACCAGAGGCCTGAGAGCTTAATGAAGAAATGTTCTGAATTTGGTTAATCCTCTGAGAGGTTAAAACCTTTTCAGGAGAGCACGTTCTTCTGCGCTGCTCTGTCAAAATGAATGCTGTGACCAAAAGGGTAATGCTTTTTCCAGCTTTCTTTTTCTGGATTCCTTTTCACAGCCACAACAAGAGAAACAGGAAGTTGTGGGGTGTTAATAAACATCTGACCCTGCTGAAACCAAAGATCACCAAAACTAATATTCCAGTACTTCCAGTTGCTTCTTCTCATTGACATGGGTCACATCCACATGTGGGTGGAGAGAGAGAGAGAGAGAGAGAGAGAGAGAGAGAGAGAGAGAGAGAGAGAGATTAACTGTGAGGATACCAAACACACTAAAAGTAATTGCACAGCACTTCCTCTCACCACACCATCTGCACAATGTTTGCCCACTATGACTAAGTAGTCTCTCTCTCTCTCTCTCTCTCTCTCTCTCTCTCTCTCTCTCTCTCTCCTTCTGAGATTGTGCAGTTTTTTTGTGAAAGCTCCATTTTACTCTTATTTGACTCTATCCTGCAGATAAACATGAACCTGTTGGCATCATGCCTAATGCCAGGTGTGAGCACCCCATCACCACAATTTACCTCTGCCATTCTTCTCCGTTTTCTAGCTGATCATATCAAAAAGGTCTAAATATGATCCATTTGAGAAGTGGACGGACATTGAATGTCATTTTGAGTCTGTCCGGGACCACCTGCTGTTACAGCTACAGCCTGCTCACTGTAAGAACATTTAGGCCAAAAAAAGAAATCCAATCAACTCAGAAAAGACTTCTCTGTATTCATGTATCAGTAGATGTATAATCAAACAAATATTAGAATAGAATAGAATAGAATAGAATAGAATAGAATAGAATAGAATAGAACTTTATTAATATGCCTTACAATTGTTGGGATCATATATTAATCATGCAGTTTGTAAAATCAAGGTAATCAAATAAGTGCAAATGTTTAGAACTGTGATCTTGGGCATGTGTCTGTCGTTATAACAATTGTATAAAGTGTGTGTGTGTGTGTGTGTGTGTGTGTGTGTGTGTGTGTGTGTGTGTGCATACAAGATGGGGGTGAAGGACAGAACAGTCTGTCCTTCTGTGTGTGTGTAACAAACCAACAAGTGTCAGCAAAGTAGCCAAGGATTATCTTTGTATGCAGGTGCAGAAGGTTGAGATGAGAAGTGTGAGTGCGAAAGCTCGAAACTAGTAGTGAAGAACAACTCCTGGGAAGAAGGAAGATGGGGTCAGATAGAGGGATTTGGGGGAAGAGCCAAAAGAGCACATCCAGGGCGTGACCTGAAACTTCGGAAGTATTAGAACTGAAGTTTGCTTTGTCATCTTAAGAGCTCTTTGGGTCTTTGTCCGAGGAGTTCTCCCAATATAATGGTGGAAATAAAACTTGTTACATTTTATGTCTGGTGATACGGGGTCATCTCTACATCAAAGAATACGCAGAAGTGGGTTAGAAAGGTTTGCTTCAGGTCCTTCCACAACATTCCAAAACATTAACTTTATTCTTCTTTAACCATTCTTTGGTAGAAAAAACGTGTGTGCTTAGGGCCATTGTCTTGTTGGATGATCCACATTCTCTTTCCACATTCAGCTCACAGAGCGATATCCTGACATTTTCCTTTAGAATTTGTTGGTGTCATTCAGAATTCAGTGTTCCATTAGTGATGGCAATGATAGGCCCAAACCATTATATTACCACCACCACATTTCACAGGTGGAATAGGGTTTTTATGCTGGAATGCAGTGTTTTTCTTTCAGCCACCAAAATGCTTTTCATTTAACCCAAAAAGATCTATCTTGGTCTCATCAATTCACCAAATACTGTTCCAGTAGTGTTTTGGCTTTTCCATGTGATCTTCAGCAAACTGCAGACAGGCAGGAATGTTCTTTTTGAAGAGCAGCAGCTATCTACTTACAACCATGTCATGCACACCATTGTTGTTCAATGTTCAGGTAATAAGGACACCAAACTCTTTGGAGATACACTTCAGGCATTGAGATGATCAGACTTTGATACCTTATCCACTCACAGACATGTAATATTGGATCACTTTTCTTAAAAATATTTTCGAGAACATGACTTACTGAAAGATTATTTATTGGAAAAGAATTAATTCAAGGTACTTTTGGGAATGTCACGTATCTGTCTTGCCCCTCTGGTCTCGTCTTTGTTTTGTTTATCTCCCCTCCTGCTTCGGAGCACATGTCCTGTCTCCGCCCATTCCCAGCTGTGTCTGATTGGAAACCCCGCCCCATCATTATCATGTTCCAGTCTTGTCTAATATTCTCCTGTGTATATAAGCAACCTTGTTCTCAGTCCGTCTTCATCAGTCTTCTTGTCTACATGTCTAGTCTGGTTGCCATGGTTATTGTTTATGTACCTTGTTCAATAAATCTTCAACCCAGCATGTACTGTCGCCTCCACCTACCTCTGTGAGTCCACGTGCGTTACAGGGAAACAGCCTTGATGCTTTTCTTTTTTTTTTCCTTTTTTTTGCAATTTTTTCCAATTTTTCACCCCTACTAATTTAGATATTCCAGTTACCCATCCCCCTAAGAAGCCTCCCACATTACATGCCCTGCTCTTGACACTAGCGGGGATGACTCCAAGTCACGTGCCGATAGCCTACCATCTCTTTTCGAACTACCGCCATTAGTATCGTTGCCGGGCAGCCATCGCGCTTGGAGGAGAACGCCGGATCGCCGGTTCTGACACAATGGACGGCAGGCGCCCGTGTCGACCAGCAGTGCAGTTGTGAGATGTGAGAGGAGCGCCATCTAACCAACCCCCCCACGAGGGAGAGCAAGCCAATTTCTCTCCCTCTGGACCCCGGCTGCTGATGGTGAGCAGCATGAACCTGGATTCGAACCAGCCACTCGGGGCCCTCTTTGATACTTTTCTTAAGATTTTCTAAACTACATATCTTCATGAACTTCAAAAACTGGATGAGCAAAAAGTAAGCCATCAAATCAAATTTGTCACATGACATTACACAGATGTGTGAGTGAAAAACGTATGTGCAGGTCCCTCAAAGTAGTAAAAACAGATGTATAAAAAGAGGTGCTGCTCTTTCTTCAGCACCGTGTGGTGTGTTCTGTCCATGTAAACACAAAGGAACTTGATGCTACTGATACTTAACACATTGGTGCAATTGATGGAGACAGGAGAGTGCTCTCTCACTCTCTCTCTCTTTCTCTTGCTCTCTCTCTCTCTCTCTCTCTCTCCTGATTCTTGAAATCCAATATCAGCTCCTCTACCAGCCTCTACAAGCACTTGCTTATAACTACGATCATAGCAACTGGTCACCAGTCATTTAATCAAGTGATGCTGGCTGTTTTTGGAACAGGAAACGATGGCGGCCAGTTTGAAGCATGTTGGTATGACTGAGAGGGAGAGAGGTGTTGAAAACATCTGCAAAGACTCCTGCTAACTGATCTGCACATGACCTGGAGTGCTATCTGGGCCAGTGGATTTGTTGGTGTTGACAAACATAAAGGATCAATGCACGTCATGTATAGAGCTACATTTGAGCCATGGCTTTTTATTAGGGTAAACACAAACTGTCTTTTGACACAACATCCTCCATGCACTTTTTGATGTATCCAGTGACCGAATCATTATATTCATCAATGCTGTTAGACAAATCACAGTTCTCCCAGTACACATGATCAAAACAGTCCTGGAGAACAGAGTCTGATTGGTCCAACCAGTGGTGAATGTCCTTGTTTGTGGGTGTCTTCCTCCATTTCTGGTTCAGTCTATAGGTGGGCAGGACCAGGGAGTAGAAGTGATCTGACTTGCCGAACAGAGGACATCATAAATGTTCTTGCCTCTGATCAAGGCTATGTGTCCTTGCTTGTGCTGCTAGGCTTACGTGAAGCATTTGATACAATAATTATCAAAAGCTACACTGAACAAGTCAGTTTTCAGCCTAGACTTTATAATTAAAACTGTGTCTGAGTCCCAAACCTTATCTGGAAGGTTATTCCAAAAGTTGTTTCCCCTACTGTAGTCTTCTGAATTCTGGGAACTAGTGGGAAGCCAGCACCCTGAGATCTGAGAGAGTCACTTGCCACACTGTGGTAATGTTTACATTCTTTGTTCTCCATAAACGTAAACATTAACTAATTACATTTCTCTACCTTTCCTGAATTAATAATGACCAACCGGCCCTGGCTGATGAAATGCTAACCTTGAGCTCCCCTGCCCCATCTGAGAAGAACCCTGAGCCCCCCGCCACCACTTCACACTGGCTGCCCACCTGCCAGCTACTGGATCTGGACTAGTTTCCCACCCTGCCCTGGACTAGTTACCGCCTGCTGTCACCAACTATATACAAAGGCCTTAATTAGTTGGTACTGTTACTGTTATTATGTCCACCATCAAACTACACCTGAGTATTAGAGCAGACCTGTGAGGGTCCAGTGTCCCCTAACTAACTATGTTTAAGTAGTTTGACCAGAGGAGGATGGGTCCCTCCTTGGGAGCCTGCTTTCTTCCTTCAGCTCTGAGGGAGTTTTTCCTTCCTTGTCCTTTGGTTTGCTTCCTTTATGTCTTCATCCTTTGTTTTCCTGTCTTGTTGTTCACCTTATTTTTGAATACTGTAAAGGTGCTCTGTGAAATCAGTTGTAAAATGTATAAAAACAATAGAAATATACAAATCCAGATTTGATTTGAAATCCCAGACGATAATGAACACTGTCTCCCAGTCTGTGGTTTCCTGTTTGTTGATTGCCTCGTGCAGATTTCCAAGCGCCAGTTCTGTGTGAGCCTGTGGGTTTATGTACACAGGGACAACTCCTGAAATCTCTATGGTATGCCAAACTGGTCTGCACAAGATGATCAGATATTCCAGGTACACGGAACAGAAAGACTCAATAAAGGTGAATGTTCCTCCAATTACACCAAGCATTGTTGATCTAAAAACATACCCATACCCAGTGATGCCAATACGACATCTCTATTAAAACTGAATGCAGTCAAAGATGAGAGAATAGAGCACTCGGAGCTCAGAACAGAGCGATTAAAAAAAGCAGCTGAAGCAGAGTCTTTATCATATTTCAGCAGGCCGGAAATACAGCCTCTTTCAGCCAGGGTCCTACTAAGCCTACAATGCTTTGCACCAACAGATGGGCTGTGTTAATTGCTGCTTTTTTATGGTGGATTATGCTTTTTATTTTCCCGGAAGGTTGCCCTGTTATTTCCAGCTATTTTTTTTCCCAGCGGTATTCCATTCCAATATATTCCCATTGTGTGTTTCAACATAGTGTAATGAAAAGGCCATTTTATATCGGATCACAGAGTAAAACATCTGAGAGAATCTCGTTCATGGATTAAAATGAGCTACAGTTTAAATACATGGACTTTTAAAGTGTCAGTTTGCTGAAGGTGAGAAATGAGTTGAGTTTAGTTTGTAGCTTTCAGCTTAAATGACGTGAGTCAGGAGCTCCTAAACAGGAGTCTACAGTGGGCTCTCTCTCTCTCTCTCTCTCTCTCTCTCTCTCTCTCTCTTTCTCTCTCTCTCTCCTTCTCTTTCTCGGCTGTTTTTTTTCTTTCTGAAATGAGTCTAATGGCTCTGAAGTGACTCTAGGGCTTAACCCGGCTTTTCTCTGTCACAGTCCTCATGACTTGAAACTAAATGAATATGCATTGCCCTCTCTCTCTCTCTCTCTCTCTCTCTCTCTCTCTCTCTCTCTCTCTCTCTCTCTCTCATTCCTACCTCTTTTACTTGCTCTCCCACGCTCACTCATTTTGTCAACCTCATTTTTCTCTTTTTTTCATTCCCACCTCCTCCTTCTTCAGACTTAATGAAAAACAGGCCCTTGGGGGAAAGTACAAATGTTGTGTACTTTTGTCTGCCAAGGTTTTGCTTTAACACCACCGTTTCTGCAAATTCAAAGTGCATCATTACTTTATTTTAGGGGTGCTGTACAGGACGACCTCTCAGACAGGAATGTAAACGACTACCAAATAGGAGCCAAGAAGAAAAATAAAAGATTAGGATCACCTGCACCTATAGAAAAAGATGCATGCAGGGAATGAAGAGCTAAACATACAAAGTGCTCTATGGCCTAAAAACCTAAAAGACATAAAAGACCTGAAAATGAGTATAATGTCACAAGCACAGGTCAAGATTCCCAACACACAATCACCCATTATAAACAAATTGCTTCAGTAATGGAAGCAATGGAAGTCCTTGGGTCCAGTTTTACTGTATAGCAACTGGTTTCTAATAAGAAACACTCTCACCAGGTTTGCAGGAGGACCATATGGAAAACGATGATGCTGAGGATTTGCTGAGGAACTAATCCAGTGGCAGGTGAAAGGTTGTCCAGAAAGTTCTAATTGAGGTTTTAAGTGGAATTCCACTGAGGTGAACAGTGGGTGTATAAAAAATTGCTTTGTCAATAAATTAAACAAGCAAGCATGAAGTAAGCATTGCATGCAAGCAACTGCATCAAATCCCCCCCTTTTTTTCATGATTTTCAAAAAAAGAAAATCATGAAACTGATTTATTATTTTAAAAGATAAAATAGTACCTACACCAGCATAAGAAACAAAAGTTTCCTTGTAAAGGAGAGAGATAAACAGAGCAGCAAGTGCATCCCTTGTCCAAACAACTCTCGCATACCTCCCCAACCTTTTATTCTTGTTCCTACCTGAGGGAAGCAATACACATCCTACCTCATCCTGAGGCTGGAGATGAAAGTGCACACAGCTACCATATGTACACAGATACAGATGAGGAAATAAGTATTTGATACACTGCCAATTTTGCAAGTTTTACAAAACATATTGTGGGATTTAGTAATTAAGTAATTAATTTGCATTGTATTGCATGAAATAAGTATTTGATCACCTACCAACCAGTAAGAATTCTGGTTCTTGCAGACCTGTTAGTTTTTCTGTAAGAAGGCCTCCTACTCTGCACTCATTACCCGTATAAAAGACAACTGTCTACACACTCAATCAATCATACCTCTCCCCCATGGCCAAGACCAAAGAGCTGTCTAAGGACACCAGAGACAAAATTGTAGACCTGCACAATGCTGGGATGGGCTACAGGACATGCAGCTTGGTGAAAAGGCAACAACTGTTGGTGCAATTATTAGAAAATGGAAGAAACACCAGATGACTGTCAATCTTCCGCAGTCTGGATCTCCATGCGAGGTCTCACTTTGTGGGGTAAGGATGATTCTGAAAAAGTTCTGAAATCAGCCCAGAACTGTTGTTGAGCCCTGGACCAATCTCTGGTCCTTCTGAAATTTGATTTGGGGTTTGCATCAAGCAGACTCTGGTTTCGCCTGCAGCAAGTGTAGAAGCTATCTGCTACTGGCGCAATGAGTGGAGTTGCAGAATTGGTTCATTTTGTCATTTGACTGTTTTAACAGTCCCTTGCAGCCCTGGGATCTCTTGTCTGAGAGGCTACCTTGTACAGCAGTCCAGCACCTAAAATAATGATCATCCACTTTGGAACTGCAGAAACAGTAGTGTTTAAGGAATGCTTTGGCAGACAATCAAACATTCACAACATTCATACTTTCATACCTTGTCCAAAAATATAGCTTTCTTTATTGACTCCCTGTTTAGATCCAAAACAATGATCCTGTCTGACAAAGCCAAAAATGGATCCGCCCCTCTTTACCTGATGGCAATGGTCAAAACCCAATCTAAACTTAGAGCCCTTTGTGATTTGAACCCGAAATATTCATACCTGATTTTGTACATTTTTAACTTTATATGACCAATGCAAAGTAGTAAGTCATTGTGAGTTTTCAAAAATGTCCTGAGTCAATACATTGTAGGACTATCTTTCATTGCATTTACAGTAGCCAGTCTTTTAGGGGATGTCTAATTTTTGCACATCTAGAGGCTGAAATATTTTCCCATTCTTCTTTACAAAATAGCTCAAGCTCTGTCAGATTGGATGGAGAGGATCTGTGAACATTTTCAAGTCTTGCCATAGATTCTCAATGGGATTTAGGTCTGTACTGGACCATTATAATACATGAATATGCTTTAATCTAAACCAGGGGTTCTTAACCTGGGGGTCACGACCACCCAGGGGGTCACAATGTACTTATAGGGGGGTTGCTACAAGTGCCATGAATCAGATTTAAGCACTAAACCTTTTCACACTGTATGATGTCTTGATGGAGTGTCTCACATGAAGGACATGGCTTGGCAAACCACTGTTTCTTAAAATAGAGCATTTATAGAATGTTTTCTTTCACTGAATCAAACTGACTCACTCGCCGTTCTGCTCGACTCTTCGATCTGAATCTTGATTCAGGTTCAGACATGCACACTGTGGCTCAGCACGTCATCCAGGCTGGATTAAAATGGAACGTTTTTTAAGAAGGTCTAAACCTTTCCATTGTGGTTCTTACTGTAGGTTTAGGGTCATTGTCCTACTGAAAGATGAACCTTCAACCCAGTCACAAAGTCAGGATTGCCCTGTATTTAGCTCCATCCATCTTCCCATCAATTCTAACCATCATCCCTGTCAGCATGATGCTGCCACCATCATGTTTCTCAGTGGAAAGCAGCATTCACAGCTTGGGACTTTTTTATATCCTACACCCCAGAGAGCAACGCATGCCACAAGGGGTATGAATACTTCAAATTGTCAGCTTGACCTACCATCCATTGTGGTGTTTTTCAGATTTTGGAGCATTTGGTATGTTTGAAAGCTGTTTTCATGCCTGCAAGCGTGGAAGTGTGTAATGTGTGGGTTTGCATAATTGGTTCATTTTGTTACATGACTGCTTCAACCTATGGCCTGACTAAAACCTGTTCCTCCAAAAATGTTGTTTGCATGTTGAAATGCACACAGGAAAGTTACATTCAAAGTGATGCAATTGATTGACAGCTCAAATGAAATGCTTCTGAGTGAAAGGAAACCAGCAGTAATGAGCTCCTCCCACAGTCCAGAGCACCCTACGACATATAGAAGAACTTCTCCTGGCTGTCGGAACAGCTTATTCTCAGGCATAGCATTGCATTTTCATTTTTGGAAGGTTTGCAGGTTTCTCCTGGTGAAGGATCTTGCAAATTGGGAAGCTGTGAAGAGTACAACAATCTACAGTACACAAAATAGTTGTGTACAGCTTGATGACACAAAAATGTCATCAAGCTGTGTATATCATAATTGACACCTGAATGGAACAGAGCTGAAACAGTTCTTGTATTGTGGAACCTGCAGGCAAATTTATTTCAGTTTTAACCAGAAGTGAGAGATTGCACACTATTGCTGTGGGAATAAATGTCATAAAGTGTGGGGTTGCAGTGCTATTGGGAAGGAACATAAATGTTATCAGTAACAATAAATGATTAAATATCTAGACTGATATGGGAAATATTTATTCAGCAACACATACAGAAATAGTGTCTCCGTATGGCATCGGGTATGACACAACATGCCAGATGTCTCTGATTGGAGTTGTACAGGTTCATAATGGTGTCCTGTGATAATCCATCCCATACAGCTTCAATATCCTCACTCATTTCTTGCAGATTTTGAAGTAGGGGTGGAGTGTCAATCAGGGATAGGTCTGGAGATGCAACTGGGCATGGAATAGTATCTGTCTTTAAGGCGAACTTATGAGATGGCAGCAGTAAGGGTATTAGATTTGTTCTGTTGGAATAGTGGAGTGTGTGTTCATAATTAGTTGGACCACTGGTTGCAGGACCTCATTAATGTACCTGTGGGCTGTCAAAATGTCTGTAATGAAGCTCAAAGGTGATTGTGTGACATGTGACATCAAACTGTTCATGTTGGTGTTGACCATGGTGCCATCATTGCCATTGGTTGATTCCTTCTGGGTGAAATATAATGTAAACATAATGTTAGAGATTCTGGATCCCAGAGTCCAAGTCGTGGGGACGTCTCGGGCACTCCCACATTACATAGTTTGTATATATTTCATGGAAACCTTTTTGCACACCATGTGCTCTACAGCTTAATTTCCACTTATGTTAGCATGCTTCATGGGTGACAGTGTATCAGAATGATAAAAAGAATAAGTCTGCGCCCATCACCCATCGCCCACTACCCAGATACGCAATCTATGGGCTATACATCATTTCCTGTCTGAGTAAAGCCCAGTGAAAGCTTTTGACCTCTCCACGGGTCACGCTCAGTGACCACCATGACTTCATGACACCATGATTTCACAGTAGAAGGTCAGTGTGAAGGAGTGGATTAACGAACACTGTCTTCTGCTGTTTCCTTTCTTTTCTCCTCTAAATCAAAGCTCAGCAGTATTTGGACTGTTTGCTGAGTTGCACAGGGCAGTAGCATGTGCATGTGCATTTTTGTAATTAGTAATAGTGCATTTTTAATCTCTCAAAATGTTTCCCATCTAGTGAGGTTTAATCCTGGCCACATGCTCAACTGCTTACACATCATATCAATTACCAAGAAGGATTTGTTTTTATCGTTTGTGGATTGTTCTGGCATTGAAAGCATGTGTATTGAAGCTAGTCTTGGGAAGTCCCAAGGACTTACTAAGAAATTGGACAGTCTGCGAAATGGAAAAAGCAAAGGCAGAGTGAGACTCAAATGGAGACGGACGTAAATAAAGAAATAAAGTGAATGCAAAGATGACAGCACAGAAAGAGAGCAGACAAACCATTTGTGGATTTCCAACAGAAAGGCCCTGACCACTAGGGTTTCTGTCATGTATGTGTGTCGAGTACGGAGAAAGAGAGAGCTGGGGAGAGGGAGAAGGATGTGTGTGTAATTAAAACAAGTGATTTTTTCCCTCTCTCTGCACTGGGATAATCCGTAAGGTCCAGCTGGTCACTGAGGGATTTGAGCACCCTCCGTTGGGCAGGAGAGGGGCAAGCTCTCCGGGAGCAGAGCCAAATTGGCTCCTTTTTCCAAAGCTCGCCCCCTTTTAAAAAAAAAAAAAAAAAAAAAGAGAGAGAGAGAGAGAGAGAGAGAGAGAGAGAGTTCATTTATAAACTCTGAAGCTGCTGGGAGCTGAATGTATTTCTACTGAAGAATGACTCCGTGATACGACTGTTTGCTGTGATACTATACGTAAATAATTATATAACAGATCTGCTATGAAGTGCAGTAAATGTGAACCAGGACCAACAGCCCACAGTAATTATTATCAAGCTTGTTGCCATGAATGCTGTATATGGATTGTAGCCTTGGATATGAATATACTGACAAGCCCAATCTGCAGTTTATTGCACTCTACATATTGTGTGAACCTTCAGATCAGTCCTGAGGATTAAGCCTTGATGATCTGGTTCCACTACAATAGTCATTCTGCTTGGGTCTCCCAGCTAACAGAGTATGTCTGGCAATGTTCCAGCATTCCCAGCATTAGTGTCACAGCCACAGGAAAGTTCTGAATAACAATGTATAATTAATAATAATAATAATAATAATAACAATAATAACAATAATAATAATAATAACAATAATAATAATAACAATAATAACAATAATAATAATAATAATTGTTTACATCACAACATTATTAGTGTCAGTTTCTTACACAGCATTCTGAAATAGACAAAAACTACGGAATTATGGAAATGTTAATACATTTCCCAATACATAGTCAAAGATGACTAATTTGGCATTTGTGTTGGACATAGATGAAATTTTACCTCTGCGTTTTTTCCATCCATGCAGTGAACACAGTCAGACAGTGTACCTGTGCTTAAAGTGCTGGGTAGCCTCTGCTGCAATGGCCGGGGAGCAGTCTTGGGACTTAGGTGCCCAGCTCAACAACACTTAACTCCCCAGGTGCTGTGAATAGGGCTGCCCACCCCTCCGGGGACTTGAACTCATTGCCCTTAGTGTGTGAATACACTTTTGTGTATGTGTGTATGTTTCACTGCATGTATGAGGACAAATTCCACTGTGTGTAGCATAGAACATAGATGTGCACATTAACGTTTTCTCAAATGTTAGAAGCTCATATGTGACATTAAACAAATAAATGTAAAAACAGCTATTGTAGAAACTAGCTATGCTTTAACAATTAAACAACATTGTTTAATCTTTTGCGGCTTATCAGTCCTTAGTAAATCCATTTGGCAACTATCACAGCTTGTGAACACTATTGTGTCAGCTAAGAGTCTTTCAGCTTTTCAGCTTCAGATTTTCACTTATTCTTCCTTGCTAAAGGCTTCTAATTTCATTTCTAGTTTAGATAGTTCTAGTTTAGGTTGGACAAGTATGAGGGACTTGGCCAGACCTTTAGCTTGTGCCTCTTGAAATCCATTGTGAATTTTTAGATGTACTAGTGGATCTCAAAACACATTGTGAAAAAGTTCATTTTTGTTCATAATTTCACTTAAACATTAAACTATGTGTTATAATTTATTAATTTCCTGTAAATTGGCATATTTCAAGCCTAATCTTGCTCTTAACTTGCTGAATATGTTTTTCCTGTACCAATGACATGTGGAAGAGCAACTAGCTGCAGTACATTTCAGCATGATCCCTCCAACCCCATGCTTAACAGTTGTTGAGGTGTTCTTTTCAGCCAATCTTTCTCCAAACATCTCAAATTTCCTGAGTGATAGGCAGTATTCAGGAAACTTTGAAATTTGCATCACCTGCAAAACTTTTTTAAGCACTAAGGGGCATTTTTTTTGTATAGGTGTGAAAATGATTGTATGCAAAACTATGTTTAGTTATACACTCATGTGATAATGTTAGGACACCATATGAACACCTTTAGCTTTTTACCATATTTAAACATATGGACATTCAATCTTCATTTTAACTATATTGAGAGATGGCAGTGATATATCTAAAAAAAAATGAAGCAATGACTTTAAAACTCATTTGTAAAACATAATAATTATTAGAAATGCATATTTCTTGTACACAAAAAGTTAGGATACCTGGTGCCCTAATGGCTGGTATGTCCTCCTTTCTCTGAAATAAGGTCACATACATATTTCCTATAACCGTCTCTGACACTGACTGGAAAAAAGATTTTCCCTCTCTTCTATTCTTACATTATATGATGTGTCAGTGTCAGTCTTTGTACAGAGGACCTTAATTTTAACTCAAGCCCCCTCTGATACAACAAAGCAGACATGACACTTCCACCCCCATGCTTCATGGTTGGTATGAGAGTCCTGTGCTCAAATGCAGTGTTTGATTTGTGACAAATATGTCAGCCATTACTGTACCCAAATAAATCAACTTTGGATTAATCTGTCCAAAGCACACTGTTCATGAAGTCCTGTTCATTTTTGTCTATTTGTTCTCTAGTTGTTGTCTAGGACTTCTTTACTCATCTTGAGGTCTGCTCTTGGTCTGCACTGTCAGTGGAGCGGCTGATTTCTAATTGTTCTAAGATCTTTTTATAGCCCTTCATCTGCGTCTACAGCTTTCTTTCTAAGGGCATCAGAAACATTCTTTGGATCTCCCCATTGTGACCCCATTCACTCCAGTAAGAGCAAATCAAAATAATGCCTGAGCTTTAAATAAGACAACTTCCTCTCTAATAATTCCTCTCTCAAAGTCCTCTCTAATAATGGTCTAATCATTAGCAGCTGATGTGCTACACCGGATTTTATTTTTTGGCCATTTACAGTGGATCCGGAAAGTATTCGCTGCAGTATTCCCAGCTTCACTTTTTCCACATTTTATGTTACAGCCATATACAAGATTCATTTTTAATCAAAATTCTACAAACAATACCCCACAATGACAAAGTGAGAAATGTTTGTTTGAAATCTTTGAAAATGTATAAAAAAATAAAACCATAAAAACATATACACATATACAACCTTTATTCACATTGTATCTTGTTTTCACTGATCATTCTTCAGCTGTTTTTACTACTTGATTGGACACCTGTGGTAAATTCAGTTGATTGGACATGATTTGGAAAGGCTCACGTCTGTTTATATAAGGTCCCATAGTAGACAGTGCATGTCAGAGCACAAACAACACCATGTAGTCTAAGGAACTGTTGTCTGTAGACCTCAGAGACAGAATTGTATCGAGACAAAGATCTGGAGATGGTCTCCTGCATTAAAAGTCCCAATGAGCACAGTGGCCTCCGTAAATGGAAGAAGTTTGGAACCACTAGGACTCTTCATAGAGATAGCTGACTGGCCAAACTGAGTGATCATGGTAGATGGGTCTTGGTCAAGGAAGTGACCATGTCTGGAGGAAACCAGGCACTGCTCATCACCTAGCCAATACCATACCTACAATGACACATGTGCAGAAACCAGGAGACTAATCAGTGTTGAGGGAAAGATGACTGCAGTGATGTACAGAGACATCCTTGATGATAACCTGCTCCAGTGTGCTCTGGACATCAGACTGGAATGAAGGTTTATCTTCCAACAGGACAAAGACCCTGAGCACACAGCCAAGATAACAAAGGAGTGGCTTCTGAACAACTCTTTAAATGTCCTTGAGTGGCCCAGCCAGAGCTCCGACTTGAACCCGATTAAACATCTCTGGAGATATCTAACAATGGCTGTCTAAAGAAAAACAGGTGGGACAAGCTTGTAGCATCATACTCAATAAGACTTGAGGCCTGTAATTGCTGCCAAAGGTGCTTCAACAAAGTATTGAGTGAAGGCTGTGAACACTTATGTACATGTCATATTGTTGTGTTTCATTTCTATTCAATTATTAAGCTTTCTCACTTTGTCATTGCGGGATATTGTGTGTAGAATTGTGAGGGAAATGAAATTCATCCATTTTGGAATAAGGCTCTAACATAACAAGATGTGCAAAAATGAAGTGTTGTGAATAGTTTCCAGATGCACTGTAAGTAGTAATAAACATGGGGGTGTCCTAACATTTTTCTCACAAGAAATTTGTATTTTTATTAATTCCACTTTACAAATGGTGTTTAAAAGTCTTTTTCTCAATTGCATGTGTTGTTCCATCACCTCCACCTCTCAATATACTTAAAATCAAGATCAACTGTCCAAATGTTTAAATACATTACATTCATTATGTTCATTTATGTGGTGTCCTAACATTTTCACATTACTGTGTATATTTACAAAGATGTATAACTCTGGAGATCCACTGACTTAGCAGTTCACAGTAATCCACAGTAACACTGTCCAAACTCTTGCATGTCATGTAGGTGCTGAATACATTTCTGTACAGATTTTCATAACAAATTTTTTATTGTCACTGAATACTGTAGTATTTCTTAAATGCTCCAACTGGATACAACATTGAAAACATCTTGCAATAGGAAAACCTTTTGTACTGTATAAAAAGGTACAGTGTCTAGTGAATGTCTGACATGTAAATATACCCTAATTTACTTTTTCCTCTTGTAAGGATACAGGTCTGCGTGTAAATATATGAAAAGGAGAACAAAAGTGTGCACTGTGCTCCTCAACATCCCTTTCAGAAGAATTCAGTGCAGCCGTGGAAAACTACTGCAGAATTGAAATGAACTGTACGATTATATAAAGGGATACAACATATACAGTCCATCTCACACAAAAGCAGAAACGTGTACATGGGACTGGTTACAGTGGTACCCACTGGATCACACAGGATCTTGTGTACATACCAGTACAATGTGAAACCTGGGAGCAGGCACATACTGCAGATCTCAAAAAAAAAAAAAGCTCCAGATTACTATCTGAATATTTCTGTGCCAAACCTAATTTGACCCCATTTAGAAAACATCATTTTGTTCCAAAGTAGAAGATAATGGCTTTGAACAGAGTTATTGGATTGACAGTCTGCCAGTTATCTTAAGTTCCGTACTCAACAGGGACAGTATGATCTGGACCATGAACACCAGCTGTTATAAACTATGAGAAATATAGTTACAAATGTGTAAAAGCCATTTTTTTATTGCAGCTACATAATACTGACATAATCACGCCATATGTCATGTGCTGTCAGGAGTTTATTATGACCACCTCCTTGTTTCTAATCTCACTGTCCATTTTATCAGCTCCTCTTTCCATACAGGAGCACTTTTTAGTTCCATTACTACAGACTGCAGGGTGGAGGAGGTGGTTGATCAGTGTATGGTGCAGTGTTTCCCAACCCTGTTCCTGGAGGCACACATTTTTTAGAGCTTACCCTGCTCCCCACACACCTGATTCAACAGATCAGTTCATTAACAAGCCCTTCAGAGATGCAAGGGGTGTGTTAAAGCTAAAATGTGTAGGGCAGGTGTGCCTCCAGCAACAGGGTTGGGAAACACTGGTAAAGTGTAACCTATGACAGAATACTGTCAGTGTCCCACAAAAACCTTAAATCTCCATTTTTGCTCCTTTTTTGATTTTTGGACATGTCAAAAGTTCACAATGAACCAGTCAAAACGGTTCCAAAATTATTTCTATAAAATGTTTGTATAAAATGGACTTCCTTTGAAAGTTAAGAAGGATTTTTCCTTCTCTTGTAAAGTTCCTATTTTGGAGACAGTATGTTTATGGCATGTTTATGTGAGTGTTAAACAGCAGGGTTGAAATGAACTGTTATCCAAATGTGAACTGGTACATTTTGTAGGGAACAAAAGTGTGCAGACTAGTTTATGTGCCTCCAAACCATTAAACACACCAGATGAGAGATCAGAGATTTGTTCTCTGCTGCACTCATTAAAAAGAGCTATTGAGTGTATCTGTCCTAGGCAGTTCAATCTCCAACATAAAATCACTGTATATAAAGTTTATAAAGTTATTTTCCCCTCAAATTCCAGACACTTGAACTACACAAAACTAGTTAAATTTGTAGATTTGTAATAATCTGTATAAAAACTGATAATTCATTGAGAAATGTGTGCTATTGTAAATCTATTATACTCAAGTCCCTTCTTATTGCGAGGTAAATAATATCCAGAATGGTCCATTGATGCGATAGTGATGCGCTTTGACCATCCTGCAATACTCTTAAGCCCTGATGCTGCTGGTTGTTCCTAGTGGAGGTACTGTAATATGGCTTGTGCAAGGTTAGAGTATCATAGAAAAGAGTCCACTGATAATGTTCAGTATGCCTTTGCACATTCCAACATAGCAAATAATATCATAAAAAAGCATAATTTCTCCATGAAATCTGATGTTCTATGAACATCAAAAGTGCTCATCTTGAAAAAGTTGGTCCTGACACTCTTCAACATAATGACAAAGTTTGCTTAAAAAAGAAAAGCAGTTCCTAAAGAAAGGTTTCCTCGTAAGTCTCTGCAGAGGTGCAAGGCTCATGGGGCGCAGGATCCCTGGAGTCAAGTAACAGCACCTGGAAGTGTTCACTGGGAGCTGTGGTGATGGTCTCATATGAGGGAGGGGAAGAGAGCAGAAACTCCTCAACTATTACCTCCTCAGGACCATAATTCTCCTTAATCATACAAGCTATGAGCCCCTCCTTTTCTGGGGCGTCCTCCACATCTGTGCCCTCCTGGTTTATTTGTCGGTACAAGTAGGAAGCCTGCTTCATCTGCCGCTTGACCAGGTGCCTCCTGTAGGCATGCTGGATGATGGTTGCTGAGACATCCTCTTGCTTGCGCCGGAGGGTGGTAGTGATGGGCTCGTGAGAGATCTTGGAAGGGTTGGCCAACATGAACTTGTCCTCCATCTGCTGTTTGAGGGCATCCATCTCCCCCGACTCGCCCAGGACGCGTTTGGTGAAGGCAAACAAGATGTCCAGGCAGTGGATTTTGTCTCCGCTCACCATTGGTAGGTCCATTGAAATCAGCTTAATCTTATTGGGCTTGGCGATCCGCAAGGGCTCAGACAGAGCATCTGCAAAATTGGACAGTTTGGAGTACTCTATGAAGTGCGTAGCCTCCACGTCAAACTTCTCCCACACTTCATAGAACATCTCAAAGTCATCCTCGCTGAGAGGTTCTGTGCTCTCCTCTGTGGCTACACTGAAGTTCTCCAGAATAATGGCAATGTACATATTAACAACAATAAGGAAGGAGATGATGATGTAGCTAACAAAAAAGGTGATCCCCACAGAGGGGTTTCCACAGTTCCCCTTGGTGTTGGTTCCCGTGTTGATGATGTGTGGGTTGCATTCCTCTGGTGAGTTGTTCAGAATAGGATCCAACAAGTTATCCCAACCAGCAGAGGTGGTGATCTGGAACAGGCATATCATGCTATTCCCAAAGGTCTCAAAGTTGAACATGTCATCGATCCCTCCCTGCTTCTTGACATAGGCGAAGTTGGCCATGCCGAAAATGGCATAAATGAACATGACGAGAAACAGTAGGAGGCCAATGTTGAACAGGGCTGGCAGTGACATCATTAAGGCAAAGAGTAAAGTCCTTATTCCTTTGGCTCCTCGTATGAGCCTGAGGACACGTCCTATTCTGGCCAGTCTGATCACTCGAAACAAGGTTGGAGACACAAAGTATTTTTCAATTATATCAGCCAGGACAATTCCTACAAGGAGAAACAGACCAGAACCACATGTCATTTATGAACTGTAATGTGTCTGATTCTTGAAAACATTTGAAAGCTATTGAACAAAAAAAGCCTCAAATTATTACACCAGTGATGCAATGTTTCCATCCTTGAAGGGTATGGGATTCTACAGTCCAATTTAACAAAACAACATACAACAAAACACTAAATCAACAAGTGTCAAACAATGATCTGCCCATAACAGGACAGGTGAACATGCTTGGATGACATCCCTGACTAACTAAATTGCAGTGAATGTTTGTGAACCTTGAAGGGTTTTCTATATTTCTGCATAAATACTGCTAAAGATGATTGCACACGATTTTCACACACACCCTAAAAGGAACTAAATCCAACAAAAGAGAAAAATATTACACTTGCGCATTTATTTATTGAGGAAAATATTATCTATCTGTGAGGGCAAAAGTATGTGAAACTTTAAATTTAGCAGATCATTGAATTTAGAGTGAGGTATTTTCAATCAATGGGAGACAATCAGGTGTTTTATTTAAATAACAGGTATGAATCTGATCTTCCCAACACATTTATGGATGTGTATCATGGCATGAGCAAAGGAGCTTTCCAAGGAACTCAGAAGAAGATCTGTGTATACAAAACCATCTCTTAAGAGCTTGGACTCCATCAATCAGACAGACTGTGTACAAATGGAGGAAATTTAACACCATTATTACCAAGAGTGCTCCGCCAACAAATATCACACCAAGAGCAAGGTGTTTAATAGTCTGCAAGCTCACAAAGGAACCCAGGCTAAGTTCTGAGCAACTAAAGGCCTGTATCACAAAAACCACTACTCTCCAAATAGAACATTGCTGCCCATCTGCAGGTTACTAAAGATCACATGGACAAGCCACAAGACTACCACCAGCAAATTCTAAAGGGAAATGTCAGGACAAAAATTGTTCTACCAAAGAATGTTTAAAGAAGAATAAAGTCAACGTTTTGGAATGGCCAAGCCAAAGACGAGCTGAATCCAATAGAAATGTTGTAGAAGGAACTGAAGGGGGTCCCAAAAGCAAAGGTTCACATATTTTTGCCACTCACACCTATGCAATACTGGATCTTTTTCCTCACTAAATCAAAGACCAAATATTAGTGGGACTAAGCCATCTTTCCAATCAAATGGGAACAACAAAGTCAAGTGCACTCTTGATTAACCCTTGCTTAGCCCAAGATGTACGTATATTCGACACCTTCGTGTAGGAACTGATAAATTAACAGAATAATAAAAAAAAAAAACTAGTAAATATCAGTACCCACCAACAATGGAAAGGATAACCACAACAAAGTCAAAGATGTTCCAGCTAATGGTGAAGAAGTAGCATCGGAGGGCAAAGATCTTGAGGAGGCATTCTGTTGTGAAGATGATGATGAAAGCCAGGTTGATATTGTTAAGGATGGCCTCCATGCGAGGAGACTGCTCGTCCGTCTCAACCATCATGGTGATCATGTTTAAGATGATGAGCATCATGATTGTGATGTCAAAGGCTTGTTTGGACACCAAGTCAAAGAAGAAGCCTTGCAGGATGTTCTAGATTAACCAAATAAGTGGGTTAGTGAGTAGGTTAATAAGCTAAGTTAATAGGAATGAAAATAATAATGAGCTTGAAATAGAGGTGGGCAATATGATATATTATTGTATCATGATAAATGTGGTTATCGTGATATGCAAAGTACTTCATCTTGGATAATGTCTGTGCTTAAAGAACACTCAGTATGGACCAGTATTTGAATAGCAGTTTTGAGAATCTGCTGCTAATGATGTATTTTGTCTGTGTGTCAAAACATCAAAACAAATAATAGGGATGCATTGATCTGACCTATTCATTTCCAATAGTTATACCAATATGTAAAATTGGATGAGTTGAAACCCCATACTGACCTGATACCAGGAAAGTTGATCAGCAGTCTGCTCTCTCTATTGCTCATGAAAAAACACTGCATTTATATACCCACAAAGTGAGCTTGAACTATTCCAGTAAATAGTGATTATTTATGTAATCTGTACATTTTGAACATCTTTTGAGCAAGATAGTGCCATGGCTGGATTTTAGCCATTTTTCCAATGGATAACTCATTGATACTTGACAGATTCATGGCCACTCTATGAAGAATTAGACAAGGGTAAGTCTTGGAATAGGAGTTCTAAAAGAATGATGAATGGATGGGTCCCACAGATCAGCCTAATTATCTCATATCTAATCCAGCTAATTTTGTTAAATTTGTTAAATGTCTTTAAATATCATGATACAATATTTATACCATATTGCCCAGCCCTAGCTTGAAGGCAATGAATGTTTTACCATTGGCCTTGGTATGGGTTTCTGTGGCTTTTTAGATCCCAGCTTTTTCATTGCATTGTAATATTTTTTCTGTTCCTCAGTCATAAAGATGTCCTGTCCACCTTGGAAGAACAAAAATCCATCAGTCTTACCTAACTGGACATCAAATTCACACACAAATAAGCATTATTGTTAAGCCAATTAAGCATCAGCACCTATCTTTCTCTTCTGTTGGTTGAAGTTGTCAATAATGACACCAATGAACAGATTGAGGGTGAAGAATGATCCAAAAATGATGAAGATGACAAAATACAGGTACATGTAGAGATTGATCTCCTTAATAGGCTGCTCTTCTACCTATGGTGTAGAGAAAAGGCATGACTCAGAGGACTGCAATTAGGTTTTTCCAGAAAGCTTTTAGTCTTTAATTTTTTCTGAAGTGAATAAGGCTTACCCCGCGGGAATCTACAGCTGCATACATGATTTCCATCCAGCCTTTGAAAGTTGCCTGGTTAACACAGATACATAAAGTTAAACCTGGTTTGAGCATGACCATGACAGCAACGACATTCAGTTGTAACATGTTTCATATAAGGGCCTGAAATACATCTACTTCACTTTCATTTACCCCCTCAGAAAGACAACGACTCAACCAAGAGTATTCTCATGGGATGCGGTCATAATGGGAAGCCATTGCCTTGGCAACAGGCAATTACATGCTGTATGACTAAAATGACTAAAAGCAGACTATTCTCAGAGGTAAATGATAGGTTTGAGACCAGGGAGGAGGTGAGATGATTCAGCAGAGCCAGGAGCATGGTTGCTTGGTGATCTCTAATGATAAGAGGTATTTTGAAACAAATGTATAAAAAGTATAATAGTTTTGGTTGGTGAACTAGAAATGACCTCAAATGTACATTACACTCATCATCAAAATAAATAGTTGCACCCAGAAGGAAGTGTGGGATTAAATAATCAATTTAGACTGATATGTACAATATTTATTGATCTACTCATACAGAAATAATGTCTCTCAGTATAACACAACATGCCAGATGTCTCGGCATGGAGTTGTAGAGGTTCCTAATGGTGTCCTGCGATAATCGATCTCATGTATCTTGACTATTCTCACTCAGTTCCTGCAGATTTTGCATTAGGAGTGGAACGCATCCATTTTCAATCAGGGATAGGTCTGGTGATCGACTGACCATGGCATAGTATCTGGGTCTTCAAGGCGAGCTCTTGAGATGGCAGCAGTATGAGGAAAAGCATTGTCCTGTTGGAAAAAGTAGGACCACAGGTTTCAGGACCTCATTATGTAATGTTGGGCTTTCAAAGTGCCTGTAATGAAGACCAAAGGTGATCTGGCATCATACAAAATCCACCCGACACCATGACACAAGGCCTTCTGGATGTGTGATGCATGACAACAAAATGTCACCCCTGTGCCTCCACACTTGTTCATTGGTCGTCTCTACCAAGACAAAAATATGACATCATTGAAGACGGCCCACTGACTCCATGACAGTCTCACACTACACCACATGTCTGAGTGCAACTATTTTTTGACCATGAGTGTAGATCCAACAAAGGAGAATAAATCAAGGTACTTACGACTTGCAAAAGTGAGAGGTAGCCTAATCCCACATTGTCAAAGTTGACCTTCACCTTGGTCCAGTAGAACTGAGTGTCATTCATGGACTGGCAGTCAGATTTATTGTTTACAATTGAGGCATTGTGAATGTAGCCTGTCCTGTTCACACACTTCCCAAATTTCCCAGCAAAAAGGTTCACGCCCATGATGCTGAAGATGAGCCAGAAGATCAGACACACCAGCAGGACATTCATGATGGATGGAATGGCTCCAATCAGTGCATTCACCACCACCTGATCAACAGCAAATCGTGAGGTTAGTCAGGTCAGATCACACAGTACCACGTCCAGCCAGATTACACCTTTCTACAAACCAGCAACACTGAACCATACAGTAAACTAGATCAGCTAAAATGTCACATAAACTTGTAAATGCATATTTTGTAAACAAAGAGAAACAAGTGAGGAATTCTGATCTTGAATATGTGATTATTGTTGTGGATGACATCACATGGAGGACATCACAAAGCTAACTTCATGCTGAGAGTTTCATGTAGTTTTTCTTGCCTATTGTGTTCAGTTGAGTTTGTTTGTAATCTACTTTTCTGTAATAGTATCTTAGATAATGATTAGAACACATTTTATTAATAATCAGTGCACAAATCCAGGCCATTTGAAAGGATTAATTTTAATTATTCTTGCAATGGTATCATATACATACAGAACTGCCGGCCAGACTGTATAGACTGTGTAGAGAATTAACTGAGTGTTCTTACTCGCATTCCCTCGAATCTGGACAGGGCTCTCAGGGGTCTGAGTGCTCTAAGGGTCCTCAAGGATTTAATAGCCCCAAAATCTGAATAACCCAGGGAGTTGGCGACCAAGCTGATTAATGATACCTGTAGGACAAAGGCAGAGATGCACAAAACATTTCATTTAAAAAAAGGCCAGGATGATTGGACTATTTCTCTGAAATAGACGTTTCCCATTCATGTTATTTGACACTAGTTTGATGGCTGGAATTTCAGTGGCTGGGTTGAAGTTCTGGGGTAGCAAGCCGACCTGATAACAGTGACTATCAGTGACAAATAAAACCACCAAGTTTAAGAATATTTCTTTAGTATTTGTAATCATGAATCTTTTACACCATTCATAATTATACCCACTCATAATTTCAAACATACAGTGCATCCAAAAAGTTTTCACAGCACTTCAATTTCTGCACATTTTGTTTTGCAACACCATTATTCCAAAATGGATTAAATTCATTTTTCCCTGAAAATTCTTCACTCAATAATCCACGGTGAAAAAGTGAGAAAAGTTTGTTTGAAATCTTAGCAAATTCATTACAAATAAAACATTTATTACAAAAACGTACATAAGTGGTCACAGCCTTTGCTCAATACTTTGTTGAAGCACATTTGGTAGCAATTACATCTTGAAGTCTTTTTGAGTATGAGGCTTCAAGCTTGGCACACATGTTTTTTGGAAGCTTCTTTCATTCTTCTTTGCAGATCCTCTCAAACTCCATCAGATTGGATGGGGAGCATCTGTGCACAACCATTTTTAGATATCTCCAGAGATGTTCAATTGGGTTCAAGGCTGGCCTCTGGCTGGGGCACTCAAGAAAATTCCAAAGTTGTCCCAAGGACACTCCATTGTTTTCTTGGCTGTGTGCTCAATTTCTGAGTGTCATGGCAAAGGCTGTGTTAATACACTTATGTACATGTTATATGTTTGTGTTTAATTTGTAACAAATTTGCAAAGATTAAAAAAAAACAACAAAACGTTTCTTGTTGTTATCGTATTGTGTGTTAATATACTCCAGTTTGGAATAAGGCTGTGGAATAAAATGTGGAAAAAGTGAAGCACTGTGAATAAATTATGGATGCACTGTATTTTTAAAATAATATACAATATTTAAAGTTTATGAAGAAACACAAGATTCTGTAAAACCACATTGTCCAAGTTTCAGAGCCAATCAAAACATAGTTTAATTGCTTTCTGGCACATCAATGGATCTTGTGGAACGGAAAAGTTTAGGCACCCTGGTGAAAATATTTATTACTGGGAACAGCTTAGCAAGTGCAAGATTGATTGATTTCCAGTAAATTTGCCAATACTTTAAGCAAGATCACCTTTATCTTTCCAATTATTTGTGCGTACATTTGATAGGTTTTCTTCAGTTCACTTTTTCATAAAGGTTCATATTCATGCAGGTATTGCTACACAGTATAATGCGCCACCTCTCAACAGCTCAGAAAGCTTTCTTCACATAGTCTTCTCCTGTTTTGTGGATTTTTTCAGAGTGCAAGGCAGCTGCTTAGAGGAGTCCATAATTGCTTATTGTCAGTTTCATGCCAAATCCAATTTTTATGGGCAAAAAAATGCAGGTTTTGAAAGCAAAGACACACATATCATGGTGTCACATTAAAACCAGCAGACTGCGACACAACATTTTGATGTGTTAAAATCAGGCTGACAAATCAGAGCTTGTTGTGGCAGCAGAGACCATGAGCAAAAAACAACAGAACAGTTCTTCATTCAACTGATCAGCAAGAGGCGGCGGAGCTAATGGGATCACTAAACCAGATTCTCAGAATAAATTTCAGAATAAAAATCCTAAGAAGGGATAATAGTGATACATACATAAATTATAAAATTAATAAAGGACATTCAGGTTATATTTTTATGTTGAAGAATGTATTATCATAAATATCTGTGACAATGAACTCATCAACATTATTGCATTTTCAGCTCAAAAACACTCTGGATGATCAATTTCCAACAGGTTTTCTGAGAAAGTGCATTTTAGTCCCTATAAGCAAAAAAAACCCAAATGTAGGCACAAGTAGGTCATATTCACACAATTCACACTAACAGAAATTTTGACCAAGAGTACCCAAACTTTTGCACACCACTGTAGCCAAACTGGACTGGTTTAGTAGTTTAAATGCATTTACTGCTACAATGCAGTCTACAAAAATACATATATTTATTATGGACCACTTCCAAAACAACCTTATTAATCATTACTTGTTATACTGTACATAAAAAAATCCACATGAAAACACTGAAAACAATGAAGTAATATCTTCATAACAGTTTTTGAACATGTCCTGGAGAAAGCAAGATATAGAGCCAGTACATACATGCTTTGTTTTGGGACATTCTACAGGAACACGCTTATTGGGACATTAGAATTCAGCAAATTCTGATGTTCAGTTTAGAATTTGGTTTGTTCAAATACACTTCCACTCTATTCTACATTCAAAGCAGACAGAACAGTATGGTATTCCGCTGTCGAATGACCCGTTGTTGGTGACTGTGGATGGAAATGGCATGAGGTCCATGAGAAGCTAATGAGATGATGTGAAGACAAAACAAGACAAGTATGCACATATATACACTTTAATCAGTGTACATACCCACATACTCAACTATATATGCATTTCCTTATACATATATATTAAATAGAGTGAGGTTTTATAAAGAATTGTATCATATTTGAATTAAAGTTGTGTTATTTTATCCAGATTAGCTTTATGTTTTTTAATGGCCAAATAGTATTCTGAATGGCCAATGAGGATATTGTGTGGTAATGTTTCTAACTTTACACCAGTCCCAAGAATCGCTGGTTCTTTATAAAAGAAAGATATTTTATGAATTTTGTCCAGTATATCAAAAGATGCATTTCTGTGTATGGCTCTAGCAAAACACTCACCTGTAACAAAATGGAAAACTAATTATAATTCATTTTAACAATGTTATTTTTCTTATTTTCTACAATGTTACCTGGTTACTTAACAATGTCTTGTATTTTTGTAAACTGAATTACAATAAACTCTTGAGATGATCCTTATCAATCTAAGCTTCACATGTTAAAACTAAATTGTGTCCTGAAATCAGTGTAAAAACCTGCACATAAACAAAATAGTCTACTTTCTCAAGCTACATCTTCAGCAGAGGAAGCTTTTAGTTGATGGGTGCATTTTCATTTGATATAAAAGCCAAGGTCCTGCACATGTGACCGCATCAACGTTACAAAATCTGTAACGCTACATACTTTGAATGCAAATAAAATACAGATTGGGATTTTTCCTACGAGAAGGACAGAGAGAGACAGTGGCATTTATATCTCGAAGTGGAACAAGTGAAGCGGAAAAGCAGCCGTGATGCAGATGCAGCAGATCCCGAGGGTTTACTCACCTCTTACCTTTGAACTATGAACTTACCCTATCATTAGAGGTGTGTGTGGAGATCTGTATGGGGTCAGATGAGCGGGTGAGACCAGGAGAAATACAATAAAGGCTTGTGCATGCAAATCAAATGCGCTAATTCTTAGCCACTAAAGCCTCATTACTCTTTATGCTGGTATACACTGATCAGTCATAACATTATGACCATCTCCTTGTTTCTACATTTAGTACACATTTTAGTAAACTCCACTGACCCCACATAACCACCACAGAGCAGGTATTATTTGGGTGGTGGGTGAGACACAGCAGTGCTACTGGGGTATTTAAACACAATGTCCACCCACTGTCCATTCTATTTGACACTCCTACCAAGATGCTCCCCTTTGTAGATGTAAAATCAGAGAGAGAAGCTCATCTGTTTCTGCACAGTTTGTTTTGATCATCCTCTATTCCTTCATCAGTGATTACAGACTGTTACTGTTGGCTGGACATTTCTGGTTGGTGTACTATACTCAAACCAGCAGTGACACTAAGTGGTTTAAAACTCCAGCAGCACTGCTGTGTCTGATCAGCTTGTACCAGCGCAACACACACTAACACACCACCACCAATTCAGTGTCACTGCAGTGCTGAGAATGACCCACCACCCATATAAATACATGCTCTGTGGTGGTTCTGTGGGGTCCTGACCCTTGGGGAACAGGATGAAAGGTATATGGTATGTAAGTATACAGACAAACAGATGAACTACAGTCTGTATTTATAGAACTACAAAGTGCTCCCGGACAGGTGTCATAATGTTGTGGCTGATCGTTGTATGTGTGGGGACTCGTATATGTGTATAGTCATTTCTACATTGAATCAGCAGCATTTTGTTTTTAAAGAACTACTTAAAGTAAGACCCCAACACACCCAGCCCACCTAGTGTTCAGATTTGATACTGTACTGGAAGGATAATTCAAGAGAACCAAGCTGCTTAACAATGAACGAAAACCAGTGCTGCCTGACTAGCTGTTTTACATTTTGATTTCTATCTACATCTAAATTGAAGGTGTGTTTATAACTGTTATTATTATTATTATTATTATTATCATTATTATTATTATTATTGTTACTATTATTGCTGTTGTTGTTATGATTATTATTATTAATTATTATTGTTATTAATTCATTGTTATCATTATTATTATTATTATTACTGTTGTTGTTGTTATGATTATTATGAATTATTATTATTATTATTGCTGTTTTTGTTGTTATGATTATTGTGATTATGCTTATTTATTATTATTATTATTATTATTATTATTATTATTATTATTATTATTATATGTGCCAAATACTGTACATAAGTAGTATTTAATGAAGAATATCAGTGTTAAATAGACAGAGCTCACACATGATCTAAATCTTATACCAGTGCTATTATTAGGTAGATCGGGTGGATGGTCCATTTTAATTTAGAATGCACCCTGAACAATCAATCAGTCTTCACACTGAAATGTATTAGTCCTTGTGGTTTAATATGTTTTTCCCCTAAACAGAAGTGGTTATCAGCTGACCACAAAAATATATTACAGTGCCATAAAAAGGTGTTTGTCTGAATTTCTAAATTTGATCTGAAAGAGAATTATATTATACATACAGGGAAAACTGATGCCAAAGTAGGGTACTTCTTTCCAGACTTATATAAATGATGCAATCTTCAGTTGCGAAAGAATTCCCTTTACATAGGAGAGGTGGAAACTCTTCCTAACCCAGAAAACTATAAATGTACAAGTACATCAAGAAAAAGCAACTGTAACGCTGCTTTAAAGTAATAACGTCATATTAACTGCGAAGTATGGTGGTGGTAGTATGTTTGTTTGTACAAGGACCTGGATGCCTTGTTACAACTGAAAGATTTATGAATTCTGCTCTGCATCAAATCAATCTTCTAAGAGAATGTCAGGTTGTTTGACCTTGAGCTGATGCTGAAGCAGCCAACATGTTCATGGGGCTCACATGGATGGAATGTGGGGGGTTTCAGGTGAGGTTTGTACAGTGCATGTGTTTTTACTAGGACCCAACGGAGCTGCCCAAATAGGCCCCATCGTTACAGCCCATCTTAATCTTGCAGTGTACTGTACAACCCATGGGGGGGTACATGTTTATCCTGTCTTGGTCCCATCAGGAACCCTGCTGGGCATCCATATATGGGTCAACATGAAACCTGTAGACAGGTGCCAACAGATTCATGTTTCTATATTCAACTTTCTGTATCCTAGTTGGACATGTTGCCTGAGCAGTTGGGTCATGCAGCAAGACAATGCCCAGACTTAATCCCCTATTGTAATTCTGTGGAAGGATTATTAATTCATTATTAGATTTTGGTTTATGATCATTTGCCATAAGTTCATTGTTTAAAATTGCATAAATTCAGGAATTCAGATGGGGCAAACACTTTTTCCAGGCACTGTATTTATTGTTAGCAACTTCCACATCGAGAAGTTAGTGAAATCAACAATTAGTAGATTTGCAGATTAGTAAAAATGAAGGGCATAAACTCACGTCCACAATCAGGAAATCCAACCAGCACCAGTAGTTTGTGAAGTACTTCTTGAAGCCATATGCAATCCACTTGAGAAACATCTCCAGCACAAATATATATGTAAAGACCTTGTCAGCATATTCCAATACCACCTTCACCACTTTCCTCTGTTCAATATAGATGTCTTCAAATGCCTGGAATAAAGACAAATGGAAAATGTAACATCAGTTTCAAAAGCATTCAACATCACAATAAAAAGAGAAAGGAACAGATTGTGTGATTTTTTTATAGTACACTAAATGGAAAAGTATTAGGACACCTGCTCGTTCATTGTTTCTTCTGAAATCAAGGCTATTTTAAAGGTTTATCCTGCTTTTGTTGGAGTAATCTCTACTTTCCAGGCAATTCTAACAGATTTTGGAACATTGCTGGGATTATTTGATTGCATTTAGTGACAAGAGCATTAGTAAAGTCAGGGTGTTAGATGATAAACACTTCAGTTCATCACCAACTCATCCCATTAGGGCTCACACCTGATTCAACACTTGATCCAACTAATTACTGCATCATGAAGTTCCTCATTGGCTGGGGTGGGGTGAGTTAGATTTGGGTTGAAGTTGAAACCTGCCTAGCTCTCCAGGGCCCCTGCATTAGACGTATTGGATGGAGTGCCATCATTCCAGAGAACACAGTTCACAATGCTCAATGCTGGGGGCCTTTATAGCCCTCTAGCCCACACCTGGCATTAAGCATGTTGCCAACAGTTTTGTGTTTATCGGCTCAATGGAGTCCTATTCTATTGGCAGGACATTTTTATAGGGACTAGACATATATACTAGACTAGACAAGTATACTTTTAAGGTGTAACCAAAGTATTTTTATAACAAATGAAATATATATATAAAATTTATACATGAAGTTCTTTATACATTTGCGGTTTTGGCAGTGTTTGAAGTAAATGTAAATATAATACATTGTGTATTATTCATAATTAGGTGATTAGTTATTAATATGCACTGATCCACAATAACATTGTGATCGCCTCCTTGTTTCTACACTCTCCATCCTTTTCAGTAAACTCCACTGACCATACAGAAGCACTTTGTAGTTCTGTAATTACAGAGTCTAGTTCATCTGTTTCTCTGCATACTTTGTTGTCCTCCTTTCATGCTGATCTTCAATGATCAGGACCCCACAGGACCGCCACAGAGCAGATGGGTCATTCTCAGCACTGCAGTGACACTGATGTGGTGGTGTGTTAGTGTATGTTGTGCTGGTATGAGTGGATCAGACAGAGCAGAGCTGCTGGAGTTTTCAAACCCCTCGGTGTCACTGCTGGACTGAGAATAGTCCACCTACCAGAAATATCCATCCAACAGTGTCCTGCAAGCACTGATGAAAGACTAGAGGAGGACCAACTGTGCAGAAACAGCCGAGCTTCTGTCTTTGGCTTTCCATCTACAAGGTGGAGCAACTGGGTAGGAATGGCTAATAGAGTGCAGTAAAGTTTGCAGAGAAACCAATGGACAGTCTGTAATTATGTGTGGTGAAAGGAGCTGATAAAATGGACAGTGAGTGTAGAAATAAGGAGGTGGTCATAAAGTTATGGCTGATCTGTGTATTTTAGCAACAGGTATTCTATACTCTGGAGTGAACTGTGAGAGTTTGAGCAGCCTTTTACCAGAGCTCCACTGCTTAGGAGAATCATGAAGATGATGAAGGTCTCAAACCAGCTGTGCTCCACAATTTGGTAGCAGGTCTTCCTCAGCCTCCACCAGGCCTGGCCCAGGCCCTCTGTGGTGTTGATTTTACAGCACTCACAGCGGCGTACGCAGACTGCAGAAGGTAAGATTATTATTAGCAGCAGAAAAGAAGAGAGGAAACTGGCTAACAACAGTCCAATCCAGGACATCTTGAGTACAGACTTGTGTCCTCACATACTCATTTGTTATCTTATGTCATAAGACCTGGATTTGGGTCAGCTGGGTTGAAGTGACAACTGCAGAGAGAGTGACCTACATCTAGCGAGACTATTCTGTCAGACACAGTTTAAAATAGTGACTACCTATTTGTCAGAACATCAGGTTTTCTCCTACAGCTTCAACCTCAGATCACCTCACTTTATTTATGCCGGAAAACAGAAAAAAATACTAATCCATGTGTACAGAAGGACCATAACAACTGGTCTACCAGAATCTTTGCCAAAAAGGGACACAGCAAACATAGAAGAAGGTGCTCTGCTTACATTAGACCAAAGTTTAACTTTTTGGCCTAAATGCAAAATGCTATGCATGGCAGTAACACACCCTGAACACACCACGAAACGTGATGTTGGCAGCATCATGCTGTGGGGATGCTTTTCTTCAGCAGAGACAGGAAAGAAATCCTGGAGGAAAAACTGTTAGAAACTGGGGCAGAAGTTCACCATCTATCAGCACAATGATCTTAAAAATCCAGACAGAGCTACAATGGAATGGTTTAGTTCAAAACATATTAATTTGTAAGAATGGTCCAAAGTCCACATCTAAATCTCATTGAGTGTCTGTGGACAACTGCTGTTCACAGACACTCTCCATCCAATCTGATGGAGCTTGAACTAATTTGCAAAGAAGAATGGGCAGAAATGGGCTTTTAGGTGTGCAAAGCTGGTACAGATACAACCCCTAAAAAACTTGCAGCTGTAATTTCAATGAAAATGTATCACTTGTAGCATAAAATCCCAATAGAATACATTTGTGTTTTGTCTGAACATCAAAGAACATCTTAAATACTTAATAAACGCAAACACTACTTGCTTAAGACAGAACACTATGGGTCACTCACACTCAGGGAAACACTCTTCTGGTTCCATGGTATCCTCAACCAGCTCAGACATCTCATCTTCCTCCCCTGTCTTCCTCAGGTCCACGGTACTTCCTTCTGACAGGCTGATCACTTCCTGAAGAAGATGAGAGATGAGATATTCTCCAAAATAGAGCAATTGAACACTATTATTGGCTATATTATCGACTCTGTTAACATCAACAGCGTTCACAATGTTCCCTAATCCCTCATAAACCTATCAGCATCCACACTGGAAACCACAAATCCTTGCAATATATACCAGAGATGGCTGATACACCATATGGTGCCACACCACATTTATGTTTATTGAGTGTCAAAGATCGGACTGCCATAAACGTTACTGACCTGGGGTGATATCTAAGATGATTAGTGAGGAACAAACACTAACTGCATGTATGAACTGTGACTGTCTATGATGACGCTCAAGCTGTACTGCCAGCAGTCCTGCCATCTTAATGCCATTTTGAGGAGATTTCCCGCGGGTGGTAATGGCAGCATATTTCAAATGATTTACCAGGATTACTGACCCGAAGGTGCCAGCAAAATCCAATAATGTCAGCTCCATAATCCTACATTAAGGAGGCAGTGAGCAGTGTGTGTGTATTTGAGTGCGAGAGAGATGGAGAGACATGTTGGGGTAATAATTCTGAAGTGAGGGGATTGTTACACGCCAGTTTTGTCATTTCAGCAGAACCTTACGACCCTCGTGTCAGGTTAAAGCATGATATCAAACAGGCTTTCTCAGCCTGTGGGTTGTGGACCTCCAGTGGGTCATGAAGCACTCTAGTGGTCTGCAGGCCCATCCTTTGGGTGAGGCATTGATCCATAGTGGGTCAGAAATGGAAAATCAAGCCCTAATTGTTACCTTTTCATTGTCAGAGAATTAAAAGGCAAAAAACAATTTTATATAAAAAGTTGAGTTGTGTTTTCTTGTGAGCTGTTCTAGTCGTAAGTGGGCCATGAGGTGGAAAAAGTTGGGGTTAAGGGATATTTTAAGTGTAAAATGTGATTTATCATGGACACCTCTACTAATGAATGCATTCAGCTACTTTAAGTTGCACCCACTGCTGACACAGATGTGCCAATGCACACACAGCTTGTACCTGTAGAGAACTACTGCCAATAGAATAGGACTCTCTGGAGCAGATAAACTAACATGAACCTACTGCCACCATGGCTAATGCCAAGCATGAGGGGTATAAAGCCCCACCGCACTGAGCTGTGGATCAATGGAAATGTATTCTCTGGATTGATAAAGCTCCATCTAATTCTTGGGATATGTTGTGGAGATGAGGATGAGGTGGGTTGGTGACTTCACTTATGCTGAATGCAATCAAATATTATTCCCAATTAATCCTCACTGCAATACTCCCTTCTGGGCTTTCCCATGACAATAGGGATAGTTAATACACAAAAACATACACAATGCACAAATCTACCAATTACAGATGAGAGGAAGATGAGTCATGTCTGAGGGAACCTTTCCTTTTGGGGAAACCTTTCTTTTTCTACAATAATGAACAGTCTATAAGAGTATATGAACCGCATTAATATTTTCATGTCATAGTGATCACGTCCAGTCAAATGATGAACAAAGTGCAATTAATTCAAGTCAACTTTCTCAGTGTCCTTGCGGGTTGTGGAGGAGTTTCATGTGTAGCGTTAACATTCTGGCTGCCCGCCAGCTCCAGCACTGCTACTGTGGTGATGGCATTCTAGCTACAGCCATCATCCCATCATCCAGCACAAGTGCAGCCTTAGCATGCTGGCTACTGGCTTTATTAACGCTGTTTTTAAGCCGCACCCCCTTCCACAGTCGGATCACATCATGTGAAATAAACCTAACACTATTCTGACATCTTCTGAGATTCTCTGCAGGGCAGCAAACTGATGGAGTTTTTGCCTCATTTGCGGGAAAAAGCATGCTGTTTTCTACCCATCAGAACTCAGGGTCAGAGTAACCTACAGCCATGAATCACAATCACATATTATAAACTACAATTTATATATATATATATATACACACACACACTCTGTGTATCCCCAGAGAACAGGAGTAAGATCTGAAATATGTCTGTATACGCAAAAAAAAAAAAAGTTTTTGATAAAAACAAATTCATACAAATATTTAAAATCTTTTCATTTTTAAATCTCAAATGAAGAGAAATTTGAGCAGCCTAGTATTGCATGAAAATAATACCTGGCATGTGTGACTCGTATAAACACATTTTTTATGTTTTGGTGAATAAAATTGTGAAATTATGAATACATCCAACAAAATTGCCCTAAGGTTCTGAAAGGTTAAGGAAATTCACAATTATATTTCATCAGACATATCACAGACAGAGAAATAATAACCCTGACAAATCAGTTTTAAAGATAATTAATTAATTAATCCCTTTTACTAAGGCTTTTACTAATCCCTAATACTAATGTATGGCTCCAGCATTGTCATTGCAATGTGGGACTGGGCAATATTCTTATTGCAAATTTAAAGTTTAAAGTTTTTTCTTGATAGAAAAAAGCAGATTCTATCTTCCCAAAAACATTTATTTTAATCCAATCTTTGATACACAGAGGACATTATTAATGTCATGACATGTTGACTGATTTTTGTGAAAAATACTGTATTTTCATACATAATTAAATATATTATGCAGTGTCAAGTTTTTTTTCCAGTACCTCTTACAATATACTATACTAAAATTAGAAATGGCATTGTGCACTCTGCTTTATTTTCATAGTCAATGTTTCATTTCAGATAATATTCTGACATAAAGGGTCGAAAAAAACCTCCCTTTCCAGTTACTTGTGGACAGAGTGACCGCTTTGAGATTGCTCTCTTAGCGCTGCCATTTGTGAGCAACGTGATCATTATGAAAGAGGGCAGCCTACTGGGCATTAAGATTATACAACTGGTCACATGGGGTGCTGAACCCACCCCTCTAAGGGCCACCGTGTTGATCGCTCACCCAGAAATCTGTAAGTTACAGTAACTTACTGTCCAGTACTGAACATTACAGTTTATCTTTACAATAGTTCAATTATCCGTAACCATAAACAAAGGGCCTACCATTTTTTAAGTGTCTTAATTTTCGCATCCACAGAAAAAATCAAATACAAATATAACACTATCTTTAGATTTAGGATCACTGTAAAGTACAGGTATGCACATTTTAGTGACCTAAAAAAGTCCCTGATTTAAATAGTCCATTAAAGTTAAAAAGCAAAAGCTTAACCCTCTATAAAAGCAGGACCCGCTATACAATCCCATACCCTTCACCTGCCATGACAGCACATGTCTACATGGCTGAAAATGTATTAAAACATAATGGTTGAGTACCATCAATCATTTATATGCATGCATGGAGTTTTAATAAAGTAATCATTTCAATATATCCAGAGCTCTTGATCTTGCGTTTGACAAGCTGGCCTGCTTGAGCAGACGTATTTCTCATCTCAGCTCTTACATAAGCGAGACTGTGCTGCTGCTAGGATCACCTTGTCTGTGGTGCAGCTTAACAGCTTATAAATCCGGAACAGCCTCCGCATATCCAAGGCCATTACACGACCTCCTCCACTGTCTGACCCTCACACACATACAAAGCAATTGCACACATCTTCCTATTGACCTACAGTCATGTGAAAAAGTTAAAACACCCCAGGAACTCCTTTTAACTCATTTTGTGATAACTAAACATACATCTGAACTAAGGTCTTTTATACATCATTTGTAAATCATTAGCCTAATTTTAGAATCAGGTGCAGCACATCAACAGCAAATGATTAGACCATTGTTACGGGAGACTTTGCAGGAGTCTGTCTCATTTAAACCTCAGATGTTTGGTTTGCTCTTGATTGTTGAAGTCAGTGGTATCTCCACAACGAGATCCAAAGATCTTTCTGATCTTTCTGATGAAATCAGTTATTCCAACCTGGTAAATAATTTACAAGTGGAGAACTTTTAAAACAACTGCCAACATGGCCAGGTCAGGCTGTCCTAGCAAGTTCACCCCAAGAGCAGACCACAATATTAATATAGAAGTCTTCAACCATCCTAAAATGTCACCACAGGATCTACAGGTATCTCATCAGAAAGAAACCAAACAACAACGCTTGCCATAGAACAGCTAGACATTGAGGAAAATCCTGTTCACTGATTTGTTAGATTAAGTTAAATTATTTGGGCACAGTAAAAATGACATTTTTGTGTAAACCAAACACAGAACCTCATACCAACTGTGAAGCAGACAGAATTCAGAAAGCTTCAGCAGGGGCAAGAGCCTTTTCTCACAAAGCCCAGCTCTGGAATAACCTTCCAGATAATGTTTGGGACACAGACACAGTCTCAATCTTCAAGTCTAGGCTGAAAACTTACTTGTTCAGTGTAGCATTTGGTAATTAATGTCTTAGCTTAGTTACAGGCTGCAGATCCAGGGGTTCATGGACATAGGGATTTATGGTAAACTGGGATGTCGGTGCTGCCATCTGACTACTTCACATGATCACTCAGGTTTGTGACGGTGGAGCAGTTAGACACCAATGTTTCAGGATGCTCCCATGCTTATGTTACCTTCTGGTTCTTTCCTTAGTTAGGCTGTTATAGTCAGATCTGCCAGAGTCACTCGCCACACTCAGGACCTTTTCCTGAGCTGATAGGTGCTAACCACGAACTCCTCTGCCCCATCTGAGAAGGACCCCAAGCTCCCCTGATACATCTTTACATTGGCTTTCCACCTTCTGGCTACTGGACCTGGACTAGTTTCCCACCCTTCCATGGACTAGTTGCTCACCCACCATCACCAACTATGTAGAAATCTACTGTTACAATTATGTCCACCAGCAAACTAACATTACTTCAGTAAACCTCAGTATTAGAACAGAGGTATAGGGGTCCAGTGTCCCCTAACTGTGTAGTTTGACCAGAGGAGGATGGGTCCTGCCCCCTTGTGAGCCTGGTTCCATCCAAGGTTTCTTCCTTCATCTCTGAAGGAGTTTTTCCTTGCCACTGTCACTCTTTGGCTTGCACTGTTACCCTTTGTTCATCTGTTGTTAACCTTTTTATTTCTTGATTTCTGTGAAGCTTCTCTGTGACAACTTCAGTTGTGAAGAGCACTATACAAATAAATTTTGATTTGATTAGATTTGAAGCATGGGGATGGAAGTGTCATAGTTTGGGGCTGCTTTACTGAAGCAGGGCCTGGAGAGCTCTCCATCATAGAAACCACTGTGAAATTGTATCAGAGTAGGCTTGAAAAATATGTATGTCTGTACGTTTTTCACATGAATGTATGTCTGATTTTAAGGACAACTGTGACATGCAGTCAGATTCAGGAAAAATGTTTCAATTTTTTAAAAACAGCAAAAAAAAAAATCAGAATCAGTTGATCAAGTAATCAAGGAATCGAAACAGTTATTTCTCACCGGTTTGTTTTCTTCATCCTCAGATGTCTCAGTGTCCTCTTCCTCCTCCTCCTCTAGGAACTCCACGTCTGACTCTCCAGGTGCAATCGGAACACATACAGTCAAGTTGGGATTGGTCATGTAGCTGTCCTCCTCTTCCGAAATGATGTACTCCTCTCCATAGCGACCGATTCTCACAACAATCCCATTACATTCAGCGTGGTTGCTTTGAACCTTTAAAGTTCCTTGCACATCCTTGCTCTTCTGCCTGCGCTTGGACAGATTGCCACTGAAGAGGTCTTTGATGAAGACTAGCAGGCAGGTGAGGCCTGAATGGATGCGTGCAATAGCAATCTGCAGGTTGTTCATTTCGCCATCCTCGTCTGGAGCCGACAGGTTGTCAGAACTGAAGGAGCTCAGCAACAGAGCAAGGAACAGGTTCAGCACCTAGAGAAAGAAACCACAGGAAATCTGTAAGAGATGTGACTTCCTCTTTGGTGTAAAGAATTCCATTATTATCTACATAAATCCACAAAAAATATAACTTTATTGCATTAATTTTTTTCCTCTGTGGGGTCATCTAATGACACGGGTATGATTTATCTACCAAAATCAACCATGCTTTTGTTTTTTCAATCCAAACTTTGCTGCTATTTTAACACAGGTCACTCCATCAGCAGAAGCACGAAACCTTTAATTTAGTTGTAGATGACCAATTATTGATCTTGACTCATGTTGCAAACTTGCCTCAGTCATGGAGATTTCTCCTTTACAACATTAGGAGAATTCCACCTCTTCTCTCAGGCTCTTGTCATTTCAAGACTTGAATACTGCAGCTCCCTACAGGTCGGTCTTCAAATGTGTGCAGCATCTTTTCTGGATGCCCCCATCCATTCTTCACATTTGATACAGTGTTTGCTGGCCAAACACACACCTGTGCTTTGTTAGGCTCCCTACTCTCCTGACATGGCTCTGTGTGACTTCTGGCTTTTCCCTAAGCTAAACAGATTTCAGTCCAGAGAAGGAATCATGCCAAATGCAACAGACCAGCTGTAGGCCATTTACAAAAAACATTCACAATAAACTCTTCTTCCACAACAGAATATAGTCTATCATCAGTGAGCATTGTTGCTTGGCAACATGAGTAAGAAAGTTTATCTATGATAATGTGGTGTAGCAAACATATATAGCTAACAAACATATGTTCATGTGAATTATTTTTTTCTTTTGTTAGAAAGAGTCGTTTTTTGTCCTCTTTCTGAAAATGAAGTAGTTCTAGCTTAACCAAGCCATATGTGGCTGTATTTCTCTCCTGATATTACGTTGCTCATGGAGAACTGAAATGACTACAGAAAAAAATGTGCAAATTTTGTATTCAATTAGGTGAATAAATTACCCTTCCTGTACCAGTCAGTGTAAAGTCAGGTAGCTGGCTAGCTATGCAGTCCAATTGAAAAAGTTAAACATTATTGCACTTTGTTTATACCTTAATTAACTGGTGGGCTGGACATGTTTGGCTCTGATAAGGTTAATTCAGTATGAGCAAGGTTTGAAACAGTGGTGCATTAATATGGAATTCCGATTTTGTGAGGTGGTCATTGCTGTGTGTATTTCCACTTTGAATGTGATTCAGACAATCAAAAGACCAGAACTATCCACTTAATAACAACAATCTGGATTGGTCAGTTAACACCAGAGCAGACTCCACCTGCTGAGGAAACTGAGGTCATTTGGAGTGCTGGGAGCACTCCTGAGGATCTTCTTTGATACAGTGGTGGTATTTGCCATCTTTTATGGTGTGGTCCACTGGGGCAGCAGTGTTTTAATGGCGGACAGGAACAGACTGAACAAATTCAAAGAGGGACGGGTCTGTCCAGGAAGCCCCTTAGACCCAACAAACGTGATTGGAGACAGGACGTTTTTAACAGCCAAGCTGTTATGCATGCTGGAGAATGACTCCCACCCCATGCATGAGACTCTGGCACCACTGGGTAACTCCTTCAGTGACAGGCTGCTTCACCCTAAGTGTTTATTGCAGGTCCTTCCTTCTGCTGTTAGACTATACAACCAGCATTGCTCCCAGCAGACACACACACACACACACACACACACACACACACACACACACACACACACACACACACACACACACACACATGCTTACTGGAAATAGAGTTTTCTCAGTCTAACATAATGTGCAATATTTTTTCCGTCTCACCATGTGCAATAAAGAGTTAATGTGCAATTATCTAAAACTAACATTCTTCAGAGCTTTTACTTATTATTTGTAATGTTTATAATGTATACACTTTACTGTTTATTTTACCTCTTTGTGCTTTGCTATCCATTTGCTGCTGTAACAATAAGAATTTCCACACTGTGGGACTAATACAGGATTGTGTTATCTTACCTTATATTAACAATCAAATAATAAAAGAGTATACTTTATGAGCCTAATCTTTTGTTTCTGAACTCTGGTCCTGGAGGCTGTTGGATGATCACTACCCTACCTCATCAAAAATGGAGCACCATCATTCCAGAGAACAGTCATTTTGTATCAGCAATTGTTCTCTACAGGGACTACACAAGCTGTGTGCATTTGCACATCTGTGTCAGCAATGGGTGCACATTTTAAAGCAACTGAAAGTATTAATTAGAAGGGGTGTCCACAAACATTTGGACATTCTCCCCCATTGGTATAAATTACAACAACACAGGCATTTTTACTGGCAGATGTCCTTTGAACTCGGTGGAATAATAACCGGGGTGAAGGGACAGCAGGTCAGATACAGAGAGTAAAGATGAGTGAATCAGTCATAAACTGCATCATACTGATACTGTAATCCAAATTACTGCTCTGATTTTGTTTCCTCTGCTCTGTTTAGGAGGGATATCTGGAGGATAATCACAGTGGAAAACTAGCTTTAACATATACTGTATATCATTGACAAATGAATGACATTCATTAAACCTCCAAAATAATGATTAAAAAAAAAAACTTTTTACAAGCAATACATTTCATGATAAAAATGCAGCACTGAAAAATGGAATAAACCTTTAAAGAACAGAGTTTTTTTATTTAATCATCAACAGTACGCTGATGGGCTAAGTGAGCTAAGTGCTCTTGATTTCAGTCATTCTACTGAAATGACGTCTGTACTGTCAAAAGCCACTCAATCAACTAGTTTACAGCCACATGAATTCTGTAATGTTCCTTTGAGAACACTCCACATAAAACAGTAACACCCAGAACAAATCAACCAACTGAAATGCACAACTGCAATGATGTCATGCCAGATTGTCATGGAATCACTCAGAATGGCAGTGGCTCATTTTCAGTGACTCTGAAAGTCCTGTTTTTTTCTTGGTGGAGACAACCATCGAATCCATGGTCAGACAAAATTAGAAATTTTTGTTTGCAATATTTATTATGATAAGATCCCCTTTGTGAGCCTGCTTCGTACCCCACCAACACCTTGTATATTTCTCAGTTCTAGCTCCAGTGAAGCAGACAAAGCTCAGTTCTATCAAAAAGGATCTGACCTTCTAGCTTAAAGCAGAATCTGCCTGAAGTCCAACCCAAACCTATCATATTTCCTTTGATCTTACAGTCTCCTCCTATATTATCCAACACTGAGATAAGGTCCTAACTTGGTTAAAAGAATAAAAAAACAACAAAAAAAAGAACTATAGTTCAAATTACAGTGAAACTGTGAGCACATGTGGCCGGAGCACTGGGTAACCTTTTGTGCTGTTGCCAGGGAAACAGTTTGGGGGTTAGTTGCCTTGCTCAAGTCACAGCCTATTGGTTCTGGAACTGCTTCTCCTAACTCAAGGCCACAGCTGTTCCCTCTTTATGCATATCTCTTAACGTCGAACCAATTGTTGGTCCAGTTTTGAGTCTGTGGCAACTTTCACACCTGCTATTTTGGTTCAGACCAAACGGAAATGTCTGAAAGTCCAGACAAAACAAGGTACGTGTGAAAACACCCATAGAAAACTAGTTACAAGTTATTTTTGCTCTTTGTGTCTTATTGTGTCTGAATTATTTTGTTGTGCTATCTGGGTTCAACCAGAGGAGGATGGGTTCCCCCTTGAGTCTCCTAACCCTAGTCAGGCTCAGATCACTGTAAAGTTGTTTTCAGTGTATAAAGCATTATATAAATAAACTTTGATTGACTGATTGATTGATTGATTGATCGATGTGTGTGTGTCTGCTCATCAGTGTCTATCGGTGTACAGTGTTTACTGCACAAGGTTCAGACTTTTGGACTGATTGAGCCAGGCTATTGTCACAAATAAAAAATAGATATTATTAAATTTTAATTAAATTAAATTATTCCAAAATCCAACTCCAATCATGCAGCAGAATGGTTGAAAAAGATTAGGTGATTCCATTAGGGGTATCCATGTAGATTATTCCTTCCTAACAAAAGGGATTTGGGATTCAACCAGAACCATATGCACACCCCTCTGCAAAACCAATCAATATCCAGTATAGGAAGATGTAGCCTACATATCTGATGATAACAGGATGTAGTAAAGTTCTTAAGTGTGCTGGTTAAACTGCAGTGAAAGCAAATCTAACTGGACCGATAGTATACAATGTAACAAAAACCTGAACCTTGGATCGGACCTTCAGATGTGGGAATTTGAGTAGGTTAGGAGCTCCTGAAAATAACAACATCTGGTATGTGTGATTGTCTCCTGTAAATACTTTTACATTTTTTTGGTGAATTAAAGTATATGAAACTACAAAAATATCCCACAAAATTGAGTTCTAAAGGTTAACAGTTTCACTTTTTTATGCCTAACCTATAAAAGATATGTCACACATCGTGAGTGACAGCAAAAGAGAAGAGAAGAGAGCAAATCAGAGAGATGGATGAACATATGACAGATGTGTTAATCCCATAGTCAGCACAAGCCAAGCGCAACCCGCCATACCAGAGTAATTTCAGTAATAGCCTGACCTCTAAGAGCTAGTCCAGATTAGCCACACTGATGGGCTCTGTGTTAAAACACATTTCACTGTATCGCCCTAATAACAGTCACCCTCCGTCATACAGCTCACAAAACAAAGCGAAACAACGGGCCACTCAGTGTTCTGACTGGTTCTCCCAGTCAAAGCAGCCACTGAGCAAACCCAAGCTATTCCAAAATCACTACAAACATTTTACACCAATAGTATAAAAGATTTTATAAATTCACTTAAATATGATTGAAATTAAACTAATGTAAAGTTTAGTTAGTCTGATAACATCACAAGAGCACTGTAGTGTCATTCAAACATTGTGTGAACTGGACATCTTGAAACAGAGATCTGTTAAGTAATTTCACAATGACTTGTGGGGTTCTGACACTGTAAGGAACAGACTGCTGTTATCTATAATCTATTAAAATGGACAATGTTTTGTCCATTTTCACTATTGACACTTAACCAGTATGTGATTGAACTAGATTTTCTAAAAAGATCTCTGAAAATATCAATGTTAGTGTAGTTAAACCTCAATGCAAATTTGTAATGGAATACACTATATGGACAAAAATATTGGGACACCTACTGATTCATAGTTTCTTCTGAAATCTAGGGAGTTAAAGAGTTTATCTGCTCTAGAGACATATTATATTGGCCGTACTTCTTTACAGGTGCCAGACAAACCATGATGCTCCCTCCACCAGGCTTCACAGATGGGGTGAGTTTATCTCTATGATCATTTTTATCATACATTAATCTGCTGATTATTCTTTGTTAATCAATTGGTGGATTGTTTAAAACCTTTCACATACCAGCATTATGCAAATATACACAGTATGCTAACCATCAATTATCTAAAACCCATAAATTGCTCCAACCCAAGATTATGCACTGTTAATTGGTGGGGAATCAACTTCCAACCACAAGGAACAAAATTTGGAATTCTTGACTAGAATTTTTTTTTCAACAGACTATGTCTTTTAAAATGTTCCAACTTACCACCAGGTTGCCTATGACCATGACCAACATGAAGACAAGGATGCAGAGGGGCTGTCCGGCCACCTCCATGCAGTCCCACATGGTTTCAATCCACTCGCCACACAACACCCGGAACACAATCAGGAACGAGTGAAAAAAGTCCTTCATGTGCCATCGTGGCATTGTACAGTCCTTACTGATCTTACACACACAGTCCTGGTAGTTCTTCCCAAACAGCTGCATGCCCACCACAGCGAAGATGAAGACAATGATTGCCAGGACAAGAGTCAGGTTCCCCAAGGCACCCACAGAGTTGCCAATGATCTTTATCAAGGTGTTGAGTGTGGGCCAGGACTTAGCCAGCTTGAAGACTCTGAGCTAAAAGAAGCAAAGACATTGGAGATCACTTTACAGTGGGATATAGTAAAACGGAGAATTGAAATTTGTAGAATATGTAAACAGATGCCCTGAAAAATCCAGTTCAATCCTCAGTTTTGAGAAGTTTGTCCTTAAATCCCAAACACTGGTCTCATTGGGTGGATTCTGGCAAAACTCTAGAATCACCCCTGGTTATTACCTAACCGGTTTGTTGCTCTTGTGGACTACAGAGTTGCAATAAACCATCCTCCTTAACTTTTACTGTGAGCATCCAGACCATTTATCCAATGTTAAAATGTTGAGGAGAGATAATAGCTTAAAAATGTATATTTTCCCTAATTTTCCTAAAAAACTTAAACTGCACATTATCTTTAATGAAAGTGTTGTTTTTGTGTTTTTGAAAAGCTAAGTGACCTTAATGTTTGATAGGCTATGTATATATAAAATATGGTCCACCATGACATATAGCAGATTATAGGGATATACCTTTTTCATTATTAAATGTAATAAACAATAAACCAAATCCCCTGAGCAGTTTCCCAGAAGAGAGGCTGGGTGTATTAAGTTGCTCTAATATTGGAAGCCAGAAAGTTGTAATACATAATGATCAGTAAAGCACTGCGGACATGACCTCCAAGACCAAACTATTACCCATAAAGGAAACTGGTCATTCAATTTAGCTAAACACTGCATGCTCTGTATTACAATTTGTTTATGTGCTGTGATTGAAGTGGACAGAATGTGTAAGCCACTTTCTCTAGTTTCAGTAGTAACTCAGCATATTTAATCATTCTAATGCAGTGGCTTTGTATGCTAGTGTAAGTGTTCATGTGTATACTCCTACAAAAAAAGTCTTTTCTACATTCATATACACCAATCAACCATAACAGAATGGCCACCTCTTTGTTTCTACATTCACTGTCCATTTTATCAGCTCCTCTTACCATACAGGAGCACTTTGTAGTTCTATAATTACAGACTGTAGTCCATCTGTTTCTCTGCTTACTTGGCTAGCCTTCCTCAATGGTCAGAACCCCACAGGACCAACACAGAGCAGGTATTATGTACATAGGTGGTGGGTCATTCTCAGCACAGCAGGTGTCCACTCACTATCCACTCAATATCCTCTCTTTTAGAGACTCCTACATAGTTGATCCACCTTGTAGATTTAAAGTCAGAGACAGAAGCTCATCTGTTTCTGCTCATGTGTTTGTGATGGTCGTCTTCTAGTCCTTCATCAGTGACACTGGCTGAATATATCTGGTTGGTGTACTATTCTCAGTCCAGCAGTGACACTGAGGGGTTCATACACTCCAGCACCACTGCTGTGTCTGAACCACTTAGTGTGCAACACACACTAACACACCACCACCATGTCAGTGTCACTGCAGTGCTGAGAATGACCCACCACCCACATTATACCACCTCTCTGGTGGTCCTGTGGGGTGCTGACCATTGAAGATCAGGGTGAATGGAGGATGATGAAGTATGCAGAGAAACAGATGGACTACATATAATTATAAAACTACAAAGTGCTCCTGTATGGCAAGAGAAGCTGATAAAATGGACAGTGAGTGTAAAAATAAGGAGGTGGTCATAATGTTATGGTTGATCAGTGTATACATACAGTACATGCTAATTATCTATGGTCTAATTCTGTTATCTGCCATAATGATGACACAAACTAGTGATGGCGATAAAGTTACCTTCTTCATTATAATGAAGTATTTTACTAAAGGCATGGTATTTCAATACTCTATTGGTATTTGAACAGGATTCAGTACATATTCTGATGGAAATTTTCCCCAAAAAACTCTTTCAAAGCTTTCAGTATTTTCAATGCTCAGGTGCGATCTTACCAGTCTGAAAGATCGGAGCACAGACAACCCCTCCACATTAGACAGACCGAGTTCCATCAGACTCAAACAAACAATAATCCCATCAAAGATGTTCCAGCCCTGCTGGAAGTAGTAGTATGGGTCCATAGCGATCAGCTTCAGTATCATCTCAGCCGTGAAGATGCCAGTGAACACCTGAAGAAGAACAAATATACTTACACTCAACAATGGTGCTCAGAATTTACTGTGAATTTTATCTTTAACCTTTAGAACTCTAGGACAATTTTGCTCAAAGTTTTTATAGCTTGACATACTTTTATTCACCAAATAAAATAAAAAAACAATAATAGAAAATAGAAAAGCATTAATCGGAGACAGTACCACATGCCAGACATTGTTATTTTTAGGAGATCCTAGGCTACTCTAATTTGTTTTCCACTAAAATGTACATTTAACAGAATTTAAATATTTGTAAGAATTTGACCATGTTTTGATAAATAAATTACTTGTGCCTACAATTTATATGTGTTTTTTTATAAGGACTAGAAATTCAGAAATGTACACATGAAGAGAGCAGTAAACATGCACTGAAAGATTTAATTTGTTTAGAAACTAGTGACTTTAAGCTATATTCCAAACTGGATTTCTCAGTGATCATTCATCCTACAATGATGTTTTAGATGTGTCAGGTGTTATGATATGTGTATAATCTTTGTAGGTTACTGATTTGGAGTTATGAAACCTTATTATTATATTGAAACTATTATTATATTTCCTGTGGCATAAGAAAACGGTATAAATGACTGAGAAATTGTTGGTATTTGTGTTTGGTGGTAACCAAATTTATAATCCACTATAATGTCTAAGGAGTAGGAGAGGAGAAATGGTCTAAGGAGTCTGAAGAGGCTCTGCAGGACTGTTTTGAAACACAGTGTGGAATCCTAACTCACTGCATTACAGACTATGTCAACTTCTGTGTGGAGAATGCTGTCCCCACTAAGACCATTCAATGTTTCTCCAACAACAAGCCATAGATTAATCCTGACATAAAGGCTCTCCAAAAAGAGAAGAGGAGCACCTTTAGTTCAGGTGACAAGAATGAGCTGAAAGCTATGCAGAAAGAGCTGAGAAAGAGAATAAGGCAGGGGAAAAACAACTACAGGAAGAAGATGGAGGAATAGTTACAGCATGAAAATGTCTATATGAAGTTTGGACATATTCATTACAGCATGAAGTTCGGAAAGCTCTTTAAACCATCTCTGGCCACAAGAAACCCAACTCCCAGGTGGGGGTGAAGTTGGTGAATGACCTTAATCTATTTTTCAGTAGATTTGATCACTCACCTGCCACTCACCCCACACATACAGTCCTACTAAGCCCTCACTCTGAGACACTACCTACATACTGCCCTCCTCCCTTCTCAGCAGCTCTCAGCTCACTCCCACCCCCACTGGTTCATCAGCTGGAAGCTCCAATTTGCCATTCACACACTCCATCACCCACTCCTTCTTCACTCCTGTCTGTCCTTCACAATGGTCCAGGTGCGGAAAATGTGCTGAGGAAAATCAAGACTAGGAAAGCTGTGGGTTCAAATGGAATCAGCATCAGGCTCCTCAAGTCCTGTGCAAATCAGCTCTGTGGGATTGTTGTGCGCATGTTCAACATGAGACTGACGCTGGGAAGAGTACCATATGGAAAACATTCTGTGTAATTTGCCAAGCAAATTTCGGCCATGCCCACAGTAGGTATGAACATTTGCCACAGATTCAATGGTCTGCGGTATCTGTGTCATTCATGACTAAGATAAATGTCTCCTTTCTCAGTATGGAGAAATCCTGGCAAAACACTCCATTTCCATAGGATTTTTACACACATGTGAATTTGCATGGGATTAATATAACCTGAAATTATTTTTACACTTTGTTTTACAGAAGGTAAAAGGCCATAGAACACAAAAATGACGGACAAGGCACATTCATCACTGAGGAAGTCTGGTAAAAATTGTATTATCCCAGCTCCCCACGTAATTTACGCAATCCGAATAGGGCTTTTCTTACGAAACGTGCCGTTTGTTTACAGTTGTTTAACCCTGGCTTATCCCAAGTTGGCATTTGTCCAAATAATTCCAGTTCATCTAACCTGTTTCCCCCAACAAACAACTTGTCTCTACAGCACCAGCAAACAGCAACTCCTGTGTTGATCAACGTAAATATGCACATCTTACCACCACCATGCTCATTTTAAGTGATCTAAAAAGACTCCAGTTATGATATTATGTTGTTGTTCCCTAAAAGTTTCGCTTTGCTTCAAATAATCATTTCATCATATAACCTCAGCATATTTCACCCCTGCTGAAGACGAGACCCAGGGTATTTTCTCACCAGGTTCCCCACACTCAGCATTCCGTTGAACTCCTCGGTCATGGGGTAGTGCTCCAGGGCCATGAAGAGTGTGTTGAGTACGATGCAAATGGTAATGGCCAGATCCAGGAAGGGATCCATCACCATGACCTTCACCCCATCCTTCAGTTTCAGCCAGGCTGGAGAGCACGTCCAGATTAGGTACTTCTTAGCAAACTCATACCAGCATGGAGGACACTTCTGGCGAGATTCTTCCAACTCTGACATTAAGAGACAAATCATTAAAACGTGATAACATGGGTTTAATAGAAGTAACATCATAAACATCTCATTATGAATGCTCCCTATCATCTGAGCTGAGCTTAACACTGTGATTCAAGAGTCAGGTGTATTGGCAGACTTACTTTTAAATAAAAAGAGCACTATTGTAACACATTTCAAATACAAGGTTTACCAGCAGTTTCCTAGAGTTTTTACAGTTTCTGAGAAATCTGGCATCAACACTCTTTCCCCTTATTTGCATATGGCATTAGTGATTTATACACCACCCCATCACATAAAGAAATTCTCAGTCGATAGCCAAGTTGTCACAATTAAATTGTGCTGTGCTGTATGGAAACTATTTTGGAAGCACTTTTTGTATTAAAGCTCTACTAAAATATAATTACAATTATACTAAGGTACACATAATGTATACAGGGTATACTGGTCATTATTCTCCACTCTTCTTCTAACTTCTAATTCAGTTTACTATATTAGTCTGAGTTCCTTATTGAACACTAAACTTTTTTCTGAAATTGTTCCTGAAATGTGGCCACTTTGCTAATTAATCACATATTCAGCATTTAATGAGTCTAATGAATATATTTACAAAAACAGCCAGTTGACTTTAGCATGGACAGTTATCCTACCACTGAGGAACCCAGAGCCCCCAGAGGTTACCACCACACAAGGTGACTAATAAGAGAAGTTCAGATCTAGTGAAATTAGTACTACAGCACTTATTGCAGTCAAACAAATTGATGATTAGATGAAAATGAACTAGCAGCTTCACCCACCATCCATGGCATCACTGAAGAAGCTTATGGAGCTGAGTCCTCTCTTCCTGCGAGGAGGTGCTGGTTCCACCTGCACTTCCAGTGTAGGTTTGAGTGCCTCAGTTGTACAGACCAGCTCCTGTTAGCCACCACACATACAGAGTAAACTCAGAACACACATATAATTCCATTTATGGTTTCATTTATCTACTTATCCACTTCTACCTGGCTGGTCAGGGCACCAGCCCTTCATAAAGTACCTCACATACTGAGATGTTCACGTACATGTGGCGTCAAATCGAAATTTACTTTAGCCTACACTTTTTGTGTTTTTTTGCTTACAAAGACTAAAAACACTTTATATCTCTTATTATTAATTACTTGAAATTGCTAGATTTACAAGAATATTTACAATCATTTGTTCAAAATTCTTGATAGTGGTCACAATAAAAAAACCTGAATATACTTTGTTGTTTTTGTTATGTGTATATCAGTATTATCCCTTCTCAGGACTTTTATTTTGAGCAGCCCCTCTCTTCCCTCACTTTCCTCTATAACCCAAAATCTGGGTCAATGATGTCATCAGTCCCACCCCTTTCTCACTAATCAGTCTGAGTCTGCATGCAGATTGTACATGTGGACAGAGCAGTAAATATGCACTTGAAACTCCTTGGCATTTAAACTGTGATTTAATTCAGTTGGAAATGAGTGAATTTAACTGTTTTCTGAGCTGAATTACTCACTAATAATGGATCACACACAGAGGGGATTGAATAGTTATATAGGGTAAGTCTAGTAATCTTGTAGGACTATGTCTGTAGGTTACTCTGATCCTGAATTATGATCCTTTGAAAATGCCATGTAACTGGGTTCTAAGAGTTAACACATCGAACATGCTCATTTGGGGCTCACATGGATGGAATGCCATGGATGGCATGGGCTCTGATTGGGTTTGTAAATGTGTTATAACTGGGACCCAGTTTCTCCTGGTCCCCCTCCTGGTCCCATCAGGTACCAGTGGGCATCCATATATGGGCAAAACTTTACTGGTATTAGTTGGATTACCCCTATAGGCCCCATATGGGCATGTTATCTGGAACATAAGGACATTTTCTGCTCTTCTTGGAGTAACTCTGTTGACCACAAAATGCATAGATTTTGGATCACTGCCGTGAGTATTTGATTGCATTCAGCAGCAAAAGCATTAGTGAGGTTATTGGATGTTCTATTTGAAGTACTTCTCTACAGGGACTGGAAAAGCTGTGTGTGAATTTGCACATCAGCAATGGGCATGTTTTAAAGTAGCTTAATGTGTTTAATAGAAGGGGTGTCCACAAACATTTGGACATAGTGAAGCTTTCTTAGTGAAGTTTTCTTCTCTCAAAATTGCACCAAATGGAAACTGTTAGACCAGTACAGACAAAATATCAAACAGCCTTCACATAATGGTACCCTGGCAGTTTTCATTTATGTTCATTTTTGATTGGAATCATGGCACTGCATTTTTGGAAATTACTATATATCCATCAGGACCATCTCGCAACCACTTCTGGCCACCAATATTGGTAACGTCCAAGGACACAATTAACCACTAACCACTAACACTCCTGTTAACAACTGCTACTGACCATGTCCTCTTTGACCTTTTCCATGCTGCAGCCTGGCAGCGAGGTGGGTGTGTGGAGGCCAATGCCGGTTATTCCATTCTGGTCTAGCGAGAGATTAAGTCGTCCATTAACAGTGAGTGTGGGCGTGAAGACCTGTGAGCAGTGGCTGCGGACACTTCCTGTCCGGCGCTTGTGCCATGGTGTAACAGTGGACCCTGCCCTGCTCCGTCCATCACCGACCACACTTGTCTCATCGTCACCAAAGTCAGCCTCAGAGTTGTTACGGGGGCGGAAGGTGAAGATGCTGATGTTGCTGCCTCGTCGTGTGCTCAGAGGATGGGAGGACAGCGTAGCTAAGAGCGGGTGGGCTGGCTGGAGCAGAGAGAGAGAGAGAGATAAGCAACAAATGGATGCCAAGATAGTGAACTTCTGTCCTTAAAAATCACAAAAACATGGATAGAAAGTGTGATGCAGTTTGTTTTCATTTATTACTGTCTGCAGTCTAACTTGTTAGGAACATGACAATTTTGATCCCCAGTTGCTTCTTGAAACTCGTTGAAATGCATTTACAAAGCCCAGTCAACATTCTCATTTGGGGCTCACATGGGTGGAATGAGGGCTACGTGGGTTCCACGTAGGGCAGGGCGATATAATTAAAACACTCAGTTAGGAGAACATTCCACTCCATATATTGATATTTATGATATATTGCCTAGCCCTAGTTCCAGGAGGGCATGGATCAGAGTTCATGTGCTATTACTGGGATCCAGCTGAGCAATTTAGAACTCTAGGATAATTTTTATGTTTTTGTAGTTTGAAGTTCATCAAATAATTAGAAAAATATTTATAGGAGACAGTCACACATACCAGATATTGTTACTTTCAGGAGATGCTAGACTACTCAAAATTGTCTTCATTTGAGATGTAAAAGTTATTTTATGTACTTTAGGTACATTTTATTTCACAAACATCCTGTTGAAAATATGAGTATATTTGAGCTGAAAATGCAATAATTATCAATTATTTACACAATAAATCAATTATTTGTAATGGTCACATTCATAAAGATGTTTATAATAAGATGTTCTTCAAAATACAATAAAATACAGTCAAAATATACTTTACAGTAGTCAAAAGAAAAAGCAAATATCCTTATGATTTTTGTTATTTATTTGACATATGAGCATATTAGTTCTATCTAATCTAATCTAATATTATTCTGTACACTTCAGTGTGCATATAGCTATTTCCTGCAATTTAAACAATGAAATGCTTGTACATGCAAAATATAATCTGGTGTCATTTATTTCTTTTTGTTGTGGTGACCACCCATGTAGTTTCTCAGTAGGTAGCAAGAAACCTCCAGAGTAGCATGCAAAATGAGGCTGGGGAAGTGTTACAGTGTTAATGCAACTGAGAAATTATGGGGTGTACAGAATACTGATGCTCCACTGTGACAGAGTATGTTTTTTCTTGTTTGCTTTTAAACTATTATAACTCCAAAATCAACCAATCAAATCAATCAAATTTAGTTGCTAGGCAGTTATTAGATAGCTCAACAAATCCTCAGAGCCTGTATGACTTTGGGTATGTCCATAATATCCACTGAAATGCAGAAAGTACCATAATGGTGTTAAGAAATCTTACCCTATCATCGAATGGGTCAAACTTGGGTGATCTGAGGTCTGTGTCTTCGTCAGTCTCCTCTGACATTGTTCGGTGGGATCTGGATCTGGGCCGGCGATCTCTGGAGTCTCTTCGATTGATTGGTGTTGGAATTGCCTCTTGTGCCCGTGCAAGCTCAGCCTCCTTGTTTCTTTTTGCTAATGCCTAACAAAAAGGGTTGAAAACTATTATTTCAGCTGCTGTCTTCTACTGACTACTCTGTAATCAGATTTACTGGCTAAGAGCATTTTTGCTGATAATCAGCTAAATCAATTCTAGCATATTATCAAAAAATTTGGGGATAAATAGGTAAAACAAAATCAGTTGCATAATCCCACTAATACTACGTGTTTCCTCATTCACTTACAACAAGCTCTAGTGATAATCACCTTAAGAGAACCAAAATAGATGTTAAGTAATATCAAATGGCTTATGCTTTGAACAAAAGAACAGGTGAGCAGTAATGGACTAAAATGTGGCTGTAAAAATACCCTCTGTTCTCTGCGAAGTTGTTCCATGGCCATCTGGAACTCTCTCTCTTTCTGCCAGGCCTCTGCAATGGTGGCCTGGTTTTGCTCTTCATAAGCCATGGCCACCACAGCCAGGATCAGGTTAACCAGGTAGAAGGAGCCCAGGAAAATCACCAACACAAAGAAGATCATGTAGGTCTTTCCTGCCGAGCGCAGGGTCTACCAGAAAACAGAAAGAGAGGAAATGATTCTTAAGCCAAAAAATATTGACCTGAAAATGTGTTCACATTCAAAAACATTTTATATAGCCAAAGGTTTGTGGACATGCCTTCTAATGAATGCACACACAGCTTGTCTAGTCTTTGTAGAGAAATACTGCCATGGAATATAACTATAACATCAACCTATTGGCTAACCTAATGTTGTGTTTACTAATTAGTAAACCATTAGTATACCATTAATCATTCCAGGAATGGGTTAGAAGGGTATAAAGCCTCCCATCTTTGAGCTGTGGTGCAATGGCACTGTGTTTTCTACAGTCTTTGGCATTCTATCCAATACTAATGGAATGAGCTGAGAAGTTGGAGATGAGAGTGGTGATCATTCAGCATCTTGACCTCATTAACATGGTGATTGCAATCAAATCCTCACAGCAATGCTGCAGAATCTAACAGAAAGCCTTTCCTGGACTGTAGAGACAGTCCACAAAAGCATGATGAACTTGATTTCAGAAAAAAACAGTCAATGAACAGGTGTCCCAATACTTTTGTCCATATTGTGTATATAAAGTTCAGCATTAGTCTACCTGATGATAGAGGTTTTCCCAGTAGTCTTGTGTCATGAGCCTGAAGAGGGCCAGGAAGGCCCAGCCGAAACTGTCAAAACTTGTGTATCCATAGTTTGGATTTCTCCCTGTCTTCAAACAGTCAAACCCATCAGGACACTTTCTGGATGAGACAAAGACAGTGGACAGTTATAAACTCTACATCAGCTATTGTGAATTCTTGGGAACGCATATGAGCTCCAAATAGCTGTTTGAGCAAATTAGTTTCTATATATGTGAACTGGGGATTGAACGGTACAATCTTTAACAAATAATAAACTACAGAGCCCTTAAGGTGACATCACATAAATAAAAAATAAGTTGTGCTCACTGCTTATTAAGGTGTGGGAATGACTTAGTTCTAGGGTTGTTACCTCTTCAGTTTTAACTCAGGACAGTCTGTTTTCCGCCATCGCTGTGGTGTTTCATATGTAATTCATCCACCCCTCCCCCCACTGTCCAATGATGAAACAGCACCCTGCTTTCAACAGAATTTGTCCCTTCTTTTGTAATAAAAAAAGAACACAGCAGGATGCCACCCCATGCATCCTGTACATATCCATGGAGTATTGCACCAGCAGTCAGAGCTGAATTAAGCAGACATGCTGCAGGGACAGTTACTCAAACAAAAGCCTTACTAAATTGTGGCTATGATTTACTAAATTGTGGCTATGATTTACTAAATTGTGGCTATGATTTAATTATCTTTTTTCCCATGCCTTAGTGAATCACGGCCATGACTTAAGTCATTTGTTCCCAGGTTACTAAATCATTCCCTTTGCCTTATTAAACTGTGACCATGAATTAACTAACTCGTTCCCATACCTTACTAAATTGTGGCTTAATTATGACTTAACTATCTTGTTTCGTCACCTCATTAAGTTGTGGGGCATCACCTTAGGGACTCCATATCAAACACCACAAAACAAGGTTCAATTTTGCTTGCTAAAGTCCATTAGAAACCATTCTTAATATAATATCTGTACACTCTGATGTGAGGATACCATGAGGATAAAATGAAATCCTATTGTTTAATAATGCAAAAAATAAACTCAAGGGCTGTTTCTGTGTTCCATCATATTAGCAGGGAAAATCTCAAACTAGGCCTCACAAGACATTTTACAATAGTATGTATCGAGGTCTGAAAGGGATTATGATGAGACAGATGGGTATCAAGTTGCAGTTTAAATTTTTTTTTTCAGCCCATTGCCCTCGGCCCATCCCATCTCTCCGTTACCATGGCGGCATTAGGTTTGAGTGCCAGGCGGTAGTAGAGGACAGAGCTGTGTCAATCTGAAAGAGGGATCATTTAGTAATGGAACTACCAACAGCTGGAGAGAGCTCCGCCTCACTTTGAGGACATCTGTAAATCTGTTACAGAGAGAAAGGGGGAGGGAGGTAAAAGGGAAGAGAGAGATAGAGAGACACAGAGAGAGAAACAGGAGGTTAAAGGTAGACGATGGAGGTAAAGTGGAAGAGGGAGATAGCACAAGAGGCTGGGAACGGTTCTTTATTTATACAGCACATTTCAAACACAAAGTGCTGTACAATCATTAAGGCACAATAAAACAGCATAATAACCATATAGAAGTAAATGCAATAAAGATCTTAAGTGTAAAAATGTCATCTTAAAAATAATATAAAAATAATAAACACAACCATCACAGTCACATTCAGAAGGAAGAATGGGATTACAGTGCTATTGGAAAGGAGGATAAAGTTTAGCAGGAATAATAAATGATAAAAAATATATAAACTGATATGGGTAACATTTATTGATCTACACATACAGAAGTAGTGTCCCTCAGTATGGAATTGGGTATAACACAACATGCCAAACATCTCAGCATGGAGTTGCAGAGGTTCGTAATGGTGTCCTACAATTATCCATCCCATGTAGCGTGAATATTCTCACTCAGTTCTTGCAGATTATGCGTAGGGGTGGAGTGTTGATAGCATGTCCAATAGCATCCCATACATTTTCAATTGGGGATTGGTCTTGTGAAGCAGCTGGCCACAGCATAGTATCTGTGTGTTCAAGACGAGCTCTTGAGCAGTATAAGACCAGGGGTTGTCCTTTTGGAATAGCAAACCAGAGTGTAGGACCACTATTTGCAGGACCTCATTAACATAATTTTGGGCTGTTAAAGTGCCTGTAATGAAGATGAAAGGTGATTTGGCATTGACTCCATAGCATTCTGGTATGACACCACCGCAGACATGCACTGCAAATGACTGATTACTTCTGAGTGCAACTATTTCTTTAATGATTAATATAATTGTAAATGATGGAGAAAATTGAAAAGAGAGGGAGAGGAGGTGATATGGGTAAAGGAGAGGAGAAAAGAGAGAGAAACAAAAGCAGAAGGTACAAGAAGCTTGTTTAGGCTTCTGCATTCCAGTACTATCCTGAGTTATCTGCCAAAAATAATGAAACATAAATATTTTCATTAGAACACTCCCAGACTAATGCACGAGAAGTGATCAGAACATTACAAAAAGATACTGCACATGTCTGAGTTAAAGAAATGGGCATTATAATGGGGTCAGCTCAGTAAAGATTGGCAGACAGCAGGGGGATTTAGGATTCAGGTCTAAATTCCGTGCATTAACAGAGATCAGATGTACACAGGGTTGCTATGAGGACACTCAGTGTGTCTATAGAAACTTGGAGGCGGTTGCCAATGGAGACCATGGTAAGTGTGTCTCTTGGGTTCAGCCTCTCCAGAATGGAGTGTGTGTGTGTGTGTTTGTGTGTGTGTGTGTGTGTGTGTGTGTGTGTGTGTGTGTGTGTGTGCGTGTGGATCTGTGTGAACAGTGCTTTAAAATCATACTGGTTCTGTGATTGAAAATCAAGTGCATTTAACACACAGACACACACACACACACACACACACACACACACACACACACACACACGTCCAGAAGTCCCGATGTAATGATGTGGGGTGCAATAACATATGATGCCAGATCACGTTGGGTCTTCACAACAGTTACTTTCACAGCCCATTAATGAGGTCCAGCGACCAGTGGTTCTACCTTTTCTGAACACACACTCTGGACCTGGACCACTATTCCAACAGGACAATGCTCGTCCACATACTGTTGCAGTCTCAAGAGTTCAGATCCTATGCAGTGGCCAGTCACATCACCAGACCTTTCCCTGACTGAAAATGTGTGGGATGCTAGAATGTTAGGAACATCTACAACTCCATCCTCCAACATACGTTGCATTATACCAAGAGATACTACTTCTGTATTTGTGAAGTTGATACTTGATTAAAATAAAAAGTTAGGACTCCCTATGTCCTAATAGCTGATATTTCCTCCTTTAACTGAAATAAGGTCAATTAGATGTTTCCTATGACTGTCTACCAGTCTCTGACATCGACTGCATCAAAGATTTTCCCACTCCTCCCTGTGAAATTCTTTCAGCTATACAATGTTTTAGTGTCAGTCTTTGTACAGATAGGCTTACATTTTTTTTCAAGCCTGCTCTGAGACAATAAAGATTTCATAGTGGTTTCTATGATGGAGAGATCTCCAGGTCCTGCTGCAGCAAAGCAGCCCCAACCATGACACTTTCACCCCCATGCTTCACAGTTGGTATGAGGTTCTTGTTCTCAAATACTGTGTTTGGTTTACTGTGCCCAAATAATTTTACTTGATCTAACAAATAATTTAACAGGATTTTTCTGTCCAAAGCCCGTTGTTTCAGAAGTCTTCCTCAATGTCTAGGTGTTCTCTGGCAAGCTTCGGTCTTACACTGATATTTTTTTTTATCAGGATAGGTTTCCTTCTTGCACACCTCCTATGAAAATCAAACTTGTTTGATTTCTTTCTGATGAGATATCTGTAGATCCTGTGATGACATTTTAGGATTGCTGGAGACTTCTATATTAATCATGTGGCCTCCTCTTGGGTTGGGCTTGCTAGGACAGCCGGACCTGGTCATGTTGGCAGTTGTTTTAAAGGCAGCAAAGCAGCCCCAACAATGACACCTCCACCACTCTGATTCACAGTTGGTAATGTCATCTTGTTCTTAAAAGCTGTTTGGTTTGCAGAAAATATATCTTCTGTTATTTTCCCCAAATAATACAACTTTGGAATTTTCTTTCCAAAGGACATTGTTCTAGAAGTCCCGCTCTTTGTCTCAAGCCCTCTCTTCAACAATCAAGAGCCAAACCAAACTAATGTCTGAGGTTTAAAATGTGCAGCACCTGATCCTAAGTTTTAGGTATTTTAAGTAGTAAGAAATGTGGTGGTGTCAAAACTGAGGAAAGAAGGTCAGATAGAAAAGGTCAGATAGAACCATATAGGTCTAGTTCTAAGGGGACAACTAAAGGACTTCATGAGTTACAATCGACACTATTGCATTTCTACGCATGATATGAAAACATGTCAAATGCAGTTTCTGAGAGAACTGTATACATTTTTAATGAAATGTTGTAAATAAAGCTTTCTAAAATGATTCTTGATTAAAGTTACATAAACAGCATGATTCCAGCAGTTGGTGAAGCACATGTCCCACTGAGTAAAAGGGCATCCAGCTAGGAGACAGGAACAGCACATGCTGCTCTCTGCAGACAGGCCTTATCCTGTCTCTGATCATCAGCCAGACCACCAACACATGCAAACACACACTATTCACACTATCAATAGTGCTGCATCGTTACATCTTAACATGTCAGGAGGTCACATACGGACAGTGGGGGGATTTTCTTAGCAAGGCGAGTAAAGAAGAAATGACTTACAATGCAACAGAACATAAAGCCACAGAAATGAAAGAACTCTTTTACCCTCTGCTTTATTTTCTGTTTCAATCTGAAGATATATTATCCAGGAAATATATTTTGTTCAGTAAATGTTATAATATATATAGTAACTACTCAAACTAATACAATAAAAAAAATAACCCAATATTAAATATTCTTTATTAACCTGAAGAACTCTAGGCCAATTTTGTGAGATGTTTTCATAGTTTAATGTGCTTTTATTCACCAAAAATTGGAAAAGTATTTATAGGAGATACATGCCAGATATTGTTATTTTCAGCAGATCCTAGGCTACTCAAATTGTTCTTCAGTTAAGATGTAAATATTTGTATGAATTTGACCGTGACCATGTTTGGATCAAAGATTTATTTTTATTCATTTATTATATTTAATTAATTTATTTAAAAGCACTATACATCACATATACTAAATTTTACATCTCAGACATCCTGTTGGGAATTGATCATCTAGAGTGTTTTAGAACTGAAAATACAAGAAAATGCAATATGTTCTTCAAAATTCTTGAAATTAGTCAAAATAAAATAAAATAATTATTTATGTATGTATCAGTATTATCCCATCTCAGGACATTTATTCTTGTATTATTTCTATTATTATTATTATTATCTATTATTCAGTTTTATGTGTTTAGTTATATCACCATCTCTCAATGTAGTTCAAATGAAGATCAAATGTCCAGCCATCCATTTTCTGTACCACTTATTCCTGAATAGGGTCACAGGCCAGCCGGCAACTCTGGGCACAAGGGCAGGAAACAACCCTAGACAGGGCACTAGTCCATCATACGGCTCACATTCACAGCCACTTTAGAGTCACCAATTCACCCACCTTTGGACTGTACCCAGAGGAAACCCACACGGACACAGGAAGAACATACAATCTCCACACAGAAATTTCCTTTGTCACCCCAGCCAGGGATCAAACCCAGGTCCTTCTTGCTGTGAGGGAACAGCGTTATCCACTGCATCACCATGCCACCCAAGATCAAATGTCCATCTTTGTGTTTACAAGTGGCAAAGCAGAGAGTGGCAAGGTGGTGCAGTGTATTGCGCTGTTGCCTCACAGCAAGAACGACCTGGGTTCAATCCCCGGGTGGGGTTTTCAGGTGGTTCAAGTGGGATTCCTCTGGGTACTCTGGTTTCCCCCACAGTCAAAAGACATGTCCGGTAGGTGAATTGGTAACTCTAAAATGCCCCTTTGTTTGTGAGCCCTATGATGGAGTAGTGCCCTGTCTAGGGTTGTTTCCTGCCCTTGTGCTTAGAGTTGCTGGCTGGGCACTGGCTCCCCTGTGACCCTATTCAGGTATAAGTGGTACAGAAAATGCATAGATGGACTTGTTTTACATTTTTGTTATTGGACTTTGGAAAATTTCCTCTAAATGATGCTGTAAATAATGCTACATTTAATGTATTTAAATGTAAACAGAATAACACAAATAACCTCTCTAATGGTACAAGTGGCACAGTTATTGTTGTCTTCACTAGTATGGGTGCCTCAGTCTGCAGCTCCTATAGGGTGCATTACTGCCATCTAAACCCATTGCCCCCTTGGAGCTATAAGGTTCTACATGCATTCTGAGCAGTTTTGGGATACTGAGCCTTAAAGACTTTACAGTGAAATTGACATACAATACTGTGCAAAAGTTTTAGACCCTCCTTATCTGAAAATCTCCTTATCTGAGCCATGAATTTTTATTACCTCAGTAAAACAATATTATTCTAATAAACACAAATAACATTCCTACATAATGTCATGGTTTTCCATCACTGTGTTCACCATCTCCAATCACTGTCTTTAGGCTCTCCTCATGGGAGTCTAGTATTACTTATTCATTTAGTTCTCATCTACTTTGGTAAATCAATGCTTACTGATGTTACATCAGGTGTGCTGCAGATGGAAATGAAAACATCCCAGTGCTGGCGTCCAGGAGAAATCTGGAACCAAGCTTTTTCTTCAAACTAGCTCACAAGATCCCAACTACTTTCTTCAGAATAAGAAAATCTTCTTCCTCTTTACTGTATTTCTGTCTGCCTGCATCTGTTCTAATGGGGTCTGGAGTTTCTACACTAAGTTCTCGTTATTAATCAGAGACAGGATAAATAAACATTTAAATAACGTGATTAGGGGACTAAAACCTTTGCACAGTAATGTATGTTTGTTAAGATATTCTAACAATATGCAGAATGACTAGAGATGCCTGTAAGATTCAGAGATGCCTGAACTAGATTCTGAAATATGTTTTAGACTTATTTGACCAAACATCCATAACTATGTAAGCTATAATTATGTGACTGCCACCTAATTAGCTTACTTAAAGCTGTCTGAAGATCCACTCCTATGAAAAGTTTGTATAGAATAGAATAGAATAGAACTTTATTGATCCCTTGGGAGGGTTCCTTCAGGGAAATTAAGTATGTTTCGGATAAGAACATTATCAGTTCTTAAAACTAAATAAAATCTGCAAAAAAGCAATTCAGTACCTATGCACATATCATTCCATTGGAGCTATAAAGTTCTATCTGCTTTTTGAGCAGTTCTGAGATGTTGAGTCTTAAAGTCTTTATAGTGACTTTGATCTATATGGAGACAGAAATGTGCTTTTTTTTCTAGAAAAAGAGTCTAAAATGCTTAAACCAGAGAGAGAGAGAGAGAGAGAGAGAGAGAGAGAGAGAGAGAGAGAGAGTGAGAGAGAGAGAGAGAACAGCAACCATAATCTCCAATGTTCTGTTATGGTAGAAACAGCCATTAACGAACCAACAAAAAGGCTTAGGCAGGATCAGATGTGAATTTAGAGGGGAAATCCTCCACAGTGGGTGTGTGTATGAGCCGCAAACACAGCAGGATCGAGTGCTCACTCGCCCAAAGTGTTAATACTGACATCAACGAATTAGAACAAACAACTGCAGAAGATTCATACAGTGATCACAATACAGTGTGACTACTATATAAGTAGTCTGTAGAATTTTGTGTTCTGCTAATCTCCTTAACCCCCACTATTAAAAAAAAAAAGATTTTGGAGATACCCTGGCAAAGATTGAGTCTTTACATTCTGGGATACAGAGAGATTAAGGGCTGCAGAGCTGCCACTGATATTGAGTGCAGTTAACCCTTAGAACCCGAGATGCTGTTTCTAGGCTTAATATCTCAGGATCAGAGTAACCTACAGACATTACTGGATCTGCATGCAGACTCTGACTGATTAGTGAAATGGAGACATGGCCAATGATACCACTGATCCAGATATTGGGCTATAAATTAAAATGAGAAGGGAGGTGTTGTTTGTTCTCTTTCTTTGCTTGTACATTGTTCATATTTCAGAATAAAAGTCCTGAGAAGGGATAATAATGACACATACATGAATAACAAAAAATAATAAAGAACACTCAGGTTGTTTTTATTTTATGTGGACCTCTAATCATTACAAATAACGTAAAGTGTTTTTAGTCCTCATAAGCAAAAGAACACAAAAAATGTAAGTATATTTTTTTGATCAAAACATTTACACTTACATTTATGGCATTTAGCAGGCGCCCTTATCCAGAGCGACTTACAAAAGTGCTTTGCTCTTCATTTAGAATATCCTTAGCTAGTAGACAAGGCTAGAATCATGAGCAAATTCATTTAAATATTAAAATTCTCATACTTTTTATATCTCAAAGAAAATAGTAGTCTAAGATCTCCTGAAAATAGCAATATCTGACATATTGTGAAAAAATATTATTGAAATAATTGAATTTAAAGTGATATATTTCAAGCTTTCAAGATTTTGTTTTAATCTTGAAACCGCAATTTGCAATTTAGTCAAACCTGGATATTGTAATAATGTCAGATTCTGAATTTCTGATTTTCATGACCTATATGCCATCCTAATCAACAGTAAAAAAAAGATATGACAAGTCACTTTACATGTAATGAATATAAAATCTGATTAAAATGTATGAAATTATGAACACAAATGAACTTTTTCTCAATAATATAACTGTCTGAGTTGCACTAGTAAATATTTTTCTAAGTCTTTGGTGAATAAAAGTACATCAAACTTCAACACCACCCCTTAAAATTGGGCGAGGGTTTGAAATGTAAAGCAGTATGCCCCCAGCATCACCTATTGATCACACACATCTTAAATGTACAATGTTTAATAAATATACATGAAACTGCAATAGAAATGTCCGGAGAACACAGCTATTTATATAACAGATACAGTTAAAATACATAAGCGATTTTTTAACATCCCATTCATTTCTGCTGTCAGTTATTTTCAGATCTCTGTCACATTTGTAATAGCATATAGCCTAACCGGCCCAAAACAGCAGCGGATTTAAAATTAACACAGATGGGTATTTAGTTCAATAAAATCCTTGAACTAGCCCTGGCAACATAAACATCATCCCGTGGCACTTGTTTGAAAGGCACTAGGATTTATGGGATTACAGAATGGGCAGTGCAGGGCTGGCTGCTTGCTTCAGGCAGAAATATTTGGATGTGCAGAGCTGTAGCCTGGAGTTCTGATTCAGTAACTGCTAGTCCAACACATAACTGTCTCACTATATCAGGACTAAAGTGGGGTATTGTCTTAAACTGTAGACAAAACATATGATTAAAATACATATATAGATGTGAGTATTTGGAGAGCACATGAGGTCAGATTATCGCCAGATTAATTTGAGTGCAATTACTGTAAAAAACTGAACTATGTATGGGAAAGTATATCTTGATTAGCAATTTTCAGTTTTAGTGAAAATTAAAAAAGAAACAAAGATTATGCCAATTAGACCTTCTAAATATTGATTTCAATTTATTACTATTAATTGTCCAGCTCTGGATGTGAGAGTTCATTTATGAGTGAAAGAGAATCCAGATTATTGTTTATTTCTTTGTATAAACCATCTTCATTGAAAACATCTAAAGACTACAAATCACCAAATATTGACTGGTAACATTTTGACTGGTATCATAATCATGTGTTATATATATGTACTTATGAATTTATAATGAGATAAACTTTATGCTTTAGGAAGTCAATGGCTGATACTAATCTTCAAAAATAAAATCGACTTTAATTCTAATTTAAATAAATAAACACATTTAAAAAAATAAATACAAATAAAAAATAGATTTTTAATATATAATTTATAATAAATAAATAAAATGAAAGAAGCCCCCACTGCCTCAGTTTTTTCAGAAATATTTAATGTTAGGCTTATGGAAAGAATATCTGTAATGTAGTTGAGATAAGGCTACATGCTATCTCAGTGTAATGTTTTTGAGCATGTGAGACTGAGCTGATTGATAGAAAAGGTGAAATTAAGCGAAACAATGAATACTAATCCAGGCAGACACATATACTTTAGACTAATTACTAGAAGAACAAGCAGCTTCACCAGGTTTCCCTGAAGGCACTTTGGCATTGACCAAACCTGGGTTCTAAACAGCTACAGGGAACAAGTTTCACACCACCTACATACAACGTATATTACTTAGTCTGAAATGGTAAAGTTCTGACATACCCAGCATCGCTGCTAAATCCACATATTAAGGCATCCTTGGCTCCTTCAATTTTGTAGTAATTATCTGAAGAGAAAGGAGAGAGTACAGTTTATTGCCATGAACTGTAATAGTTATCACTGTATGACAGGACATTTCATTATTTAATTCAAAAATATTTTAAACTTTAAAATTTGAATGAAAACTTTCTAATATTTTGAGATTCTGGATTTCTGGTTTTCATGAACTATAAGCCAAAATAATCAATAGTAAAATAAAATGAATTGTCATTTTATGTTTAATGAATATAAAATATGAAAGTTTACCTTTTTGAATGAAAACGATCACAAATGGGTTTTTAACCCTGTTATTTTGTTAATTTTCAACTGTATTTCTATACATTTATGATCAAAACACCATCAATTTTATGCAAATATCTAAATTCTGTTTTAATTCAAATTAAGGAAAATATGAAGTGAATTTAAATATAGTTTAATAGTTTAACTATTTAAATATTGTTTAATATTTGGGTGAATAAAAGTATGTCAAACTAAAAAACATACTAAACAAATTGGCCTAGAGTTCTAAAGGTTAAACTGGTCTGGCAGCTGAGTGGGCAGACTACCTTCCGCTTTGTTGTCTTACCCCTAGGAGATGAAAGACTTGACCTCAACCCTAATGAACAATCTCTGCAAATGCACAAATTCCCACATGAATGAGCACATACTGTTGTGAATTAAATGAAGAACAGAAACTTCACATAACTCCAGTAGGACTTGTTTCTGTACCTTCGCTTGTGATGAAGTCCTTCATAGACTGCCAGGTTCTGTTGTTGCAGTAGAAGCTTCCATTTACTGGAAAAGTGGAATTCACACAGTGGGCAGCACTTCGGACACACTTCTGCCGCAGGACACCCATGAAGAGCTGAAGACCAATCAGAGCAAAGACGCTGAGGCAGAAGACGGTCAGGATCATCACATCTGCAAGCTTCTTCACTGACTGGATCAGAGCACCCACAATGGTCTTCAAACCTGCCCAGCAGGAAGGAAGAGAATGTTAGTACATAAACAGATTTTCTATCATGAACAACTGCTTAGAAGACACAGAGCTAACAAAACCATGCTGTAATTTGAATAATTCAGTCTAAATGTAGGAATGTACACTGTATAATTCAGAAGCACAAAAGGAGAATATTTATTAGAACACCTCCATATTACTATTTAAAATTAGAAGCAGCAGGTAGACCATCATTAGATATGACTATGGAGGATGCTGTCTTATTTAAACCTAAGACATGAATTTGGTCTTGCTCTTGATTGTTGAAGTGCATGGAATCACTGTGATACAATCCAAAGGGCTCACTGAGGCCTTCAGAATGAAGGTTGTAGATACAGATTAGCCTGGGAAGGGGTTTAAAAAGATTTTAGAACAATAGGACTGATGAATCCAAAGTTAAATTATTTGGACACAGTATCAGAAGACATGTTTGGTGAAAATGTACATCTGTACAAAGACTGATGCTGAAACATCCTGTAGCTGAAAGAATTCCTCATGGAGGAGTGGGAAAATGTTTCTTCCAGTTAATGTCAGAGACTGGTAGATGGCTATTTAAACATCTGTTATTTCAGTCAGTGGAGGACATTACAACTATTAGGGCATAGGGTGTCCTATTTTTTCCTCACAATAAAACTGCATTTCCATCAGTTAGGTTTTATAAATTATGTTTAAAAGGATTTTTTTTTTTTCGTTTTACATGCTTATTTATTGTTATATCACCTCCATCTCTCAATATAGGTCAAATGTCCATAAGTTTAAATATGTTAGTCGAAGGTGTCAATGGGTTTCCACATGACTGTATATGTGACTCATTATGTAACACAACGCAACATAGCAAACATACAATAACTCTTAAGCTTAACATGACCTAAAGATTAAACAGCTGTGTACATCACATATTGTATGCTTATAATATGTGTGTTCTCAACTTGAGCTACACTGACATTCATGCACTGGGGCAAATGACAGATTTAATGTTGTAAGTCAATAACCATGTACAATTATATAGGTGGTGGGTCATTCTCAGTACTGCAGTGACACAGAAATGGTCATGGTGTGTTGTGTGTTGTGTGTGTTGTGCTGGTACGAGTGGATCAGACACAGATCGGACCCCTCAGTGCCATTGCTGGACTGAAAACAGTCCACCAACCACAAACATCCAGCCAACAGCTTTCTGTGAGCACTGATGAAGGATTAGAGGATGACCAACATAAAATGTGTAGAAACACATGAGCTTCGGTCTCTGAGTATCGAATGGAGTGGACAGTAAATGGACACAGTGTTTAAATACTCCAGCAGCACTGCTGTGTCTGATCCACTAACACCAGCACAACACACACAAACACCACCACGTCAGTGTCACTGCATAAGGTTCTTCAGCTATAGAGCTATAGAGGATTGTATGTAGAACCCTGTACGTTTTCTAATGCAAATACCATTCTTGCAAAGTGTTTTTTAAGTGCTCATGGAAGTAGAGTTTTATAGAGTTTTATAGAGTAATTCTCTCTACTGAAAAACCCTTGTGGAACCCTTACTTTTAAGAATGTATGAACTTTAATCAAAGCAATATAAAGTGTAGGGCTCTGTGTTAAAACTTAGCTCTTACCTGGGATGACAGATATTGTTTTCAGGGCTCGTAGGACTCTAAATGTTCGTAATGCTGAAACATTGCCAAGGTCCACAAACTCTGTCACATATCTAGAATTGAAAGTCAGAAACAGTTTAGACATTTTAGACAAAGCAACTGTTAAAAAAAGAATGTTGTTTATAATAAGAAAGTCCTGTACATTTCTAATTGCTAATTCAGTACACTAGTCAAAAAACAGTTGCACATAAAAGGAATCAACAAGCAGCAATGCACGACTGAATTATAGTAGGTCATCTTCGGTGACGATTCCTGCTTTTGTGTGGTGTCACAGTGGTCAGCACCGAGATCATCGGTTTGTGTCCTGTGTCACACATCCAGAAGGCCTGGTGTCATGGTGTTTGGTATGATGTCAGATCACCTTTGATCTTAATTGCAGGCACTTTGACAGCCCAATGATACATTAATGAGGTCCTGCAACCAGTGGTCCTACCTTTTCTGAACACACACTTCAGTGCACTATTCCAGCAGGACAATGCTCATCTGCATATTGCAGCTGACTCACTTTGAAGACACAGATACTATGACATGGCCAGTTGCATGGCCAGACCTCTCCCATATTGAAAATGTGCGGGATACTATTAGACATGCTACCAACACTGAATCAATCAATCAAAGATTTTAGACACCTTTTACAACAAAGGCATTGTCACAAAGCAGTTTTACAGAAATCCAAAAACCTCTACAACTCCATTCAAAGAGGTCTGGCATGTTGAGGTACACCTAATACAATACTGAGAGACACTATTTCTGTTTGTGTAGATCAATAAATATTGCCCATATCATCTAAATTTTTAATCATTTACTATTTGTGGTAAGAGGTATCGTCCGTCCTGATAGCATTGCATTGCAATAGCACACTTTCATTAACTATTTTTCTGATGATGATTGTAAGACCCATATATACTGTGTATGTGTGCAAGTTCAAGATTTTGCAGACAGTAAAAGTAATCCTGTGCTCCAACAAAGTATCTTTGCTTAAAATAACACAGCCTCTGTTATATAACTTGAACATACTCTAACTTTAATATGTGCCAGTGTAAAAGCAGTATGGTATGCAGTCCATATTGTGGAACCCTGCTAAGAAGTATGTTGAAAAAACAAAATAGGACAGGAAATGGAGAATGGATGTAGGAGGTTGGAGGTTACAGTCTGACCCAGAGAGAGCTGCTTCATATTTACAGATTATGGGGATTACATCAAGGGAGCAATTTCATGCCAGAGTACTTTAGTCATTGTAAATCATACTGAAAATACAGAGTTACAGAGGCAAAGAGAAAACACTTGGACAAGCTCTTTGTGTAAAAATGATATGGATGGAAGTAAGGGAAATATTATCACACTCAGACATGACAGTGCGAATTCGTAGGTGTTGCTGATGCATCTAGAATAACCAAATCATAGTAAAACAGATCTGGAAAGTTGATTAGTGGTTTGTGTTGCAAAACCCATGAAGGCTTTGTTTAATTCTTGGCTTTTATATAGACCCAGGAAATCATAACTCCTATATATTCTGATCAGCCATAATATTACAACCACTAAGAGGTGAAGAGAATTACACTGACTGTCTACAATGGCCATATTAAAGAGGTGGGGTATACATATTAAGGTGTGGTCACACTGGTTTTTGGAATTTCAGGTCGCCTCACAAAATGGGCATGGCTGCATGCCTCTGGCTTGTGTTGTATTTTAAAAAGTTCATAGATGAGGTTAAATCACTAAAGTTCACCTGTCATAGTATAAACATGTAATTACTTATGTGAAAACTTGTGCCCACAAATTCTGAGTGACCATACCTTTAAGTAGCAAGTGAACAGTTGGTTCTTAATGTTGATGTGTGGAAGCAGGTAAAATATAAGAACCTGAGCCATTTTGCAAGAACCAATCCGAGTTTATGTCTGGAGGGTCGCAACTTGTCCAAAACATTAGGAAGGTCTTTAGAGGTGTTCCTGGTATGCAGTGGTCAGTAACTACCAAAGGTGCACCAAGGAAGGACAACCAGTGATGGTGTCCCAAGCTCAGAAATGATATAAATGGAGGTCCCATATAGAAGACTTAAATCAGGGGTTGGAAACAGATTCCTAAACTATCCAAACAAATTCCTAGGGGGGCAGATTCCTACACCTTTTTCTGACCCGCACACCTGATTCAACTCACCTGTTAATTACCAGGTGCACTTGGTATGCTGGAGCAGGGACATCAGCAAACTGTGCTGGACTCTGGCCCTTGGTTTACAACCCTTCACTTAAAGAATCTGCTGCTAATGTTTTGATGCTACATACTACAGAATACTATCAGGTGCCCATGGCATCATCAGAGCTTTTATGGTGAGACCTACAGAATATTAAACTGGTGGTTATAATGTTATGGCCAGTTATTGAGTAGTAAGCCAGAAAACCAACAGTTGAGGGTCTGACCACGTTAGTCCTGTTCTTTCATCCCTCCATTGTCTTCCCATTAAATTCAGAGTCGACTATAAAATATTGCTACTAATGTACGCGTCACTAAATGGCTAATCGCCCCCAGTACCTAAAAGACCTCTTAATACCCTACAACCCGTCACGTACACTGCGTTCTCAGGACGCAGGCCTATTAACCGTCCCTAGAATTAAAAAGAACACTGTTGAGGGACGAGCCTTCTCTTATAAAGCCCCCCAGCTCTGGAACAGCCTTCGGGACTCAGACACTCTCTCCATCTTTAAATCACACCTGAAAACCTTTCTCTTTACGCTGGCTTTTCATTAACACCTCTAAGGGGGCACTAATCTTTCTCACTCTCACCCGCCCCTCCCCTTGTCCTGAGCTGCCCCTGATGCCTGGTGGATACTGGTCCACTCATCCACTTCCTAGTACCAACTGCCAGATTAGACTACACTACCTGCATAGACTTCATTATTCATTATTCATTCATACCGGTATCACTACTACAAGCAAAACTACCTTTATCTTCCATCCCTCTATTTTATTTTATTTCATTTCTTTTCTACTTTTCTATACCATGTACTGTGCCTTTGTTTATGCTCTCCGGTGTCGACCAGAGGAGGATGGGTTCCTCTCTTGAGCCTTGGTTCTTCTCAAGGTTTCTTCCTCCAAGACTGAGGGAGTTTATCCTTGCCCCTGTTTGCCCACTGACTGCCCATTTGAGGCTTGGACCTCAAATGGATCATTGTTAAACTGCTTTGTGACAACTTCTTGTTGTAAAAAGCGCTATATAAATAAAAATTGATTTGATTTGATTTGAGGGTCCAAATCTCAAGACTGACTTTGTAATCCCAGTTGTGCTTTTGGACAAAGCATAGCACCCACTGCTTCACTGTTGTTAATAGACTACTCCTCCCAGTTTGGACAGTCAGAGAGCAAAAAGAAGTTTGTAAGTAGATTAATAATAATTTATTGAATACATTTGCCCATTTCTCACTCATGACTCAGTCCCTCTCTCATTCTGTTTCATTTTAATTTTTGCACACTGTCACGCTTTTACTTATAATCACTCTGTCTCTCACTTTGGTTATTCCTCTGTTTCCATTATCCACCTACACGCCTCTTAGTTAACATCACTCACTCTTTCAAAGTCACATTTTTTACACCTTCAAGGGCTTTTTCCTCCACAGATAAAGCTGCTGCTTCTCTTTCACATCTCCCTCAGGTGCTTCTATTGTGTTCAGCAGCATGGAGAGCAGAGTGACCTCATTTATGTAAACCAGATTCACACAAGCAATTGAGATGGAATAGTGCTATGTTAGCAACCAAGCTGTTAATATGGCTAGATAATACATCATTATACACCATTATAAACAATGGTAGACAGCCTGTAAACAACAACAACCCATGTACTCTAGTGGATTGTGATATCTTCACCCTTACACTGTGGAGGTTGTTGATAATGTCACTGATTATAGTTTTGAATTTTTTTTATATTAAAGTTTACCATAATTTAATTGAAAGCATGTTCACTTGATGGCCATTTTTCCAAGAGCAGGCCCTAATCTCTAAATGAGGAGAGATCATTACACTCAAAATTGAAGATCAAATTTCTGATAAATCAGACGAGACTGACTCCTCATTTAAAAGGGACACATTAATTCACCTAAAAAATACAGATCACTTACATTTATGAATGTGAATCATCAAAATAGCGAAATCTGATCTGAGCAAATAATCAGAATTGATTAATAAGGTTTTTAATAAGAATTCAGATCAATCCGATGTAAGATAAGATCAGATCAGATAATCTGTTATTAGAAGAAATTCATTGTTACAGCAGCAAAGGGATTGCAAGGCGCTCAGTAAAAGAAATACATTAATAACCAGCATATACAATATACAGTATAAATATAAATAAATATTATTTGTAATCAAAATATGATTTATAGATCATTTCACAAGGGAAGATGATAGAAAAGTTACACATTGCTATGCTGCACTGAATTGTACAATGTACTACGCTACATTCTAATGTGAATAACTTTGTAAGTTGCTCTGGATAAGAGCATCAACTAAATGATACTGCTCCTTCACACACAGCCTGTCACTGATGTGTTTTATTTATTGTCAATTCAGTTTTGTCCTGATGACAATGGATTGTATCAATATATTCATTTATATTTCATAGTAAAGAGATGTTAAGCACTTTTATTTATAAAAAATAAAACAGCAAAAACAAATACATTTTCCTTCATTTTACAGTGTGACTTTAATTTCAGTTTTGCTTTCAGACAGTGTTGCTTTTTTATTCTCAATCAAGTAAGTATTTAAATGATTACTTCTACAGGTACCTCAGCAATTATTATAAAGTGTTTTACAACACTTTTTGATTAGGCTATTAATTTGCTGCAAAGCTTGCTTATCAAGAACACGGTGTCAAATGAGTCAATGAACACCCACATACTTGCTCTAACTCTTAAAACCTGAGATCCACACTTTGCATGTAGTTATATATGGATATTATAACTCAGGATATCTACAGACATGATACACATATCATAACAAACTACAAGACTTTCCCAGTCTCACCAGTGTGTAATTCAGCCTGGAATACAGCTAACATTCCCTTGTTGTCTAACTGAATTAAATCCCAGTTTAAATGCCAAAGGAGCTTCCAGTGTATATTTACTGCTATATCCATGTGTACATGCTCAACCTGCATGCAGACTCTGACTGATCAGCAAAAGGGGACAGGACTAATGACATCAGTGACCCAGATATTGGGTTACAGAGGAAAATGAGAAGGAAGGGGGCTGTTTGCTCTTTTTCTTTGCTCACACAGTGTTCAAATTTCAGAATAAATGTCCTAAGAATAATACTTTTATAAAAAACAACAATAATAAATTACATTCAGGTTGGTTTTTATTCTGTTTGGACTAGTATTTGGAAAAAAAACCCTAATTATTATAAACATCCTTATAAAGCTACTCATTACAAAAATTCATTAAAATTAGCATTTTCAGTTCAAAAACACTCTAGATGATCAGATATATAAAGTTTTAAAGTCCTTATAAGCAAAAAAAAAGCAACAAATTGTGAGTGCAAGTAAATGTTCTATCAAAACAAGATCAAATTCATAGAAATATCTAAATTCATTTTTACTTCTCAAATGAAGACAAATTTGAGTAGCCTATGATCTTGTACAACACAGTTATGCTAGGGTTCTAAAGGTTAATTTGGACAGAGTGGAACTGATAAATTCTGTAGGTGTTGGTTCAACACTGTTCTGCAATGATTTTCTTTCATTTTCATATAAAATATAACCTCCACAGCAAGGTGACTGGATATGAATTCCAGTCACACAAGGATCTGATGACCACTTACAGCAGTCAACAAGAAGAGACATACTTACGCCATAACAATGACGCTGAAATCCAGCCAGTTCCATGGGTCTCTGAGGAAAGTGAAGGGCCCAACACAGAATCCTCTCGCCAAGATCTTAATGAGTGATTCGAATGTATAAATGCCAGTGAATGTGTATCTGAACAAGCACAAAGATGAGACGGAGCAAAGCATGAGATGCATGCCTACAGGAGAACATTTATGTACCAAAAAACTGAGAAAATTCAAAGTTAACATATTTAAGTTGAATACTGGGCTTTATGCTGTCAGTGCAGTTCTTCATTAGCATGCATTAAACCTCTGACTGGCTAAATGGAATCTGTGAGGTGGAAGGAGAGATGTTGTGTATTAACACATCAGCATGCTGCATGCCCAGTCACATTTTCGTTCCAATCATCTCCATGCACACATTAATTAAAGGTCAATGTTGGGCTCTGAGGCCACATTTGCAGAGTGTAACCTTCAGTGAACAAGACACTGAAAATGATCCACTGTAACTCTATGGAAGAACCTGTACACAACCGGCTCATAAAGCACTGATTTAGCCTGAATTTTATGTAATCAATTTTGCTTTGTAATGAGCCCTGAGAAACAGAGGATGGGCTGAATAATCCGTTACAGAGGAGGCACATCAAAGGTTTATCTATGCTGCACAATGTGTCAGGAGGTCATTCATCATGTTATTTGTTTGCCTAGCAGTGTAAGCCTTTAATGAGAACTTGTTATAAAAAGAAGTGACCATAAGGCTGTTTCACACTCGACATGCTGTTCAAGTTACTGTTGAAGGAGCTATGAAGCAGTTATGACCTGTGACTAGATTCTTAATATATTCAAAGAGCAACACCAGTGAAAATTCAAAAACAATATACATAAACAGTATACATATACCAGAAAGTCCGGTAGCTGGTATTAAAGATCAGCAGCAGTGTAGTGACTCAAACTGTATCAGAAAAAGTCTGGTAGCTGGTATTTAAGAGCAGCAGCAGTATAGTTATGCAAACTGGAGTATTCTAACACCATGCAAGCATTTCTGGATGAGTACTGCAGCTGCGATATCAAGCTGGTATCATTAGTAGGCTGGTATACAGCATGCTAATGCCACACTAGCTATTCTTTTTGAGGGCAGCAGCTGGGGTACCAGTTCTGTGGTAGCACACTGGAGCAGGCCATATCCAGCACATTAATGCCACACTAGTGATGTCTTACTGCTGGGTATGATCAACTTTCTGTGAAATAACCCACTTGTGATTATATCTCAACTAATAGTGGCCAACCCCAAGAACATGAGGCACTGCTAAAATGCTGCTGGTGTTGTTCTTTAATATTACCTAATTGTCTGTTACACCGCTTCAGATATTAAATGTTTACAATGTAACTTTCATTTGTTCTCTAGGATCTTTTGGTTAGAACAGTGAGTTAGTGAGCACTAGTCGATCAAGTCATTACATTATAATCTTTACATTATCTGAACCAATACCAGAAGAGTGTTTATGTACATTTCCATTCAATGTACATTTGCTCCTTTAGCATATATGAACAAAATTCAGGCCAAATCCAAGTTTCCTCTGCTTAGCTATGCAATCCATCAGCAGATACCACATATTTTGGCTGCAGTAAGCAATACGAATGAAGGAATGGTTGTGTCAATTATATTTTTCACAGAACTACTGATTTAAAGGAATGTCAGGAAGTGACAGTATACAAATGCTTCATTCAAAAGAGGCATTCCAGTTGCAGTAAACCATGCAATAACAAAGTCTGTTAAATTCCAGTATCTTACCCAAGACCAAACTGGATCTTCCTAGCAGAACACTACATTGATGAAATGACGTTAAATGACATTTGCTTGGGAAATATAATACTAAAGTATTATATTATATATATATTAGTCCAATGTAAAGCATGCATCTCCATTTTTGTCAGTTTTTAGTTTTCTTTATTGTTAGAACCCTGCTCTATGCATGTTATAAATAGATCTGGATAAATATATGAATAGAAATACTCTAAAATGTTAGTTTAATTTAACTTCATTTGAAGTTAAGGATATTTTTCTGTTCTCCTTAAAAGTCACCATTTTGGAGCTAGTTCTGCATAAATCTGGGCCAAATCTTCATCTGCTTTTCTGTTCTAAAAGGAGAAGCAATCAAACAAATGAGACAAAAAAACACACTTGCTCATTTATCCTATATTACAAATCTGTGAGTTGCAAAAGTATGTGAACCTTTGCAAGTGTCACACAGCTCCTGGAGTCTGGGGTTGTGGGTTCGATTCCCACTCAGGTAAGTTTATCCATGTCCGTGCAGGTTTGCTACAGGTACTCTGGTTTCCTCCTGCCTCCCAAAAATGCACATAGTAGGTGAATGCTAAATTACCCCCTAGCTGTGAGTGTGAGGTAGCCTGCGATGGATTGGCACCCTGTCCATGGGGTATTCCTGCACTGTGCCCGATGACTCCAGGTAGGCTCTGGATCAACAGTGACCCTATTCAGGAACAAGTGAATAAGATAATGACTGACTGACTAAACAGTTTATTAGTCCTGCACATGAGCTTGGGGGAATTCTAGCCCCTTCCTCCATATAAAACAGCCTCAGCTCTGTTATGTTGGTGGGTTCCCTCCCATGAACTGTGGTCCTTCCCCAACATTTCTATTGGATTAAGGGCAGGACTTTGACTGGGCCATTCAAAAACATTAACTTTATTCTTCTTTAACCAATCTTTGGTAGAACAATTTGTGTTCTTGTGCTTAGGGTCATTATCTTGAGATTCAGATCATGGAACGATGTCATGGAACGATTCAGAATTTATTGTTCCATCACTGACTGCAAACAGTCCTAGCCCAGATGCAGCAAAAACGGCTTAAACCATGACACTACCACCAACATCTCTCACAGATGGGAAGGTTTTAATTTTTGAATGCAGTTTTAAATAAAACAGGATACCTACTCACACTTGAATGTCTCCCATTGATTGAAAACACCTGACTCTAAATTCACCTTCAAATGATCTGCTAATCTTTCACATACTTTTGCCCTCACAGATCAGTCAACTATGCAGAAATATACAATGTATCTCCAAAATTTTGACTTTTAAGAAGAATTCAAAAAATGCTAATGTAAACTAAGTAATTAACAGTCATTTTAGAGCATTTCTATTGGTTAGAGCATTTCTATTGTTTTCATATTATATATATATATATGTGTGTGTGTGTGTGTGTGTGTGTGTGTGTGTGTGTGTGTGTGTGTGTGTGTGTGTGTGTGTTTGTGTGTGTGTGACTCCAAATCCAGGCCTCCATTGGTTAATAAATTTGATTGTGATTTTGTTGTCAGCACATTCAACTTTGTACAGAACAAAGTATTCAATGAGAATATTTCATTCATTCAGATCTAGGATGTGTTATTTGAGTGTTCCCTTTATTTTTTTAGATGTGTTTATATATATATATATATATATATATATATATATATATATATATATATATATATATATATGCATGTAAAAAAGTTTAATATTTTATATTGATTACATGTAAATTAAAATATTTCACACATTTGTTACTTATATCAATATTACAAAGGTTTATAAACTATTAGAATGTCAAAACATGCCCAAATTGTTATAAATTGTGAGATGCACTAGTACACAGTGTATTAATTGGATGAACATGGATAATATGCTGAATGTTTTATTTTTTAACATAACCTACAGCTGTTGGACAGATTACACATCTGTCACATTTTTGCAACAGATACCACCAGTTTCCATTATAAAGTATTGAGAACAGAAAAGGAATTTATATACTCACTCCAGGTACTTGGTCCAGTGTGCTGGGTCTGACATTGCCATGACGCAACAGTTGGTCAAAATTGTGCACATGATGAACAAGCTAAATAATGTAGACAACAGTTAAGGGAAACACAAAAACTGACAAACATCATAAACAGCAGAACATACATATTTCCTACAACCTCAGAAACCAAAATTCTTTCTGTAATTTCCCCATTATTGTGTAAAATGGCATAAAGTTAATCATCCTGACATTATAACTATGCCAGGACATGATGTCATTTCCTGATACTATCGCATCAGTTTTGGGTATGAAAATCTAGGACTTGACCTTATTTCAGGGCTGTAGGGTGATCCTTTATCCATTCTCAGCATTACAGATTCAGCCGGCAATGAATTTTTAGCACTGACCTGGACTCAGGGGGGATTTGAGCCAGTGGTATTTGAGGACTGTGTGAGATAACTCTGGCCCTGTTTGATCCGTCTGTATGTTTCCAAAGTGTAAAGCTGCAAAGCCTCTGTCTGCGTAGACAGCTAAGAATGTATATTAGTGCAAGCTGGTTAGTGGACAGGATCAGACTTCAGATCAGACCAGACTATTTTACTCTCAATCAATAGCTTCATTACAACATAGTGCCAGTAATGAGTGCCTTTCTGGAAATGATGTTTAAATGTGCTAAATAATGCTCTTCAGGTGTTTATAAATATGTGATATAAATTCCCACGTGGGCCTAAACCACTGTACCTCAGTTCCAGGATTCAAAGGACTTGCTTCCATAGGTTTCTGTTAACTGGTAAATTCATTTCTGGCCAAACAATAACAAATGGAGTCCAGCATTTTGCCACTCTAAATAAACTCTAAATGGCAATAGCAAGGCAAAGCAAAGGGTAGAAGGTTGGTGTTATGTCGAGTCATGCTACCCATTCATTTGTGTTACTGTCTCAGAGTGGCTTAGCAGTCTAATGCGCTAGCACTGTGATTCAGAGATCACAGGTTTGAATCCTTGGGTCATGCTGCTTGCGATCAGTAGCTGGATTTCAAGAGAGCAAAATTGGCCATGCTGTCTCTTGGTGAGTAGATGGCGCTCTCTCCTCACATTTTGTCCCCACATCCCAACCACTGTGATGCTGGTCAGCCCAGGCATCTGTAAGCTCTTCTCTCAGTGTTTTCCTCCATGTGCTTTGGCTTGGGCTTGGGTAATTGTCAATTCCAAAAAATGAATTTTGGTTTATAATATAATAATTATAGAAAAATAGCACAATAGCAGATAGCTGCAAAATTATGCCCCCTACAAATGTTCTCAGGGGATACATTTGGGTAGTGAGAGATTGTTGTCTAGATTTCTGCTAGACGTGTTTCTATGAGACTCAAAGACCTCAAGAGCTTCATTGGACAGGGGAAGCAGAATGGTTGTTTCAAAAAACTGCCCACCATCTCGGCCATTCTGACCAAGCCAACACTGCCTTTGTGGTGTCATGAAGGAGAAACCTAGACTGCTACAGACTGGAAGTGTATCATCTTTAACAACAAATCCAGGTTTTGTTTTGGACTTAAGGACAGTTGGTCTCATATCCCAGAGCGACACACTGCCCCAATTGCTGGTCATACATCAGTCAGTCACCCCTAGTAGTGATAGAATGGACACTAACAGCTCAGTGATATGTGCAGAACACCCTGCAGATACATTTACATTTACGGCATTTAGAAGACACGCTTATCCAGAGGTAACTTACAAGGTTAGTTACAGAGGTGTGTCACCAACCACACAATGCATGTTTCCTATCATGGCAGGGCTTCCTGGCATTTTTCAGCAGAATAATGTTCCCACACACAGCAAGGGTTTTCCAGTAATGTCTCTGCCAGACTGCAACACTTCTTTGTCTTGCACACTTGCCAGGTTTATCGCCACTTGAGCACTCATGGGACCACCTCAAGCACCAGCTTCAGCAATGAGTGTGCAGGATCTACATCCCCAGCTGTGACATCTTTGGGTAGATTTGCTGCAGGACATCATATGGAACCTGTAGTTTCATTACATTCCAACAACTCCTTATATCCCTCGATGGTGCAAACAGGTCCTCCAGTCATTTGTGTATAAGATGCATTATTTAAAATAACTGTTGTGAGGTCGCAGATTAACATCACTAATCATGGTTGGAAGACTCTGTCTTTTAAAGACTCCACAGCCCAAAAAGGCTTAAGGCTGAGGCCGGTATAGCGTGTGAACAAGCTGGAGTGACTGGCTAGACCTTTGACACCAGCACGCATTAAAGCCACAGCTGCATGTAAAGGCCCAGTGGTGCGCATGTGTCTCTACTCCGCTCGGTCTGAGGCCTGATGTGCTGCCGTCACATGATGCCAAATCTCCTTGCTCTTATTTCATTTGGAGGATTAGAAGAGGGATATCAGAGGATTTGGTTTGCGATGCCAGGGGAGGAACATTACAAAGCTGTTTCAAAAATGGGACTGAAAATAAAAAAAAATCCAATAGAATAGAGGGGAAATGTTAAATATGTGCGATTGGCTTAGTGGATGGTATAGGCCACAGGCTGCAATGATGATTCAAGATCTTTCAAGAGCTTTAAGATTACCACACAAGATTATATCACATGAGCTGTCAATAAAGATGACATTCACAATGTATAGGAGCCACTTTTGATATCATACAAAAGGAGACAGACAGACAAATTCATTCAAACTTTTAAATGGCAGTAAAAGGATATGAGTGGACTAGTATCCGTATGGAGATTCTTCTGATGAGGTGAAATGGGCTAAAAATATACAGGGCTGATGTGGCACCGAAGCGGAAAATAGCCTTCCCCTTGTTTAGCACTATAAAGGTCTAGAAAAAAAGAGCAAACACATACATTTTAGTCATTTGAGCAACAGTTTGGAAAAGCTCAATAAGAAATGCCAGTCTAATAAAGTCTATGATACTGACAAAGATATACATATGTTCAGACACTGAAAGTATGCCGTTAGTCCAGTGGAAGGCTTGAAAACACCCAAACATATATAAGGAGTGAGGTTGAACATTGACCAGTGTACTCATGGCAAGATGAGAAAAATATAAAGTTTGAGTGAGATATTATACTGAGTGCCAGATAGATGAAATATTCCATTTCTTAAGATAAATTTTCTTATAACATTCCTTGATCCACAATGTGTGGAGGGAATATGTCATAGAAGCCATTACCACCCACAGTGGACAGTGCGGTGGTTGCTTGACCGGCATGCATGACCAGCTTGTCCAGCCACAGTGGCACATGACACATTGACAATTCATATGGTCTTGCCACGAGCTTGCCAGTGTTCAACATCAGTCACAAGATAACCTGTAGGGTGGTGGGGAAAATGTGGGCCTGCAGCATGTACTTCAATAAATGTATGAATTAAATAATTATATAAATAAAACAAATGTGGAGTTAAACTAAGACACATAAAAGATGCAATATTCATGAAAGTAGTGCCACTGATAATCCAGCAATCATCCATAATCCATCTTCAGTATATACTAAACTACGCTACACCAAAAATATACCAGCAGGACAGTTTGAACTTTACCTTTAAACATTACATACTTGCCCCTATTTCACCTTAAAAACAACATCATTAGTGAGAATTAATGAATGAATATATGAGATTAGTCATGGCGCTTTGATGTTAATCCCATCACTGCCTTTTGAGGTAATGGAAATTGCAATGATATAAGGATATCATCAGTCTAACAGCCAAGGTCACTCAAAATGCAGCTAGGAGACAGCAGTCTAGGTCAGTGTTCCTCAACTCTGGTCCTGAAAGGACCCCTTGACAGGCACATTTTAGAGGGTTTGTCACAATCTGTATTTGTTTATTAATGAGCTGATTAGCTGAATCAGGTGCATTGGGAGCAGAGAAGCACTGAAATGTGCACACCTTGGGTGTCTGCAGGACCAAAGTTGAGAAACACAGGTCTAGGAGACTCAAAATGCAGTTAGAAGTTAGAAGTCTATGTGACTCATAATGGAACTAGAATTTAGAAGCCTAGGTCTAGAATTCAGAGTGAATGTAATTAATAAAATTAATCAATTTTGTAATATAGCTGTAACACAACAAAATGTGCAAAATGTGAAATGCTTTTAAAACTTTCCAGATACACTGAATGTCAATCTAAATGCAGCTAGATGTTAGTAGTCTATGTGATTTAAAATGCAGCAAGAAGTCAAAAAGCTAGTGGACTCAAACTGCTGCTGGAAATGACCAGTCTAAAGGACTCGAAATTAAGCTAGAATTAAGAAGTTTAGGGGACTCAAAATTCAGCTACAATTTAGAAGTCCAGCTGACTGAAAATGCAGCTAGATGTTTAAAAATTCAACTGACAATTAGCAGTCTAGAAGTTGTAAAATGCAGATAGAAGTTAGACAATTAGTAGTCTATGTGACTCAAAATGCAGCAAGATGTCAGGAGTCTAGCTTAGTCACAATACAGCTGAAGATAGCAATCTAGAGGACTCAAAATGCCCAAGGGACACAGAAAAAGATGACTTACAGTACAGCTGTCTAGTGGACCCAAAATACACCTGGAAGGTAGAGGTCTACCTGACTACCGTGACTCAAAATGCAGCTAGAAGTTACCAGTCAAAAGTACTCAAAATGCACCTGGAAATTAGAAGTCTACTGGACCAAATACAACGTAAAGTTAGAAGTCTAAACGACACAGCTGGAAGTTAGAGGTCTACATGTCTCAACATGCAGCAAGAAGTCAATGGGATGAAAAATGTTGCTAGAAGTTAGTTCTCTAGCGGACTCAAAATGCATTTAGATATTAAAAGTTTAAGTGATTCAAAATGCAGATAAATGTTAGTCTATGTGACGTTAGAAGTTAGAAGTCTTTGTGACTGAAACTGCTGCTGGAATTTGAAGTCTAGGTGACTCAAAATGCAGTTTAACACCCCTGTAACTTTGAAACTGTTTATTAATGAGCTAATAAGCTGAATGAATTGTGTTGGGGTCTGAGAAAGCACTGAAATGCATATCTGGGGTGTCTGCAGCAATAAAGTTCAGAACAACTGGTCTAACGGACTCAATATATAGCTAATAGTTAACAGTCTAGGGCAGGGGTTCTTAACCTGGGGGTGTACATCTAGGGGCATTGCGAATGTGACACTAATTAAGACATTTTGTCAGCAATGAATCAGATTTAAGCGCTAAACCTTTTCATACTGTATCATTCTCAGTCTTGATGGAGTGTCTCGCATGAAGGACATGGCTGGGCACCCACTGTTGCTTAAAATACAACATTTATAGAACCTTTTTTCACTGAATCAAACTGACTGACTCGCCGTTCTGCTCAACTCTTCAATCTGAATCTTGATTCAGGTTCATGCACATTGTGGCTCGGCACATCATCCAGGCTGGATTAAAATGGAGCGTTTTTGAGAAGGTCGAATTGGAAGTGGGGATGCAAAACGCACTAGATCAGGGGTCGCAACCCGCAGCTCTTTCATCCTTATACCGCGGCTCCGCGTGGCTCAGGAAAATACATTATAAATATTTAATTGAAATGTTTTTGTTGCATTAATTCTTTTTTCAATTTTCATTCTAAATTGGAAGATTATTGTGATCTAAAATTATACTTTATCATTTTCCTTCGCTCAAAATAAGCGTCACACTTGTGGAAGCCGGTTTACCACCAAAACCCGGCGGGTATAAATCAACCTGATCTGGATCCGGATCCGAATCTGAAGCCGGAGCTGGATCTGACTGACATAGCTGACAAAGGCATGTGGGTGTCCAAATTGAAACACTTGACAGAGGATCTTGAAGATGTTGCCCGTCAGAAGGCCACTCTTGTTCAGAATCAAAAATGGAGTGATATTGAGACAAACGTGTTTGAAACATGGACTGTCATCCCCAACACCTATATAAACATGAAGAAATATGCATTTGAAGTCCTGTCGATCTTCAGATCCACATACGGATATGTGAGCTGCTATTATCCACCATGAACTAAGTAAAAAAACACTGCTCACAACTCACAGAGACAGCTTACAGTCCTGCAAAGGTGAAAGTGACTTCATACAGCCCAGATCTGCAGATGCTCTGTGCAGAGCTTCAGGAGCAGAAGTCCCATTAACCAGCTCAAAGAAATATTAATTCTGATATTTTGCAAATATTTATTTTTCATTGTTTAGTGACAGAGTGCTTTTTTCCCAGTGTATTTTTTAAATTCAGGTCCACTCTCCACTACACACTCTGAAAGCCCAAAGATAAGGAAATAAGGATGACGGCTCACAGCATGTTTTTGCTTTTGTTTGGTACATAAATAATTTAAGTTTAGCGTTTAATTCATTTGAAAGAGACCTTCAACTTGGCAGGTTGCTTTTTTTTTTAAGAATTCAAAATGTTCAAAAAGTGTTCATTAAATAAATAATATCTCATTTTACTGGATTTCAAACACACTATAGTTGTTTATACAAAGTGTAAAGGTAAGAAAAAGCAGTATACACTGTGTTATCTTCATTTTAGATCTCAAAAATTATTTGCAGGCTCCCAGTGTTTTATTTTCCATGGAAACCGGGTCCAAACGGCTCTTTGGGTGTTAATAGTTGCCGTCCCCTGCACTAGAGGAACATCAGAACAGTTTAAAACAAAGAAATTCTAGTCTAGTTGACAAAGAATGTCTAGTTGACTCAAAATGCAGCAAGATGTCAGGAGTCTAGATTAGTCAAAATGCAGCTAGAAATAAGAAGTCTAAGGGAGTCTGTTAAATTTTAGACATCTATGTCACACAGAATGCAACAAGAAGGTCTAGCTGACTCAAAATGTTAGCCGTATAAAAGACTCAGAATGCAGCTGGAAATGAGCAGTTTAGAGGACTAAAAATGCAACTAGAAGTAAAAATTCTAGTGGACTCAAAATGCAGGAAGATATTAGCAGTCAATAGAACACAAAATCCAGCTAGAAATAAGAAGTCTAAGGGAGTCAAAATGCAGGGAGCCTTTAACATTCTTTGTGATTCCAAATGCAAATAGACATTTACAGTCAAGAGGACTCAAAATGCAGCAAGATGTTAGCAATCTAGGTGATTCCAAATGCAAATGGACGTTTGCAGTCGACACCCTAACTCTACTGCAATCAATTGATAATATTATGCTCTATATCATTGCACAAATATCCATTCCAAGGGCATACAGCTGTTGCTTCAAGGCCAAACCAGTGTACATGACTCTAATTTGGTCTGAAAGCTTCACTGTTCCATTGACACTAAATAACATTCAAGGAATCCCAACTCACCTTTTGATTCTTGAAGTAAAATGGGTCAATATCCTCCAGTGGGACTCCAACCAGTCCTGTGGGGATGTCGCCAAAGATGCGAGGAAGCACCTTGCCGGCCTCCAGATCTGGCTTTGGCTCCTCTGGATTCCGCCTGTTCGGCGTGGAATCCTTGGTTGTCTTGGCTTGCTCATCAGCAATCCTCTGCTCGATGGCTGCCAGGGATTCGCGAGTGAACCGCCGCAAGGCGTCTGGACCCGCTGGTAGCAGCATGGTCGCCATCTTTTCATCCTGATCGTCCTTTAGAATTCACCCACAGCTGAAAGTGCATTTCAAACAGAGGCCAGAGAGAAAGGTTTAACTTGAAGGCAGGATCAGTCAAACTAACTTTAAACAGCTGAACAATTTAAGTCCTACCAATAGAATAGGACTCTTTGGAGCAGATGAAGCATGAACATATTGGCACCATTCCTGTGGACTAGAGATGTATAAAACCCAGCAGCAAGCTGTGGATCAATGGAACTGTGATCTCTGGAATGCTGGAGCTCCATCCAGTACTTTTGGGAAGAGTTGGGGTGTTGGTGGTGAGGTGGGGTGGTGATCATCTAACATTCTGACCTCAATTATGCTTTTGCCACTGAACAAAATGAAATCCTCACAGTAAAGCTCCAAAATCTAGCACAAACAATAAATAAGCAGGTGTCCCAATACTGAGATTAGATTAATATTTCAAAATATACAAAAATATTCAGTATTTCCTAACATTAGCTGGTGTTATCACTGGAAGTCTGTGTCCGACTCCATTATCTGGACTCTATTCCCTAACATTCATTAATTAAATTAATTATATTTGACCCACTGTGTTATGCACACAGAGGAATTGTACCTCCACAGGAATTTACCCATCCACACACAGTGACACACACACACACAGTGCCTCAAGGGCACTTCAGTCATGTCCTGCCAGTTAGGGGATTTGAACCGGTGACCTTCCAATCACAAGGCTGGTACCACTTGCTCCCCCAAATGATGGGATGTATTCCCTAACTGTATTAACACACCCTTAACTGTGTGTGCTAACATCAGCTTGTGATCGCTGGAGTAACTTAGCTGATTCAAATCCTCTTGTCATGCAATGAAATTTGGCAGAATCCATATAATAAATAAGGCTAATTTTATGTGTCCTTTTTACTCCTTTTGTGTTTTGAATGGTGTGTTTGCTATTTTTGGTGTTTACAGTCATTCAATAGTCGTTTTCCAGAATCATTTGATGTTTCATGAAAACTAAGGCCCTGGACCTTCTACCAGTTATTGTAAGATGACTCATCAAATACATAAGCATGTTACATAACAGTAGGTGAATCATTACGTAAAGTAGGTAACGAATGAGTAAAAGCAACATCACCAGGAGTGAATAAAACCCACTACACTTTAGCATTCTATTCTCTTCCTCTGGCTCCCAAACAACAGTTTTTAACAATATTTCTTTTTAGTTTAAGGGGTCAAGCAACCATGGTGACCTCACTGTGTGTCTGATGTGGAAGACACAATGTGCACAAGGGGTGATAAGATATTGTTCTTAAAGTGTTTTTTTAATATTGCAGAAGAGTGCAATACACAAATGAGTTTCAGATTAGCACATGGGGCTGGAATGAACCAAGGGTGTCAAAAGATCTGACTGTGGCTTCTGCTCATTCATTGTTTGTTTTGAAATCATGGGTATTAAAAGATTTTATCCTGAATGCATCCAGTGACAAGAGTGTTAGTCAGGTCAAGATGTTAGATGATCACTTTTTTGATTAATTAATATTTTTAAATATTTCAATTATTATTTTTGCATTTACATTACACTTAGTGTAATCACAAAGTGATTACACTCTGTTGTTATGTTGATTCATAATATAAATTATTAGTAATAGTAATACTGATACATACATAAATAATATAAAAAGGTTTTTTATTTATTTTCCTTGGACTACTGTTATATATTTGGACAAAGTTATTAGAAATATCCTTGTCAATTTCCAACATGAATCTCCATCTCCACATAGCCAGCTGCTGTTTGATGCCCCTACACAACCTGAAGCTCCATTGTTCCATTGAAGGAAAGAGTACCCCAAATCATGTTGGCAAACTTTTTGGGAGTCTACCACTTGACTTTTTTTGTTCCATAACCATCAGGATCTTTCAAGAAATGCAAAATGACTGTGTTATTGCATCCAATCTCAGCAGTGATGGCATGTTGTGAGAGGCCTTGCTTATGCAGTTCAATCCTACCATGTTCAAAGTCAGTGAACTTTTTTGTTTTTACCATCAGGAGGTCTTGATTTTGTGAATACTTGAAAATGACATGAAATCCAAAGTTTTGTGTAGATTTTGTCTTTTAAAGGCTGTGGTCTTAAACTTTTGATCAGCCAATGAATATCCTATTTCATTTAATTAGTTGTTTTCAATAAATTGCCTGCTCAAATTTTTTTGTCTCTTGCTCCCATTTCTTCTTTTAGCATTGTGAAACTCGACATAGAATACACACACACAGGAACTGATTAGATTACAGTGTTTAAAAGCACTGGGATATGAATGGTAGGGAGTTAGACTAGATTATAAAATAATCTAGATATAAGATAATATAAGATTGTATTCAATATTGGATACATATCATACATTATTAATATCATGACATGTTGGATCATTGCCAATTTGGAACTTTTGATAAAACCTGTATGAAATCCATTTTCTTTTTCCCAAATTCAGGTTTCTTTTCATTTATTTTGATTTGGTTTTTTACTTATTTTTTCACTTTCCAATTTTTTTCTTTAAGCACCATCAAATATGCATCATCAGAGAAATCATGTGACTCTAAAGGTGAAAAGTGCTGTATTTTTTATATTGCAGTATATACCACAGAATAACAAAATAATGTAATGTGATTTAGGCTGGCAATTTGTTTGATGCTAAATGGTTGGAAATTAGCTTTTTATTAGTAAACAATAATTGCATTAAATTCAGCAAAACAATGATTTGACTTAGGAAGGACTGGGTCACCAGGAGCTGCAGTGCCCGTTCCAATGGACTGGTCTCTCACTGTAATATGGTGAAGAATGACTCATCTGAGCAAATCACTTTTTCCACATATCCATAAATCAGTGCTGGTCGTTTTTACACCATTGACTTAAAAAATGTGGGTTTGTCTTTTTAATGAGGGAATTTTCTTCACACCAGCCCTACTATAATACCCTCCTTTATGTAATTATGGACAGACTGTTCCCAGTCATTGTCTCATTATGTCCTGCACTGACATTCTTAGTCACCTGAAGAACAGCCATTCTGCTGTTAACTACATATCGTGTTAATGCTTGAGCATCATGCTCACCTACTTTCAACTGATGGTTTGCAAATAGACCTACAGCTACAGTCTGAAGTATATATAGGTTCATGACATAAATGTCATGGCAATACTGAATTTTGAATGATTTGTTTAAACTATAAAGCTAATATAAAGACAACAAGTGACATCATAAAAAGGTCCAACTTAGTCCAACAGAGGGTAAAAAAATACACATATACTTTTTTTGCTAGTCAGAACCATGCCTTAGGCTTATATAGATTTGGGAGCAGTCTGTGAAAGGGGGAAAACTCAAAGGACAATCGGGTTAGAGTTCAGGTGGTTTCTGCTTGTGCTAAAAAGCCAGTGCCTCTTCAGAGAAGACTGTTGTAGACACATGAACAAGGAAGAGATAGAATTAATTATAAAAAAGTATAATTACTATTACTAAGGTGTTTGTTGAATAGATAAAGCAGGCTAATATTATGCTTTTGATATGTAGATGGTGCTTGAAAGTCATCTGTGTCTGAATACCTGTGTCTGAGTCGTCAAATATCCAATCAGAATTCTGCCAGGAGCTTGCTGATTGCTTCCAAGAGCCTCAGGTCAAGGTGCAACTTGCTTAGGGAACATTTAACTTGATATTTAGATGTGCTAAGAACCCCAAAATATCATCTCTCGTCTTTTGTTGGAGATATTGTATGCTCAGTGTGGCCCAGACAAAAAGAACCTTTAAAAATTTAACTGAAGGTCTCATATTGAAATTCATGCCATGAGAATGTATATAAAATTCTGACTACACCGGTAAATGCAAAGATTACATTAGTCACTGTTCCACTGCTCCACTGCTCTTGCTTCCAGTCCCAAACACTTTGTGGCTGATTGACCTTACCGATCGCATTTACATTTACATTTATGGCATTTAGCAGACGCCCTTGTCCAGAGCGACTTACAAAAAGCCAGTACCTCTTCTGAGAAGACTGTTGTAGACACATGAACAGGGAAGAGACAGAATTTATCAGACATAAGTCATTCCTATTGCTGGTAGATTCTCTTTACCACATAACAAGGTTTGACCCACAGTACAATGGGAAAGTCAGAGTTCAGTGCAGATTGGAGAAGGATGACTGCAGATTTGCACAAGTCATGAGCGTTTCTAAACAACTGTATATTTGAAGATCATTATTTTTTTCATAAACATTTACATACTTTGAAGAGTAGCCACTTTGTAAAGGACTGGAAAAAGACCAAAACTGTCACCCTCAGCTGGGAGAAAATTGGATTGGATGGTCAATAACAACCCAAGAACGCAACCGGAATGTGCTGGAACACCAGTGTCACTGTATATAGTAAAGTACATTTTACATCACCATGGACTAAGAAGCTGCCATCCAAGTAAGAAGCTCCTACTTCAAACTCAACTAATGTTTGCAGCTGCCTCATACAAACAAAGAGGAAACCTTCTGGAGGAAAGATGTATGTTTGGATGAGCAAAAGTCAGGTTCAAACCCAACATTGCATCAACTGTTAAGCTTGATGGTGGTCATATCATGCTATGGGTCTAGGTGGAAGGGGTACAATAATAAAGCAGGAGGACTACCTCAGAGTTCTTCAGCATTACTTCAAGTCATTAGCTAAAACGTCAGACGCAATTGGGTCTTCCAAGGGGTTGATCACCCAAACAAACATCACTGAACATTGGGCTCATTAGATTTTTCACCAAACTGTTCCTTCCTACATAGGAAGAACAACAAAAATCCCTCAGTGAGGTCTGTATCCCCTGCCTTCTCCAGGGTGCATAAAGGGCTTCCGGTTTCAACATTCAGCAGGCAAACATTTTCCATTACGGCCTATGTCAACTCTCAGGAGTCCAAATTCAAATGGATTTGAAAGAGGATTATATTTGCTCTATGTCAGTGGTCAACTGGGGCCCACTTTATTCCTGAAATGCATGAAGCTCTCATGTGACATAGTGAATAATCAAGGCTTGCTGATTTTCAATGTGATGGGCCATTGAGTTGTACCAAATTCCTTTGTTTATATTATCAAACCCTAGAACTACAAAGTGCTCTTCCATGGTAAGAAGAGCTGAAAACTGGACAGTGAGTGAAGAAACAAGGAGGTGGTCATAATGTTATGGTTGACTGGTGTATGACAACTACCATTGCATAGCATAGCTTTGTTTCTAGCGCAGTAAAAAGAACCTTTCTTTTTAATAAAGAAACAACAGTGCTGGAGGTTCATGATTTGTCCCTTCCAAGTACCAAACTCTCATTAATGAACTATCGCAAAAAAGAAAATACAGATTTCAATTTATTTGTATTTATTATTTTAAATGTTCTGTTAGACATTTATTACTAATTATTACTATCTGCTGCAGTATACCTGCTGCAAGAGGCATTATAACTAGTGCAATTAATATACACTATATGGTATTGGGATGCCAGGTCATTCATTGATTTTTTTTTTTAAATCAAAGGTATTAGAAAGGGTTGATCCTGATTTTGTACTGTCCAGGGAAGACTTTCTACTAGATTCTGGAGGATTGCTCTGATGATCTGACTGCATTCAACAGCAAGAACATCAGGACATCAGGATGTTGTTTGATCACCATCTACCTCATTCCCAACACCCCAACTCATCCCTAAATTACATAAATTAAAATGGAGCTTCATCATTACAGAAAAAGCAGTTTCACTGCTCCACAGCTCAGTGCTGAGGGCAGAGGTATACAAAAAAAGTCCTTTTCACTATTTGTACACAAAATTGGTCATGATATTTTTAAAGGTAGACAGGAAATCCTTATAAGCAGAAAAAATTGAAAATACTGGGAAATAAAAGCCACAGAAGCCCATACCAAGCCAATGGTAAAACACAGATTGCCTTCAAGCTAGGACCAGGTGATATAGTAAACAGATCATATCATGATATTTAAAGAATTTTTAGATATAGAATATTTATTAGGGACGCCACAAAATTACTAAAAACATTAGATCAGTAGACTGATCCAAAAGAGTTTGAAATAAACAGATTACATGTTTATTCAATATATACTAGAATACTTAAATCCCAGTTTGGGGGAGTTTAAATGCCGTTTTTTGTTTTTGAACAATACAGAAAGCAGACCGCTGCTCAGCTGTTCTGGTATCAGATTGTTATCCGGTATTAACTGATACAGAAATTTTATGTATTGGTATCAGTATTGGAAATGAAAAAGCCAGACCAGTGCATCCCTAATATTTGTCACATTTTACAATGCAATTAAATAATGTCGTACTGTCCACCCCTAGCATGCTGTCATTATACCAATGTAGTCCACACCTGGTACTAAACATAATGCCAATAAGTTCATGTTTGTAGTCCTATTCTATTGCCAGTATTTCTCTACAGGGACCAGACAAGCTGTGTGTGCATTTGCAATTCTTTATTAGCAGTGGATGCAGCTTCACTTAGCTGAATGCATTCATTGGAACTGGTGTCCATAAAACATTCTGACATAGTGAAATCATATAAAATATGTATATTTGAAATAAGTGAATTGGTCTCTCTACCATACTGATACTGATACTGATACATACACTGATACAGCTGGAAGAACCATCAAGCTAATTCCATCTTGCCATAACCATTTCAGAGAATCTGGTTTGGTGTGACATTGTTAAATGGACACAAACAGGCTTTTTTTAGAGTGTTGAGGAATGGAAATATGCAAATACAGACACTTCATTTACTTCATTTACATATTTTCTGTCATAGGTAGCTTCAAGACCTGGGCTACAACTCCATGGCCTGGGCCTAGTTCTGCCCCTGATTACATGTTGGATCCTTGTCTTCTGATGAATTCTGGTGAATATTCCTGTATTTTGTAATATCGCAATGTAATGTATATATTGCAGAAGTAGCACTACAATGTACATTTTTACCAATATCATGCAGCCCTAATGCAGAATTTTTATGAATGTTGTAAGCTAATTACCCAAGCTAAGCAGCTCTGAACTGGCCAATATTTACTAAACCAGGTCCTACAGGTCACAATTTCATAACCTTCCATCAAACTAATGTTATGAATGTCAGAATCTGATCTTCATTAATCCCTGTGTTTGTATTTTACATTAATCCTGTGGCTAATAATTTACATTTTTAATCTGTGTGTGTGTGTGTGTGTGTGTGTGTGTGTGTGTGTGTGTGTGTGTGTGTGTGTGTGTGTGTCTTTCAAAAAGACAATTACGTGCACTCAAATACAAACACACTAAAAATGCATGATTAAAGGGTTCTTCACATCATGAAAGGTTTTTTTTAGGTTAATAGAGAACTACTATATAGTAGTGGGTTCTATATAGAAACATTTTGAAATGGGTTCTGTATAGCACCAAAAAGGGTTCTTCTATTGGTAGTTTGACATCATATCAATTGTACACACTTAAATATTAGGGTTCTTCAAGGGATATTCAGTAAAGAAAATTGTTCTATAGAGAACCTTGAACAAAGAAGCAACAAGAAACAAGATCAAAGAACATGATTAAATGTCCAAATGGGAGCAGCCGTGGAAACCAGCCTTATGACTTGAAGGTTGCCAGTTCGAATCCCTGAACTGGCAGGATATGACTGAAGTGCCCTTGAGCAAGGCACTGAACTCCCCAGCTCTTTGCCGGGTGCTGAGGATAGGGCTGGTGTGTGAAATCACTAGTGTGTATGTGTGTATCATGTTTGTGGATGGGTTAAATGTGGAGGATCAATACCTGTGCGCACAACACAATGGGTTATAAAAGTATTATTACTAAAAGGTTCTTCAGACTGACGGAGAAAGTGATATACGTATATTCTAGATAGAACCTTTTTGAAAAGTGTTCTACGTTGCATCAAAAAGGTTCTATATAGAACCCTATTCCGCACATTCTCTATCAATGTGAAATCTTTCATGACACCCTTGAACCCTTTATTCACCCTTGAACCCTCTACAGCACATTTTCAATTAGTCTGAAGAATTATTTCATGATGTGAAGAAACTATTATTCATGCAAAATGTTCTTTGAGTGTTCATGGTTCTATATACAATCCTTTTCTTTACTAACAAACCATTTAAATAGAATCTGAAAGCTATGACAGTTCTGATATACAGTGGTGTGACACTGGGACATTTTAAGATGAACAGCCCAATATCAACATCCGAAAGTTATTTATTACATTAAGGTATAATACATTTAAACTGTCATTTCTGTCTCTTGTCAGTCCTGTCTCCCCTGTCAGTTCCCCCCATGTGCTTAGGAGCACATGGTTTGTGTTTGTTTAGTCCTTGTCTCCTCCCTGGTTCCTCCCTTTACCACCTGTATCTAATCTGTTTACCTGCTCCTTGTTAGTTTATCCCAGCTGTTACCGATGTCATTTAGTCATCCTGTCATTGTCAGTCCACTGTTGAATTCCCCTTTTGTAATTACTGTTAAGCTGTTATAGTTAGTTAGTTGCTGTGATCCTGTTCTGTTCTCCAAACAGTTATTAAATCCTTGAATGTTCATACCAATAAGATCAGTGTCAGCTGTGTGCAGCGGCTTTCTGACTGCGATAACTATTAAAACTTTCAAATTCTCCAAATCCTTCCATTTTGAGAAAAGTGCTTGCTTAGTTCTGGGAATTTTGTCCGTTAGTTTGTTGTTTATCTTTATCTCCAGTTACCGATCTCTTTCCGGTTTTGCAGAGAGTGCAGCGTGTGACGTTTGCCCTACTTCCCTTAATCTGTTTAAACTTTCTGTTCAGCTGTAATTTCTTTCTCTCTCCAATGCGGATTTCATGAAGCATATTGGTTGTGCAAAAGTAATAAATTATACTGCACTAAATAAAGCACAGCAACAGGTGCGCACACACACACACACACACACACACACACACACACACACACACACACTGCAGACCGCTGACTCAACTCAAAATGGAATTAACAGCTTTTGATTTAAGGCCTGACAGAGGACGAAGGTCTGATTTAGGCTGAGCTTATGTTTTTATCTAGGCTTATCCAGCAGCCTTATTTAACTTACACACTTTGCTTATTACCTTCTTAATTGATTAATTTAATTAGTCAGAAGGTATTTGGGAAAAGATTCATTCTGTGTCTACGTTCTCAGAAAGTGAATCTTCTGAAGATCTTCTGAATGAAATTAAGTATCTGTATTTGGCAGACATTCTTGTCCAGACTGACATTGCTGTTCACTCAGAAAAAATCTGCTATATCAGCTAGATTCCAGGGATACCTCCAGCTTAGATGTTACCAAATATAAATGTCAGAATGGAGACCTCTATACCCAATGCTCCACATCAGACACGGTATAATTATAAGCCTTTAATGAGTTGAATGCTCTTGATAGAGATGGTCTTCAGTCAGTATTTGAAGACAGCAAGTTACTCATCTGTTCAGACCCCCAATGGAAGATCATTCAAACTCTTTTGTGCCAGAACAGAAGACACTGGATGCTTGTTTTCCATACATATTGAGGGTGGTTCCAGCTGAGCTGTACTTGATGTTCAAAGGTCTCTTGGCACAGATCAGGATTTGACCATTGCCATCAAGTACAGAGGTTCATGACCACCTTCATGGTTCTGAATCTGAGGTTCAGTTACAGGAACCCAGTGAAGAGAATGTAGTAGAATAGTTTCATGGCAGAACTTGAACACTAAAGACAAGCCTGCATTGTGGATCAGTTGAAGGGCCTGATGACATGAATAGGAAGGCCAGCCAGAAGGGAGCTGCAGTAGTGAAGACTTGAAATGACGAGACACAGAATGAGCACCCAAGCACCTCTCTAGAGTAAAAAGGAGGAATTCTCTGGATGTTGTAAAGGGGAACGCATGACTGAGTAAAATTTGTAACATGAGTGGAGAACAATAACTGGTCATCCACAACTATACCAAGGCTTCATGCTTCTGCCGATGGAATGACAAGATCTCAGTAAAATTGTATGTTTTTGTTTGTTTTATTCTATTGATGTACCAGTTTGGGAACACAGTCATGTGAAATTAGGACATCCTATTACCACCTTGGACTTTAGGTTGGCGGTGAAAGTTATATTGCTGGAAATTGGTGGGGACACATCAATCCATCCATCCATGCTAATTCTACACCCATGGTGTCCAACCTGGGTTATTTAATTTACGCTCACAAAGCAGACTTGCTCCAAGCAGGTTTGAACTCAGGCCATTGGGATGGAGGGCAGCGTTATTACCACTGCTCTATTTGAACAGATTGTAGCTTATGAAAGTTGGGTTTATGAAGGAAGGTGCTCTGTGATAACTGAGGGGAGCTAAAAAAGGAAAGGGTTAAACATATTGCTGAAGGAAGAAAATGCCAGCAATCTGAACTAGAAAAAAAGGGGTTTATTTATGAATTTTTGAAGCGCTGTGAGCTCACACACTGTACTTTACTGTGAAGACAAGCACCTTAGCCAGGTGAGCTAAGGTGTCACCTGGGAGACTAGATTGTACAGACCGGGGAAGACCTGTGAGCCGGAGCTGAAAACAGCTTCTCAAATAAGAAAAAAAAACTACAATTCAGAACCACCCTTTGTTAGAGAGGGAACTAGAAAAAGAAAGCAACTCCTCTCAAGTGAGAGGGGGGGAAGACTTAAGTTCTCTCTTTTCCTTTTCTCTTTTCTTTCCTATTCTTCTAACTACGCTTGTAAAGATACAGAATCTCTTGCTTGGTGAGGGAAGAAAATACAGCTCTGTCCCAATTACTTGAGGAGGCAGAGGGAAAAAGAGAGTATTTTAAAAGGTAACAACACTTCTCACTTTGAAGGGACAGTTTAAGGTAAGAAATACAGGAGTTTTACCTGCAGACTCTTGGACAGAGTTTGACCAAGAAACCACAAGAATGAGGCACAATCTGCTTAAATAAACAAAAGCACACCTGAAAGCAATCGCACTGATTGTCAGGTAGTTCCGGTCACCAACAGCCCCCTAGTGGCTGGGCGGCTGCATTGCGGGCGGCTCCTTACACATGGATGAATTTATTGTTGGGGGCAACTCAATAATCGCTGGATATTGGTGGGAACTGTCACCTCCATCCATGCTAAATTTACACCCTTGTCCTAATAGCTGGCATTTCCTCCTTTGGCTGAAATAATGTCAATTAGATGTAACTGTCTACCAGTCTCTGACATTGACTGGAAAAAAGTTCATCCCACTGTGTCTTTGTACAGATACATTACATTTTCCTCAAAATTTCTTATTTTTTACTATGGTGTAGAGCTCTCCAGACCCTGCAGCAAAGCAGACCCAAGCCATGACACATTCACCCCCATGCATTACAATTGTTATGAGGTTCTTGTGCTTCAGTGCATGTATGTGTGTTTTTGGTTTGGTTTTCCTGCTTGCACTAGCATTACAAATTCCATAAATTATTCAAATGCAGATTTATTTTTAATAATAAAAACATCAGACAGTTTGTGTGGTATTTCAATGACTTAGCAAACTGCACTGGATTTTGATGGTGCATCATGCAACTCCTTCAATTGTGATGTTTCTACTTATTCCGATGATGGTCATTGCTCTGGAAACTGAACAAGTTAGGAACACAGATTACTAACTGATTGACTTATCCTTTTTTATGAAAAGAGGTAAAATGACAATTAAGTTACATTTTTATGTGATCAAAAATATTTTCTGACTATAATGTTTGGTACAATTCATGATATTGGGTTCTTGACTCTTGAATGAATAAAAAATGACTGTCAAGAGCTAAGATTAGAAAATTGCCCTAACAGCCTCTACTCATCTGATATGGCTTTACAGTACATGTGGGAACAGATGGAGTAGATACTGTGAGGATCTGATTGTATTTAGCCCACAGAAGCATTAGTGAGGCCAGGTACTAACATTGAGTTATTAGGTCTGTCACTCTAAAGCCAACAAAATCCAGTGGTACAGGATGGAGCTACATCAGCTCTCCAGAAAACACAGTTCTATTGTTCCAAAGCCCAATAGTGGGGGGTATTATCCCAATTTGGGCTATGCAAGACATAGGTCATGGAGACCCACTCCAGAGCATCCCATTGGCAAATCTTTAGTGTGGAGCTTATGCAGACTGTGTGCTCAGTTTGATGCCTGTCAGCAATGGGTTACAGTACCTGAATTCATGAATAAGCAGGGGTGTCCTGATCAGGTGTTTCCCACTTCACTTCACTTTTGCTGAGTTCAGGAAATCATCCGTATAATATTGGTATAACAGTCAGCCTCATTTTAAATCTTTTTATCCACATTTAAGTCCACGTTAATCCACAGGTCTATGGTGGTCTCCCATAAGTCGATTAAGCAAGCTAGCTATATGAGTCACAGTGTTTTAGAGGCTGAATAATTAAATCACCCTTAAATTACCCTACATTTAAAGACAGTCATCTAAAAGTTGTTCAATTAATCAACTACACTAAACCAAACAAGTTACACATTGCTACTGTGTTGTTTAAAAATGAAAATAAACTGGATTTTGCATTATTTGAGGTCTGACAACATGTTTTTTTGTTAAATGAGCAGTTGTCATTTCTGCAAATAAACACTCTGAAAGGTTCCTTTTACTCAAATATATGCCTATAAAGAGTACAACCAGAGAACCAGATCATGTGTATATTGTGAAGTAATGTCAATTCATTTAAATTTTAATTTGCCCCAATAATAGCTGTCCTGTGGTGGTCCTGTGGGGTCCTGAGTGAAGATCAGGGTGAAAGAAGGACAAAGTATGCAGAGAAATAGATGGACCTCATCTGTAATGATGGATCTACAAAGTGGTCCTGTAGGGTAAGAGGAGCTGATAGTGTGTGAATGTCAGTGAGAGTAGAAACCAGGTCATAATACTGTGGCTTGACTGTGCATGTGTTTAACACATGTATTAATCCATCAAAAGAATCGTTGATTAATGGTGAGGTTTTCTGTATTGATTTGCATTGAACAAATCAGTTCAACTGCTTTGTTAGCAGAGGTGGGACGTGCAGATTTCACTTTCTGAACATGGAGTAATGTTGCACACCTCTGCTTGTACATTAGATCAATTCACCAAATTCTTCGGGTTTTTAAGTTAAAAAGGCTGTTTTGGCCGTTTCATTGGCTGTTGTTACAATTTAGGCGGGATATCCCAACTTTGGTCGCATCAGTGCACCTGCTGAAGCAGTTCTGAAGCCTGTCTCCTCGGAGAAAAGCGCAAAAGTGGAGGGAGAGGAGAGAGTGGAGGAGTTTCTACTCACGCCTGAACACTGGTCACTGCATGGCGTCCTGTGGCTTCTTCACTCGGCACAGGCAGTCTGTTCCCTCTCCAACACCCACAGCAGCTCCATGGTGGACAGGGGTACCTCTGAGGACCTCGGCTCTGGGACAAACTCCGTGTGAAGACCTGACTGAAGCCCGTATCTCCGCTCCGCCGCGGCGAGCGTCCTCAGCGCACTGCGCTCGCTTTGCGCATTCTCTGACACTGCTTTCAGCTCCGGTCTCTGATCCCCAGCGTCTCACACAGCATCAACGACCCTCTGCGACCACGACGGTCCGACCACCACCGCTGTCCCCGCGGCTCACACACACTAATTCAGCTTTTTCCCACAAAAGACGTGAAGAAACCCCTCCCGCGCGCGCCGCAGCCGAGCGGATTACGCAGCGAAAAACGCGGCTTTAATTATCGGCATTCTTCATCACTTCAATCACACATGAACAAATAAATGAGTACCGCGGGAAGAGCAATTCAGTCTGAACGTCTGGAGTCACGGGGGAGAGGATTCTTAACTTTAATGTGGACATGACAAACATATGTTCATATACTGAGTATGAACGTCAGTTAGATGTAACACCTAACTCAGTATATCAACATTTTTTCAACTTTGTCAAGTTCATATTCAGTATACACACTCACTAACATCTAACTGACATTCAGAATCAGTATATCAACATCTATATCGTGCTCATATTCAGTACAAACAGTAGCATCTAACTGACATTGATAGTATATCAACATCTTTGTCATGTTCATTTTCAGTAAACACTCAGTAACATCTAACTGACATTCATTCTCAGTATATCACCATCTTTGTCGTGTTCATATTCAGCACACACACAGTAACATCTAAGTGACATTGATGCTTTGTATACCAAAGTCTTTATCTTGTTCATATTCAGTACACACACAGTAACATCTAACTGACATTCATACTCAGTATAACAACATTTTTATCATGATCCTATTCAGTAATACAGTACATCTGTAAGACTGTTAAAATATCACCATCTTTGTCGTGTTCATATTCAGCACACACAGTAACGTGTAACTGACATTGATGCTCAGTATATGAACATCTTCGTCGTGTTCATATTCAATACACACACAGTAACATCTAACTGACATTCATACTTTGAATGTGAACATGACAAAGATTTTGATATACTGAGTATGAATATCACAGCAAACGCTTTTAACACTCCAAAGATGTTAATATACTGGATACAAATTTCACTTAATGTAAAATACTCAATCTAAATGTCAGTTGTTGCTAGTGGACTCCATCTGAACATTACACATTTGTTACTATATGTGTTGCTTACTGAATAGTAAGTACAATGGCTTGCAAAAGTATTCATATTCAAAATTATACATGATTCAAAACATTTTTTACAAATAAAAAACTGAAAAGTGCGGCATGCAAAAGTATTCCCTTGAGTCAATACTTTGTGGAACCACCTTTTGCTGCAATTACAGCTGCAAGTCTTTTAGGGTAGGTCTCCACCAGCTTTGCACATCTGGTGACTGAAATTTTTGCCCTTTCTTCTTTGCAAAACAGCTCAAGCTCAATCAGATTAGATGGAGAGTGTTTGTGAACAGCAGTTTTCAGATCTTGCCAAAAAGTCTCCATTGGATTTAGGTCTGGACTTTGACTGGGCCATTCTAACACATGAATGTTTATGTTTTGTTTTAAACCATTCCATTTTAGCCCGGACTTTATGTCTAGGGTCGTGGTCCTGCTGGAATGTGAACCTCTGCCCCAGTCTCAAGACTTTTGCAGACTCCAGCAGGTTTTATTCCAAGATTGCCCTGTATTTGGCTTGGTCCATCTTCCCATCAACTCTGAACAACTTCCCTGTCCCTGCTGAAGAGAAGCAGCCTCAGAGCATGAAGCTGCCACCACCATATTTGACAGTGGGGATGGTGTGTTCAGAGTGATGTGCAGTGTTAATTCTCTGCCACACATAGTGGTTTTGCATTTTGGCCAAAAAGTTCAATTTTGGTCTCATCTGACCAAAGCACCTTTTTCCACACGTTTGCTGTGTCCCCAGTATGGCTTTGGGCAAACAGCAAATCGGACTTTTTATTGTTTTCTTTTATCAATGGCTTTCTTCTTGCCACTCTTCAATAAAGACCATGTTTGTGCAGTGCACAACCATTAGTTGTCCTGTGGACAGATTCCCCCACCTGAGCTGTGGATCTCTGCATTTCGTCCAGAGTCACCATGGGCCTCTTGGCTGCGTCTCTGATCAGTGCTCTCCTTGTTCAGCCTGTAAGTTTAGGTGGAAGGCCTTGTGTTGTAAGGTTTACAGTTGTGCGATACTCTTTCCATTTCTGGATAATGGTTTGAACAGTGCTCAGTAAGATGTTCAAAGCTTGGGAAATATTTTTATAGCCTAAGCCTGCTTTAAACTTCTCCACAACCTTATTCCTGATTTGTCTGGTGTGTTCTTTGGACTTTGTGATGCTGTTTACTCCCTCTCTTAACCAACCTCTGAGGCCATCACAGAGCAGCCGAATTTGTAGATCAGATTACACACGTTTACTCTTTTTAGTCATTGGCAGTCATCCGGCAACTTCTGAATGAAATTGGTTGCACTCAGAGAAAACTTTTGCACACTGCACTTTTCAGTTTTTTTATAAAAATTTGAATCATGTATAATTTTCTTTACACTTCACAATCGTATACCACTTTGTGTTGGTCTTTCACATTAAATTCCAATGAAATATATTTATGCATGTGGTTGTAATGTGAAAAATATGGAAAAGTTCTAGGGGTATGTATACTCAAGCCACTGTAATTATACTCATTTGACCCACTCTTTTGTGCACACATGGGAATTAGACCTCTGCATTTTACCCATCCAGACATAAACACTAGTGAATTCACACACCAGGGGCCACTGAACACACATGCCCGGTGTGGTGTGCAGCCCTTTCCTCAGCACCCAGGGAGCAACTGGGGAGTTCCATCCCTTGCTCAAGGGCACTTCAGTCATGTCCTGCCAGTGCAGGGATTCAAACCTATATGTGTAGTTAATTTATACAATAACAATAAATAAATAAATAAATTTTATTTATACTAATAACAGAGATGATGTATGCGTTGAATATGATCATTGCATTGATGTGTCAATATGTGTACTGATCATGAACTTTACAGATGTATTACTATGCTGAATGCTAGTTACATATTATGATGTAGCAAATAGGAACATTAGTTAGATGTGAATATATGTAGGCTGAATATGAAGAAAAACTACTGTTACCATAGGTGTACAACATTTGAAGATTACAGAGATTTTAATTTGCCCAATATGAATATTAGATGTTGTCACATGTGCCCTAAATATGAACATTAATTGAATGTTACTGTATGAGAACTTAATATAAATGTTTTGTGAGATGTTACTGTATGTGTTCTGGTGATGAATGTTACAGAGGTGTTAATTAATTAAGGTGTTATAATTATTTAAATGAAACTGAATAAAATATGAGTTGTATTTTACTGTATTCTGAATCCAAATGTTACAGAGGTGTTAATATTCTCAATATGAATGTTGTCTGCATGCAGACTCCAAGTGATCAGTGAGAGGGGGTGGTGCGCGGACCCAGATGTTAGGTTACAGGTGAAAATAAGAAGGGAGGGGCAAATTTCAGAATAAATTCCCTAAGAGGGGATAATAATGACAAATTACAAAAATAACAAAGGTCATTCTGGTTGATATTTTCTTTGCACCAATGTCAAGTATTTTGAAATTTTCAAATCAAAGTCAAAGTCAACTTCATTGTCAACGCTGCAAAATCTACAAGATGCACAGAGAATTGAAATTGTGTTTCTCTCAGACACATAGATTCAGTAAACATTACAATAAACATTAAATATTAAATAAACACTATGCACATTAATTGTATGTGTATGTATATATATATATATATATATATATATATATATATATAAACTTAAAAACATGAAGGTTCTTTTAAGGCCACCTTAAAAGGACCTTTGTGTTTTTAAATTTAGTGCAATTAACTAGAATGACTATCCTTGTGCTTTTTTGTATATGAACTATGTATACAACTATAGTTCTAGAAATCACTGCATTTTGTAGTTCTATTATTACTTTCTGAGAATGATGTGGTGATGTGTTTGTGTGTTTTGAGCTGGTATCATTTATACCCACACACACACACACACACACACACACACACACACACACACACACACACACACACACACCACACACACACACACACACACACACACACACATGCTGGCTAGCAAGAGACAGAATCATAGATTACTTGGAGGTGGGTTGAACAGTGTGTTATCTGCAAGCATATGCATGACAAAAGAGGACTGATAGTTCTCTAATGTATGTGTAATGGTCTGTAGAAGGAGGGGGTATGTCCTGAGGATCTCAGATTTTCAGTCAAGCTAGTGTTAAATATAGTGTAATAATAGACAATACTGCAAATGTGGAGGTGATCAGGGCAGGAAGAGAGCTGAGCATCCTGACAGCCTGTTGGACAGAGCTGTCCCTCAGTCTGCTGGCTCGGGCTTCAATCTAATTTTTGTAAATAACTCATGAAAATATTTGCATTTTAAACTCAGAACACTTTGCATGATCAATTTCCAACATGATTTCTGAGATAAAAAAGAAAAAGATAATTTGGCCTATGTTTCTAAAGGTCACTTTTGGTCTCAGTTGACCAAAAGGTCAGTAAGATTATCATTTCTATTTCTGCAGAGAAATAAACTAAACGCATCACATCTGACATATGCATGGTGCTTTGCCGGGATTTAGAAAAAGGAGCACTGGTATTTGGTGCAATCTTGCCCTCCTGTGTTCTTGCAGGGCCATAGGACGGTCGCTGCAGTTCCAACGTGCTCCTATAGGAGGCAGTAAGGACCAACAGCGACTGGTTTTCATCTTGCGTTGTCGCGAGTGAGTCGTGGAAGGTTTGTTTTTTGAGCCGTTAATAAGGAGCAGCGATGTCCGAAAGGAAGGTCTTAAATGTGAGTAGATTTAACCCTGTTTATCTCATGTTCTGATAAAATGGGTCAGTTCGGCTGATCAAGCTAAAACTAGCGTTTAGCAGCCGAGTTGGGATCCGGATCCGGCGAGTGAAAACTCCGCTCCGGGTTTTTGCTCGGACTGCGTCACCGGCTCCGCGGCGGTGTGTGTGTGTGTGTGTGTGTGTGTGTGTGTGTGTGTGTGTGTGTGTGTGTGTATATGTATGTATGTATGTGTGTATGTATGTATGTATGTGTGTGTTTGTGTGTGTGTGTGTGTGTGTGTGTGTGTGTGTGTGTGTGTGCACGAAGCAGCCCGAGCGAAACCTGGAGCGGAGCCGTGACTCACTGGATACGGATCTGGACACCTAGTAATGATATCTAGCTGGTTAACAATTAATGGACACAAACACCGAGAAACGGCTGTTTTAAACTCTTTACTGTCTACACTAAATGATTTAAAAAGTAAAAATGCGAATAAGCACGACTTATTACTGATTTTGCTCCGAAATAAAAAAATCTCAATTTAACCTCAGTTCTGTTTACCTGAGCGTCTCCCTGTTTTAACTTTATTGAAGAGTCCCGAAAAAAACATTATTATAGAATAAATACTGTTATATATAAATATTTCTGTACTTTGCTGCCTACAGTGTTAGTTCTTTAGTTTTCAGAGTGTTCAGTTCTGTTAGAATAAGGTTTACTAACCTCTGTTTAGTTTAGCTACATTCACACTCTAACCTCATGCTGGAAAGTATTTAGAAGTTAAATGGTAGAATAATTATATATTTCTTAACTCGTAAGAATAATTAGTCATTGTAATGATATAGGGGGTTACAGAAGTGGCGCACAACTCCAGTTCTTGAGGGACCCCAACAAAAACTGGCAAGATGTAAAGTTAAAGAAGCTTCACTCAAATGCTTGAACATGGTTATAAAGTAATGTAGTGTCAGGTCCCTTTTCATCGGGCCAGTCCAAATATCGGCCACTTCAGGGTGTTGTTCAATTTCCCTCTGGAATTCCCATTTTACTCAAATGGATTGACTAAGGTAATGGGCATTACTCTCATGTGGATGAAATTGGGGAACTTTATGAACCGGTGTATACTAGGTGTCTCTTTCCAAAAAGAAGAGTACACTACCGTGTCACTGACGGATACATCACACAGGGAAGGACAAAGGAGGTTAAGTGCCTTCCAGAAGAGCCTAGTGATGAGCCTACAATGAATTATTCAGTAATTGATAAGAATTAAACTGTAATATTGTTACATCTATTTTGTTATTATTATAGGAGAGTTAATGCCATAACAAAGATTCTTTCCAGTGTCAAGTATTGATTACTGTATAGTTCAAATTGGGAATGCTTAATGCACAAAACGAACTTGGTTACAAACTGATCATTGCTAATTTGGTCTTTACAGTCAGCTACTCTTGGCAGCAGATAGGAAATGGATTTTTTAGAATTAACTCTTCTATAATCAGCACAAAAGAGAGATGTATACATTATTACATAATGACTAGTTTCAATTATTGATTAATTCATAGTAGGTATTAGAGTTGTCTCTTTGAAAGGAGCTGGTAGTAAGCAAGGTTTATTGCTTTTTAATGAAATGTTAAGAAAACTGTTATAGTGTAAAAAAAACACATGCATAAAATCTGAGTAAATTAAAAGTTTACTTTTTATCCTGTAAGAACAGTGGGTCTTGAAAACATAATTTGGTGGATATTTTCTTGCAGCTCTAGCGATTGTGCACAGTGTATTCTCTACTAGAAATGACAGTCCACCTGCATTGAGCACTACAGGGGTCAGCCATATCTGGGCATACAGATCATACATATGATCATTCAAACGACATCCACAGTTATTCACACACCAGTTCCCATAGGAAGGCTGTAAAGACCATGAACATGGAAATTCGTAAGACCCTAACACTGACGGACACTGCTGTGCCACTGTTCTTGAGAAATGTGTCAAATAGGCATAGGGTTTGAGGGATTTCAACGAGGTTCAGGTTCACCCATTGCTCATCTTATTTATTAATAGATTTTAGATTTCAGGGTATATGTAGCGGCACGGTGGCGCAGTGGATAGCGCTGTTTTCTCACAGCAAGGAGGACCTGGGTTCGATCCTTCTGTGTGGATTTTGCATGTTCTCCCTGTGTTCGCGTGGGTTTCCTCCGGGTACTCCGGTAGCACCCCTCTAGGGTTGTTTCCTGCCCTTGCGCTCAGAGTTGCTGACTGGGCACTGGCTCCCCCGTGACCCTATTCAGGAATAAGCGGTACAGAAAATGGATGGATGGGTATATGTATTTAAGATGATGTTTATACACACTTATTTATTGTTAAATTTGTATGTTTCTGTTTTTGTAGAAATACTACCCCCCAGATTTTGATCCATCTAAAATCCCCAAACTCAAACTCCCCAAAGATCGGCAGTATGTGGTCAGATTGATGGCTCCATTCAACATGAGGTAAGAGGCTTGGAAGGAACTGCACCAACATGACTCTTTTAAATAGTTCATTTTGTTTATGGGTAAGTGTCTATCATCTAAAATGTCCTCTTCATTACAGGTGTAAGACATGTGGAGAATATATTTACAAAGGCAAGAAGTTTAATGCAAGGAAAGAGACAGTACAAAATGAACTGTATATGGGGCTGCCCATCTTTCGCTTTTATATAAAGTGCACAAGATGTCTCGCCGAAATTACGTTTAAGGTAAGTGAATAAAGCAGTACACCATAAGAAGCCGTGGGTTAAAGTGATTTCAGAGTGATTATAATACACAACTGTGACAACTGTTCTGTTAAATAAGGTAGTTTTCTGTGAGGAGCATGTCTTTTAGGTAGTTTTCCATTATTGATGACTGATATTTCCACATTGAGATCCTCAGACCTACCAAAATAGCAGGTGTGAATGGCACAATGGACCAAAGGACCAAAATCTGGTCCAACCTGAACACAAGGTTCAGACTAATTACAAGAAGCTAAAGCAGGCTATCAGCACCCGTCAAACAACAGAATATAAAATATTCTGGTGAATGACTGATGAAATGTTCTCATGCAGCAGTAGAGGTGTGTCTGCTATAACTATTAACCTTTATTTATATACTGGATCAGAAGAAATCCAAGGGAATCTGTAATGCCCATTCCCCTGTGTGATGTGAGTGCACTTGAATGGAGTCTTGAGTGTTTCTGGCAGGGAGGCAAAATTTGCCACAACACCTGGAAAGGCAACTTGTCATTGTTAGTCACACACTCTTCTACAAGCTGATCAGCGTCAAGTGTAGGGAGATGCAGCCCATGTACTGTACTGCACAAATGTTTTAGGCACATTAAAACATAACTTATAACCATTTCTCTCAGCATAAAGAGTCTGTGACCTGTAAAAACAGCACATAACATTAGAACCGATGCAGTTAAACAGAAATACATTAAAGAGGAAGAAGAATTTCTCATTCTGAAGAATGCTGTTGAGATCGTGTGAGCTCGTCTGAAAAATTAAGTTTGGTTCCAGGTGTCTCCTGGATAGTGATAAATAATTTATTTGTATATAGTATTTCTCAAGAACCCAAAGCCACTTAGATCTTTCAGTGTACAAGGAGACAAGGAGAGGACCTGACAGAGGAGCAGTCTAGGCTTGAGGCAGATTATATGCAAGTGTGAAGAGGTTCATTTTTCAGACTAGATTTAAATACAGAGAGAGAGAACTGGACTGTCTAGAGGTGGAAGAGAGTTCCAAAGTTGAGGAGCACATCTAGAAAATGCTTGGTCATCAAAGCATCGCCTGGTCATTGAAGACCTGAAATAGGTTTGTAAGGCAGGAGACATGACAAGAGATTAAGAGCATTATAGGTTAGAAGAAGTGTTTTGAATTATATACAATATTTCAAAGGAAACCAGAGGAGATGTTGGAGAACAGGTTGAATGTGGTGGTGTGAGCGGGTGTGGGTGAGCAGATGGTAGCAAAGTTCTGTGCCATCTAAAGTTTGTGAATGGAAGAACTGATGCCAGCCAGAAGGGGATTACAGTAGTCCAAACTGTAATAGTTTCAGAGTTTATGAAGTTTAACTACAGAGGGTTGAATCAAGAGTTGATTTGGATCCAATAAGGAGGAGCTCAGTTTTATCACTGTCTATCATGAGAAAGTTAAGTTTGATCGAATTTGTGATCTTTGTTAAGCAGGATTAATGAGTAAGTGGTGGATCTAGTGCTATGGTAAATCTTGATGTCATCTGCGTAACAGTGACATCCAGTTTGAACAGTTTGAAGTGATGTAATCTGTGTCTAAGAGGTAGGATATAAACAATGTAAACAATATAAACAATGAGTAGTCCTGGCAGTGACCCTAGAGAGGAACCCTTTGAGTGACAGGAGAGTTATACAAGGTATGTGTTCCATTCCATCACCAGAGCTTCTGATTTAACATCATTATGTAGTGATTTATTAAACTAGGTTTTGAATGAGAGCGAGGCCTCCCTGGAACTTTCTGGAGATGTTTGATGAACACAGTGATGTAAAAACACAACGATTTGTATGAATTATATTTGTATATATTCTAATTGTTTGTTTTACTGAGCAAATAAACATTTATTGCCCAGACAATGAGCTTTTTAATCCTGATTTTTAATAGTTGCCTAAAAACATTTGCACAGTACTGTAGGTGTACTTTTGTACGCTGGCCAAACTGCAGTGTGAGTACAAAACTAACCCGATCAAATGTACCCAGTGTAACAGAAACACCTTGGTTCAGGCTTTCAGGTGTGGAAATGCCAATCATATCTCAGGGCTATCTATGTAAGGAGCAGAATTGTCCTGTAGTAATCTGTGTAGCCTTTCACATTGACTGCTGCACCACGGAAATAACACCTTTTTATCCTCTTGGGGCTATAAGGTTTCATCTGCATTGCACTTTCTTGTCTTTGCAGTGACATTGACAAATTGATATAGAAGCTTTCTGTATCTAGATAAAGAGCCAATTGAAAAACACTCCACATAATGGTAAGACGTTTTCATAGAATAAGAATATGTACCGTATTTTCCGGCCTATAAGCCACTACTTTTTTCCCACGCTTTAAACCATGCGGCTTATAATGAGGTGCAGCTCTTTCTTCTTATGTTATTTTCCAGGTTTTTTTTGGGGGGGGGGGTTTGGGGTTTTTTTTTGGTAGTTTGGTTTTTTTTTTTAAACTTTGCGGGTGCGGCTTATATTCCAGTGCGGCTTATAGTCCGGAAAATACGGTACATAACAATGTCAGACAGAAACCTTTATAGCCCCGAAGGGACAACTTGTTGAGCAGAAAAAAATATGCTTTGGATCTCAGGGTCGATTCTGGAATTTTACACTCTGTTCTTGCATCTAAAAGTGTGTTCTTGTGTAAATGTCTGCGATAGTCACTGTAATCGCAACCTTCTATTTTACACTCTCAAACAGACAGACCCAGAGAACACTGACTATGCCATGGAGCATGGTGCAACAAGAAACTTCCAGGCCGAGAAGCTGATTGAGGAAGAGGAAAAGAAAATTCAACGGGAGCGAGAGGAGGAGGAACTAAACAACCCCATGAAGGTAATTTTGACCAGATTGTTATACTAGGCTCATATTTTTGTGCTGCCTTTATAGTACTTTCCTTTAAGCAGTACATCTTTAATGAATTCAACCCCAAATCAGAATTCTGCTCATTTAACCATGTGCTGTGGTGTCCTTCCAGGTTCTAGAGAACCGTACACGGGATTCTAAAATGGAGATGGAAGTTCTGGAGAATCTTCAGGAGCTGAAGGAGCTGAACCAGCGGCAAGCTCAGGTGGACTTTGAGTCCATGCTGGAGCAGTACAAAGAGCTGGAGAGGAGGCAGAAGGAGAAGGAGCAGGATGAAGATGAGAGAGAGACCAAGTATGTGTGGAGTGTAGAGTAATGTTCAGTCTGTGTTCATATACTAATTTAAATCATTATAGGAAGTAGAAGCCATAATGTCACTTTGACATCTGTTTTAAAGGGCCTGTTTCATGGAAAACATTCTTTCTCTTCTTTACATACACCTATCAGCCATAACTTTAATACCACCGCATTGTTTCTACATTCCCTGTGTACACCTGTGTACATTTTTTCAACTCCTCTTACAATGCAGGAGCACTTTTGTAGTTCTATAATTACAAAATGTAGTCCATCTGTTTCTATGCATACTGTTAGCCTCCTTTCACCCTGATCTTTAAAAGGTCAAGACCTCACAGGACCACCACAGAGCAGGTATTATTTGTTTATTATTTAGTCTTATCACCACCATTTAGGGTAACAGGAGCTGATAAAATACAGTGAGCCTAGTCTACGTTGTCCATTTATAAGTGACTTGCATTTAAATCAGCTTAAGTGATTACTGCATTTAATGCATAAAACATTCAGAGCTTTGAAAGATCATTCAAATCGCAGAAGTGTACCTTCAACAGTTTTCATTCTCTCTCCCTCCCTCTCTCTGTTCTACTTTCCTTACCTACAGAGAGATGCTGGAAAGAGCTCTGGTAAAGAGGTTGAGGGACTCTGACTCAGATTCTGATCTGGAAGAAGAGAATGGAAAAGAGCAGCAGAACAAACACACTGCTCAAAAACCCACAGACATCCTAACCGCAAACGAAGGCACTGACACAAAGGTAATAACAAGAATCACAGACACCTGCTGCTTACTTGCCCTGGGTCAGTGATATCTGAATTACATTCACGCTGTAGGTAAAAATGGCCTGAAGCCTGAAAAGTTCATCATATGTGACACTGATGTTGGTTAGGAGAAGTGCAAGAAAACTGAATCTGATGTCAGGATTTTGAGGATTTGGGACATTTTCATATGTGGTATTGAAATCTGATGTGTGTCTGATACGCAGCAGTGCAAATCAGTTGTCAATCCAACTCCAGCATTTGTCCTAAATGCATGCAGAAGCGAAAATGGGCACGTGATAGCATTTACAGTGCATCCAGAAAGTGTTCATAGCCAGTATGTTGGAGCCATATTACAAAATGGATTCAATTAATCTTTCCCTCAGAATTCTACACAAAATCCCCATAATGACAGTGAGAAAAGTTAGTTTGAACACTTTGCAAATGTATTAAAAATAAGTTCTTTTAATATTTATACTGTGAAATTGAGTAGCATAAGGCGAAAATGTCGAATAAACTATGAAAATATCCAGCAAAATTGGTCTTGGAGCCAAGAGATTAAGAATGATTGATTGGTTTGGAACAGATGGATTGGTAGTTGACCAAAGCTAATTTGCATTCAGTTAGACAGCGGTTAGAGCTACATTGAGAGTGAAACCCTAACTGCTCAAAGTTTGTTTGGATTTTTTTGTCCCAACAATATACTGAAAATTTTCAGCCACATGTTTGATGCTCATTTCTTTACCCAACTCTACTCCCGCATCCTCCAGTATGCAAGACATCAAACACACAATAACTGCTTATATAGTGCATTTGGCAGTGTATCTTGGAGGTCACCATTATCACCTGTGTGAAATTGACTGGAGCTGGTCTGTTTGGAGGTTGCCAAATATTATGTATCAATATATTGTTGTGTATATTTTATATAATATGTTGTGTACTCCCTAACTTTAATTCATGGTCATATTCTTTCTGTTCTTTCTCCCACCTCCACAGGGTCCCTGCACTGGGGTGAAACGTCAGAAAATTGAAAGCTGGGAGAAGAGTGTTGGCGGCTTGGGAGGAAAAAGTGCACTGGGGTCACTGGTAGTGAGGAAGAAGCCTGCAGCCACAAATTCAGCACAGCAGCATACAGCTGGAGTCCACACAGGTAAAAAAGCAGGGATCAGTTATGCCTTAGAGCTATTGTGCGAGTAAAGGTATAGCTGATATAGTACCCAAAAGTACTTTAGAGTTGTTGAGTATGGCTGTGTGGGATTTGTTTGTTTATTTTTTATTCATTTATTTATTACTTTTCTTCTTGGTCAAAATGTTTCGTGGATTACTTAACTACTAATAAAATAGTGGCAAATAGTGTCAGCTCTTACAATGATAATGATCATGGCGTGTTTGGAAACTATTGAACTAGTATCGCTCACAAGGTTTACATACACTGTCTGTGCATCGATTAGTATTGAAAATCACAGAACATCATTGAAAATATAAAAATAACTAGCTAACTGTTTTTCATAGACCAAACAGCTCACCCTTATTATATTTATTTATATATATATATATATATATATATATATATATATATATATATATATATATATATACAGTAAAACCTTTAACTCAAGTGAATTTATTCATTAGGAAAAAAATCCCACATTAAGAAATAATTGTTTAACATCAAATCATGTGTACCACAATTATTAGCACAGTCGATGTTAATACTTTGTACAAACCCCTTTTGCCACCAAAACAGCACATAATCTTCTCCTAAAATGGGACAATACAGAAAGAGGGATCTTTGACCATTCCTCTTTGCACAATCTCTCTAAATCATCCAGCGATCTGGGTCCTCTCCTCTGCACTCTCCTCTTCAGCTCATCCCTCAGGTTTTCAATGGGGTTGAGATCTGGGGACTGAGATGGCCATGGGAGGAGCTTGATTATGTGTGTGGTGAACCATTTCTGTGTAGATTTGGCCATATGTTTAGGGTCATTATTTTGCTGAAAGACCCAGTGACGACCCATCTTCAGCTTTCAGGCACCAGATTCTGTTTTAAAATGTCCTGGCGTTTCAGAGCATTTATGATGCCATGCACCCTAACAAGGTTCCCAGGGCCTCTGGAAGAGAAACAGGCCCACAGCATCACTGATCCTCCCCCATATTTTACAGTGGGCATCAGGTGCTTTTCTGCATACTCAGCTCTTGTTATTCCAGACCCACTTAGAGCATTTGTTGCCAAAAAGCTCTTATCTTTGTTTCATCTGACCAAAGCACACAGTCCCAGTTGAAGTTCAGGTACTGCTTAGCAAACTCCAAACTTTTGCGTTTATGATTGTGAGTGCATGCCTCCCAAACAGCTTGTTGGCATGTAGATAGTACCTGATGGTTGTTTTGGAGACTTTGTGTGAACTTTTTACTTCTCTTGAAATAAACTTGCATCCTCTTCCAGGCTTGTTTACCACTGTTCCAGTTGTTTTAAACTTCTTAATAATTCATCTGAGAGTAGATATGGACAGGTGTAGGCGAGTGGCTATTTTCTTGCAGCCATTGCCTGACTTGTGAAGATCAACATCTGCCTTACTTGAATGGTATGTTCCTTTGTCTTTCCCATGTTAAACAGAAATGGCCTCTGTCACATATTTATACCCCAGGGAAACAGGAAGTTGTGAATTACTAATTAAATGTTCCTACATACTCTGATCAACTTCGTAAACTACTGTAGAATTGACAGAAATACTTAAGTTACATTTATTTCCTAAGAATTGTTAGGGGTGCCAATTATTGTGGAACAGGTGATTTTATGAAGAATATCCATCCATCCATTTTGGAATAATTATTTTTGAAGAATAATTATTTCTTATTCAGGTTTTTTTTCCCCCCTTAAAATTCACTTGAGTTAAAGGTTGGATTTTACTCTTTTTTTTCCATCGTGGTCCTATATTATTTAGAAAAAAACTCAATTCATTAGAAAGTAAAGAACACATCTGAACAAGGGGTGCCAATAATTATGGAAACTGTGTGTATATATAAACAATCTATACTGAGATGCTACTCTGTACTGTATGTGTGGATCATTAAATAATGCCCATATCAGGTTTTATCATTTTAAATATTATAAATAAATTGTCTGTGTGATGAGAGAAAAGGCAGAATATCTCTGGTTTGAGTGTTCCACCTAAATGAGACCACCTGTTTTCTGAACTTCCCTTTGTTGTTATGGATTTGTATTGATAAATTAAATTGTTTTTCTTGACCTTCATTTAGATGCGGGTGCTTCTAAAACTGCTGAAGCCTGTGCTACAACTACTGCCAGCAGCAGCCAAACAGCAGCAGCAGCTCAGAACGTTTCTTCTCTCAGCCTGCTGGGGGCATACTCGGACAGTGATGACAGCAACTCCGAGTGATGTAGTCCATTAGTGCTGATGGAGACCATGTTTGATGTTAAAATACACCCAATTGTAAGATGGGTTCCCAGGATATTTTAAATTATACGTATTTGAATGTTTCTTTATTATTTCCAGTTAAATGATTCATTAGAACTGAAGTAAGGTGTAGCATTTCTACTGAGAGCTTGTAGTTTTCACGCTTGTGAACCCCACTCATCTCTTTCAAATAAATATGCCCATTGTTTAAATCTGTTGTCACTTACATTATGCTTAAATGACCTTATCTGTCAAGAGGGTGGTGTCACCCAAACATAGCAGATGGATCATGTTTGACTCTTAATGTTAACCCAAGGTTCTTTATAACCAGTTTTATTTTTTATATGAAGACCAGTTTTGTTATGAAGACCCCCTCCCCTCCCCCTTTTCTCCCCTCAAGTGAATCCATAACATGAAAAGCTGTTTTTTCCACCACAAGTCCATTTGCATTTTAAACTTTCATTTTTAATCAAAATATTTAGAAATCTTTACCCATGCACAATTCAATTCTGGTTTTAAATTAACAGGACCAAAATTATTATAGTAATACTGACATGCCAAAATGTTTATCAAGTGATGTTAAATCAGGTGACAACTTGGGAACACCCACACCTGTAAAAGATCTTATGAGTGAGGTTGAAATCTGGCCAGCATACTCATAGCATGGCAACATATGATCAAAGTTCATGTGAGGCATCATAGCGGGGTCCAGATGGCCAAGAGAATACATTTCCAAAGTTCCTCCACAGTGTCATGGGTGTATTGATAATAACAACTTGGCCCAGATGGTACGCTTCGTTATCCTACTGGAATATCCTACCATGATGATGAGGTGAACGAAGCACAAGAAGGGTTGCAAATGGTTGCAAGCACTTCAACCAAGCAGTACTGTCCAATGACGTTTATACAGATAAGCATACCCAACCTATGCCATCAGAATACACCCTACACCAATGTGGAACCATCACCAGCCTGTACAGTGCCTTGTTCTGCACCACAAGAACCCTGCATTCAGACCAAAATATAAATCATTGCACCATGCCACATGTTTCCAATCCTCTACAGTTAACAACCTCACAAGCCAACATGAAGCACTATGTTGTGGTCCTGTCATTTGTCTGTCCCAACTCCCTGATTGTAATCATTCAGCACCTGTGTGCAGCTACTGCACTGTCCACAGGTAGTGGTAATGCCTTCTTTCACATACCCCCAATCCATGCATCACAGTGGATTGAGAAATGGAATCCCCCTTGCATCTAGCACCCACTACATACTATAGACACATTTGTCAACATTGTTCTAACACCCACTCAACCTTTTCCACCTCACGGTCCACTTGTTTAAAGACCAGTGAGAATAAGCCAGATTTACAGCCCTGATTTTAAGTGCCAATTCTGACCCACCCTCAAACTCACTCCGAGGATGGGCTTGCGGACCACTTGAGGGTGCTTCAGGGCTCACTGGTGGTCCTTGAAAAACCCTGTTCCAGCAGATGGTGTTGCTGTTTGTGAGGGTAAAACATGGAGAAAGCAAGTCTTTATAAATATCTGCACACCTAAATGTGATTCTTGCTCACTGGGTTTGAATAAAAACCAGTTTGAATGGTGTTCTTCAGCATTTTAGAAGCCAAAATATGGAGATGTGTGATGAAACACTCCTCCACAATGCTGGCTAGAACTGCAGGCAGAGGGAAAGTGGGTTGATACTGTGTTGGGTGACATCTCCATGTAGAACAAAGGGGAGAGAAGTAGCCTGTGGGCTTTTCTCCTGCAACTCTGCTGGCTGGCTTTGAACCTGCTGCCATATCTGCTCCCACACTCGGAGGAGACAGAGATGGGCTCCAGACCTCACTCACACGGCTCTTGTTTTTAGCCCTTTCCCCTCAGCAAGGCGCGTGGAGGTGAGTGGGGCGGTTGGGAGAGAGGACCGTTAGTCTGGGAGAGTAGGGGACGCGGTTTGCGGGTTTGGGGATGGGGTTCGTGCGGGTGGCCACAGTATCTGAGGGTTGTCGTGTGTCTAATATCAGGTGTAAATTTGCCTCAGACGGATGGACGCAGGGGTGGTAGGTGCTGTAGTTTGCCTCGCGCGCGTTCATTGGGGTTTTTGTCCCGTTAGCTTTGTGGCTAACATTTGAAAATGCAGGCTGAGACACGAGGCTGGAAGTGAGCAGAAGTGCAGTTCTGCTCCAAACCCGAGCAGACGAGTTCCCAAAACGGGTGGAGGGTGACCTGTAGGCTTTATTGGTGAGAGAAAGCCTGCTCGGGCCGTTCACAGAAAACACGAATAAGTTTAGTTAGCTTAGCCGCTTAGCGACGTTATTCTGCTGGTAATTCCGCGGCGCAAAGTTTGTGGGGCCACAAATGTGACTTTTCTGGGGATTAAAAGGAGGTGCGACGCAGAGGACGTTTAGAAATAAAGCCCAGGGGTAAATGGAGGAATGGGCAGGTCAGTTAATGGATCCGAGTCCATGGAAGTTGTGTGTTGTTTACTTTATTAACCTTCGGACCCCTGCCTCTGATGTGTGTGGGGTAGTGTTTAATCGTTTTCACACTTTTATAAGGGGAAAAATGAAAGAACTGTTCATGTGAGAGAGTTACACTTACTAGATATTGTTACTGAGAACCTAGGGTTCTTGCATTTGTCTTCATTTGAGATGTAAATGTGGAGAATTTCAAGATTTCTAAGATTTTGTTTCTAAACAATTGTTGGGCGTTTTATCTCACAGTGGTGAAACGTTTTTTATCTTGGAAATAGGTCTTTCAGAGTGTTTTTAATCAGATCGACACACTTTAAAAGTCTTGACGGTAGTCCAAAAGAGTGTGAACGTGTGAATATTTTTTATGTATGTATGTATGTATTGGTATTATTGTTTGTCAGGATTATATTCTGAAATTTGAACACTGTGTTAGCAAAGAGAGCAAACAGCCCCTCCATTATCTTTTACCTCTGCAACCCAATTCGCTTGTTTGAACTGTGCCTCTCTTGGTGGTCAGTGAGGTGCTAGAACAGATCCTTTTAACTTAGGCAGTCGCACTTGCAGCCCACGTTAACTATGGCCGATTTGAAGTGTGCATTCTAGCAGAACTACTCTAGCAGGACTGTTGACCGCAAAGTGTCAAATTGGTTTTTCACAACCAGCTGTCATGATGGGTTACAAATGGTGTACCTGATCATTAAATCAACAAGTCTGCACTTTTTCTTTTATGGTAATAAAAGAATAACCAAATTAATCCAGCATAAACATTTGTAAAGTTAAGAATGAAAGGTCATAAGTTTCTGTGGAATTTCTGATCAATAAGGATTAAGCTCTGTCATCATCAAGCCGTCTTTCAGCTTGCGCAGGTCATGGGAACCAATTGCATTGACTGCATCTGAAGCCTGCAGCTGCCTCGATCTTGCAAAATTATAATGGCAAATGTCATCATAATGAGTGGCGATCGGTCTGTGCAGGGCTTGGTTAAGTCCAATGAGCCTGATATTTGGGTCAGTGATGTAATTTGCCCTAGCTCCTCTCATTGATCAGTTGGCGTCTGCATGCAGGCTGAGCATGTACATGTGGACAGAGCAGTAAACATGCACTGGAAGCTTCTTTGGCATTTTTGGATTTTTAGTTTGAGCCTGCCTTGATTATATTTGTGTGAACAGCATTGTAACTGCCTGCAAAGTGCAAATATCTGGTTCTAAGGGTTAAGGTTTATTTTGTCTTTCTCCCTTTTCTAGAAAACCACAGATAGGAGGAGTTGCATCTTCTAAGGCATTAATGATTCGGGTGTATTAAAGGTATCTAGTACATTATCTTTTTGCCAATTTTCAGGGAAATGTAGCTCTAACCCACAAAATGCAGCACTATGGTGATTGAGCTACTTTAGCTGTGAACTGACTGAGGCAAACATTTTGCAAGCTTAAGGCTTCACAAAATCATTTCAGCATTGTGTGGGGTTCCCAGCAGCCCTGCCCTCACATAAATCTTCTCTTTAGCTCATTGCTGTATTTAGTTTCTTCATATCTTCACATTTGTTTCCTCCAGAACATCCCCCAGGTGCTCCCCCAGCTCACAAAGCATTGTTAGAGACCTGTCAGAAGCAGTTCCGTATGATTAGCATTATGAAAACTGCATGCCTAAATAATCACATGGAATAAACTATGTGGTTTCTGACTATAACATACTGCTTAGATGCAAGTGTCTACATGCAAGATACCAAACATGTCTTGGCTTTATCTGATGCAGTTTGATGGATAATTGAAAAAGAATTCAGTAATGTTAACTCTTTGACCCTTATTTTACAGACCCATGGCAAAGTGGTTGAAAGATTACCTCAGTTTTGGCAGCAGGAAAGGACCTCCGCAGCCACCCAAGCCAGACTACACAGAGAGTGAGATACTCCGGGCCTACCGTGTCCAAAAAGAACTGGACTTTGAGGATCCATACGAACCCTCAGAAAACCGGGCGCAGAACGGTCAGGCCAACGCCGAATCATTCCCTGCATTTGGAACTGTTTTGCCCAATGGTGTGGAGGTCAAGATTGTGTCTCCCAAACACAGACTGATAAAAGTGGAATCTCAAGAATTTGGACGCTGCAAGATCCCATTAAGCATTGTGTCATTTGAGGAGCCTCATGCCCCTGTAAGTCCTCATTTGACTTTATTATACTCAGTCCTAATGCAGTCCTTCTACAGCATTGTTGCAGGAAGGAATGTGATTTTGCTTATATTTAATTATATATTGTGCAGCCCTAATCATCATAATGGGAGCACAGTAGTACTACTAATGTTGAAACATCATCTTAATGTAGTTTATAAATTGCATTACTGGCACTCACAGCAGCTCAGTTACAGAGTGAGGAGCTCCGGTACATGTCTGTCTTGCAACTATACACTGCAATTGATCCTGAAGTCTGGAAGTGTGTGTGTGGTGGTTGAGTTGGGCTCAGAACTACTGCTTGTCAAGAGCTCTTTGTTTGTCTGTCTGAGCAGCTTTCCTTTGAATGCTGTGAATAGAGGTTTTCTGGCTCAGAGAGATAGCGGATCTCAGAGCTTCTCAAAACAATGTAGGTACGGGTGACATGCATGCAAAAAACGTGCTAAAGGACATCATAGATTTTGTCTGTTTTGGTGGCATTCACAAGGATGTTCTGGAATCAGCCAAGCAGCAAACCTCTTTCCTGGGATTTGAGTGATTCTGCTGGCAGACACAGTCAGTTCTCTGCTGTTTGAGCCAAAGGAGCTTCACAACTCCACACCAAACTAAAAATGTGCTTCCATGTATGATAAGTGAGAGAGGCTGCACCCTGAAGGAATCAGCCGACAGGAATTAAACTTAGTAGGTTGGTTTGATGTTGTGACACAAGGGAATGATTCAGTTTCATGCTCATCCACTCTTGACAAGGACAGCCTTCTTGCTGTACCTGAGTAACTGTATGAGGTCGTCCTGTTGTGCATGCATTCCATTGTGACTGGTGCTGTTGTGTCAGTAGCATCCTTGCAAGTGAAGAAGGGCACAGAGAAGAGTTTGAAAGCAATTTGAGCAGCTGGAAGAATTCGAGAGGAGTTGCATTGTCTGGCTACAGCATTGTGTGCAATACAGGTCATGCAGAAATTACCATAGCACATTGTTGGTGGCAGTGGATGTAGTAGTTATTTTTCTGATGACTCTCATAAAGACCTTTCTTTTTTTGGACTTATCTAATTCTTTATCTGGGGCTGTGTGGTTGTAATGTTGTGTTAAAACTAACCCCACCATGTGGTAGATGAACTTGACCAGCTCTACTTTTGACTTATTTACATGGCATTTACAATGGTATACTGTATTACAGCCATCAATATGGAGATTACAATAATATGGATGTGTGAGTTCTGTGACTTAAGACATATTTAGATAAGCTGTATTAAGACTGGATTAGTTTATCTGATTAGTTTAAGTCGCATAATAGCAGACCACTCAGAGCTGGATTATATTTTATGCATCAAATGTTGCGTGAATGATGATGGAAGACCTGCGTGTTTCATGCAGCAAAAACACGTTTATATTCTATTGTAGCATTGTCAGATTCTGCAACCAGCCTCTTGAAAAACCTGCATTGTTTTGCTTGGTGTCTGTACCAGACTACTGCATAGTTTGAGATTTTTTGGTCCGTGCGATGTGGTACAGCACTTTGCCGCAGGGGCATGTCTCGATCAGTCACCTTATTTACCTGTGCGGATCCAGTCCTGTCCAGTTCCAAACCTTGAAAACTGTTTATTAACCGTCTTCTTATTAAATTTATACCCTCAAAATAAACAAATGGCAGTCCACTAGTGAAAACCCTAATCACAGTTGGTGAAATGATAAAACATGACTTGGATTTAGAGAAAAGAATGTTGTTGTTACTTGAAAACAGTACATCAGCTCCACACTCTTAGATGTTGGAATACGAGTTGCTATCTCTCCATTATCCACTCCTTCAAAAATAAACTGGACTGCTTCAGATTTTTTATCGGTAAAATTTGAGAAAGCTGTGGAATTGAGTGTCAAGGCTCAATGCAAACCTGGCTACAAATCTTTTAGCTTGCTAACAGCACATCACACTGAGAGGACGTCAGCATCAGCATCCAGTGTGATTCAACAATTCATGATGTTCTTTGTGTTAAAACAGTGTTATGTGATTCATGTGGGCTGTCATAACGCCACAAAGAAGCCAGTAAAAGCAAAGCCTATCAATATCTTATCACGAGCCCTCTGCAAAAGGAAAAATAACAGGTTTATAAATTGGTGTGTGAAACTGAATCTGAGCATTTTCTGCCAAACAACTTATAATACTCAGTAAATATGTTCTTCCACACTTTTAATGTTGAAGAGGAATTGTTGCTCTCTTAGGGGCTTGTTTTTTTTTTTTCTAGGTTAAATGTCTAAATGCGTTTTCTGACTTGTATAGATTGGAATTTGTGACCCTTGGAAGAAAAATGTCTGTGTTTCACACACCCACACGCTTTATTTGAAGAGCATGACACAATGGCAGTTAACCATCATGGTGCATTACTTTGTAATTACCCTTTGGGAGGCGATGAAATATTGAAGTGACGGGGAGGGAGATTTATATTCATTAACCCAGGGGCAGAGCATAATCCGTTTGCCTGCCGGAACTGCAGTGGTTTTAGGCACAATTCTTATGCTTAAACAGACAGCATTTGATTAGAGAGTACCATCATCTCTTCTTGAACCTCAGGGCTATAATGCTATAGAAGCAACCTAGTTAGTCGACAGGGTCATTTTTAAAGAGTGATGACAAGCGTGCTCAAGCTTATAAACAGCTTATGTAGATTTTTAATCATATATTGTTCCTGGTAACCTACAAAACGTTTTCCAAAGAAGGAGAGCCAGTGAACCAGTGGCAGGGTCATGGTTGCTCATGGTCCAAGATTAATCCAGGACCACTGGATATAATGACCCTAGGACATTCTGGGGATATGTTAGCAGGAGTCTTTGCAGACAATTCTATCTCAGTTGTGCCAGCATGCTTTTAACTGATCACCATCATCCTTGTTCCAAAAACAGCCGGAATCACTTGCTTATATTACTGGCACCTGGTTGCTCTGTCTTAAGCAAGGGCTTTGAGAGGCTAGTCAGAGATTGTTCCCCACTGCCTGCCACCCTGGACCCACTGCAGTTTGCATACAGGCAGAACAGATCCTCTGACAATGCAATTGCCCTTACTCTGCACTCTGCCCTCTCACCTGGACTGTGAGAATGCTGTTTGTGGACTACAGGCTTGAAAGAAGATCCGTAAGGTCTGTTTGAACAGCTCTCTGTGCAGGTGGATTCTAAACTTCCTAATGGGTTATGGATAGGATGTGAGGATGGGCAGAAATGCATCCTCCTCACTGACCCTCAACACTGGAGCTCCTCAGTGTGTTTATCCCACTCATGTACACCCTGTACACCCACAACTGCACAGCCAGACATGGCTCCAAAGTCATTGTTAAATTTGCTGACAACACAACTATCATTGGCCTGATCTCCAGTGACAGCGAGGCAGCCTACAGAGAGGAGGTCAGTCTCCTGACACATTGGTGCCATGAAAACAACCTCTCTCTAAATGTAAGCAAGACCAAGGAGCTGATGGAAAGAACACCCCTGTCTCCATCAATGGGACCACTGTGGGGAGGGTCAGCAGCAACAAGCTCCTTGGTGTTAACATCTCTGAGGAGCTAACATATAGTCAGAACACACAATGGTGAAGAAGGCACAATAGCACAGAGGCGGAAGAGGTTTGGTCAGAATCCCTGTATTCTCAGGGGAGAATTCTGCTCCCAAACCTTCTGCATCTATGCACCAGTCACTGTCTGAGGAAGACCAGTATGATTATAATAGACTCCACCCACCCAAACCGCTACCTGTTCCCTAAGCTGCCCAGCAGTAGGGGGTACAGAAGCATGAGAACCAGAACCAGCTGGTTCTGAGACAGCTTCTTCCCCCAGGCCACCAGGCTGCTACACAATCAGTAGCCCAGTGTTCCAGTCCACAGCCCATCACACCACATGAACTTCTTCTGCAGCTGAACTTTACTCACTAACGGAGCAGCAACTAGCTGCTCAGTTACACTACACCCACTGAAGATTGTCTCCTAAATACTCTTGTCTTAGTGGGGATTGTCTCCCACTACCTTCTCACACTACTGCTAGTTCTACTAACTCTATACCCAGGACACAAGTAAATATAATGCAAACATTCTTTTACAGTTTCTGCATATTCAGTACTTCTGCAGTGCAATAATGTCCGTATAGTGCAAGTTAATGTGTAAATACTTGATTTATATTGCATATAGTTATTTTCTTTATCTTTTTTATATCTATTTTCCTCTCCTGTGTGTTATGCATCACTTTAACTACTGCAAGGGACTTGCATCTAAGTTTTTCACTCACCCTTACACCTGTGTAATGTGATATGACAAATTTGATTTGCTTTGACTAGATTTGACATGGACCTGCTGTTGACATGTTGGTGCAAGATATAATATATGGACTAAAATATTAGAACTCCTCCATATATTGGCTCATTCTTTGTTCTTAAATCAAAGGTATTAAAGAGTATATCCTACCTTTGATGAACGGCAAAGGTATTATCCTACATTTTGGAGTATTGGTGTGAGGATATGATTGTATTCATCACCACCACCATAATTCCCACTAACACACTTCCTGCTCTACAGCTCAGTGCTGAGGGCTTTATACCCCATCTAATGCCTGGCATTAAGAATGGTGCCAGTAAGTTCATAGTTATCTGCTCTTTCAGTGAGTCCTATTCTATTGGCAGCATTTCTATACAGAGACTGTGTGCATTTGCACAACTGTTTTGGCACAGGAGTAGCTGAATGCACTTATTAAAAGGGGTGTCCACTTACATTTGGGCATATAGTGTACCACAGAACACCTTCAGAGGTTCCCATAACATACAGTGGAGGAAATAATTATTTGAACCCTTGCTGATTTTGTAACTTTGCCCAATGACAAAGACATGAACAGTCTACAATTTTAAGTGTAGGTTAATTTTAACAGTGAGAGTATAGAATCCATAAAATCACATTGTATAAATTAATGATTTTATTTGCATTTTGCAGAGAGAAATAAGTATTTGATCCCCTACCAACCATTAAGAGTTCTGGCTCCTACAGACTAGTTAGACGCACCTAATCAACTCATTACCTGCATTAAAGACAGCAGTCTTAAATTGTCACCTGTATAAAAGCCTCCTGTCCACAGACTCCATTAATCAGTCAGACTCTAACCACTACAACATGTCCATGAATCTTGTCCCCATTCTTAGAATGCTCTTTGGTCTTGCCCAAGGCTGAAATGGCTACAAATCTGTAAGTAATAAACAGGGTGAGAAGGAGACACCTGTTAGTGCAATAGTAAGAAAATGGAAGAAATACAAAATGACTGTCAATCGACACCAATCTGGGGCTCCATGCAAAATCTCACCTTGTGGGGGTATCCTTGATCATAAGGAAGGTGAGAGATCAGCATAAAACTACACGGGGTAACTTGTTAATGATCTCGAGGCAGCTGGGACCACAGTCACCAAGAAAACCATTGGTAACACATTGGTTTATAATGGATTAAAATCCTGCAGTGCCCTGCAAGGTCCACCTGCTCAAGAAGGCACATGTGTAGGCCCATCTGAAGTTTGCCAGTGAAGACATGGATGATTCTGAGGGTGATTGGGAGAATGTGCTGTGGTCAGATGAGACAAATATTGAGCTTTTTGGCATTAACTCAACTCATAGGACTACTTCACCACATCAATGAGAGAATGGATGGAGCCTGAGTGACAACCTCTTTCCCTCCACCAGGACAATAAAAATGGGCCATGCCTGTGTCTTCCAAAACATACACCCAAGGTAACAAAGGAGTGGCTCAGAAAGAAGCACATTAAGGTCATGGAGTGGCCTAGCCACTCTCCACACCTTAATCCCATAGAAAACCTATGGAGGGAGCTGAAGCTCCAGCCAAGCGACAGCTTCAAAATCTTAGTGATTTAGAGATGATCTGCAAAGAGGAGTGGACCAAAATTCCTCTTGACAAGTGCGCAAACCTCATCATCAACTACACAAATGACTGCTGTGCTTGCCAACAAGGGTTTTGCCACCTAGTATTAAGTCTTGTTTGCCAGAGGGATCAAATACTTATTCTCTCTGCAAAATACACTTAAATGTTTATAATTTATACAGTGTGATTTTCTGGATTTTATGTTTCATATTCTATATCACTGTTAAAATTAACCTACTCTTAAAATGGTAGACACTTCATGTCATGTCATGTCATTGGGCAAACTTACAAAATCAGCAAGGGATCAAATAATTATTCCTTTTCAATATTCTCCCATATTATCCAGTTTGAATTTTAATGCAGAGTTCTTCCCCCTCTGTCCTCTGTCAGTTTGCAAAGCTGATTGATGTTAATTAGTGACCACAGTGAGGTCAGCTATGCCTTGACCTTTGCTCCGCTGCTGTCCCGCTGACTCTGACATCAGAGTTCAGGCAGGCATGCTAAATGAGACGTGACTGCTTGAGGTGAAATGGAACTCACTGAGCAGCAGCAGCTGGAGAAAAGCAAATAAACACAGTACTTTACTTGAAAAGTGGGTTTAAACTGGCCCTGAACTTGGCTGACCTTGGTTGACTTCAGTCAACGCAACACTGCCCACATTACAGCAGACTGCTCTCAGACTCAGCAACAGCACGCAAAGAGCTAGCAAAGCCCTGATGACCTCCCTCAGGCAAGCAGAGCATCAGCATTGAACAGCTCTTTTCCCTTCACTTGTCCTTTCTACAGGCCTTTTATATTTGTGAGCTGTCTTTAAAGCAGTGGTTTAGAAACAAATAAAGCAACAAAGAATAAATATACCCCATGAAATTGTCAAGCAGTTTAACACTGTACAAACTACTTCCTTTTAAACTTTCTTTAAAATTATAGAGGAGAATAAGAAGGGAGGAGCTGTTTGCTCTCTTTCTTTGCTCAGTGTTCAAATGTCAGAATAAAATTCCCGAGAAAGGAAACACTGATACATACATCACCAACAAATAATAAAGGACATTCAGGTTGTTGTTATTGTTTGTTTTGCCAAGTATTCAAGTAAAATATCCGTATCAATCTAATCATTACAAATTATTCATCAATTTCATCTCAAAAACACACTGAATCAATTTGCAACAGGATTTCTGAGATGTAAAGTGTTTTTTAGTCCAAAGAAAACATGGTCAAATTAATATAAATATTTAAATTCTGTTCATTTTTACATCTCGAATGACAATTTTGAGTAGGCTAAGATCCTGAAAATAAGTGTGTCTCCTATAAATACTTTTTCATGTTTTGGCAAACTACATAAATATCCTGCAAAATTAGCCTTGGGTTCTAAAGGTTTTCTATCTCTAAAACTGACCCGATTTCAGTCTTTTTCACCATATTTGACTTGGATGTGTTCTCTGAATCTGACACTTTTCATTCTGATTTGGGCCAGTTTCTTATGTCGTATTGAATTAGATTATTTAAAAAAATTTGATTTAACTTTAAGTTCAGTGCAGAGAATACATGGTATGCGCTTTTGATGTAAATGTTGTAATTGCACAACATGTGCCACCAGGAAACCTTAAGCTGTAAAGTGTTGCTTTTGCATGCTACTGGAGTGGACTAGGAGTATTGCTATGGTACCTGTAGTCTTGTTTTGCCCTGCTCTTTATTTTCTTCATTTCTCACTGCCATTTGACCATAAAGCACCACAAACACAGCTTGTTACAGTTTGAGGCAAGTGTGTGAGTTAGACTTGTAATTTGCATAACGGGAGACGTTTAAGATTCACATTCCTGTTCAGACAACAAACATGTAGGGAGTAAATCTGATTATTGAGAGAGCAAAGATTGCTTTGTCTCCTGCTCCTTCATTATTTCTTTGTTTTTTTATTCAGTAATGAGCACTAAGACTTTTTCTTTTCTGTTCTGCTACCCTCAGGCCAGGCTTAATCTTCAACCCATAGACTCATCTTTAGTCCTTAGAAAGTCCTTAATCTCTTGCTCTCTTTCTTTCTTCTCTCTTTTCCTTCCCTGCCACCCCTCACCAGGTGGTTCCTTCTGCTCCAGCAGTGGGGGACACAGATTATTCTGACCCATTTGACGCTCGTCCAGACCCTCGGACCCGTCCAGGTTGGGATCACAGTTCTGTGGAGAACAGCAGCAGCAGCTACATGGAGCCCTTTGAAGCCCAGAGAGTCATTACTGGTGAGGTTTATTCCGCACTGGCCTTGGGGATGCAAGTAGATGAATGGAGGGCATCAAGAGCTGCATTAGCAAAGTCATTTAAAAAACAGGGATGCATTTACTAGGAAGAGCATTCACTCAGGAGGGCCTCTGTTGAGATCTATGAAGACAAGTGAAGGTTATTGCAGTGTGAGTGAAAGCCTTTACGGGGCATATAATGCTATGTGAAGAGAATTTGTGCCAGGTCCATTTCTGAGAGAAAATGTAGGGGAGTGCTAATAGGTGTTAGAGAGAGCTTTTAGCTTGTTTTTTTTTTTTTGTTGTTCTGGTAATGTATATGTTATTGAGGTGCAAAAAATGAAGCTGGCCTTGCATTTATTTGCTATTCTTGTTTTAATGGAAGCTATGAACAATTTATAAAGCCTAATATCCTGTTTACTTTTTCCTTCACCCTGCTGTACCCTAATGCAGGGTTTCTCAACCTGTGGGCCAAGGAGCACCGGTGGGCTGTGAAGCACACTCTAGCAGGCCACAGGCCATCCTAAGGGGAAGCAATAGTCCATACTTTAACCTTTAGAAGTCTAGGCCAATTTTGCTTGATGCTTTTGTAGTTTGATGTACTTTTATTTATCAAAAAAAATAGAAAAGAATTTCTAGTAGACACTCACACATATATTGTTATTTTCAGGGGATCAAATGAAAATTTGTCTTCATTTGAGAGATGCCTATTAACTAGATTATCTAGATATTTGGATGAATTTAACCATGTTTTGTTCAAAAATGTGCTTGCAAATAAAAACACTTCACATCTAAGCTGGTACACACATGGTGGTTAGCTCAGGGTTGTAGCCTGAATGTTCCTGTTGTTGTTACCCTTGTTTGTAATGAATGGACTGTGGATACTCCCATGCCCAATAAATGGTCTCCAAGTACACTGCTCTGGGTATCTCCTAGTAGGCAAATAACTAGCTATCCACCAGCATGTTAAAATCTACCCAAGGATTTTGTTACAACTGCCTGGGTGTGTCTGCTGCAGCTCAGGCATTATTAGCAAAATTAACTAAAGGTGGAGTAAGGTCCATTTATTATTCTACAAGTGACCAAATGTAATATGAAAGTGGTGCCCAGTCAGACAGAGCAAAATCCTGAGGCATCTTTGGGATATAGTAGGGTATTAGGGTATATAATTTTTTAATGTAATCTTTTAGTAAGCTTTGGAGGTGTTTAATTCCTTTCTCAACAGACTAGTTCAGATTAAACTGAACTATGATCAGTAAAGCAGCATTTGGAAAATGGTTTCTAGTTTAGTTGACCTTTTTCAAGCAGTTTGTTAATATGTTGCTAGTTAAGCCATTCAGCTTGCTGGCACACTGTAGTGTCTCCTTTCTCCAGCTAAGGGTGTGTATTATGTGTAGACAAAGAATTACTTTTAATAGTGCATTCACTTTTGGAGTTCTTATAACAAATTAATAAAAAAGATGATCTCTCCCTAATTATAGTGCTTTGGTTGCAAAAGTCCAGACTGCTTAATCTAAATTCTTATGGTTTTTGTTTCCCTGTAGAGCTACAGCACAGTTCAGAACGTGGCCGCTCTGGTTCCCGCGGCAGTCCCCAGCTGTATGATAGTCCATACGAGGAGCGGAACCGCCGCTGGGCTGCCCCAACAGATGACGAGAGGGAGAGCCGTCTGCCCCAGGATGACGAGAGGCCTGCTGATGAGTATGACCAGCCCTGGGAGTGGAAGAAGGAGAACATCTCCAAAGCTTTTGCTGGTGAGCTGTGGAGAGGTGCCTCTGACGGGATCAGAGTATATTTACATTTGTCAGTTTATATGCCTCCATCAAAAAAGGACTATATTTATCACGTTTCTCAGAATACGAATTCTGATCTGGAATGAACACTGAAACCAGTTAGACAGCAGAGGAGAGCTGATCTTAGGTCAGTACTTTTACTCTGAGATTGTCCAGAAAAGCTTTCTCCCTGGCCACACAAATGGGTTTCTGTTTGGCAGACTTGTTTTCTGTGCTGGAAGCAAATCTAAGGAATTCTGGATCTCCTGAGACCGATCCATTTTGCACTTGGCTCAGCTGAGTCTTCCGTGGCTCTAATCCACCTCGTGAAGTGTTGAGTGCGAGCTCATACAGGTTATCTCAACATCTTCAGAAGAAAATTTCTATTTTGAATGATGAATGTGGCATTCGTGAGAATCATTCAGTAATTGAAAAAAACAAAAAGTGATTTTTACCAGAGGTTCTCTGTGATTTTAATCTCATCTGAGTTTTCTTATCCCATGTAAATTTGTCAGAAATGCCACAGTCATGTAGTAAAATGACTCCACCTGGTCAGGTAAAAGTATCCTGTCCAAATAGGGCTCATATTGCACCAATATTTTCTAATAGAAATGTTGCCACCCAAGCTTGCCACAGTGGTTTTATTTATGAGCATTTCACCTGTTTAACTCCTCATATGGTTTCATGTGTCTTCTTGGTTGCATGTACACTTGCCTTTTTTCTGAACAGATTGCAGTTTGTTCAGCCCAAGAGTTACTATATATGGACATTTGTCCTAAACAAGCTTGACTTGACTGCTGACTGCAACATATTTCACATGGCCAAGCAGCCCATGCTAACCTGTTTTATTTAGCCAGGGCATTGGAGCTGAATTGTGGTGTAACCATATCTGTTTAAATGGTGCAATCAGGGCTCAGACTTTGCTGTGTGGGGGAGAATGGTCTGGCTGTGCTGCAGTTTTCTGCTCCCTTTTAGATGGTATCTTGGAGGAGATTATTGGAGGGTTGGAGTGTCCCTGGTGGGAAAAGGGGAGATGAGACGAACTGTCAGGAAGGGGGTCGGATGTGTGGGTTCAAGATGGAGGATAAGAGAGGAAAAATAGAGGTGACTGGAAGGATAGTGTAATATGAGTAAGAAATACAATTGTAGAAATGTATATGGCATCTTTTCGTTTCTGCTCTTTTTATGCTCGACAGTTGTGTTTAATTTTAAAAGCCTCTGAAACCCATTGCATCATTTTAGCCTTTTGAGTTCTAGACTAGACTCACGATAAGTTTGATGTCTAATACCAATCATATGGGAGAGACTTAAGGCATCAAAATGGACATTTATCTGTATAATATTTCAGTAGATACTGAATAAACATTTAATCTGATGATTTTGAACACCTTTTGGAGCTAGAAAGTCACTAAAGTGTTCAGCAGTGTGGGATTTCATATAATTGGAAACAAGTGAGTTTGAGATGTTTTTTCATGCTGGATTACTCAGACTGTTGATAACAGATTTAGACCAGGGGTGTCAAATCCTAACTGCAACAGTCTGGTGTGGCTGCGGGTTTTAATTCTAGCCACTCCTGGTTTTGTAGTTTGATATGTTTATCATGACTGTAGGTTACTTTAATCTTAAAAAGCTTAAAATACTGGCATGTTTTTGATGGCAATCTAGGATCTCTCCCACGCATCATCCTAATAATCCAATACCAATCCAGCTAATTTTGACAATATCGGTGCCGATATGAAATTTTAATATCAGATGCGTTCATCCCTTATGAAAATGGTGTCTGATATTTAGTCAGCTCTAGCTCAGTTTTACTGTAGAAAATAGAATCTCTGGAGGAGCAGTATTCTGTGCATTCAATGAAACGGCAAAATTCTGCTTTAAGTTCCACAGCATTTCCCTTCACACAAAAGAACTGTTAGGTTACTGAAAGAAGATTTGGGGGAAATGATCTCTGAGGCATAAATGTTTGATTCTACCACCACCCTGTTTCCTACCTGTTTTTCTGATCTTGCAGTCCTACCTCTGTCCCTCTAGTGGGGCCCTGCTGGCAAGATCTCCAGTGCAAGTTCTCAGAGTTTCTTCCCCTGCTACAGTCATAGTCTAGTTATAGTCATAGTATAGTTTCCTACTGTAACTATACATTGAAGTCATGATCTGACCTAATTAACTATTTAATCAATTACCGTAGTTAGTCACAATCCCCAGTACAAGACCGTTTCATGGTGGAATTTTTGAGTGGAATGATTGCCATTCAAGGCCTAGGATGCATGACTACTCATCCTTCAGCTCACTCCACAATATATGAAGCTTCCTCTGCAGCAGCTTGTCCTTCTCCTTCTTTAATTACAGTAAGTTACATTCATTTAAAATGCCACATTGGTTTAAAAAGTCAAACCTGATCACAAACATGCACAATTTCAAAGCTTATAAATAAGCTCATATACTGGGTCGGGTGTGTTAGAGGAGGGAAAGTGCACCATGTGTAGAGCATGGGGTCCCGAGACATCTGTTCTCACAGATTCTGTACCTTCTGCCATCCAGATTCCATCAGACTCCTGTCCTACAGAAGACACAAGAGAAAGTAGTAGCTGTTATAATTGTCAGTCATGCTTTAGAAAGCCTACCTTCAATGGCTGGTGCATCTCTCTCTGCTGAGTGGTCTGTCTGAACATGCACACACACCATCCATTAGAGAATGCCAAAAGAGAGTGAAGCATGCAGCCTCAGCACCAGCCCTGACATGAACAAACACTCGTAGAAGTATGATTGCCAGAGGTAACATTGCAAGAGGTCTTGCAAAGCCACACCCAAGCAACCACTAAAGAATCATTTTGGTAATACCTGAATAACCATCTAGGATACTATGGATACTATGATTTTTCTACCAGTAAACCACTCACCATAATATAATGAGAGCTACTAATCAGGCCCACCACACTTCTGCTGCCATGCCTGCTCCCCCTTTGTGTGAATGGAGAGCTGTGGCATGTCTGTCAGATGCTAAATTTGTCTGACAGTCCTGCAGGACAGTGAGTCATGGAGAGAGCCGGAAGGGAACTGTCCAGGGATGGCTCATAGCAGGGCTGCTCCCTTCACAGCCTGCAGTAAGGCTGGGTTACTGTACTGTTGGTGTATGTTGAGTAAGTGACTGGTTGCACAGACTAAACATAGCGCTGTTTTGAGGTTTTATAAACCAGTGTGGTTGCTAGTGTGTGGTGGGCAACACATCTTCCCTCCTTGGAGCAGACTGGGGTTTGATTCTCTGCTGTGGCAAGAACATGCCACTTTAACAACTCCAGATTCATATTAGCATAGCTGGTGACACGCACAAGGCTGTGGATGTCATGTCCACTCTAGCTCTGTCTTGGTTCTATTGCAGAACTTATTTTTCTGTTTGTCAAGATGGAATGACAGTCACGTGGTTTTACTGGTGTTGAAGTCAGCAATGCCTTTGTACTCTGCAAGTACTAGGATAATATGGTCAGAGCATTCTAGGAATTGCAAGACCAGCCGGCTTTTGGCCCTGCCTCCTTTCTCCACTCTGACTCTGGGTTCTAGAGCAACAGCTGCTGGTTGTCATGATGTAATAATCCCAGATAACATCCATGTGGGGCCTGCATGAGTAGGCCAACTGGGTACCAGAAGGTTCCTCAGGTTCCATGTTTGCCTCACATATAGATGCCTACGGGGGCATCAGTAGCACCATGGCAACCACCGTCTAGGCTGTAGCTACCGCCAAGTGATACCACGGCAAATATGTGATATCATGGCAACAACCTAGCAACACCATAGTAACCACTTAGCAATACCATACCAACCACTCAGTAGCATCATAGCAGCATTCTTCTAGGCTATAGTGACCACTTATTGATACCATAGTAACTACATGAAACCATTAGCAACAAACTAGCAGCACCATAGTGACCACTAATAATGCTATTGCAACCACCTACCAACACCAAAGTGACCATTTAGTAATGCTATTGTGTTCGTATACGGTGGCTGACATTGACGGCAATCTGAGTGACTTTTCTGAACTATGCAGATGAGTGTTGCAAGTTCCCGGTGCACCTGCTATTGGCCTCATCCCACATTGTTTTTCAGTGACAGCACTCTGGCTACAGGCCTTCTCCAACATCTAAACAGAGTGCAAAAATCTCCACCACGGAGAAAAAAAACTCCAACACATTTAGTGTGATGTGGGGAGGAAGACAGTAACGTTATTAACACAGAAAATCGGATGGGTACTACACATTCAGTCGTCTGCCCTGCTGTGGCTTTCTTGATCCTGGCATCAGGTGCTTTTTTCACTTTTTTATTTGCATGGCATTTTTCCTGTTGAATTCAGTGTGCAATATTAACTAATTAGCTCTTAATATTTTTTTTTCTACAGCACTTTGGCTGACACATCATGTCTTTAAATGTGTTGTAAATATAAATGTGACTTTCCCAGATCAATGGCTCAGTTCTGAAGCCAAGGTGGATTCCAAATTATTAATTACTGTGAATTCCATTGAAGTGATTCAAATTTAAATTGTGAAACTTTGCAAAGAGCATGTCCGAAGCTTAACTGTGCTCTGGTCTTTTGCCAAAAGTCATGACGCCAAATCCCTTAGCAAAACGATATTGAAAAGAAGTGGGTGAGTACGCTGATTTAACCATTGCAGTGATATAATCCTATACATTTAGGCTTAATGGAAGAAAAGTGTGTAATTTCTCGTGATAGTGGTGGTATACAATCAGATTACGCACCCATAGATTTTCTTTATTTGAATACTCCAAACAAACATGTAAACAGATCTGCAGAGGAAGACCAATTTGATGGAAGAAGCAGATAAACAAAGAAAGCAGACAGCTAGAAAGATCCTATGGGGAGAAACAGTAAATGTGCTCTAGAGAGAGAAGTGGGGGATGGGTTGGTGGTTGGGGGGTCTAGGGAGGAGTTTGAGAGGAAAAAGGCAGATAGGATTTAGCTGATAGCCTGCTGTCAGTCTGTACAGAGGAATGGCCCCCTGTTGATCCAGTAAGCCAAATGAAGAAGAGTAAGTGATGGCAGAGGCAGTGCAGTCATCCAATCAAAATCATGCATTTCACTAGCAGTGCTGGTCTGAATTCCAGTGTGAAACTGTTTTGAGGTGTATCCAAATCTGACATATGTTTGGTCTTATCTGTGTGTTCAGTTCAGTTTGAGGGTGGAGACTGGGACCGGTCCACATTGCCCCATGCAGAGCAGCAGAGGAGAGCCGGAGCTTCTAGAACCAGCCCTCCTTCCAGCAAGGCCACCAGTTTGCGCAAAACCAGTGACCCCCACACCATTCTGGGAGAGCGAGTGGATCCCACCCTACCCTTGGAACAGCAAGTGTATGTATGAATGAAGTCAGTAAATGTGTATTACAATGATTTTATAATGGTTTCAGGGCGACGAGTTCAATAAATGTTCTATAAATAATAAATGATTTACTGAAACATTACATTATTCATTTCGATGGCATTTCTGTACCAGTGGATGTTGATATCAGACCTATATTGGCAGAAAATGCTGGAGGGTGGAAAAATAATGAACTAGACTGAATTCAGTCATTTCTATCCTGAAATTGCAAACTCACACAATGTACATTTAGAGCTTTAAGTGCAAATCATTGGGCCCATTGAGAGATTGCTGGTATGATCCGTGGTGGTACATCAGTCATCTAATGCCAACAGTCCTACAGAGCATAATGAGGGATCCATACTTACACCATCCTGTTGTTCTGGATCAAATCTTTTTCTGACGCTTTCGGGACAACAGAACTGTGTGCGGTTAATGCATCAGTGTGGTAAATAAGGAAACCTCCAACTAGATCACTCAACAGGCTTACAGATAAGAGTCCCACCCTTCAACACAAAAGGCCAATCCGCTTTTCGATTACTGCCGGACACTGTGGTAAAGATGGCCGCTTTGTGAAAAGACTAGCCAGTACACACTTTAGTAAAACTTGTAGTTTGTTGTGGCTGGTGGAATAGCCATGTCACTCCAATAGATTAGCTTCAAAAATCCTTGATTGTCATAGCAACTGTAAACTATAAACTATAAACTGCTGTTTAAAACAAGCCAGTGTGGCAGCAGGCAAAAAACAAAAAAGATCAGGCAAACAAACAGAAATGCAAGCCGTGTGAGTACTGGTGAAACGATTATAATGACCTGAACAACACGAAAGGTTAGCTGTGTGCTCATCTCACAGTACAGTGCAGTGGCGCAATTTCATTGTTGCACACGGGCATTAAGTCAGACATACGCTCTGCAATTTTGTACATCTTGGTGGTGGTAAAAATGTTTGAATCATTTGTTCTGGACAAAGTCTGTCAAATGCTACACTCCTAAACTGACATGCACCATGACATGCTCACAGCACATGAAACGTTTAACCTTCAACTTTCTCACTCAAACAAACACGGCGAGCGAGAGAGAAGCATTTTGACACTGAATGCGAAAAACAAGTGGCAATGGCATCAAAAAAGCACCACCACAACTAAACAAAACTTCCAGACAGCTGAAGGACACCAGCTGTGTCTTGCCAATGATTTTCACATGCCGTCTGTCATGTTAAGCTCATATGAAATCTCATAAAGGCACGAATAATAATGTCAAAGCTCCACTAGCTTGCCCTCCAGGTCTTTGGTCCTTATAGCACGTTGCCTCACTGTCATTATTGTTGTCATGGGGTAAAATTTACTGACTGTGATGTGAAGAAATCAGCTTGTTCCAGTCCCACTGTGCAGCTGTATTATTTATAAAAGTGCATTGGCTGCCCAGCATTGATGCAAAATGGCGTCAGTTTAGAAAGAAGCAGTGCTTGATTTAACATGTATTGGAGGAGGCATGTTCTAGTCCTCATCCTCCGAGTGTCAGAATCACCCAATGTGATAGGGGGAGAGTCCTATTGCGGCAGGGAGGTCGGGATTAGGGGGGAAAAGCTATGGAGTGGCATTCTGACAGAAAGACATTCTACATCAGTCATCTGATAACTGACCAAACTAGCTGACACTGCTGATTATCTGACACACTGTAATGAACTGTTACGTTAGTATAATTGCAGTGTGTGAAATTATATTTTATAATTGAAAATATGGTGCAATTGCGTTACTGAATTATTTTGATGGTGTATTTTATGTATTTATGACTAGTAAAGAGCAACACAATCAGCTGATGACATGGCAGTATAAAAAAAATAAGTTAATGCGAAATCAATAATTAGAAATGTAATATATGGGACAGGTGATTTTCAGTTTGGGATGCTTTTGGGGTGGTTGTAAAAAAAAAAAGTTTGTTTGGAGCCCTGATAATTGATCTCACTCTCTCTGGATGACTCCCTCTCCTCACTCAGCAGAATACTCTCCAGGCGTCTTTTTGACTGCACTAAAAGTATTGGTTATAAAGGCTTTCCTCCAAGTGGTTTCAGCTCTTAGCAGTTGTTCAGAAAGATGATGTGTTGCTTCATCATCCTCCCAGCACTGGTAGCATCATAGGATATGGGGAGTCCTATAAAGCTGGGTTTGGGAAAATGACTAAAGGGGTAAAATAACTGTTCATAAGAATTTTCAAGAGAATATCAAAGCATATCAGCTGCAGATGATTAGAACAGTGTTTCTCAACCCCAGTCCTGGAGACATCCCTGCCCTGCATATTTGTGGTTTCCCTGCTTTAACACACTCCCACAATTCTGAAAGGGCTTGGTAATGAGGCGATTAGTTGAATCAGTTGTGCTGGGAGCAGGAAAAGCACTAAAATATGCATAATAGGTGTGCCTCCAGCACTAGGTTTGAGAAACACTGGATTAGAACATGGTTAGAGAAGGTTTTGGAGAGGGCTGTTTTATTTAAAGCTATCCCACATCTAATCAGTGGCATATCTATGTTGTATTCAGATTATATTTTGTAGGCTGGACAGAACAAAACCACATGGAATCAGTTTTTTAAGAAGGTGATTTGAAAACCTATTGCAGTCAGATTTGAAGAGGTGCGCCTCAGTGTGGATCATCTAGATGCTGAAATGAGATTTCAAATGGTCCTTTGCTTCACATAACAAACATCCATGTCAAATCCAGAAAATTCAAGCAGGGATCCAAGATGGGACCAGCATGGCTACATAGTTACTGATGCCTACATCGTTACCACAGCAACCCTGCAGATAGGTTTAAGTCTGATCTGATCACTTGTGATTAACAGTGCTGACGGTTTTCAACAGATCTGATTTGAAGAATCAATCCATTTGCCTGCAGTCTGAAAACAGCCTTAGTTTGGTTTGCCCTTGATTATTGCGGTGACTGGTATCACCATGGTCAGATTCAAAGAGCTTTCTGAGGCCTTCAGAAAGAAGGTTGTATATGCAGTTGAGTCGAGGAAGGGATTTAAATGTACAAATATATTGTCAGTATAGTTCAAATGAAAATCAGATGTTCAAATATGTTAGACAATGGTTTTCATGCAGTGCAGTGACCTGTCTGTCTGTCTGTATGTATGTTAGGTGGTACCATGGTGCATTGACACGTTCTGAAGCGGAGACTCTGTTGACCCTGTGTAAAGAATGCAGCTACCTGGTGAGGAACAGTCAGACCAGCAGAAACGACTACTCTCTCTCCCTCAGGTACCACAATGTGCACGTTTTAATGGTCTGATAACTGTCTCAGAAAAATATGAAATGTCACATTAAATAAATTAAGAAGTAGAAAGTAATAGTGATGGCATAAGTGGGGCTTTTGAGAGATCAAAGTGAATGAAATTGAATGAAAGTGATTCTGCAAAAAGATTCAGTGTTGTGAAATGAGCGAATCGTCACACTACAGTAACATCCATCTTATCACCAACCTCCTTATTATTGGTCCCGCTTACACCTGACATTAACAAACAATATCAAAAATGCATCTATATTTATGGATTTTAGCTGACGCTCTTATCCAGAGCCACTTACATGGTTACTCATATTACAGAGGTGGGCCAGTATAGTGTTAGGAGTTTTGCTCAAGGACCCTTATTGTTCCACATCATAGATGCCCAGACTGGGAATTAAACCACTGTCTCCCACATGGGTGTGGTTGCTCACTGGTATTATCATCTGTTGCACTACACCAACCATCGTCAGACATGGCATTTTAAATGTTCAAATACAAAGACAAAAAAGGAAAGTACTTAAGTGTTCATATTCCATTAATTCACTGTTTATTTAGTGGTGAATGAGAATGGAATCCAGTGCTTCCGGAAAACATTCACTGTGCACACAAGTTTTGTTCCAAAATGGACTCATTTCATCTTTTCCCTCAGAATCCTAAACAAAATACCCCACAATGACAAAGTGAGAAATGTTTGTTTGAAATCTTTGCAAATTCATAAAAAAATAAAAAATAAAAAAATAAAAAAAAAACCCACCAAAAATAAGTATTTACAGCCATTGCCCTGACACTCAAAATTGAGCTCATGTTTCCACTGATCATCCTTCTGATGTTTCTACAGTTTGATTGGAGGACACCTGTGGTAAACTCAGTTGATTGGACATAATTTGGAAAGGCTCACACCTGTACATATAAGGTCCCATAGTAGACAGTGCATGTCAGAGCACAAACTAAGTCATGAGGTCTAAGGAATTGTCTGTAGACCTCAGAGACAGGATTGTATGGAGACACCAATCTGGGGTACAAAAAAATTGTTACATTGAAGGTCTCAATGAGCACAGTGGTCTCCATCATTCAGTTTGCCTGCCCATGTAATCATGTGGAAGGGCCCCAGTCAGGGAGGTGACCAAGAACCCAATGGTCACACTGACAGAGCTCCAATGCTGGTCTGTGGAGAGAGGAGAACCTTCGAGGAGGACAGCCATTTCTGCGGCAGCCATTTGTCTGGCCTGATAGAAGCCCGCCTGGAATTTGCAAAAAAGTACCGAAAGGTCTCTCAGGCCATGAGAAAAGATTCAACTGAATGCCAAGCATCATGTCTGGAGGAAACCAGGCACTGCTCATCACCTAACCAATACTATTCCTACAGTGAAGCATGGTGGTGGCAGCTGTGGGGAAGATTTACTACAGCAGGAACTGGGAGACTAATCAGGGTTGAGGAAAGATGACTGCAGGGAGGTATAGAGACGTCCTTGATGATAACCTGCTCCAGAGTACTCTGGACCTCAGACTTGGATGAGGGTTCATTGTCCAACAGGACGACGACCCTTAGCACACAGCCAAGATAAAACAAGGAGTGGCTTCGGGACCTATCCATAGCCCAGACTTGAACCTGATCGAACATCTCTGGAGATATCTAAAAATGGCAGTGCACCAACATTCCCCATCCAATCTGATGACATTTGAGAGGTTCTGCAAAGAAGAATGGAAGAAACTTCCCAAAAACGGGTGCGCCAAGGTTGTAGCATCATACTCTAAATGACCTGAAGCTGTAACTGCTACCGAAGGTTCTTCTGCAGTATTGAGCAAAGGCTGTGAATACTTAAGTTTTAATTAATTTTCAAACAAATTTTTGTCACTTTGTCATCGTTGGGTATTGTGTGAATGTAAAATTATGAGGGGACAAATGATTGTTTTGGAATACGGCTGTACATAACAAAATGTGGAAAAAGCAATGCAATGTAGACCTGATATTGTACCCGGTCCTCCCAATGTCTCCGGGTTATAATACCACACTCCTAATACAATATGTTGCCAGTCTCTGAGCTAATGCAATATTGTATTCCCTTACACTTTCTTGGGTGCTTTAATAACATCTCTTTTTCTCGCTCTCTCTCTCTCACTTGCTCTCTCACCCTGTATTGATCCACTCGCACCGTTCTTGAGCTCTCGACTCCTGTGGGTAATGCTTGGGTAATGTTAATCACAGAATCTCAGCTAAATCTGTGGTTAAGCCTGCTCAGGCAGTCACGGAACAGTAATACTCCTACATCTGGAGACTTCACAATGGCTTTGTGCTTTATTGTGCACAGTGTCTGTATCTGTTTGTCTTTTCAAGTCTGTTCACATATAAGATGTGGTTATTTTGAAGGTGTGGGTGTTACATAGCTGTGGATTGGGATTAGCTTTGCATTCACTGTCCATTCTATAAGCTCCTCTTAACATACAGGAACACTTTGTAGTTATAATTGCAGACTGTAGTCCATCTGTTTCTCTGGTCAGGACCCCACAGGACCAACACAGAGCAAGTGTCGTGAGTGGTGGGTCATTGCCACTACTGCAGTGACAGACGTGGTGGTGTTACCGGTATGACTGGATCAGACACAGCAGTGCTACTGGACTGTTTAAACCCCTCACAGTCACTGCTGGACTGAGAACAGTGCACCAACCAGATATATTTGGGCAACGCCATCTTGTGGGCACTGATGAACTTTGCAGAAACAGATGCACCTCTGTCTCCGATTTTTCATCTACAAGGTGGAGCAACTAGGACAAAGTGTCTTATAGAGTGGATAGTGAGTGGACACAGTGTTTAAATACTCCAGCATTGCTGTGCCTGCCACTCATACCATGCAGCACACACTAACACACCACCACCATGTCAGTGTCACTACAGTGCTGTGAATGACTCACCACCCACATGATAGCTGCTCTGTGGTGGTCCTGTGTGGTCCTTACCATTTGAAGATCAGCATGAAAGGAGGATGATGAAGTATACAGAGAAACAGATGGACTACAGTATGTAATAATAGAACTACAAAGTGCTCCTGTAGGGTAAGAGGAGCTGATGAAACGAAAAGTAAGTAGAAACAAAGAGGTGGTCATAGTGTTGTGGCTGATCAGTGTATTTAATAGTATATTAGTTTCAGTGCAGCCGTACAGGTTATTACCTATTGTGGTTGTGCCTTGTTTATTAGGACTTTAACCCATAAGCTAAACCAAATGAAATCCTCAGTGTTTAAATCCATACACTGTGGCATTCTACCACCCCCATCTTTGACCTTCCTTTCTCCTCTTCCTCCCTCTGTTCTGCGCTATCGCTCTCTTTCTGTGTCCATGCCACGAGCACTCTATGAAAAGACTAATCCTGCACAGCTGTTCCTCTGTGTGTTTGCACAGAGACTGACTGGCTCAGTAAATGTTCAAAGAAGAGGAACAATATTGAAGGCTCAATGTTTTATCATTTTCTTTTTCCCTTGGGTGTTTTGTATCTCTACACTGCATTTATTTCTCAGCCTGCATGTAATAAATAACGGAACTGTTTTCTCAAAACTGCACACACATTGTGCTTCCAATGACCACTTTAATTGGACTAAATTGAGGAAGTGCGCAATGTATTTATCATTTAACACACATGCATGGTTCTTGTTCTTTTCTCTTCCGTTTTCGACCACAGATTTTTGTTTTTGCAAATGAGGAGATTAGGGCAATATGTGAAAAATCATATTCCAATATATTTTTAAAATGGCAGTATGCAGTATATGGTATGATATACACTGTTAAAATATTAGGGGACCCCATGAAATTGGGGCTGTTTTTTTTTAAACATTTAAATTAGATCTTTATTACTTCTTTGTACACACCAAGTCGTATGCTCCCTTCGTAGGTCTATGTAACAGCACAAATGGGGGTGGATGGGAGCAGGATAGAGGAGTAGCTGAGTGCAGGGTGTTGACCAGAAGATCAAAACAGAATGTAATTTTAAAACTCTATATAAATTATATCACCACGGCCCATATCCGGCTCTGTTTCTATTCTGATATAAATATCGATATATCGCCTCAGAAATGTTACACATGATTTAGGCAAGTGGGGACCTGTATAATGCATGCAGGAGACATGACCCACTGTGACCACTCCTAAAAATTACCTGCTCTATTTGCACATGGGCTCATGCGGACATCACCTGGAGTTTTTACTTGGGGAATAAAGTAGAATAAAGTCTTGGTAATTGCTACAGACATTTGCATTCACACATACAGTTCCTCCAAGTTCAGTGTTGAGCCACCAAGGTAACATAGAACTGAACTTGGAGGGAACTCTATGTGTGAATGCAAATGTCTGAAGGTGGTTGGCTTCTATATTGGAACAGTGATTCAAAACATACATCAAAAGCCACCATTACCAACTACGTGAAGATACCAAAGCTGTAGCTCTTGGCCCTCATAGTCCCCTGAATTCACTTCAAATATTTGGGTAGACTTTAAACATGGTCCAGGTATACCATAGAACTAGAACTGAATGAAGATTTCTAGAACATATGCAGAAAGACTCCTGGCTGGCCACAGAAAGCATTTATAAGCTGTAATTTGTTTTCTAGGCTTTATCACTCTCGATTACAGTAACCTACAGATGTGATGCACATCATAACAAACTAAAAAACTTTTCTTCAGGATTAATAATGTATCTGTCTGTCCATCCATCCATTTATGTAATGTCTCGTCATTGTGCGGTGAATTATCAGTGAGTAATTTAGCTCAGAAAACAGCTAAAATTTCCAAATGATTTAAATCCCAGTCTAAATGCCAAAGGCACTGCTCTGTGCACATGTACATGCTCAACCTGCATACAGACTCCAACTAATCAGTGAGAGGGAGCAGAGCTAATGACATCACTGACCCAGTTTTTTGGTGAATGAAAGGGTTAGATCAAACTATTAAATCCACAAAATTGACCTAGAAATATAGTTATAAAGATTAAATAATCGATATTGGAGTCTAATAGTTGCTACTCTTTGTCCCTCTGTTGCCACAGGAGCTGCCATGGCTTCATGCATATGAAGTTTTCTTTGTCCCGTGATGGAAAATACATCCTTGGTGAGAACAGTCCTCCTTTCGACACCATACCTGAAGTCATCCACTACTACACCACCCACAAGCTGCCCATCCGAGGTGCAGAACACCTCTCCCTGCTCTTCCCCGTGGTGGTCCAGACACTCTGAGAACACACTGGCCTACACATGCACACACACATACACAGGCCTGGACTCCTGCTTGCTTACACAGACACACACACATATATATATATATGCACACTCAGGGCCTGATTTTGATCAATTTGCAGTAGCGCTTTGTATTTGATAAAAAGTGTAGAACTGTGTGGATTTATAGTACTAGCCACCGTGGATCTTCCAGTATTTTGTTTGAATCTGTTCTGACTGGTGGTTTGGCGTGCCGTTGTGGTGCATACATTTAGTATTTAAATGATTACGATTGAGGGAGCTGAAGGTGTTTGGCTGTTTCAAACCTTTTTTGAAGTATAAGAAGCCACGTGCTTACATCCAGAGGTGAGTATTTCAGGTCCAGCAGTCAGTTCCAACTGTCTAGCTGGCACTGCTGCAGCTCAGCCGCTCGTCTGGGTAATCCATGTCCACCACTTTCATATTAGGTTTGGTCACTTGTAGAATAATAATGAGCCTTACTCCACCTTGAGATAATTTAGCAAATAATGGCTTGGCAGGCCGAGCCACAGCAGAGCTGCCCAGGCAGTTGGAACAGAATGTCTCACACATCCTCTAGCTGTAGATCTTTGTACTGTTCCTTCAGTCAGAAAGGGTCTGCCAAACTACGATTAGATTGGTCCTGAATTAGAAAGGGAAAATTAAGAAGGACACTCACCAAGCACCTTATCAGGAACATCTGCACACATTAATTTGATATCAGATCATCATGAGAAAATGGAAGTCACCAGTCAGGAAGGTTTTCAGTGGTGGCATAGTGAGGTAACAGGTCTCTGCTCAAGGGTACTCAAAAACATACTGCAACCGCAGTGTTTCTAATGAAATGGCTGAATGCGGCCACAGGAGTTCTTCGAAGCTAAGTTTAAAGAATACAAAATGCATAGCAAAGAAATGGGTGGCCGGGAATAACAAGCCTTTATTCTCAGTAATGAGCCCAGCTGTCTGTCACTACAACTCTGTGATGGCTCCTGCAGACCTTTTCCACGTGTGTGTGTGTGTGTGTGTGTGTGTGTGCGCGTGTGCGTGTGTGTGTGAGAGCACAATCTGTTCCGAATAATCTCGGATATAGGTCACATTTAAAAAGGTCAGAAAAAAGATCAAATTTGGTGAGAAAATTGGAATTGGGCCAATTTCCCTGCGGTGTAAACCAAAAAGTGGCCAGACTAGTCAGAGCTGACATAAAGGCTGCAGTAACTCATATAACCACTCTGTACAGTTGTGGTGGGCAGAAAAGCATCTCATAATGATTAATACACCCCCCCTCCCTTTATAGAGGGGTCTACAGTAGCACACCATGTCCACTGCAAGTTCCACCTCTGTAAGCCAAGAACAGAAAGCTGACGCTATAGCGAGCGCAATCTTCAAAACTACAAACTAAAAGACTGAAGAAACGTAGCCTGGTGTGGTGAATCTTGATTTCTGTGGAAGCACACGACTTGGATCCATGTACCAAAGAATTCAGGCTGTTTTGAGAGCAAGAGAGGAAGCCCAGGTCTTCCTAATAAAGTGCTTGATGAGTGTATATCATCATAAAGGACAGTACGTATGGCCAAATCTTGAGGTTTAAGAATGTGTGGTAGGCCATCTTTTTTTGCCGTCAGTTACGTTCGAGGTTACTGATTATTTTTATGAAGGAATGCTCTCGTGTTTTTCAGTCTAATCTTTGTCTGATAAATCTGTGGCCAGGCATCACACAATATTCTGATATTATCAAATAGCTGCCAGATGCCCTCCATTATTACCATATTTTGGCAGGTTTTCTGCTCTTTTCTGAGCACAGAAATCAATGGTTCTCAACAGAACAGTACACTACAGCTACAGTAGGTTGAGATTAGTCTGAACAGCAGTGGATTGTCTTAAGGAAATTGAGCAGTGGTGATGGAATGTGCAGAATTTCTTCCCCTGGAGCAGCTGACCATCCCCAAGCAGCACCGATTGTGCCGTAGTCAGTGACTCAGACATGAGTCTGGTGAGAGAGAGGTGAAAACAGGAAGAGAAAGCCCTCGACTCTCCACAGCCAAGCTCTTTCCACTTGGCCGCCCATGTCCTCTTTGCCCCAGCAACTTCGATTCTTTTGGGCAGGGGAAAGGAAGCCGCCCTTTCCACAGGGCTGCGCTTCATTGGAGGTGACTGCAGCAACACTGAGGACCACTTTCTGCAGCCAGATGAAAAGTGCACTGCATTGTTCGAAACTACTGAACTTTCAAGCACACTTTAACACTTTTCTCTGTTTGTGATTATAGGGTTTACATGCATTAGTTGAAGTTCTTTGTAAATACAAGCAATAGAGAGACTTTTTTGGGGTGGGGACAGGAATAAATAAAAATACAAATACTTTATATCCTCATTATGAGAATGAACAAAATGTCTTACTACTAGACCTTTTTTCTTATTAGGTAATATTGAAAGTCTACTTGGTTAATTTTGTGTTGAGATTTGAATTTAGGTTAGATTTGAAGCCCCTAGTAATGACCAAAAGAGACTTACTTAGAAAGAATTTTGTATGCTGTGGTATTGGCCTGCTACTTACTTTAAAGATGCTACAAGAGGGTCCTAAAATGATGTCATGGAAGAGCCATGTTCTTATAAATGTTTACAGAATCTTCACTTCAACATGCAAATTCAAATGTTCTTCGTACTTTGGTTCCATAAACCATGTTTTTTTTTTTCATCCCAATTGTCATCTCAGTTTGGAAGTGCCAATTACCCAACCCTGATAGGACTCCTCCGAGACACTGGCTTCACATGTGTCTTTTCAAACTGCTGCTATTGCTGGGAAGCTACAGCTACAATAGTACAGCTGTGCCAGCCAGCATGGGTGTAATAGTGGGAGATCTACCACCCAGCAGTTGGGCCAATTTTGCTCTCTCACACTCCCACTGCCTATGGCAAATGGCATGGCCTGGGATTTGAACCTGTGATTTTCAGATGCTATTGCTAGCACATTAGACCATTGAGCCTCTAGACATTGAAGACTCTAACTGTTTGTTAATGAGATGTCGGCTTACTACAGTTACATCTCCTTATGGCGCACCAAGGAGGAGTTGTTGGATGTGAAGGAATCTTTCTATATGTGAATGTAATGATATGTGATTACAATATTCGTGTGAAAGGATAAGTTTATTGGGGAAATGTTGCACAGATGTTGCTAAAGATGCCATCCAAGCTACTCCCATAAAACCTTATTGGTTATAAATCTGGTGTCCGAGGCCAAGGAAGTGTTGCTGTCTAGCTGAGACGATTCTTGAGAAACCCTTGCTGTGTGTGAGAGCATTATATATATATATATATATATATATATATATATATATATATATATATATATATATATATTATCCTGCTGAAAATGCCAGTTTGAATCATTGCCATAAGAGGTGATGCACATGGCGGCAGAATGTCCTGCAGATATCACTGAGCTGTTGGTGTCCCTCAAATCACGACTAGGGGTAAGGGACTGTCATATGTGATGACTCCCAAGATCATCACACCAGCATTTGGGCCAGTGTGTCACTTCATAGCAAAGGCATGACTGAAGCAAAAAACAAAAACAAACGGAACCTGGATTCATCATTAAAAATAATATGGTTTCAGTCTGTAGCAGTCCGGGTTTCTCGATGGTGGCTTGGTCAGAAAGACGTAGATGGCAGGCAGTTTGTCAAAATGACCATCCTGCTTCTTTCATTCCAATGATGTGCCCCCCTCAAAGTCTGTCAACTGGGCAAAATGGCTAGCATTCAATAAACAAGAGGTATGAGATCTGAGAGCCTTTTTATAGGGAAGTGGGGGAAGTGCTTCTACACCCTCTTGTGCCAAGACCCAGTGTCTAATCAGACCACACCTGGAATCATTTACATATCTGGGACACGCATGCTGAGATTTGCAGCCGTTATTGGTTAATAAGTATATAGGGGACCAAAAGTGGTTCTTCCGTGTCATTACTCAAACCTTTATAGCCCATTTCTTTGTTCGAGTTCCTCATTTATGAGCACATCCACTGCTCTACATTACAGTAAAACTGAATCAGATGGGCTTATCTCAGTTTATCAGAAATGACAGGCGTTCTCAGGCAGGGACGATGCTGTTTGCTACAGACTCCAGAAGATATGGTTGACCTAAGAGACCTTTGTTTAATAGAGATGCTTCCTTGTGAGATAGCTTATAGAGAAGCTTCTGAAACCTCACAAACCCTCACCGCATTAAAGCCAACCTATTAGTGCCACAGCACACAGTGTAGCAGTTTAGTATGCCTCAGCCTACTCTGTTGCAAAGTGTAATATTAGAGAACAACACTGTAGTGTTTGATTATGACAACTGGTTATTGGGAATAACTAATTTGACTGACCTTCTATACTGTTGTTTTGAAATGTTTTGTTTCCTTTCAATAAAAGATGACCTTTTTAATAAAAAATGAAAGTAAAGCCTGTATCGTATCATTCTTTTGTGCTCTGCAGTGTGGCTGAATGTGACCCAGAGCTTACAGAGTAAATACGTTCTCAGGGGGAAGTGAAGCATGAAGCAGACTGGGCAAATTCTCTCTCTCTCTCTCTCTCTCTCTCTCTCTCTCTCTCTCTCTCTCTCCTTCTCTCCCTCTCTCTCTTTCTCTCTCTCTCTCTCTCTCTCTGACATCAAGCAGTTCCTTCAAGCCTCTAAACAATACACTGGAAAAATAGGTCACGGCTCCCTCATCACACTAAGCCTATATGTGTTATGATCATGTATATGGGAGCTAATGGAGTGTGTGTGTCAGAGCTTTTCTCTTTAGAGATTTACTCTGGTTGCATGTGGAAACAGTAATCTGACCATTATAAGTCTATTAGAAACCTTTCCTGAGCCTTAGCAGAATAACATGTGAAGAGTTCAGGGTCATTAATTAATGAAATAACTACCGTAATACACAAATTCTCCAACAGTGGATTAGTCACCTAATAGCAGTAAACTCTCATGTAAAGCTCACTTCCAATCCCATTTCACTGGAAAAACAGAAGAGGAAAACCATATAATCCCTTCATATTATAATAAATTACCATATCAATTTAGTCACAAGTAATCAATCAAAGTTACTGCATTTTTTCAGCTCAACATTACTCAATTTCTAACAAAGTGTTTCTACTTTTAATTTGTAGGCTACAAGTCAATTTTAAATCAAGAATAGTCAAATTCCTTTCATGGCCAAGTATTTCAATTCTGATTATTTTTACATCAAATGAAGACACGAGTAGTCTTGAATGTCCTGAAAAATAAATTAATAAATACTTTTAATTATTTAATTATTGAATAAAGTATGTCAAACTAAAACATTCCAGTTCAAAGGTTCATGCTTTTTAACTGTCCTATTCAGTTTCCTTCCCTGTTGTGTGTTGTGGCTAAAGTGGCTTCTGTGAACAGTGGTTTGGTTTATGGGGTAGTTAAAAAATGTGTCTGCTTTCTCTCCTCAAACTAGACCACCTAAAGCTAACATCTGGCAGTACTGCTCTGTCTGAGTGCTCATATAAATTGTTGATGTGCATCGCATCCTCTTATTGTATCAAGAATGTGTCCTGGACTCCAGTTCATCACGATTACTTTCCATCTCTGCTTTTCAGACCGAAGATGAAGACCAAGACAAAATAGTCTAATCCCAGCCAACAGCACCAGTTTCTATAGGCTTTGCCATGCAGGCTGCATGGGGGTGTGTGTTTCTGCGTACTGTGTGTGTGAGTGTGAGTGTGTGCACACGTTGGCTGCTTTCTGTGTTAGAGCAGGTGTGAGGGGTAGAGAGCACTGATGCAGAAAGAGCTGGAGACATTTCATGTGTTGGGTCTGAAAACTCCCAAAATAACCATGGGAGGCGGCATGATTATAAGCAGCAGCAGCATCTCAACAGGATGCTGCCCCATACCTCCACCTTCCCAACCGCAACAGTAATCTTCTACATTCCTCAGGTGCTTCATGTTTTAGAGGAACAGTAGTTTACATGTGCATGCTTTCTATATTATTAGTGTTGGCACTCAAGAACTACCTGTGCACTGAATTTTTAAACTTGGTTTAAGTTTCTATTAATTTTATAATATATATTTATATATTATTTTATGTTTAATGTTATCTTCAGGACTTTTATTCTGAAATTTAAATGCTGAGAAAAAAAAAAAAAAGGCAAACAGCCCCTCCCACACTCATTTTCCTCTGTAACCCATTATCTGGATCAGTGATGTTTTATATCACTGGTTGAATATGTACATGTGGACAGAGCAGTAAACATGCACTGGGAGCTCCTTTGGCATATAAACAGGGATTTAATTCATTTGGAAAGGAGGGAATTTTTGCTGTTTTCCCAGCTGGAATACTCACTGATAATTTAACATCAGACTAGCTCGCCTCATTGGTACCCTGAACAAGGTCCATTTCAGCCATCTTAATGATGCATGAAAAAATACAATCTGATCCAGCTTTGAGTCAGCAAGTACTTTGGTGTGTAATCTAATGTTGATTATGCAGTTGAAGCTAATGTTCTATTCTTGTGAGAAGCTATGTAACCATAGTGCTGTTGCTCCTGTATTGTTTGTAAGAGGAAACCCTCTATTGTGGAGAAATGAAGCGACACCTTATAGGAGAGCCTTTGTTGGCCTGGTCAAAACTCCCATTTTTGGCCACTTGGGAGTAACACCTCGTTCCCCTCGTTTCTTTAGCCAATCATTTTACATAAATTGGGAATTCCTTTGAAATTATTGAATTTGAATTTGTGTATATGGTGAATGGAGACAGAGTTGAACAAGATTCAATGTGGCTGATATTTGGTTTTTCCACACTTTCTGCTTGGATTCCTCTAGTTCGTAAGTACAAGAATGTGTCATTAAAATAATCTAAATAACTATTTATCTTAACACACAGCGCTTTGGTATATATACAAGTAAAAGGTATGGGTGATGGGCTAAATAATTTAGAGAATCTGACAGCGGTGTTGAAATGTTTGGGCTGTGACACCTCATGTGAAGGCCATAAAGCAGGTTTTCGTTTTGTTATACTTAGCTGTGATAAATCTGGATTGGGCCATTCATTTTGTAGTCTACCTTGGGCGCCCTCTAGTCTGAACAAATAATAGGATTGCCCCAGTTCTCTGATAATCCTTCACTGTTTCGAGAGATTCTGCAGACAGCCAATTCCATATTAACCACACCAACAAGGTCCAGTGGAGACGGTGACTTATTGCCTGTAGCAGCTGGTGTGGATTGCTGCCCATATCTGTTCAGTCTGAGTCAGGCTGCAGTCTTTGACAACCCTTCCCCTAGGCTTGTTTTAACTGTCTCACGTTTGCCTTTGTACCTGTGAAATCCTTATGAGGCATTTCTTGAAATATCACTGCTGTGCCCTGCTGCCATGTGTGTGTTCATTCAGAGCAGTATGGCTGATGGATAGGGGGAAGGACAGGGTGGCCTGCATTCATGTTTGATCTCTCCACAGTCAGCCATTTTAGTAAAGTCTTTTTTGTGAAGAAAGCAAGTTTCATTATAATATGTGTTTCAATGCCTATGCATGTATGTAATAATACGCCATTGTCAAAACAATTGCACTGCACTCAGAAGGAATCAACTCATTACAATGTACGACTGCAATGGTGTCACTCAGAATGGTAGCAGGTCATCTTCACTTAGCTCCCAAAATCAACAGTTTGTTTTCTCACATCACATGTCAGGAAGTCCTGGTGTCATGCTGTGGAGTGCAATTCTGTCTTTTGTCTTTGGTCTTCATTACAGGCACTTTGACAGCCCAATGTTTTGTTAATAAGGTCCTGAAACCAGTGGTCCTACTATTCTATAGACACACACTCTGATCCCTTTTCAACTAGATGATTCTCATCTCATCCTGCACCAACTCAAGGCTGCTTGCAGAAGACACAGATACTATGCTGTGGCCAGTGCATCAGACCTGTTCCTGATTGAAAATGTAATGGATGTTATTGGATGTACTATTCCACACTTCACCCTACAGCCAAATCTGCAGGAACTGAGTGCATGGGACGGATTATCAGGACACCATTAGGAACCTCTAAGACTGCATGCCGGGACGTCTGGCATGTTGAGTTAAACCCAGTACCATACTCAGAAAGACTACTTCTGTGTAACTCGATAAATATTAATGATAACAGTCTACATTTTTGTTCATGGTCTCTTTATCTTCCTTCCCAGTGCAATCCTACACTTCCTTCTGATGCAGCTTTTTGAGATAATTGTATTTACCAGATATTTGCTACATGGTAGTCTTTTCATGCATTTATAATAGGCTCTATATTTAGATGTTTTGTCTTTGTAAAGCAGTAATCAATAGGGTGAGAAACACTAATGTATGGTGGCGATGACTGGATCAGAGCATCTCAAAACAGGCAGGATCTGGTATGCAGTGGTGAATACAAGGTATCTTCCTTCCCACTAGCATTGCAGTCACACTTCGTTACCTGTAATAAATAATATGAGTATTAATAAAATTATAAGATCACAAATAAATAGAATAAAGTATCTTGCAGTCACTTCCATAATGGTTCTGCTCTGAAATCTTTATTATTATTCTTATTATTGTATGTGTGTGTGTGTATTAATAATAATAATAATAATATATTATTATTAATAATACTACTACTACTACTATTCTACCACTACTACTAGCCATCATATGTATGTATGTGTATGTAACATGTCAAACCAGCCGTGGGGTGTCCTTTGTATACCTCAGTGCCTGTTCAAGCCAGATGGTAATGGTAGAGATTTACATCGAGGAAGGGGCGGATCCACCAAATGACTGCCACACTGGATCGATCGAGGCCGGGTGCCGACCACCCTCCGGTCTGTTGATAACGCATGCCGGGTGTTTGACTCCTGTGTCAAAGGCCATCAGGAGGAGGAAGGAGGAAAGAAGGTTAGAAGCAGTGAGAGAAAGAATGGAGTGTGGAGAGTTAGTGGGGACTCTGAGCAGTAAAGGGACTGGAAGAGTAGAGCAGAGAGCCATAATGGAGAGAAAGGAAGGTAAGTACTGTGTTCAGGAGACCATAAGGAAAACAGGCCAGGAACTTTGCAGGAGAGTGGATTCTAATTATTTCTACTCATTAGTTGTAGATGGAAAAGAAATGGGTGAGATAATCCTAAATGCCGACAGTTTGTGAAAAGTGTTCTGGATGTAAAGAGAGTGCCAGAAAGGATCATGAGCCCAAGTTGGGAAGTTGATGGTGCAATTTTGAATGTTGTCAGTTCGTATGCACCACAGGTTGGTTGTCAGTTATTAGAGGACAAAGAGAATTTTGGGTGCTGATGGATGAGGTGGTAGAATTGTGACCTGAGAGGAGAGATTGGTGGTTGAGCAGATGTGTCTGGACATGATGGTAGAGGAACAGATGGACAGAAGAGATTAACAGGAATGTATGGTGTGAGAAAGAGAGTAAGAGAAGGTGGGTGGTTTAGCGTTTTATGAGAATGGAAATGGCTGTAGTGAACATATTTTGAAAAGTGAAGAACACAGGGTGACATGCAAAGTAGAGGAGGTGCAAACAGATTGATTATGTCCTTAGCAGATTCTGCTAAAGAGAGATTGGAATTAGCAAGTGATGTCAGAGAAAGTGTAGGAAAGCAGCAAAGGTGGTTGTCTGTAGAGTGAAAACAAAGAAGAGGAAGATTAGATGTTGACTGGGGAGGCGGTTGCAGGCAGTTCAGGGAAAAGTTACATAGGCCCTTTGGGGACAGTGAGGAGCTACCTGAGTTTGGAGAGAAGTATAGCTAAGGTGGTGAGAAAAACTGGCAAGATCATCATAATTGGGTATTTTGTCTGGTCAGAGGAAGACAAAGGAAAGTTAGGTACATTGGAATGAAATTAGGAAGATGCTTCAGAAGAAGAAATAAGCCTAGAAAAGTGGGATAATAAGAGAGATGAAGGAAGTAGGCATAGTGCTGTGAGAGCTAATTTGAATAGCAAAAAGATAGTGTGAGCAAAGTAGGCAGGAAGTAAAGAAGAATCAAGGACTTGTGTCGTTTGGCTCAACAGAGATAGAGCTGGAAAGGATGCTTCATGAGTGAGCCTAGGATAGAGAGGATGGAGAGGAAATGTACTAGTGGTGAACGAGGTGTTGGAGTGAATCGGAAGAAGTGAAGAGCTAATGAATGAGAAAATGAGAGAGGACGGCCTGGGGAGAGATAATTGGATCAGGAAGTGCAGAGGTAGTAAAGGTGGAAGTAAATTGCTTTAAAAGAGGATGAGAGAATGCAAAGACAGTTGGTCCAGATGACCTTCTCTGGAGGCGGGAGATGTTTAGGAGAAGAGAGCAGTGGTTTTGTGGGTTGTTTATGAAATCCTGGAAGTGAGAGGATGCCTGATGAGTGGAGAAGCTTTACAGTACTAGTCCCCATTTTAGGACAATGGTGATGTGCAGGCTGCATATTAACTACAGAGTATAAAGTGATGAGTCCACTATGAAAGTGTGAGAAGCAGTTGTTGAAGCAGCTAGGTGAGAGTTTGGATCAGTGAGCATCACTTTGGTTTTCATGCCCAGAAAAATTACCACAGGTCACAATTTTTTGCATTGAGAGTGTGTTAGAAAGTTCAGAGTCAGAAGGGCTTTGTTGTCTTTGTGGATCTAAGTATATAATAGGATTTTAGAGAGGAACTGTGGTACTGTATGGGGAAGTCAGGTGTGGCTATAGAAGAGTATCATTGGGTGGTGCAGGACATGTCTGAGGACAGTGAGACAGTGATGAGATGTACAGTTTGGAGGCTGACAAATGTTTCAAGGTGAAAGTGGAGTTGCATAAGGGATACCCCTTGAGCCTTCTTCATTTGTGTGATGAGCAGGCTCCATGGATTCATGATGTTTGATGCATTATATCATAAAACTGGTAGTGAGAGCAGGTGGAAGAGGGCCACATAGAGATGGGTTTGTACCGGAGGAGAGAGGAATGAAGAGTCAAGTAGAGTGAAACCATGTGAAGAGGCAGGTGGAAAGGTGAAGATGCAGGAGTATAGTCATAAAGGTGGATGACACATATCTTGGGTCAACCATCCAGAGCAATGGACAATTACAGAAAAGGAATTTGAAAAGAAGGTGCAGGCAGGATGGGTGGGGTGGAGACAGGTCTGTGGGCAGTGTGAAGGATGCAGCAGGTTTTAGAGTTCAGGTTTCAATTTATTTGTCACACCATTATTCTCCCCACAGGTAACCTTTTGGTAAATGCTTTACAACTGTCACCACTCACAGATCAATAGGATGGATGTTTTATTGATCCTTGGGAGGTTCCATAGGAAATTAAGGTTCAATACTGACTCATTTAGTACAGAGAGGTGAAGGGATAATAACTTAGCAAGAAACACTATATAAATGTAAAAGTGAAAGGGAGGTCAGTAGGAGAGGTGTGCACATTATTGTTGTGCATGAACATATATGCATTATTACACTTCCAGACTGTATATTGCACCAGTCAGATGTGTTGTGGTTGTGGTTGTAAGGTTACTGGTCATTCCTCATATTTCTTCTCCTCAGCATCCATTCCACCTTCCTCCCTGTAGCTTTGCTGGCCTCCCGCAGACAGCTCTTTACCTCTTGTGCTGCTCTCGCCGCCTCCTGCTCCGAAAGGCCTTCTTCCTGTTGAGGACAGCTCAGCTCTGGGAGAGGGAATCAGGTAGGAGAAAGAGTAAGCAGATAAATGTGGAGATAAATATAGCAATTGACTAATAGTTCTGATATGAGAAATAACTTAGTGGAGGTAGGTTGTGGACCTTAGAGTAGAAAGGAAGGTTTATAAGACAGTAGTGAGACCTGCTATGATGCTTATGAGACTTTGGGACATGGCTCTGTCTAAAAAGACAGGAGAAGCTGAGCTGGAGAGTGGTGGAGATGAGATGCTGAGATTTTTGCAGATCGGGAGGGACCTGATGAGTGGAGCAGTTTGGCGATAAAGCCAGAGGCCAGGTTGAGATGGTTTGGAGATGGAGCTGCCGGGCAGAAGGAGAAGAGGAAGACCTCAGAGAAGGTTTATGGATATAGTGAAGGTGGACATGGAGATGGTTGGTGTAACAGTAGAGGAGGCAGAGATAGGGCAAGATGGAGGCGTTATCTTGGTGCCTAAAGAACATCAAATAATAATAAGATTGTGTGTGTATTATTATTATTATTATTATTGTGTGTATTTGTAAACAATTTGAAAATCCAATCTCTGACATAAGTGTGAGAAAGAACAAGCATGAGTAAAAAAATCTGATCTCAGCAAGGATTTGAATGCCTACACCATTAATCAGAACATTTGTTGCTTGCATTTACTGCTGTACTTGCAGACCTCCCTACAGAGTCCCTAGACAGACTGCAAATCAAACTACTTATGTAAACGGTGTGTTTGTGGCTGAATGAAGCCTGGTCATGTCTGTGGTCATCATTTGATTTTAGGACACTGTATCCTTAGATATGTTATTTCTACTAGAAATACTTCACAGAATCCTTCCCGACTCTCATGTTGCCTTCTTACACATGCCATTTTCAGAGACCTCACCACGCAGTACTATGTAGGGGATAAAAGCGTGTTTGAGACGGAGCCCGCACTGAGGGAGCAAAGTGTGTCGTCACGACTAACCTGTTACCATAGTAACGAGTCAGCGTTCCCAGCAGGCTGAACAGTACCATAAATTAAACTGAACGACTGAACATATACTCTCATATGTATGTATGCATATGTTACACCACGTTAGTTCAGGATGGATTTATTTATTTATTTATTTGGGGCGGGGGTGTTTTGTTTTTGTTTGTTTTGGGGGGTTGCTTTGTTTATTTTTATTTATTTATTTATTTATTTATTTATTTGGGGGGTATTTGGAGTTTTTTAGGGTTTTTTGTGGATGGGTTGTTTTGTTTTTGTTTGTTTTGTTTTTGGGGATTGCTTTGTTTATTTTTATTTATTTTATATTTTCTTATTATTTATTTTTTTATTGTGGAGTTTTTATTTTGTATATATTTGTGTTTTGTTTTGAGTTTTATTTCTTAGTTTTTAGTCCAACACCTTTTAATAGCAGAGTTGTTATGATATTAACGCACATAACAATATTTCTAGGATAAATCTTTTTGTGCTTGTTATGAGAGAAATTCTACAGTGAAAACAGTGAATGTGAATGCTGGTCTACAAAGCCAAACATGGACCAGCCCCTCTATACCTGATAGTAATGGTCAAACCCTGATCTGTACCAAGAGTCCTTTGAGCATCAAGTATAGCTCAGTGTGACATCCCTCAAGATGGAGGAAGACAAGCATCCAGACTCTTTTATTAGCACCAAAGTGGTGGAATGAACTTCCCCTGGGTTTCTGAGAAGCTGAGCCACTTGCTGACTTCAAACGCTGACTGAAGAGCATTTAACACATTCAAGGCTTATAATCATACAGAATCTTGTGTTATTGGGGTCTCCAACCTGACATTTATATTTGGCAGCATCTAAGCTTAAGTTATCTCTGGATATTAGCCTCTAATAACTCCTCACAGACAGTGACCCAAGCGGGAATCTAACCCACAACTCCAGGATGAGTCTAGTACATTTACTGTGTAGTATTGAACTGCCACTGTTTAATGTTAAGTGAACATTTATTTGCTCTAATCATTTTAACTCCACCTTCATTTAGCAACTAAACAGACCACCCTTAATAAAGCACTTTGATTCATTCTGCACCTCCTCATTACATAGCAATTACGATATAATTGTGTCTTAAAGCTCAATGCTGTGCCTGATTAAACCACAGGGCCTTCCAGAGAATTTGTTCCAAAGTTCATTTGTTTCAATTAGTCTCAGTTGTAAGGCATACAGTTAAATGCAGTGTGTGTTCTTCTCAGGTGTCAGGCTGGCAATTCGTCCCTACTGCAGGCCTCTACTCCTCCATGGCAACCCGAATTGACCAGCTTGCTCGGCCTAAACCCAACCTACTCAAATTCCCCGACAGGTGAGCCTCCAGTTGATGCTGTTGTTGCTTGTCAGCCACCCCCAAAATGTGTCAACCATGTTTGGCCTGTTGTTCTCCAGTCAGTTCACCACAGTTTTGTGTAGACCTCTGAAGCGCTCTTTGAAGATTTGGGCAAAAGTATTGAGAGACCTGCTCATTCATTGTTTCTTTTGAAAGGGTATTAAAAAGTGTTTATCCTGCTTTTGTTAGTAACTGTCTCTACACTCTAATCAGGACCATCTACTTGATGTTGCGGAGCATTGCTGTACGAATTGATTCTATTCAGCCACAAGAGTGTTACTGAGGTCAGGATTTTAGACGATCACCGCCCCACCTCATACCCAGCTCCCCAACTCATCCAAAAATCACTGTTCTACCGCTTAAAAGTGTGTGTGTGTGTGTGTGTGTGTGTGTGTGTTTGCATATCAGTGTCAACAGTGGGTCCAACTTAATGTAGCTGAATGTGTTCATTAAAAGGGGTGTCCAAAAACAGGGTGGTTTGGTTTTTCATAAATATGGAAATGCAGTGACGGCTTTTGCCCTCTCTGCAATCAATCAAAGTTTATTTATATAGCACTTTTTACAACAAAGGAGTTGTCACAAAGCAGCTTTACAGAAATCCCGGACAAGCCTCAACTGAGTGAGCCAGTGGGCAAACAATGGCAAGGAAAAGCTCCCTCAGGCTAGGAAGAAGAAACCTTGAGAGGAACCAAGGCTCAAAAGGGTAACCAATCCTCCTCTGGTTGACACCAGATAGCACAGACATAAGGCATAAAATGTAGAATAATAGAGAAGTCTGCACCAGTCAAACCTCTGCAGCAGCCTATGCACTGTATATTTTGGGCTCAGTGACTTGTTGGAACAATTCGTTCTATATTTATTTCTAAGGAATCTGCCTTAAGGCATGCTTATCATGTGGTTTCTCTCCTGTATTTGCAGACGCTCTGTGTACTGGTTGGATGAGCTTCCATCACAATCGAGCAGCTTCACCACTGCCTTTGGTAACTGAAAGATAGAAATATAGATAGTTTTCTTAAACCCAGTCACATATTACAGCAGCACAATAAACAACAAAAGGCAGAAAGAGCACAGTACTCAAGCCTCATTAAGAACAGAATAAATAAGAGATATATTATAATACAGTTCAGTTGAGCTTCAGAACAAATAATGTGTTTTCTTAAGTATTAAATATGTAATATGTAAATAGATTAACACATCTATAGATTCAGTGTCTGTGTAAAGATATGAATAGAGGTTCTGAAGGTTTGTCTGTGCAAAAACATATAAATAGAACAGTAATGATGACCAACAATTCAGACAGTCTGTCAGTTATGTACGTGTTGATAATTTATCTTAGTGCAATGATTGGATAGAAGGAGTAAATTTCCAGCCATATTCAGTGAGCATGTTCTGTTAGTGGCTCAGTGTGTGATAATGTCCAGACCCAGTGAAGAGGAGTTGTACAGTTTTGATTGCTGTTGATACAAACGACCTCCTGTACCGCTCCTTGCTACAGTGAAGCTGAATGAGTCTGTTGCTGGAAGTGTTCTGCTGTCTGACCAGTAAGTCATGGAGGGGGTGAGATGTGTTTTCCAGGATAGCCATCAGTTTGTTGAGTTCTCTTTTCCACCGCCACCTCAACACTCTCCAGTGAGCATCCAAAAACAGAGCCAGCCTTCTCTATTAGTTTGTGGATCTTCTTGGCATCTCCAGCAGCCGGCTGCTGTGAAGAAGACAGAACTTGCGACAACAGACTGGTAGAAGAAGGCCACCATTTTGCTGCACACATCCTGTCCTTCTTTGATGCACCCAACCACAACAGAGTGGTCAGAAAATTTCTGATGGTAACAGAGGTCTGACCTGTACTAGAAGTCTGTGGTGTACAGCGTGAAAAGGAAGGGGGAGAATACAATTCCCTGAGGTGCTCCAGTGCTGCAGACCCGAAGGTCAGACTGGCTGATACCCATCTGCATAAACTGGGGCCTTTGAGACAGGTAGTCCAGGAAAAAGGCTATCATGGATATATCTACCTACATTTTTTCCATCTTCTCCCCAAGCATAGGAGGTTAGATTTAAAGTGGAATTAAGTTGCTAATAAATGCCACCACTCATGATTTAAATGTTCCAATGTTTGAGTCTGGAATATCCACATGAAGCCGTTTTTGAAGAGCACAGCAGACTGGCCTCATGGTACTTCCCTCTGGAACTTGGTCAGCGTGTTCAGCTCATACATCTTGTTGCCAATGATTATGGAAGGAATGAAGGGTTTATAGCATCTTCTCTTCACTTTGATTTCAGTATCCTTTGGATGGTCTCTGGAGTTCTTCAGAAAGGGGAGTAGCAGAGACAGACTGTGGAGCAGATTTCCAGAGCTTGTCACATGAATACGCGCATCGAGCAGCACATGCACCATTGCCACTCCTTTGTTCTCCTTTGAGTCAAAAAGTACTAATATCTAAAAACCCATGTGACTAAACAGAAAGAAAACTCAGTAGAGAGGAAGCAGTTGACTGCCACTTAGCATGGTGCCAGAACTGGATAAAGCATGAGCTTTCTTAGTCGCACTTAGAATTTACTACTCTTATTGTTTTATGGTAGTATTGAAATGAAAACAATTTACTCAAAGTGATCCTCAATTCATGTGGTGTTTAGTCTTAAATTAGCTTTTGTCCTAAATTTTTGAAAAATTAATCAAATAAAAGATTAATCAAATAAAATGAACCTTGAAATTTACATATACTGTACATATTATATTGAAATATACTCATTATCAAAAAAGTAGTTGCACCCAGAAGGAATCAACTGATTGCAATCCCTGACTGCAATGGTGTTGTACCAGACTGTCATGGAGTCAATCCGAATGTCATCAGTCATCTTCAGTGATGAGTCCTAATTTTGCAATTTTGCATGATGCCAGATCACCTTTGATCTTCATTACAAATGCTTGTGTTGTTGAGGTACGCTAATGAGATTGTCCAGTGGTCCTGCCTTACTCCGGTGCACTATTCTAACCCAACAATATTCCTTTGCATACTGCTGCTGTCTCAAGAGCTTGCCTTGAAGACACAGATACTGTGCTGTGGCCAGTCGCATCTCCTAACCTATCCCTGACTAAAAATGTGTGGGATGCTCTTGGATGCACTATCAACACTCCACCCCACTGCAAAATCTGCAGGAACTGAGTGAGAATATTCAAGCTGCATTGACTGGATTATCACAGGACACCACAATCAATGCCTAATGAGTCTAAATTCCTAATTAAATTCCTAATCATTTATTGTTCCTGCTATCCATTATCTTCCTCCCCAGTGCAATCCCACACTTCCTTCTGGGTGCAACTCTTTGTGCAACTGGTTTTTTTTTGTTTTTTGTTTTTTTTCTTTTACAATCAGTGTATTTGTGTATTACATGCTGGTTTCTCTGCAGATCTCACTACACGCTGGTCCCATCTGGCAAGGTGTAAACAGGTTAGATCTCACTTGGATAACAGGTGACTGTCCTATGAAAGATTGATACTGTATTAGCATTGTTTTATATATCATACAGTAAAACTCCAGAATAAGTGGCCAGTTAATGATCAGTTAATGATGTCTCTGTCTGTCTGTCTGTCTGTCTGTCTGTCTCTCTCTCTCTCTCTCTCTCTCTCTCTCTCTCTTTGCCTTTCCTCTCTACAGCCGCTCTCCTGAATGGGAAGTCAGTGCAGCAGCTTTAAAAGCTCGTCCCTCTGAAAGAGTGTGTGCACTCGCTCTGCCCCGCATGCCTGCAGATGGCTGGCAGCCTGATCGGCCCCTGCAGCCCATAGTGAGTAATGTTACTGTTTTCCAGAAGTGGGCAGCAAAGTAGTAATGTAATATACTACTAATATTTATACAGTACTTCCATGAGTATTCCATGAGTATGAGTACTTCCATTACCTCTTTACTTCTACACTATTCATTTTATCAGCCTCTCTCTAGTTCTATAATTACAGACTGTGGTCCATCTGTTCCTCTACATAGTTTTTATCCTCCTTTCACCCTGTCAGGACCCCAGAGGACCACCACAGAGCACCAATTATGTGGGTGTGTTAGGGTGTGTTGTGCTGGTACGAGTGGATCAGACACAGCAGTGCTGCTGGAGTGCTTAAACACAGTGTACACTCACTGTCCACTCTATTAGACACTCCTACCTACAGCACTGCTGCATCTGATCTACTCGTACCAGTGCAACACAACACAAACACATATCTGCTCTGTGGTGGTCCTGAGAGGTCCTGCCTTTATGCAGAGAAACAAATGGACTACAGTCTGTAATTATAAAACTAAAATGTGCTCCTTTATAGTAAGTGAGGTTAAAATGTGTATGAAATGTAGAAACAGGAAGCGTCATAATAACGTGACTTGACAATTATATATGGTGATATGATTGCAGTGATTTGCATTTTTGAAAACTAGCACTTTATTTTAGACTGAAAGTGCTTTAAAGAGATGAACAGCGTCTGACAAATAATAGTCTCTATGGTGACAGATGTGGAATGTACCTACTATTTGAGTAGCTGTTCTCACTGGCAGTATTACTTTTACTGTAGTCATTCTTCCAATAAAATAACAAAAACATTTCTCTCTCTCTCTCTCTCTCTCTCTCTCTCTCTCTCTCTCTCTCTCACACACACACAGTTGGGTAAAGCAATAAAAACAGCAATGCCAAGCAGCCGGATCTGCCAGTTGGCTCAGCCAAAGAGAAAGTGGCAGACAGGCATGACTCAGTCACGTAACAGCTCTGAAATATGTCTGCCTTTTGCCAAACCTTCGGCTCGCATTCATCTCCTGGCCAGTGAGTTTATGCCTTCACCTACTAATTAGAGTAATTTAAAAGACACGTAAGGCATGAATTACTCAGACCTGTTTGCAAATCTTTCATCACCCTTAAACATAGCACCTTGATCTGAGCTTGATCTTCATTTGATCTTAAACATCTTTAGTCAGATTATGTAAAAAAGCCAAAATATTTAAAATGGTGCATAAAGCAGCTAAAACTGGCTTAATGTTTATCATTTTATTAATTATTATTAATATTATTGTGCTGATAACCCTTTCTCTGTTTAATCGGTTTTCCTTCCTTGGAGCACTTTTGGTAGTTATTGAGCACTGCATACTGGGAACACTCCACAAGACTTTCCTGATGTTTTTAAGAAGTCCCAGTTGTCTGGTCATCACAGTTTGGCCCTTGTCAAAGTGTTTCAGATTCTTACATTTTCCCATTTTCCTGCTTCAACACATCAATATCAATGACTGACTGTTCACTTGCTGCCTTATATGTAGATCCCACCGCTTGACAGATGGCATTTTATCCAGATAACCAATGTTATTCAATTCACCTGGCAGTGGTTTTAATGTTATAGCTTAATGGTGTGTCCTTATATGTAATGTATGAATTTATGTTATACAGTATATTATGAGTGTAAACTTTTGAATGGTAGTAAAGTGATGTCTGTCCCTCTCCCCTCCATTTCTCAATTCCAAGCCCCTAAACAGCCCCATCCACAGTTCTCTACAGACAGACCCCTGTCGAGTCCCATAGCAAGGTGTGTCTTGGAGGCCACTGCCAGCGAGAGGCTGCAAATACTATCCATGCCCAGGCCCCGGAGGCCTCTGTTTGAGGGATATGACCCGTACAGAGTGAGTTCAGCTGCCCGTGCTGCTACTGCCTCCCCCAGGCTACAGGAGCTGGCCTTGCCTCCATCTCGCAGATGCAGATCTAAATGAAGTAGGGATGGACAATTTTAATTGTAAAAACACAAGCCTGTCTTAGCCAATTGAGCCATCTTGAATGGTGTGTTTTTTTCTCCAATCATTTTCTCTTTTTGTGTTCCTGTTTTGTTTGTGTGTCTGTTTGTTCTCTTTTTCACGTGGAGGGCATGCCTATATTGAAAAGGCACATCTGTGACCATCAAACATTCTGTTTACCTTCTCCCTGCTTCTTTTACTGATTTGTGTGTGAAGACAGTCGAGAATAAGCATTTCACTGCATGTTGTACTGTGTATAACTATGTGCATGACAAATAAACAAACCTTGAACCTTGAGCCTTTAGAGGGCGCTAGTTCACTTTCTGTTCATAGAGCTATTTTGTCACAGCTCCATCATCTACCCTGGGAATTACTCCACCGTGACTCCACAATAATAGACAATAAAATGATTAAATAACCAAAATTCAGGAGACGAGCCATCTTTAACATTTTATCCAAAAGGGCATTATGACCACCACTGGAAAAAACAACAACTGAGAGCAGCTCACAGGTGTCCCTGTACTGAATGATTCCTGCAGCTTTTCAATCTTTATATAAAAGGTATCCTGTCGTGTTTCATGATTCATTTCTTAGTCGACATTTATTAGTGTATGCACTGATCATTTAGTCAATGTTTTATTGTGGCTTGGTGTCTTGGTTTCTTCAGTTATTAAGGCTCATCTCCTAAAATTCAACCCCAACAAGACTTGACTACTGTAGCAACCTTTTTGGTCAGCCTTCCTATGTGTACAATCAGGCCCTTCAACTGATTCAGAATGCAGCAGTGTGGCTCATCAACTCAATCTGTACCAAGAATCCTTCGAGCATCAAGTTCAGCTTGGGTTAAACCACCATCCCTCGCTCATGATGCAGGAAGACAAGCATCCAGACTCTACTGTTCTGGCACCAAAGTAGGATAGGATAGGATAGGATAGGATAGGATAGGATAGGATAGGATAGGATAGAACTTTATTGATCCCTTGGGAGGGTTCCCTCAGGGAAATTAAGGTTCCAGCCACAGCATAAGTACAAAAGAAGTAGAAACAGACATAATTTAGTAAGAAACACTATATAAATATGAAGAATATGTAATATAGAGACTATATTACAATATACAATATATGTAAATAGTGCATGAGAAAAGAGTCCTGTAGGAGGGGGTATTGCACATTATTATTATTGCACTTGAAACTGTGTATTGCACCAAGTCCAGTTGTGTTGCGGTTGTGGGTTGTGAGTTAAGAGTTGTGAGGCAAGAGTTTTTAAGTCTGTTGGTTCTGCACTTGGGAAGGAGCAGCCTCTCACTGATCAGGCTCCTCTGGTGGCTGATGACAGTGTGTAGAGGGTGACTGGCATTGTCCACAATGTCCAGCACTTTTTTCAGAGTCCTCTTCTCTGCCACCGCCACCAAAGAGTCCAGCTTTTTTCCAACCACAGAGCCAGCCCACCTGATCAGTTTGTCCAGCCTGTGTGTGTCCTTCTTGGATATGCTGCCCCCCAGCACACCACAGTGTAGAACAGAACACTGGTGACAACGGACTGATAAAACATCCATAAGAGTTTCCTGCAGATGTTGAAGGACCATAGCCTCCTCAGAAAGTGGGGGTCCAAATAGCTTTCACTTGCTGCACGTCTGCAAACACCAACAGAAGACGTTAAGGTTATTGCTGTTTATATACTACTATTAAAAAAATATATATACAAAGTAAACAACCAACAAATTCAAGTTCATTTAATCTGTGTTAATATGCTCATGTTTGTGTTACAGAGTCCTATTCTCTTGGCGATACTTCTCTACACAGACTAGACAAGCTGTGAGGGCGTTTGCACATCTGTGTCAGCAATGTATGCAACTTAAAATAGCTAAATGCATAGGTGTGTTCACAAACATTTGGACATGTACTATATATATTGTCATTTAATAGTTCTGCACTGCAGCTTCTTTGGAAACTGAAAAAAGAAAGTTGAGTTCCTGAGTTGAGTCTTTGGTAAGATACTGAATTTCACTTTTTCACAGTACAGACATTTTACATGGTCTGATCTGAAGGTTATCAAGACAATGGACATTCAGAATGTCTGATACCTCAGGGTTAAAACTCACAATTACCACAGGTGCATAAACTCACAAGGTCTACCTCTCACAAAGCACCAAAAACATTGACAGACACCTGTGAATGTCATTATCCTGCACATCTGTGACGCTTTATATGACACCAGACAAGATGTTTTAACACTAGAACAAGAACAAAGGCAAGATCTTTTAGAGTTTCTGAGCTGTGAACCAAGATGCTAGCCAGAATTCTGAATGTGACTCTTGTTAGCATTGTAGGTGCACACTAACTGTGAATATAATAAATTATATTATGAATATTAAATGTGTATTTATTGAGAAGAATTATATAATATATTTATAGAATTATATAATACATATATTTGAGGGCAAAATGATATGAAGCTTTAGGATTAGCAGATAATTTGCTTGAACTCATTATTGGGGCAACACATACTTTGACATTTGTTTTTTTGTGTCTCCTCTGAAAAGGTTTAGCATTCATTTCATAGTTGTCTGTTGTTCCCGTCACAATACCAAGCTTTGTGGGCATGTATTTGAAGGATGACATAATCCAGCTTTTACTTTCCATCTAACCATAGAAATATTTTACTTTGGAGTTCAAAAAAGTGGACACTTGGGAAACACAGGTAATCAAGGTGATTGGGATGTTTTGGTCAGGGGGCTTCAAATGGATTCTTAGGGCTTCTTGTAGTTTTTGTAGTGCTGTGTGGTAGACAAGTGAGGATTTGTAAGCACACAGCTCAGCCTTATCAGACTAAGGTTTTGCTGATCATTTCATAATCTCTGCACATTTTTCCTTTCAGTCAGCTTTTCTTTCTCTAAGGAAAAGAAGATTCTATCATTATACAGTTATGAATGTGATAAGAGTAGAACACCCTATTAAATAGGTTTTTATTAAGGCATATGCACATATCAATATTTGATCTTCTATATTCAATATCTATAGATCAACAATGGCATATTTGCAAAAACAATCAAAACAATAAATGAAAAAAGATGTCAATTCTATTAAAACTTAAGACACTCCATTAGCTGTATTTTTTTTTAACCATTCCTTGGTGGGTTTACTACAATGTTGAGTCATTATTTGTGGTTTGATCTCTTTCTGATGGTAAATGCTACACTTTTGGCCCCAATCCTTAGTAAGTTTTCCCCACATCTTACTAAATCATAACCATGACTTTACTATCATGTTCCTATGCTCTTTACTCTTTATTCTCTTCATCTCTTCATTTCTACTCTTTAAACATACTACATCATTTCATTTACATTTACATTTATATTTATGGCATGTAGCAGACGCCCTTATCCAGAGTGACTTACAAAAGTGCTTTGCTGTTCACTCAGAAAATATCCTTTGCTAGCATACGAGGCTAGAATCCAGAGATTTCTCACACTTAGCTGCTGTCGAAAAACAAATGTCAGTTTGGAGACTAACAAGTTTCAGAATAAACCTTTATGGAGTTAAATACTCTTGAAACAGATGGGTCTTCAGTCTGCATTTGAACACAGTGAGGGAAGTTCATTCCATGCCTTACTAAATCATGGCCACAACTTAACTATCTTGCTCCCATGCTTTACTAATTCATCACCACACCTTAAAGATCTCCTTCCTATGCCTTACTACATTGTTTCCATGACTTAATAAATCATGGCCATCCTGTTCCCACACCTTACGAATTTTAGTATGCCTTACTAAGTCGTTCCCACATCTTAAATCTTAAATCATAACCATGATTTTACAATCTCATTTCTATGCCTTGCAAAATTATAGCCATGACTTAACTATCTTGTTCCCACTCATTACTACATTATTTCCATGTCTTACTAAATTCTAAACTCATCATCTCATCTCATCATCATGATATATTAGGATGGTTGGAAAATTCTTTATGCATCTTGCTAGAACATGTAGGACATTTGGCAGTTGTTTCAAATGTTCTTTCAAAAATCCTTTCCAGACTTATAATCTTCCTTCTGTATGTTTCTGAAAGCTCACTGGATCTCCCCATTGTGATCTCACACACTTCTGACATTTAAATGTTCTCTCTTTTAAAGGTTGCTGCACCTGATTTTGATGTAATCATTTTAAGTAGTAATAATTGTAGGGTGTTATTTCCTCACATGAAAAATTTCATGTCTATTAATTATGTTTAACAAATGATGTTTTAAAGACATTTCTTCAGTTTTATGTTTATGTTTGTGTTTATGTTTATGTTTAGTGATATCACCTCCATCTCTCCATATAGCTAAAATGAAGATCAAATGTTTTTAAATATGTTAAAACAATTGAGGTCTAGACTCTGGGATGGGCAGTCTGTGAATTGTTCTGACACCAGCAGCTTGAGTAGTTTGATTTGTTATTCTCTGTTGTTTAATGACAATGTAATGCTATTGGTGTCGGTGTAATTGGAACATAATGAGGTACGAGCTGCTTTAAACCACCACAGCATCATTTCATAACCTAAACTCCAGTAATGATTAAGATTAAGTTACTGATTTTACCTCAGGTGCATTTGGGCTCTCCAGAATCCTTTAAGATTAATTAAAGACAATTAAAGACCTGACTGTAAGGCTTTGGAACATCCAAATTTTGTGGGATGTTTTTGTAGTTTGATGTGCTTTTATCCACCAAAGAAATAGAAACATATTTATAGGAGAAGGTCACACATGTCAGATATTTTCTTCATTTTAGATATTAGATATGTTTGGATAAAAATAAAATTGTGTGCCTAGATTTGTTTTGTTGAAGTTGCTTATAAGGATTAAAAAACACTTTATATGTCAGAAATCCTTTTGGAAATTGATCATCCAGAGTGTTTTGAGTTATTTGTAATGGTAAGACTGACACTGATATTTATAGGAATATGTTCAAAACATTTTACAGTGGTCCAAAAAACAAACAAACAAAAAAAATATTTATTATTTTCATTATTTATGTATGTATCAATATAATTCCTTCTCAAGACATTTATTCTGAAACACTGTATGAGCAAATAAAGAGAGCAAACAGCCCCTCCCTTCTCATTTTCCTCTATAACACAATACCTGGTTTGGTGACATTTTTTTGCACTGTCCACTCTTGCTGATCAAGAATTTACATGCACGTTGAGCATGTAGATGTGCACACTGCATGCACGTTTATACACCTTACTAAATTGTGGCCATGACTTAACTGTCTTGCTCCAATTTTTTACCATGACTTCATAATCACATTCCCACACCTTACTATGTTGTTTCCATGGTTTACTAAATTATGGCCAAGTCTTAACTAAGTTGATACCAAGCCTTAATTATTTAGTTCCCATGCCATACTGAATTGTGACCATGACTTAACTATCTTGGCCCCGATTTTACTAAGTTGTTCCCACACCTTAATAAACTCCACAACTTTCCTATCTTGTTTCTACACCTTGCTAGATTGTGGCCATGACTTAACTTTCTCATTCCCACACCTTACTAAGTTGTTTCCACACCATAATAAGTCATGCACAAACAACTTATTTTAATTTATGTGGGATATCACTGGGAATGTCTCTGTAGGAATGCCAAGGACATGTTGTGTACAGTCTTGTGTACTTTAAGGCAATATTTAAGTTTTTATTTCTATAACGTTTAGGCCACAAAAAACACAGGAATCTCTGTGCTCTAATGTGTTGAAAACGAAAGTCCTTGGCTCATGCTGTTGTATTTGCCCAGAGCCCACAGCTTCATGTGTCATGTGTACTGACTTGGTTGTACTAAGAGGGAGGGCACAGAGGAAACAGAAGCAGGAGGTGTCTGTGACAGCAGTAGCATGCAGTCTACTATCAGCACATGTGGAGTGATGATAGCAGCACCACACAGTCCGGTTACCTGTTGCTTTGACTGTGTGTGCTGTAGGTTCTTCCAACATTCAGCAAACCTATGAAAGAGGAACTTTGAGGAACCAAATTATTATCAGGTTTACTGATCATTGACTTACTAAAGCATATCACATTGAGACTGAGATCTCTTCTAAGGTCTCTTCTGCAGGGGATTAGGCACCAGGATGGACAGGAGCCATAGGAAAACAGTGAGCTCAAGCAGGAGAGGATGAAAACTTCTCAATGCTGATATATGGAGTTATTCCAGGCTTAATCCTCATGGCTTTGCAAACTTTTTGAAGAGAGAAGAGATGGAGACCCAGAAAAAGACACAGAGCTCATCTGGCTTAATTTCCTGGACATATGGGGTTTGCATGATCCTGGTCTCAGGTAAGAGTGAACAGTCTTGTTGAGGGATCTATTCAGTAGCTATTGCAGAACTTGCGTGTTAGAACACTCACATGATCTGCTCTTTATTGCAGATTGTTGTGTAATACTGCCTGTAGGCAACTCTGGTTTGTAAGTGTGGCTCATGCTCAAACTTGTGTTCAAAGATGCAGGCTCCTCCCAAAGGAACTTGTGGAATTGGTGAACTTGTTTGTGTGGCTTCAACACAATATCTATCATAATACATGTCATGTCATTGGATTATAAAAAAAGAACTAGAAGTGAGGGTCTGTTTGTTGTCTTTTTCTGCTCATACATTGTTCAAATATTAAAACTAAAAAGTTCTGAGAAGGGATACCACCGATATATATGCCCAAATAACAAAAAATAATAAAGGATATTCAGGTTGAAAATAACAATATATGGAATGTGTCTCCTATAAATACTGTTCTAGTTTATTGGTGAATTAAAGTATGTCAAACTATGAAAACATCCCGTAAAAGCTCTCAAGGTTAAGGTACCAATGATATCCACTGTGTTCTTGGAGAAATATATTGTTTATCATGATAGAATTGATCACAATATGATCAAATATTGACATATTGTCCAGATTTACTCAAGTACTGAAATAGTTTTTTGGAGCTGACCCTACTGCAATTAAGTTTTTCTCTAGCCTCTACTGATGTATACAATGTCTGTGTCTGTGCTGTTTTGGCACAGCTTTCATTCCAGTTATAAGCATTTTTGTCATTGTTATTCTTTTTCAGCCTCATCTCCATCACCCACTGTTACAAACTGTGAACTCATGGAGCATGCAAACATCACCTGCTACTGGACATCGGTCAGTTTGGACAGCACCAGCTACACACTGTCGGTCAACATGTAAGACAAATGTCTAGAAACGTCTTCTGTTTGCTCTGTATGCACTGAGCCCACAGATGTGCTATAAACTGCTTGAAGTGCCTTCACAGTGCATGCAGGATTATGGTTGCAGGCACCACTGTTTTGTATATATGTTTATACAATACACGTATATACAATTCACAATGAGCTCATGTCCATTGGTGGCACTTTCTGCCAAATTCACGCAAGACAACCTGCCATGTACACAAAGAAAATCTATGCAGGGTTGAAAATTTATTCTGCTTTTGTCAGTTTCTAAAAAAGAATTAATGGACAGGAATTCATGCAGAAAAATGTTAACATTGTAATAGAGTTGTTTAGGCTTAGGTTAGGTTAGGTTCGCTTTAGGCTTCAGTTAAGGATAATACAAATACTCTAGCAAGACCCATCCAACCATATGGAGTACCACAGCAAAAAAACTTGACATCCACCTGAGACACCATTGCAGCCATCTGGGATGCCATAGTAACTGCTTGCAGTCACCTACCTACATCCAAGCAACAACTAAACAAAACAGTAGGTGAAGCTTTATCTGCTCCTCAAAGCTTTATATGTGGATGCTTTGAATAGAAAGTGTGAAATTCAGTTTGGAATGTTTTTGTTGTTGTTTTTGCTAGCTAGCAAGCTTCTAGGGCAGCATTTCACTGCTTCAGTTCAATATTTTCTTTACTGCATGCCAGCATGGAGAGCTAGTTAATAAGTAAACAACCAAAGAAAATGCTGCCTTAGAAGGTAGCAGGCTAATCACCTTCATCGCATTTTTCTGAGAAACAAACACTATTTAAAAAATAATGTGATAAACAAACATCTCAAAGTGAATCACACACCATTCATACAGCTCTGAATAACAGGTATGCATTCCTAAAGCTCCACTTACTGATTATTTTAATAGGTTATTCTCTGAACCAGTTCAGAGGCAGAGATGCCTTCAGAATCGTTTTGTGTAGTGAAGCCTGTTTTTTTAAGCTGGGTTCCCTGTGGACACTGACAACACTACACGTGACTTAACTATAACACTATCCTGAGACTTTTTCTTTGCTGGCAAGCAGACAATGTTATTAAGAAAGTCATACATTATCAAAAGAACACACAATCAGCTACCAGATTCCAGTCATTTAACTGGCGTTGCTCTCCAGGCACCATGGCTAGGGCTGCCCACCTCTCTGAGTACATGTGCTCACTACTCCTATTGTGTGACTTCACTAGTGTGAATGTATGTAAATCACTGTGTGTGGATGTGTTAAATGGGGAGGACAAATTCCCCTGTGTGCAGCACAGTAGGCCTATAAGCACATTGTCCTTACCTTACATTCTACTGCTTAATACACTAGAGGCTGTTCTAGATACCCACAAAGGGAATATATAACACTAAATGGAACAAACACACTTGTACTAATGCCTGTTCAAAATCAAATTCATAATTTTTGCCATTGTATCAAACTATAATGCAAATCAAACTATATTCTGTATATTACACCCATTATGTCTAGAAATGGACAGCATGATATATGTTTTTTATGATCCATACAGTTATTCAGTGTCATAAGAACTAACCCTAACAATGCAGCATTGCACAATGGCTTTGTACATACCTGTAACGGCTAATGAGGTCAGAGCTCTGCAACATGCAAATAACTGTTCAGATAAGACAAGGGAGCAGACTGCAGAATATGAGGAGTCAACTGTAGACACGTTTTAATGTTGTGGTTAAGTTAATTCATGTTCATAATTTCACACAAAAAGTACCTTTAATGTTGTTGAGCAAACTTATAGCTCAGAGGTCCAGAATCCTGATATTATTACAATATTTAAATTCTGGTTTGACTAAATTACAAATCAGTATCAAACTTAAGACAAAATCTTGAAAAGCTTGAAATATTTCCCTTTACATGTAAATATGAAATGTATGAATGTATTTTAAATGTATGAATGTAGTTAAAATGTATAATATTTTATTTTTCACAATATACAATTTTTTAGATGCACTAGTACATCTTATTTACTCTGATGGAAAATTAATGTTGCACAGGTTTCATCAAGGTGATTAAAAACTTGTGTGATATGGCTTTTTGTGCACAGCCCTCTCTGTGGTCAAAACCTACAGTGTGTTCTGGTTGAGTAACATTGACTGAACTGGCTTCAAATGAACCTAGAGTTTTTATGCAAACAGACTCGGGGTCAAAATACAGTGCACCTAGAAAGTATTCAAAGGGCTTCACTATTTGCACATTTTATGTTACAGTCTTATTCCAAAATAGATTTAATTCATTTTTCCCCTCAATTCTACACACAATACCCCACAATGACAAAGTGACAAACGTTTATTTGAAATCTTTGCAAATGTATTGAAAATAAAACCACAAAATATAACATGTACCTAACTATTCACAGCCTTTGCCATGACACTCAAAATGAGCTCAGGTGCATCCTGTTTCCACTAATCATCCTTCAGATGTTTCTACAGCTTGATTGGACACCTGTGGTAAATTCAGTTGATTGGACATGATTTGGAAAGGCCAAGATAACAAAGGAGTGGCTTCATGGTGTGCCAAGCTTCTAGCATCTTACTCAAAAACGACTCGAGGCTATAATTGCTGACAAATGTGCTTCAACAAAGTACTGAGCAATGGCTGTGAATACTTATGTATATGTTATAATTTTGTGTTTTATTCTTAATACACTTTGTCATCATAGGGTATTCTGTGTAGAATTTTGAGGGGAAATATGTATTTAATCCAGTTTAGAATAACGGTGTAACATAAAAGGCGTTAAACATCCATCACTGTGTATACTTTCACTTTACATAACGGATGTTCACACATTTAGTGGAAACTAGTCAAACAGGAAAATAGGTCTAGTCATACAGGAAAGTAGCATTTGATGTCAACAGAAGTACTAGTGCTGAGGCAGGTATATTGATGCTTGAGTATCAGGTGAGAAAAACTCTGGGTGATACCCTGTTTGAGGTTGACTGATCTCAATCTAAGATCACTTACAGCCAATTAAAAATGAGTGATTGTAGGTTGATTTACCTCGATCTAACATGAACAGTTACAGTCACTTTTACAATAGTTAAATTCAGATTAACTGAGCTCAGAGTTACAGTCAAGTGTAAATTCTGATCAGATCAAACTGATTTACTTACTCTATAGTCAAACAGTTGCATTTAGATCAGAGTTTGATTGATTTAAATCTATGGTAAAATAGTTGCTGTCAAATTTGAATTTAACTGACTTTAATTGAAGATTAAACCATTACTCAGTTTTGAGCCTGATTGACTTTACAGTAAAATAGTTACAGCCAATTTAGAGTCTGGTTGACTTCATGATAAAATAGTTTTGAGTCTGATTGATTCTGGTTGATTCAGTTATATATTTGGTAGAAAAGTCTAAGTTAGTGAATTTTGAGTCTAATTTGCTTTTATGATAAAGGTTTGTTCGTTTTGAGTCTGACTGATTCTACAATAAAACAGTTACAGTTTGATTAGAGTCTGACTGATTTAAATTGTATAAAAAATCGTTAGTCAATTTTTAACCTTTTTGCTTCGGTCTAAGATAAAACTTACTGACTTCAATTTAAAAAAAATTAAAATAAGTCTGAAAAACAGTTACAGTTAATTTTGAGTTTGACTTCATTAAAGCTTCATATCTACTGGCATTAAGAAACTGTTTTCTAAGAAGACAACAAAATTGTTTTATGAACTTTCTTTATAATTTTCTTTCTTTTTACTGTCTGTAGATTCTTCCAGTGGTATTCATTTTGTATTTACTTAAATGTACCTTTGTCAAAGTCTTCAAAGTAACTTATTTCAATTCTTCTCAGAACAAGTTGCTTGAATTCTACAAGCTACAACCCCAAGGGGAACTGCACAACAACACATACTAACTGCTCAGTGATCATTGGGTCTGTGTCTCACTGCTTCTGTGTGGATGTGCTGGCGTCTTCTCCTTCTGGAACCACCAGATCAGTTCCTTACTGCATTGTTGGTATTAATGAAGGTATGGACTTACTCAAAACAATTTCAGGGCCACTCCTAATTCTTTTGAAATGAGGTAACAGCTCAATAATTGTTTTCTCATTTAGGGCCTGACCAATATGCAATGACTGATCCTAGTTTTAATAGGTTGATAATTCTAGTTGCAATTTTATAATTTGCACCAATCACATGTTATTCAGTTTACAGGCCTTGTCCAGAATTGCTGGTATGGTGTTAGCATACCAATTATGGGTTCATCCAAAACAACTTCTCCCTACCACAGTGTTAGGACAGTGTCCTCTGGCTTTATCCTACATCAGTAGCACAGCTTGTGTGGACATGAGCAATAAGTGCATTACAGACCTTGAAGATGAAATTCTGATCTGACATCTCACAATACTCTTTCAATCTCAAACCCAAGGGTCTTCAGTGTATAACCACTAATTATTGTCTTTTGTTTCTTTGTTTTCCATTACATTTTGAGCAGTTAAACTGTATCCTCCGCAAATGGCAAAGCTAATCCCGATACCAAGAAAATCAGATTGCCTAAAGCTGGAGTGGACCAAAGGCACATCTGTCTATTTGGGAAATATGAAGGAACATTGCATCCTACAGATTGAGTACAGCACTCCCCATCAGGTATGATCCCCCAACAAACAGCTGCACAATAAACACCCAAGCACATATCTAGCCTTGTCCAAACACTAAGCAAATGTTCAGGTATTGCAAGATTGATGCTTAGACAAATCCATGGTTATATGAGCACATGGTGCATTTATACATTGTAGTCGATGACTGATTGTCATATGCAATGGCTCCCTAAATCATATTGTCTGCAGCATAATAATACAGCATGTGTTACCTCCACAGAAAAGGCACAACTGAAGCACTCACTACCTGAACCCAACCATCATCAGATCCCGAACAGAACCTGGATGTCACTAAAGATATATGTTACTGGGATGATACAATTCCAGTCTATAGCACATGACACTGTTATATATGAATGTCATGGTTCAGAAGCTAGCTAACAAATTTTACAGGCTATTTTCTTAAAAGCCAACACAATATAAAAATATTTATTTAAAATAAACTGAATTGCACGCTTTTCATTATTTGCATTCCCGTTTAAATACATAGTAATGTAATAACACATAGTGCTTATTTTAATTGGTTATTCTCTGAACCAGTTGTGCTTGTTCTGCCTCCGAGGTAGCTCTGCCTTCAGACCTGTTTTCACTAGTGATTTTCCACACAAGCCCATGGTCATGGTCGTTTCGTCATAAAAAATTACATACAAAATAGACACTGCTTTGACAGTTGGGAGTTGGGAGGGGAATCCCAATGTCTTACTAAGTTGTTCTCAGGCTTTATTTCTGTATTTATGCAAGATCTTAGGGGCTCCTTAACTTAGAAGTGAGTGTCATGTCAGCTCACTAAAATCTAATCTCAGAAAATCACAGAAAAACGCAATCCCTGAAATTTATGTAAGAAAAAAACATGAGCTAGAGCATAAGCATATGCCACTCTCCTCAATCAGTGGCTGACTTTACATCCACCAATTCATGCAGTGAAACACACTAGTGAATTCACTTGCTCAAACGGGTAACCTTCCAGTCACAAGGCTGGATCCCTAACCATCAGGCAACGGCTGCCCACGAAGCATTAACCTTATACCTTTTTCTTGACACTACATCATAATTGCCCACATATCTTTTCATCTTTTTGTGGCCATTCTAGCTAGCTAGTGTTAATAGTGCTTTCATCTACCTGAAGGGCTGTATCTGAAACTCTTGATGTCAGATATGCAGCTTGGCGGAGGGGGTATTAACAATGATGCAGTTGAATACTATGAATACTAGTGTTCAAGCTGATCATATTTGGCAAAAATGTTGTCAGGTTATCAAAATCCTAGCAATTTCACAGCCCAAAAAGTTGTTTATTATTGGTGCAATATGAACATCGGGGGAAGAAAAAAAACAAAAACATACATATTTTGTCTGTGTTTAAGAGTCCTTTTTTGTGGTCATTTTTAGGACCAGGTCAGGACAGTGACCAAAGCTTTTAATGACTGGAATATGGAACTGTGTGGGTTACATCCTGGAACCAAATATTACGTTCGAGTCCAAGCACAACACAGCAGAGCCTTGAAGCACTGGAGCTCCTGGAGTAATGTCAGAGAGGCCACCACAGCAGAGGCTGGTAAGGAAGGGGGACTGTAACAGGATGGAGGAAGCAGTGGGTGGAAGACTGAAGACTGCTAATGACAAAGTCTGTTTGTTTCTGAAATTCTTGGAAATCTAGAGTAGTCACACTGATTCGTAGATTTCTGTCAGAGCTATTCTGAAATGGTAAGACTTGGTAGGGCTTTTAGTCAGCAGTGGTGAGCTCCTACCAACAATGGTCCAAAGGGGGAAAAACAACAAACCAGCTCCAAGGTTTTGGGCCCTCAGGGTTCATTGTGGATGAGCAGAGAAGGTTATACCATCTGCTCCAAACTGACAATAGTTACTCATTTTGGCAAGTCACAGACCTGTTAGAATGACCATGCTAATCCCTGCCCACAATAAAAAGCATCTACAATACCCCTGTGAACATCAGATGGACAGTGTAGTGATGCAAGGTACAGGACACCTTGTAAAGTGAGCTGTGTATTTTGTTGGCACACATATAGGCAACAGTATACTGGGCATATCTGCTCTAATGTTTGGCTCTTCTATATATATATATATTGTATGTTTGAGTGTGTGCTTGTCTCTTTCATTAGCCCCATCGGCTGTTCCAGACCTATGGCGGCACATCCAGCCATCAGACAAAAGAAGACAAAGGATTGTCACATTGCTCTGGAAGGCAAGACCACCAGTCTCTCAGTGCTTCACTTTGAAACAGGAACAAAAACTGAACTGTGGATGGTTTTAATAGCTATACTGATATGATAAAAGACTTGACTGACTGACCAAGTCTCATTTACAAAGAAATAGAACACTCTAAAATTATCATTACAGATGCAGTTAACATAGTAACTTTTAGCCATTTGACCAAGAAGAGAATTAACAGCTGTAAGAGGGATTTAACCAAACCATAGCAAACAAATGTTTACTCTCATTTTAAATTGTACATTGTGTGTGTACGACAGCTAAATTAAACTTCTGGAGGGCAGGATTCCTTAGCAGTTAGATTACGTTTCCTGGCTCTCAAGCATTCCTGATTGAACACAGCATCTAATTTAATGTATTAGGTTTTGTAGAATTCTGCTGGAATTTCTGCTTTTGGTCCGCCACTATTGCTGAACGTTGTCTAGTTTCAAATTTTTTGTCCCATATTTCCAATTATGGCATTTGGCTGATGCTCTTTTCCAATGCTCTTACATTTGAATCTTGTTACACAGGCAGGAGAATATCTATGATCTACCTTTCCTGTGACTCAAAACTGAAGGCAGCTTTTGGTTTCTGGTTGTAGTGTTTACGTTCTGGACCAGTGGAAATAGTGGTCACTCATTGCTGTTTTTTAACAAACATGGCCAAGAAAATCTTGGTGGTTGCCCAACACAGATATTTTTAAAGCTGTGGTGATTGTGTTTGACCTCATCCCTGTATGCTTACACAGTGGGCTGATAACATGACATGGCCTGAGGTCAGCTATACTGAAGTAGTGAGCTATTTTGTCTTTCCCAAAGGTGTAGACAGTGAAGAACTATGAAACTCTAAAAGCACACAGGCATATAATTAACTTTTTATAGAATTTGTATTGGAATAAACAGTAGAAGGCTTTGTAAACCAAACATCAACTTTTTAAATCAAGTAGAGCCGAGACAGAGTGTCAGCAGAGGTAAAAGTCAGCAGCCATATTAGCAGCTGAATGTATATTTGATTGTAGCTACATTTAAACTTATGAGATTACAAGCTACTAAAGTTTAAGTGGGTTTTCTGGAACATCGGGGAAAGAACTCTTATTGGTTTCCTTAAGCAAGCCTTCCCTCTTCCAAAACATGGAAGGAGAATATCTGTGATATCTACAAGAATATATAATGATCAATATCTACAATGAAACATGAAAATGGGGACAAGATCTACAGCGATGGAGTGTTTGTTATGACTGATACTGGAATTTAGGGGAAAGAGGAACTGTGATTTTGCATTTCCTGGATGTGTTTTGAGTGGTGTCTCAGTTCTTAGAAATTCTTGCCAATGTAGAAAACTTAGTAGTGATGTCAAGACTACAACAGAACCAAATTCAGTTGAAGCATAGTTGTAGCATTGTAGTTTATCAGCTGTCAGTGGGTAGTGAGACCTGAACAAGAACTACATGGATCAATTCATTAATATAAAAATAGATATAAATAAATTATATAAATATATAATATATAAAAATAATTATTAAATAATTACTCATGGAAAGGCATAGGAAAGGGTAAAACTGAAAAATGTCAATAACCAAGACAGATGTAACTGTTTGAAAGTGTCATGTATGAGAGAGGGGCTTAAATAAAACAAATACAACTCACAAACACAAAAAATAAAGCATCATAAAACATGGGAAACTGATCAGACAAAATTGAGATTTTTGGGATAAATGGAAACGCTATGTGTCGAATAAACCTCACCTAAAAACTCAGTCCCAACAGTGAAGTATGGGGTGGTAGCCTGTTATAGGGTGCTTTTCCTCAGTGGGAAAATCTTATTAAACTCGAAATACAGGTGCACAGTTTCAAATAATGGATTGGACTTGATCACAGTTCAGAGGCCAATTTTCAGTAGGTAGTTAACATTGCATGCCAGGATAACCCCACAAGGCCTCTCTGATGTTTTTTAGATGCTCTGATCCAGTCATCTAGACATCATTGTTTGCTCCTTACAGAGTGTCTCAGATTCTTACACTACACTAATACAGCTGGAGCAGCTGAGGCCTGGTGGTTAGTGAACCAGCTATGTGACAGGAAGGTTGCTGATTTGAATCCCTGAACTGGCAGGACATGATTGAAGTGCCCACGAGCAAAACACTGAACTCCCCAGCTGCTCCCCTGGTGCTGAGGATAGGGCTGCCTACTGCTCTGGGCAGGTGTGCTCACTGCCTCCTCTATTCACTAGTGTGTATTTGTGTATCACTGTGTGTGGATGGGTTAAATTCTGACCCATCCACACAAATTCTGCCTGAGTGTGCATAACACAGTGGGTCAAATGAGTACAATTACTTTTTACTAATATGTAAATCATGCCTCTTAGGCACAAATAATTACTTTATCACTTCTATTTTTGATGACACATATTTCTCAGAAGAAAAAAAGAAATCTAAATTGGATATGGGCTTATAAAAGAAAGGTCATTGATCAATGTTTGGTCAATGAAGGACACTGGTTTGAGTGCCTGAACCGTTGAGCTGTTGAGCAAGGCCCCAAACTGCTCATTGTGGTGTGTGTGTCTGCACAAGCAAAAATCAATCTGTGTGTCCTACACAAATGGCAAATTCAGTGTATATGTCTTTAAATGAGAAAAATGAAATGGAACTTGGGAAAAATATGGATTTCACATGCCCTACTTCCACCTCCATGCAGCCTTACTTTTCTTTTCTTAGTATTCTTTTAAGAAGCATCAGGAGGAGCCTCCTAGGATGCTCTTACATCACAGATTTGCCTCACACTACACTGTGATGTGTAATCTGAAATCTGTGGTTTCTGACATTGTTTAACCAATAATTGTCTGTAAAACTGAATCAAAGATCACTTTCTCATTATGATTGCTGTTTTTTTCTGTTTAGTTATCTGTTTTTATCCAGCCGGCATAAAGAATATATACATCAATCAACTGTAATATTATGACCTTGATTTTACATTCACTGTCCATTATGTAAGCTCCTCTTTCCGTACAGGAGCACTTTGTAGTTCTATAATTACAGACCGTAGTCAATTTGTTTCTCTGCCTACTTTATCCTCCTTTCAGCCAGATCTTCAATGGTCAGGATCCCACAGGACTACCACAGAGCAGTTATTATGCGGGTGTTGGGTCATTCTCAGCACTGCAATGACACTGACATGGTAGTCACAAAGTATGCAGAGAAACAGATGGACTACAGTCTGTAATTATAGAATTACAATGTGTATGGAAAGAGGAGCTGATAAAATGGACAGTAGAAACAAGGAGATGGTCATAATGTTAGGATTGAATGGTGTTTACTGATATACCAGAAAAACATTCACCATAATGTAATGCAATTTCATGGGTGCAGTTATGTCATGAACTATTCAGCCAGGTTTGTGGATACCCCTGCTAATGAATGCACTCAGCTACTTTAAGTTGCAACAATTGCTGACACATGTGCAAATGCACACATAGCATCTCTAGCCCCTGTAAAGAAGCAATGCCAATAGAATGAGACTCTCAGGAGCAGATTAACAAAAATGAATATTGTTGGCACCGTGTCTAATGTATGGACAAGAAGGATATAAAGCCTCCCCATCATTAAGGTGTGGATGTTCTCTGGAATGATAGAGCTCTATTCAGCACTTTTGGGATGAGTTGTGGAGATGGGGATGAGGTGGGGTGGTGACCATTCAACATCCTGACTTCAACACTTTTGTCACAGCAATGATCCAGAATCTAGCAGAAAGTCCTCCCTGGACAGTAGAGACAGTTTCACAAGACAAACAGGATCAACTCTTTTTAATACCCTTGATTTCAGAAGAAGCAGTGAATGAGCAGGTGTCCCAATACTTTTGTCCAGCCTTAAAAACTAAGATGGTCTACCTGCTGCCTGCCTGTCTCTGTTTGTTAATCAGTATGATGCATGTATATTTATCATGGCTGATTATTTCATATAAGCATAATTACCTGCAACCTTGCCTCATTATGAGTTATTGTCCTCCCACTCGTAATAATAACACCTCAGTCCTCATGTGTAATAAGTGTTTAATGGGGCTGTATGTGATACTGTGTGTGATTAATCTGTGCTGATGTCTGTGTTGTTATTGCTCAATGTGTTTCTAAAGGAAGTGAGAATATGGATTATGACAGCAGGAAATAGGTTTCAGGTTGTTAAGTTGTGCAAGTGGAGTGAAGTAACCAGAGACCAATAGAAGTGTGTTTTTTTTTCTTTGAGGGAACAGAGCTGTACAAATTGTACAGCAGTTTAAAACACTATGAGCACCAATTTTCTGGGTGATTTCATCAAAGTCTTATTTATGCTTTAGAACTCTAGGCCAATTTTGTGGGATGCTTTCTTAGTTTTATGTACTTTTATTCACCAACATTTTAGAAAAGTATTTACTCAAATATGTCTTCATTTGAGATGTATATGAAAGGTGTAAAAAATGTAAAAAAAAAAAAATGTTTATATTTATGTATATATTTACTAGATCCGGTTGGGAACTGATCCTCTGAGCTAAAAAAATGTGTTGAGTTATTTGTAATGATATATATATATATATATATATATATATATATATATATATATATATATATATATATATATATATATATATGAAAATGTGTACAGAAATAGTAAATAGTAAATATGAACAGAATTTTTAAATTACAAGATGTTTTGAGTATCCTAGGATCTCTTGAATATAACAGTATCTGGTATGTGTCAAGTCAAGTCAAGTCAAGAGAAATTTATTGTCATTGCATCTGTGTACAGGTACACAGTGTAATGAAATTACGTTCCTCTGGAACCAAGGTGCGACATGGAGCAGGATGAACAATAGGACGACTGCTATTAATAGTGTGACTGCTTCCTATAGAGACTTTTCAAATATTTTGTTTTCAAACTATGAAAACATCCCATGAAACTAGCCTAGATGTCTACAGGTTAAAACAGCTGTCAATCATCTAACTAACATTCTCTTTCTCAGCCTCTCCAGTGGACTGACAGCAATGGTGTAGTTCTGCACTATGCTGCGTCATGCTGGAGTGACCATGACTGGTCACACTGGGACTGTGGTTACCTGAGCTCATCTAAAACATCTTGCGTTCTTACTGTCTCCTCACATCCATGTACCTGCAACCTGACTGCATCCAACTCTGCTGGGACATCGCCATCAGCTCATGTATACATACCTGCAGAAAGGGACATCAGTGAACATCAAGGTTTACAATCTAAATGCTCACACGCTGACTCAGAAAACCATTGAACAACAAAAGACGTCTTGTGCATCTGTAGCATCAAAATAATCCTAGAAATGTTTGCAAAGCTCAGTAATGTTATAGGTTTTACAAATACTCAACCTAAAAGTGTAATCAATAACATACTGAAGTAAAACATTAATGGGAAAATGGTATCGCAATCAAAACTGAAGAAATGTCTTTTAAAGGTAATAGAACTTTTATTTTTATATTGTGAGTAAAAACACCCCCACAGTACTACTTAAAATGCCTTATTAACTTATAAACAGGTGCAGCACATCAGCTGCAAATGATTACACCATCATTAGAGAGAACTTTGGAGGAAGCTGTCTTATTTAAACATCAGATATTAGTTTGGTTTGCTCTTGATTGTTGAAATGACTCAGCTGTTCCACTGTCCAGAAAATAATTTACAAGTGGAGAACATTTAAAACAACTGCAAACTTGACCAAGTTAATCCAAAGAGCAGGCCATACGATGTGTCAAGAAGTCATCAACAATCCTAAAGTGTCGTTACAAGACCTACAGGTAGCACTCGCCACAGTTGGTGTCAGAGTGCAGCATCTACCATCAGAAAGAGACCAAACAAGTTATATTTTCATGGGAGGTGTGCAAGGAGGAAAACATCAGGGTAAGACTAAATGACACTTGGACAAAGAGCAGGAATTCTGGAACAACGTGCTTTGTTGCTTTGCTACAGAAGGGCCTGGAAAGCTCTCCAGCATAGAAACCACTATGATATCTGTGTTTTATCTGGGGGGGTTTGAGGAAAATTTAAAACGTATAATTGGCATTATTTCAGCCAAAGAAGGAAATACCAGCTATTAGAGCACATTTACTTTTTCCTCTGCATTTAATCTGCACTAATAATTAAAACGTACAAATCATGTTTAAAAGACATTTCTTCAGTTCTATGTGTTTAGTTATATTCATTCATTTTCCAAACCACTTATTCCTGAATAGGGTCACAGGTGAGCCAGTGCCCAGCCGGGGGCTCTGAGCACAAGGGTGGGAAACAACCCTAGACAGGGCGCTAATCCATCATAGGGCGCACACATGCAAACTCCACACAGAAACTTCCCAGGTCGCCCCACCCGGGGATCAAACCCAGGTCCTTCTTGCTGTGAGGCAACAGCGCTATCCACTGCGCCACCCGTTAGCCAAAGTTGTTCATGGGGTGTCCTGACTTTTTCACGTGCCTGTATCTTATATCTCAGTTTATTATTATATGTTTAGTTTCACTGATTTAAAACTGTTCTGTTTTAGTGCTGCCAGCTTCTGTGAACATTAGTGTCACTCCACTGGACGACTTTCAGCTGAAGGTAGAATGGACCGCTGCAGTGGACGAGTCAGAGGCCAGTTTTGTATTAGAGTGGTATCCCATACCAGACAATACAGCCAACGGTTTACACTGGAAAATACTGAATGTGTCAGCAAAGAGCTTTATTATCACAGGTGAATTATTCACTACATTATGTTTATTTTATGTACCAGTAAGTTTGTGCTTTGTCTACTGATGTTACTGGTGGCTGCATCCTTCAAGCAAGCTTTTTGATAAGGCTTCAAAAGTATTTCAACAATCAGTGTGATCAGGCTCCCAGACATTTATCATGTCATGATAAAAAGTAGTAATATATTATATATATCATATTATAACATTAGTGGTAATAATAAACTACATATCCCTCCATAATATTTGGAAAAAGGGCATCATATTCTTTCAATTTCATTTGTACTCAATCAATTCACTTGTAGTTAAATTCTCAGAACATATTTTCATACACTTATATGTTACTTGTACCATATAGAAATAACATATCCACTCATGGCTGCCACACGTACTGGCCCTCTAGAATATCTGTGGTTAGAATATGATCATTTGTCCATAATCACACAGACTCTGTTTTTTCTTCTCATTGCAGAGGGTGTACTTCCTGAGGTCCCCTACAATGTGTCCATTCAGGTTCTTTACAAAATGGCAGTTCAAGCTGCAAGATTCACCATTGCCTTCACCAGACAAGGAGGTAAGATTTAAAATCTATATGAGAGGATTTAACACATGCAAAGATTGTTTGCTACATCTGAAGTGGATTAACTTTGTTAAATTCATCAGATGGTCCCGCTTTTGTTCTGCCTCCCATTTTCCCTTTTGTTCTTCTGTCCGTGCCAACTTCTGACTGAGCTTTATGTCAGTTACAGATAACTAACTCCCTTTCTAAACGATCCAGCCACACCTGCAACAAGCCTGGAAGACTGATAGCACACAACCTTCTGTTGGTACATCCTCATTAACTACAATAACACACACAGGCCTGGCCTTAAAGGTTACATGGGCCAACTTAACACACACTGGGAAGCTCCTCAGGCCCTTCACAAACACCCTGGTCTGTAATCAAAAGGCTATTTTTAGAATTTATACACTCAATTATTAAAATCACTAAAAGTAGTCCAATCCTCATTCAATATTAGCCAATCATGTGGCAGCAGAGCAGTCCATCAAATTGTGTAAATACAGACCACCATCAGAATGGAACAGAGCACTGTAGGTGACATGCTACATAATAAAAATTGTAAGTTACTTTGAACAATAAATGATTAAAAAAAATTAATTTGGGCAATTTTTATTGATCTACACATACAGAAGTAGTGTCTAAGTATAGAAGTTCTTAATGTGATAATCCATCCCATGCAGTTTGAATATTCTCACTCAGTTCTGCGGATTGTGTGGTAGGGGTGGAGTGTTGATGGTGCATCCAGTAGCATCAGGGAGAGGTCTGGAGATGCAACTGGCCACAGATATGTCCTCAAGGCAAGCTCTTGAGACAGCAGCAGTAAACGAACAAGCATTGACCTGTTGGAATAGCGGTCCAGAGTGTGTATTCAGAAAAAGCAAGACCTCATTAAAGTAACGTTGGACTATCAAAGTGCCTGTAATGAAGACCAAGGGTGATCTGGCATCATACCAAAATGCACCAACACCATGACACCAGGCCTTCAGGATGAGTGCCAACAAATCGTTAATCCTGGTGCTGAACACAGTTGATTCCTTCTGGATGTTATTTCATTGATGATGAGAGTATAACGCATCCCTAATTGATCTGTTGTACTTAACTGTAGACCTTTAATGTAGAGACTTTTGAAATGTATTACTGTAAATGGTATTATTGAAGTTTAATTAAAACTGTTAAACAAGTCTTGGTAGATAAGAAATATGGCAAGTTTTCACTTTACAGGATGTAATGTTGTGTAATGTGTAATCTGTCATCAAACTGATGCTGAAATCTATTTTGGACACTGATAAAGAAACCACAAAATTGCTCTTAAATGAGATAAATAAAGGCCTGTGGGATTTTCTTCTGTTTCTTTTGTTCTCAGTGCCCTCTGCTGGGCCTAATCTGGAAGTGATTCAAGAAGTATCCAACCTACTCACTCTCAGGTGGACAGCTGTTCCTTTGGAGAAGCTGCATGGATTCATTCAGAACTACACACTGTTGTATAAGAAAAATGGGGAAGAGAACTGTAAGTATTTTCTTTTCTTGTGATTTATTTTTACAGCACTTGCAACCTAATAAACACCATACCTAATGTGTACCTAATAAATACTGTCCAAAGGTAATTGACACGCCTTCTGATAAGCGAATTAGCATCTTACTAAATCTGCAACTTTATCTCAATTCAGTTCAACAATGAAGAGCAAACCAAACTAATGTCTGAGCTAAAGTAAGACAGGCTCCTCAAATTTCACCCTAATGTTGGTCTGATTATTTGCAGCTGAGGTGCTGCATCAGATTCTAATTTTAGGCATTTTAGGTAGTAATAAATGTGGGCTTTTCTTGAAAGAAAATAGCATTTCTAATAATTACATTTTACATTTCTTCAGTTTTTTGTGTTTAATTATATCAGCTCCATCTCTCAATATAGTTAAACGAAGATCAAATGTTCACATGTTTAAATATCAAAGGTTTTCATTGGGTAGCCTAATGTTTTCACATGACTATCTTTATTCTCACCATTCTCATGCTTTCTGTCCTTCCTGTTATTTATATTATGCAAAAAAAAAACCTTGTACATTTTATTGTTCTATGTAGCATCAAATGGATCAAGATAAAGTCCAAGGAACCATTAGTTTAGAACCTGTTTGGTAACAAACCAAAAAATGCAGAAAGTAAACAAGCACATGATTGGAGTCTATTTAAATGCTCTGCAGTCAGGAGGATTGAAGAGTAACATCAGTTAACCATCTTTTTCTGCAGCTCAAGTGCTGGGGGGCAATGTACAGGAGTTTGCCCTGAGTGGTCTGTCACCTGGAAGTTACACCATCTCTGTCAAGGCTCACACTCTGGCAGGGGGCACTGAAGGCTTGCCGGTGACTGTGGCTGTGGGTAGGTTCAAAGAAACTCTTCAGTCAGAAATGCCACAAATGTTAACTTGACGTTCACCTTTCCACATTTCATGTGAAACTGTGCTGCTTTTTGTTTTAACAGGTAATGATTACATACACTTGACAGCCATTCTGTTGTGTGCTGCTGGCACTTTGTTGATTTTGGTAATCTTGCTAAGCCAGGTTGAAAGGTAAGTCAGCACCTGCTGAGAACTTGGTACATATAAATGCTTTTAAACATGTACATACTGTGCATACACATGTATCAATCAAATCATTTTCTAGGCTCAGGATCAGAGTAACCTACAGATATGATACACATACCATAACTAACTACAAGGCTTACCCTATTTAACTGTGGTCATCATTGTGTGATGAATGATCAGTGAGTAATCCAGCTCAGAAAACTGCTAACATTCACTCATTTCCAACCGAATTAAATCCCAATTTAATTGTCAAATGAGCATCCAGTGCATGTTTACTGATCTGTTCACGTATACATGCTCAACCTGCATGTAGATTAATCAGGCAGGGCTACTGACTTTATGGACCCAGGTATTAGGCTTATTCAAGATGAACTCCACCTGGCCTTGGTGTTCAGCGAGAGTAGCCGGTCTCAGTTGGGATTCTCAATATAAATCCCAAAGCTGAAACAACATTTATTTAATAACCTGTAGTTTAAATAGAATATTCTTGATCATTGGACAGGTCAACAAGTCCAGCATCTTTTTTCCAAATCCACACTGGTGACTGTAGATGAGCTGTTGTGAGAAACTTGTTACACTTAATAACAGGCTATAACATTTTAATACAGTAAATCAAATCAAATCAAAATGTATTTGTATAGCGCTCTTCACAACTGAAGATGTCACAGAGAAGCTTTACAGAAATCAAGAAATAAAAAAGGTTTGCAACACAGGAACAAAGGATAAAACAGACTCCCTGGTGAGCAAGCCAACGGGCAAGAGTGGCAAGGAAAAACTCCCTCACAGATGGAGGAAGAAACCTTGGGAGGATCCAGGCTCACAAGGGGGAGGACCCATCCTCCTCTGGCCAAACTACTTATACATAGTTATCTAGGCGATACTGAACCCCCACACAGCTGTTCTAATACTCTGGTGTACTGACGTGGTGTTACTTTGCTGGTGGACATAATAGTAACAGTAGCAACTAATGTGGGTCTACGTAAATTTCTACATAGTTGCTTATGGTGGGTGGGAAACTAATCCAGGTCCAGTAGCCAGACGGTGGGAAGCCAATGTGAAGTTGTGGCACATTGTCAAATATTTTGAACAACTTATTATAAATGTCCTTGCAACATAATCATTAAAGAAATAACTCATCAAAATTATTGCATTTTGCAAAAACACTGTGGTTGATCAGGTTCTAAATACTGATATAAAGTGTTCTTTGTCATTATAAGCAAAGAAAATGACCTGGCAGGGCATTACTGACCTGCCTTTGAGCAAGGTAATTAACTCCCCAGCTGCTCCCCGGGCACCATGGACAGGGCTGCCCACCACTCTGGGCACATGTGCTGCGTGGATAGATTAAAAAGAGGGGACAAATTCTCCTGTGTGCATCGCAGTGGGTCTATATGTGTGTTTACGTTTCTGTCCTCATTAGCTCGGTTACAGTTAATCCAGAATGCAGTGTTGTTGTCTGTTGTTGTCACTCATCAGGATTCAACAGCACCTCTGTCCGGCCATCCCCGACCCCTCCAAGAGCAGCCTGTCCACCTGGCCACCTGTTTCTCCAAATCTCCAGGTAATGTGAGAAAGTATCTGTGGAGATATTTTAAAGAATTAAATGCTTTAACCAACTTGAAGAATTTTGGAATTTTGCACACTCCATTACAGTCCCCTTCATTCGCTGTCAGGGCATCGCAGGTGGTCCCCCAATTAAATTGCTCAGTTTGCCCACACTGGTTGCTGTCATGCAAAAAAAAACTTTACTAATGTTTTCACTTGCATTATCTTTAAATTTGCTACTACAAATGTTAGGAACAGGGTTAAGAATAAGGTTACTGTTGAGGAGAGTGAAGGTAAACTAGTTGTATATCATCATTGTCATTCAAAAATCTTGTATCTATTTACAGTGCCCTCCATAATTATTGGCACTCCTGCTTAAGATGTGTTTTTTAGCTTCTAATAAATTGAGTTTTTTTCTAAATAATATAGAACCATGATGGAAAAAATAGTAAAATCCAACCTTTAAATCAAGTGAATTTATTCATTAGGAAAAAAAAATCCCACATTAAGAAATAATTGTTTAACATCAAATCATGTGGGCCACAATTATTAGCACAGCTGATGTTAATACTTTGTACAAAACCCTTTTGCCACCAAAACAGCACATAATCTTCTCCTAAAATGGGAGAATACAGAAAGAGGGATCTTTGACCATTCCTCTTTGCACAATCTCTCTAAATCATCCAGTGATCTGGGTCCTCTCCTCTGCACTCTCCTCTTCAGCTCACCCCACAGGTTTTCAGTGGGGTTGAGGTCTGGGGACTGAGATGGCCATGGGAGGAGCTTGATTCTGTGTGTGGTGAATCATTTCTGTGTAGATTTGGCCATATGTTTAGGGTCATTATCTTGCTGAAAGACCCAGTGACGACCCATCATCAGCTTTCGGGCAGAAGCCACCACATTTGGTTTTAAAATGTCCTGGTATTTCAAAGCATTCATGATGCACCCATGCACCCTAACAAGGTTCCCAGGGCCTCTGGAAGAGAAACAGGCCCACAGCATCACTGGTCCTCCCCCATATTTCACAGTGCTTTTCTGCATACTCAGCTCTTGTGTTATTCCAGACCCACTTAGAGCATTTGTTGCCAAAAAGCTCTATCTTTGTTTCATCTGACCAAAGCACACAGTCCCAGTTGAAGTTCCAGTACTGCTTAGCAAACTCCAAACTTTTGCGTTTATGATTGTGAGTGCATGCCTCCCAAACAGCTTGTTGGCATGTACATAGCACCTGATGGTTGTTTTGGAGACTTTGTGTGAACTTTTTACTTCTCTTGAAATAAACTTGCGTCCTCGTCCAGGCTTGTTTACCACTGTTCCAGATGTTTTAAACTTCTTAATAATTCCTGTGACAGTACACATGGACAGGTGTAGGCTATTTTCTTGTAGCCTTTGCCTGACTTGTGAAGGTTAACACACATCTGACTTACTTGAATGGTATGTTCCTTTGTCTTTCCCATGTTAAACAGAAATGGCCTCTGTGTCACGTAATATTTATACCCTAGGGAAACAGGAAGTTGTGAATTACTAATTAAATGTTCCTACATATTCTGATCAACTGCGTAAACTACTGTAGAATTGACAGAAATTCTTTAATTACATTTATTTCCTAAGAATTGTTCGGGGTGCCAATAAATGTGGAACAGGTGTTTTTATGAAGAATAATTATTTTTTATTCAGGGATTTTTCCCCCCCTTAAAATTCACTTGAGTTAAAGGTTGGATTTTACCCATTTTTCCATCGTGGTCCAATATTATTTAGAAAAAAAAAAATTATTAGAAGCTAACGAACACATTTTAACCAGGGGTGCCAATAATTATGGAGGACACTGTATATCTCCAAAATGACGACTTCACAGAGGAAGAAAAAAAAAAACATTTACTTTCAATAATGGTCAGTGTACAAAAGTATTTCATTGAAGTTATTTTGGAGCATTTCTATTGGTCATTGATCATTATAAAGTGTGGGTGTGGATGTGAGAAGAGAGAGAAAGCACAGGTAGGTAATCCCAGTCCTGGAGTTCCGGATCCCTTTATAGTTTTGTGCTCCTCCTGATCAAGCCCACCTGATTCAGTTCACCTGTTAACTGACAGGTTCAGTAGATCTGTTAGGGCAGGGAAATCAGCAACCTTTACAGGAATCCGGACACTCCAATACTGGAATTACCTACCCCTAGTGTAAAGAGTGGCATCACTACTCCATCTTGTTGTTCTGCAGCATGAGCACAGGAGGGCAATGTTGAGCAGTGAAATATCTGAGACACATTCTGTTGATATTCTGGGGCTTAAGAGCACAATTCCTATTTATTTTCTGAGTGTAGCGTACTGGAGAAAATAAACTACAAATAATATAAAATAAAATATGCATATGCCACATTTATCTATTGTTTTAGCTTAAGCTAGAATGTGCACAAGGGTGCCTCATTGGATGATTAGATGAAAATCAATTATGATCTAAAACATAAAATGCAACAAAATACATAAAAAAAACAATCAATTTGGGCACTCCTTGTCACATGATATGTGTTTGTTTGAGCAGTAATTTATTCAAGCTATAAATCTTATATTGCTGGATATATATAGCCATACCCATATATTTATCTAAAAAGGCTTAATATGATATGACTAAAATATATACTGTATAAATACAGTCTATAATACATAATAATGTAATGTAATATAGTGTTAATTATTATTATTATTATTATTATTATTATTATTATTATTATTATTATTATATGTGTAATATAATTTATAAAAATGTAGTAGTTTATTTTAGATTACATCTGTTGGACAAGTACAGTGGTGAATCCTGCATCATCATCATCATCATCACTTCAAACATACAATGTGCCAAACAACACCAGTGAAATGAGGGTCACACGTTAGATGTGAAAATAACTTCATGTTTGTTTCTTTGCACCATGCAGAACGAGCTAACAGTCTTAGACTTCAAATCATCCCCCTCTCTCTTTCAGCTCATCAGTTTGGGAGGAATAGCTGGCCACCAAGATTATCAACACCACCATGACTGCACATGGTCCCTCAGCTACCATTCACTTCAAACCAAGTCTGTAAGCCATGAAAGTAAATCTCTTGCACTGTTCCAAAGGCCAGATTTAAACAAAATAGACAAGTGGGAGGCCTACAAAACACTCCGTCCATCAACTGCTGAAGGCTTCACTGAAGATTTAAATACTAATCACGTCTGTAATAGTCTCCAAACCCAGGTATCTTCTAGTAATCTATCACTCTCTGAGTCTTATATTGGAATGGATGTATTGGACCCACCTTTATGCGGGAACTGTGTGCCAGAATTCGATCCATGTTCTCAAATCCAGGCATCTTCTAGATGCCCACCAGCCTCTGAGTTCTCTCTTGGAGTGGATGAGATAGACTTTGTCTACACCAATGTATCTACTAGCAGATACCTTCCAGTCTCTGAGTCCTATTTCGGTTTTTTAGTGGAGGCCGATGTTTCAACTGATCTTCTCAGTAGAAGCAACTTTTTTTCTGAACAAGAATCCTGTTGCTACACCCATGTATGTATGACCTATGTACCAGTCCCCGAGCCTTCTGCAGAGTCTGGACTTTCAGGACTTGAACACCCATTGCTACAATCAGGTACCTGAGGAGTGTCCACTGCTGCTGTCATTTTCATTACAAAATCCCAGCACTAAGCACAAATACCTTCTAGGCTAATGAATGTGAACACCTCACAGACTTGGAGATGGTTGGTGTGACAGCAGGGCATAGATGAGGCATTTACAGCACATCTCAGTAAACCCAGGTATCCCATTAGACCTGGTGGATTGCTGAGGTATTGCTGCCTGGGGGACCATGTTTACCATCATTCAGTTGATGAACTGCTCTGAGCAGATTGTAGATTTTTGATGAGATACAATCTCCAGCACTGGCTGCTTGTGAGGTTGGAAGGTTTCCTCCAATGTAATTGCAACCCATCATTGCTTAATAACCCCCAACGATTGTAACTGATTTTTTGTTTGTTTGTTTGTATATTTGGCTGCAATCAATGTCAAAGTGGCTGTTTCATGTTAGGACTGCTGTGGTGCTGCACTGAGCCTTTTAGCACATACTCTGTGCCAGTTGTTTACTATGATGTGTGATGTATGATGTGTAGTTTTTGTACTGTATGAATGTTATTTGTTATTTGAGCATGCTACTGTACTTTTGTGCTGTTTTTATGAATAGCTCTGTGCTCTGGAAGTGAATAAGTGTTATGACTTATATAATTTACCAAAAGGTGCAAAATCAGGATTCAAGAAACATCACATAAACAACAACACTGGAACATTGTTTTTACACTTATTGGATCCACTCTTCATTCCCAGCCATGAACACAAATAATGTCTCTATGGGTGTTTTTGGTGCAATTTGTGTTAAAGCAGTAACCATTGGATTTGGACCAAAACAACTGTACCAAAACCCTTTAGGTGGTCTCAGTCTGGTTGAGAATCTGGAGCAGTTTGTTTGTAGTGCAGTGATCCAATCTTATTCCGACCCAACTGTTGGGAGTACTGGGCAGGTTCTGGGACTCTGCAGGTGTAGTTTAAGTTGGTTCAATGCATCCGGGAAGTATTCAGATGTATTCCAATCAAGCTGTACAAACATCTGACTTATGATCAGTGGAAACAAGATTGAGGGAAGAAATTAGTTGAATGCATTTTGGAAAAGGATGTAGCATAATAATGTGAATACAGATTCACTGTATATTGGTCAGATAATCACTACAGCTATGAACAAATGCCATCTCTGCCACTGCTCCAGTTAAACTGTACACAAATCTCCACTGGTCCAAAACAGTTGTTTATATATATGGAAATATAAACAATGCTCTCTCCACTGATTGGTCATTGGTCGGTTAATGTGGTATTGAGGAGATGGGGTGGAGTAATGAGGTTTTGAGGAGATGGGATGAGGTAATGGGGTGTTGAGATGTGGTGGAAAAAGAAGACAAAATCAGCCAATTGCACCCAGCATCTAATAAGCTAATTATCCAGTGTACAATTTCCCCTTACCTCTTATATCATCACCATACATTATATCATCACCATACACCATCACCATACACCATACTTTTGCTGAAATGGACAAAAGCAGGGACACAATTCCAGCCTCAAGATTGTAGCTGCTATTTTTTCCAGTTTTATAGGTACCAGTGCCATACAGTATCAGAAGCTGCATTAAGCAGTCTCTTTGAGATTGTGTAAAGAGGCAGTGTTGACTGGGGCAGGTGCATGATAATTTAAGCAGTACTAATTGCTGTGGTATGAACCTCCATTACTTCAAATAACAAACGTGTCTTGGCTGATCTACATTTGGAATGAGGGGGAAAATGGTAAATATGATTTTCCTCCAAACTATTCACTTAAGGAGACGAAATGAGCTGAGGAAGGCAGATTTGCAGATATCAGACTGTGACAACAATCCAGCTGATGAAGCTGCCTGAAGACAAGCAAAAATGTGTGTTTGGACAGATGGGCTGATTCTGCCATCCGCTTCCACAGTGATGATCCGGGCAACTCCACTGCTGAGATAGGCCCACTGCCAGTTGCAGTATTCCAGATAAAGACATGTACACATGGACAAAATTGTTGGTACCCCTCGCTTAATGAAAGAAAAACCCACAATGGTCAGAGAAATAACTTGAATCTGACAAAAGTAATAATAAATAAAAATGCTATGAAAATTAACCAGTGAAAGTTAGACATTGCTTTTCAACCAAGAATTATTAAAAAATAAATAAACTCATGAAACAGGCCTGGACAGAAATGATGGTACCCTTAACTTACTATTTTGTTGCACAACCTTTTGAGGCAATCACTGCAATCAAACAATTCCTGTAACTGTCCATGAGACTTCTGCACCACTCAGCTGGTATTTTGGCCCAATCCTTATCAGCAAACTGCTCCAGTTGTCTCAGGTTTGAAGGGTGCCTTTTCCAGACAGCATGTTTCACGTCTTTCCAAAGACGCTCAAAAGGATTTAGGTCAGAGGTCAGAGGAAGCCACTCAGAATAGTCCAATGTTTTCCTCTTAGCCATTCTTGGGTGTTTTTAGCTGTGTGTTTTGGGTCATTATCCTGTTGCAAGACCCATGACCTCCGACTGAGACCAAGCTTTCTGACACTGGGCAGCACATTTCTCTCTAGAATCCCTTGATAGTCTTGAGATTTCACTGTACCCTGGACAGATTCAAGACACCCTGTACCAGATGCAGCAAAGCAGTCCTAGAACATAATAGAGCCTCCTCCATGTTTCACAGTAGGGACAATGTTCTTTTCTTGAAATGCTTCATGTTTCTGTCTGTGAACATAGGGCTGATGTGCATTGCCAAAAAGTTAAATTTATGTCTCATCTGTCCATAGCACATTTTCCCAGAAGCTTTGTGGCTTGTCAACATGTAGTTTGACAAATCTCAGTCTGGCCTTTTTATGGTTTGTTTTCAACAATGCTGTCCACCTTGGTCGTCTCCCATTATGTCCACTTTGACTCAAACAACTATGGATGGTGTGATCTGACACTGATGTTCTTTGAGATTGAAGTTCACCTTTAGTCTCTTTAGACATTTGTCTGGACTGTTTTGTCACCATTCGTATTATCCTTCTCTTTGATTTGTCTTTTCCTCCTGCAGCCATGTCCACGGAGGTTGACTACACTACATTCAATTTCTGAATAATATGTGCAACTGTAGTCACAGGAACATCAAGGTGCTTGGAGATGGTCTTATAACCTTTACCTTTAACATGCTTGTCTATAATTTTCTTTCTAATCTCATGAGACAACTCTTTCTTTCACTCCCTTCCTTTGGGAGCAGCCATGGCCTGCGGTTAGGGACCAGGTTAGGGAACCAGCCTTGTGACTGGAAGGTTGCTGGTTTGAATCTCTGACCTGGCAGGACATGACTGAAGTGCCCTTGAGCAAGGCACTGAATGCCCCAGCTGCTCCCTGGGCACATGTGCTCACTGCCCCCTTGTGTGTGAATTCAGTAGTGTGTATGTGTGTATCACTATGGATGGGTAAAATATAGAGGTCTAATTCCTGTTGGTCAAATGAGTATAATTACTTACTTACTCTGGTCCTTGCTGAGGGTGGTCCATGTCACCAAACAGCACCAGGAATCTAACCCTGTTCCATTTAGACATTCCAGGCCTACTTTTTAAAATAATTCTGTTTAGTCATGGTTCAAAATCAATGTTCATTTGTTCATTTTCATAGAATCTTTATTTATCATTACTTTTGTCAGATTCAGGTTATTTCTGTGACCATTGTGGGTTTTTCTTTCATTAACCAAGGGGTACCAACAATTTTGTCCATGTGTATCTTTCTTTTTTTTTTTTTTATCAACCTGGCCTTTTGTTGGTACTGGTTATAGTCATTTAGTCACTCCTCCACCTAATTACACTCCTGTCCCCTCTAATTACACAAATATTCTCCTGGAGTACAAAACTATCAATTTCAACATCAACATCAATTTCAAAAGTATGTTCCCAAATTCCGCAACTATACCGAAAAAAAAATTCCAAAGTTCTTCTAACAAATTCCACAACTATGTACTCAAATATCAGTTGTTCACCCAAATTCCAGAACTGCGTCCCTAACTTCCACATCCAACTCCTGAAATTCCACAGCTATTACACCAAAATTTATGCAGATAGGAAATGCCTGTATTGTTTTCTTTCCCCTTCCATTTCCAGTGTATTTGTTTGTTTGTTTGTTTAACTGATGCCTTTGGACTGTTTCTAAATAAATCTTCTAAAGTGATGTTTTTGTGGAGTATTTTTTTTTCATCCAGAAAAGCCAGAATAAACCAACCAAACACTAGCACCTATAACACTGATCAGCATTCTGCTCTACCTAAAAAAGTACCAGTAATCCCAAAGCTAAATGAGTCAACCGAGCAGATGTGTGTGTTTACTCAGTTGTCCGTGTTTGTGCAGTTGGTCTGCTCTGACCTTAAGAGCTGTAAATAAGAAGACTGTGAAAACCATCACACTGTTATTATTATTATTATTATTATTATTATTATGTGTTACTTGTGACTTGATAGTCAACCCTACATTTAAAAACAAGGGTTCTTCAGTAAAGAAATTGGTTCTAAATAGAACTATGAACACTGAAAGAACCCTTTGCATGAATAAAGGGTTCTTTGAATCATGAAAGGGTTCTTCAGACTGATGGAAAAACGTTTCACATGGTACCATGGTGCTATTTTTACAGTATTAATCTATGGAAGAACCCTTTTTGGTGCCATGTAGAACCCTTTTGAAAAAGTTCTATATAGATGGGTCAGACACAGCACTGCAGTGCTGAGGATGACAACCTACCCACACATTACCTGCTCTGTCGTGGTCGTGTGGGGTCCTGACCACCAAACATACAACAAAAATTCTGCATAATTTAAGGATTGTGAGTTTGATACCTAGATTCACCAAGCTGTCGGGGCTCCTGAACCCTCTTTGCTCCCCAGGCAAGGCAGCTAAGGTCCACTGCCCAGTCAATTTTGTGTGTTTAAATGCAGTCCATACCCTGATAACCACAGAAAATCAGATTTAGTCAGTAATCCAATCAACACATTTACATGCATTCTGGGTTTACTTATGTAAGGCAAGAATCAGATTTCTACTCTGAAACCTGCCAATAATCTCAGAGAAGGTGATTAATGGGGTAGGGGGTAGGTGGTCCTTGCTGGTGGTGGTGCTCTTCTGATTAGGGACAGCTGCAGCTACAGAAGAATGGATCCACAGAGTGAGAAAACCAAATGAAATTGGAGTAAACTCTATGCATGCACTAAGAAATCTGATTACAGAGCTACAGATTTGATTTCATAATCACATTTCTTTACCTTACTCTGATCTAAGAAATCAGAGTATGTTGCTGGTAACTGCAGAGATCTGGTTAGATCGGATTATTTACTGCATGTAAACACCTTTTTAATCAGATTCTTAATCAGAACCCTAAAGGAACAAAGTATTACTGAGTCGTTCCCACACCTTACTGAGTTGTGGCCATAACTTTTTTTTTATCTATACAGGGTCACCTTAGACTAGGGATGTCAAATTGGGTCTGAAACAAGTGAGTGTGGCTGCAGGTTTTCATTGCCTGTAAATAACTGCACTAATTAGTTTGAGATCGGACTACTGAGTGCATGTAAATGTGGATGCGTATTCAGTGGTGTGTAGGTGTATGATCACAGCACGGATGGGTTAAAGGAGGAGCCAAATTCCATCTTCTCAACTGTCCAACACAAATTGGTTTGGTGGTGAGCACGTTTGCCTCTCAGCGCTGTGTTCTTGGGTTCAAGTCCCTATATGGGTAGAGTTTCCATGGTCTGCTTGGGTCTGGTTTCATCTGAGAACTCCTCCCACATTCTAAAAACATGGATTGCAGGTGAAATGTCTGTATGGGTGAACCCCCCTGATGCTCATTTGGTTGGCAGGACACGGCACCATATGGGAGAGTGGGGTTCAACTATGCTGTGGACCATTAAGGGTCCTTGGGCAGGACTCCTCTTTAATATGAGTAACAATGGAAATCACTATGGATATCTATGGACATCAAATAAATCATAAAGAACATCAAATAAATCTTGTATGTTTTTTTTTTTAATTTTACTAAAAAAGACTGAGGTTAGTATTTAATAAAGTCCAATCTCTGGTGTCCAAAAGTTGTATTCGGAACTAAACTGATCTCCAATAGTGTGTGTGTGTGTGTGTTTGTTTGGTGGGCAGTAGGTAATGAGCGCGAGCTCGTGACGTCAGCGCCGGCAGGAGACACCAGTGCTCAGAAAGCAGAGAGCAGCAGAGGTAAAGCAGCTACTGCAGAGAGAGAGAGAGAGAGAGTGTGTGTGTGTGAGAAGAGTGTTTCCTGGAGAATTCCCCCTCCGCGCGCGCTCCGCCTGGGAATCCTGCACAACTCCAGAGCCTTCCCAAGAGCAGACACACACGTACACGCACACGCACTGCCTCGCAGCCTGGGCTGTGTGTGAGAGTGTGTGAAGTCCTGAGATCAGCGCAGGTGAGGAGCAGCGCAGGATCCGGAAGAGCTCGTGCGCCCAGGTGTTGCTTTCCTCGTTTCAGCGTGGAGCTGAGCTGATCTGATCTGATCTGAGGTCAGGAGATCTGATCTGAGTGTGTGTCAGGGGGAGCACAGCTGCACAAACAGTATGGAGTTCCAGAAGAGGAAGAAGATCTTCATCCTGGTGGATGTGCTGTGTGTGCTGGTTGGTGAGTTGGAGTTGTTTTGTCAACATGGCGACAGTGTGACTGAACACCTGAGTGAACAGTCCTTTAGTGCTGCTTAATACTCCAGTGACAGTCTGTAATGGGGTAAAGTCCTGTAGTGCAGTCTGAGTCTTCTGTATCACTCTGTAATGGGGTGTGAATACTACACTCAGTACTCCTGTAGTGCAGTCTGATTCTTCTGTATCACTCTGTAATGGGGTAAATACTACACTCACTTTTCTGTAGTGCTGTCTGATTCTTCTGTATCACTCTGTAATGGGGTAAATACTACACTCACTCTTCTGTAGTGCTGTCTGATTCTTCTGTATCACTCTGTAATGGGGTAAATACTACACTCACTTTTCTGTAGTGCTGTCTGATTCTCCTTTAAGAGTATAATGGCTCATTATTATGTTCATTACTAATGTAGTGCTGTTGTTGAATACTTATAAGTACTCTTAGTAAGCACTCCTGTTTAATGTAATACAAGTAATAGTGTTGAATATTGTGATAGAATTGCCATGATCAATCATCACAATGGTCTCTGAGTACATCATTTACCCCGAGTGCAGTGCTGTTTTTCATCTATTTTAAGCTCCAGTGAGTTCAATATTTCTGTTCATGCAAAATGTGCTTGACTCAGTGATTTGACTGTCACAAGAAAAACACAACACACCTGGTATCACCAGTTTTATCTGTCCGTTCTCAATTGAAAGCTTTTGTGGAAACCACTGACCCTGATCAAGAGCATCCTGTAGAACTAGGGAAAAAGTATCCACCCCTTTCCAATTACTTTCCATAGTAGCAAATATTTGTGAAATATAGTGTGCTGTGAAGGAGATCTGTTTGAGGGCTTTCAGAACCTGAATGAAGGTGTGTACATTAGGGTCCATTTGTTTGACATTAGTGGAATTATGGAATTTCCACAAATTTACAGAGAGTTGGCAAACATGGTTGAGCTTTCCATTAAGACATTTGACTAACATTTAATTGGCTGCAAATGATTAGACCATTGGTAGAGCAGACGTTGGAGGAGGCTGTCATATTTAACCTTCAGACATTATTTTGGTTTGGTCTTGGTTGTTGGAAGTCCGTGGAATCACCACGGTTCTTTGAGGCCTTCAGAAAGAAGGTTGTAGGTGTAGATGAGTCCAGGAAGGCTTTTAAAAAGATTTCAGGACAATTAGAAATCAGCTGTTCCACTGACCAGGACAATCATTTAAAAGTGGAGAACATTTAAAGCAAAGGGAGCTAAAAACGATTTTCATGGGAGGGGAAACAATACAATAAGGGAAACAAGCTGTCAAAAAGAAGACATCCATGTTTTCCAGAAAACACCAAGACAAAGAGTATGATTTCTGGAACAATGTGCTTTGGAAAGTTTAATTGTTTGGCACCAACCAAACACAGCATTTAAGCACAATGACCTCATAGCAGCTGTGAAGTATGGTGATGGATGTGTTTGGGGCTGCTTTGCTGCAGCACTACCTGCAGAGCTCTCCATCATAGAAACCACTATCAGAGGGCACTTCAGGAAAATGTAAGACCTTCTGTGCAAAGACTGATGCTGAATTCTGCATGGAGGAGTGGGGAAATCTTTCTTTCAGTTGAGGCTGGTACATGGCTATAGAAAACATCTAATTGACATATCAGAGAAAGGAGGAAATACCAGCTACAAGTGCATGTCAGTCAAATTTGAATATCATGAAACAGCTCATTCCTGATCACAGTTTCATTCATAAAGTTAAACTTTATTTTCATTACACATAGTGACATATCAAGCCTTTATTTGTTTTACTGTTGATCAGCTTATAACTTGTGAAAACCACAAATTCAGAATCTCAAAATATTAGAAGATAATATTTTCTAGTAGATTACTATTATTATAGATTACTAATCACAACTTTAAAAAAAGCTTGAAATATATCACTTTAAATTTAATGAATATAAAATATATCGTTTTTAAATAAAAAAATTAAAAAACATCTCAGTGTTCAAATATTTGAGACGTACTAGCATTAGGGTGTAGGGTGTCCTAACATTTTATCACAAGAAAATATTCATTTCTCTTAATTACATTTTAAAATCCTGTTTAAAAGACATTTTAGCGAGATTGTGTTTAGTTTTATCATCTCTTAATATAGATCAAATTAAAATCAAATGTCTATATGTTTAAATATGTTAGTCCATTGAGTGTCCTAACATTTTCACATGACTGTACTGACGATGGTAAAATGAGTTGGTAGAACTGAGAACTTCCATAGAATGTTCTACTGTTTGACAGCCTTCAGAGGAGGATTTTTAGAAGCTGAGCAAAAGCTCTGGAGCCTGCCAGTGTTCCAGCTTCCAGCACACATGACCTAATCAGAGAATCTTTAGTCTGGTAAAGTTGAGTTCTGAGCTGAGACAGAACAGAAATGTGGACCATCTAAGATCCCCAAGGACTGGATTGGGAAACGCTGAGATTATATTTACACATGCAATCGTTTGTCTGATTGGCATTCTGAAGTAGGTGAAAGAGTCTTCAACTTTGCATGCATCTGCCACATTCCCTGCCTGAATACGATGTCAAGCGGTCTATCTAATATGTCCTTTTTCTTTGTGCGTGTCTACATCACGTACATACGCGATCAGCCATAACAGTTTGACCACCTCCTTGCTTCTACACTCACTGTTCAGTTTTGTACCATTGAGGAACACGTTGTGGTTCTATAATTATAGACTGTAGTCCATCTGTTTCTCAACATACTTTATCCTCCTTTCACCCTGATCTTCAATGGTTAGCACCGCACAGGACCACCACAGAGTAAATTTTATGTGGGTAGTGGGTCATTCTCAGCACTGCAGCGACACTGACATGGTCGTGGTGTGTTAGTGTGTGTTGTGCTGGTATGAGTCAATCAGACACAGGAGTGTTTAAACGCTGTCCAGTCACTGTCCACTCTATTAGACACTCCTACCTAGTTGCTCCACCTTGTAGATGTAAAGTCAGAGACAGAGAAGTTCATCTGTTTCTGTTTGAGTCCTTCATCAGTGCTCACAGGACACTGCCAACGGGATGCTGGACGTTTGTTAGTGGACCATTGGCTGGTGGATTATTCTCAGAGCAGTAGTGACATTGAGGGGTTTAAACACTCCAGCAGCACCATCTCTAGATGTCAGACTCCATGTCAACAATCTGTCTACTTATGATAGGACATTATATCTGATGTGGTCTGGGTTGTACTTGCAGAGTTTGTTACAGAATTTACTTACAGAATTTGCTTTTTCTGGGATCACTGTCACCATCTTTCCTTTAAGAAACATCTGTTCAAATCTTTGTTGTCTCCTAACGTTTAATTTGCCTTGTGTTTGAACAATTATTTACACTTTTTCTACACAGACTTTTTATTTTAAGTGCCATTTCTGTCCCACTATGGACTATGGACCTGAAGATATGCCTGCAGACTACTACACAGTGCTTCCTGGCCCACTGGTAGCCCCCATCCCACAGATTGAGAAATCCTGTTCTAAATCATAGATGCTATCTTTCTTACACCAGACCCTATAAGGGTTCGTGTGCAACCATGAGGGCACCATGCTGGCAAGCAGCCACAATCCTTCCCTGAGATTAGTTAGGAGAAGTGAAAGCTTATTAATAGTGAAAGTCCACTGTTGTGTTGAAGCTGAGAGATGCAGTCCTACTTAATTTGGATGAACAGCGCTTCTCAAGCCTGGTCCTGAATTTGTTTTTACAACATGCCCGGTCTACCTCAGGAAGTAGCTCTCAGTAACAGAGGGATTTATGGTCCATCCAGAGGTGCAGAAAGGGTCTGCACCTCATCTGATTGTCAGCAATCTGTTAATCGTCCATCTGCTTGTCCAGCCTCCTGCTTTGTGGATGCACTGATATTTAGAATCTGAGGTGAATTTTGCGTGATGTTTTCATAGTTTGATGTACTTTTGTTCACCAAATAATTAGAAAAGTATTTATAGGAGACAGTCACACATAAGATATTGTTAATTTCAGATTATCCTTAAATATCTGTATGAATTCTACCATGTTTTGATTAAAAAATGCTTATAAGGTCTCAAAACACCACATCTCAGAAATCCTGTTGGAAATTGACCATCCATATTGTTTTGTAGAGTTATTTGTAATAATTATATTGACAAGGGTATTTGTAATAAGTTCCTCAAACTTATTTGCAGAAATCCATATAAAGTAAAAAAATTATGTATATATCAGTATTATCCCTACTTAGGACTTTTATTCTGAAATTTGCAAAGAAAGTGAGAAAACAGCCCCGTCCTTTTCATTTTCCCATATCTGTGTCAGTGACATCATTAACTCTGCCCCCCCACCCCCCCTCCCTCACTGATCAGTCTGAATCTGCATGCAGGTTGTGCATATACTCATAGAAAGAGCAGTAAACATGCACTGGAAGCTCCTTTGGCATTTAATCTGGGATTTAATTCTGTTGGAAACAAGTGAATGTTTTCTGAACTGGATTAGTCACTGATAATACAAATATGGTATATCATCTACTTCATGATATCTATATCACGACTGTCGGTTACTCTCATCCTGAGTTATGAGGCCTAGAAAATGTAACTGCTCTCGAAGTGTATATCTCAGGCTCTTAGAGTTAATGCACCAGCTCATGGGCAGTATTGGGTCATCTATTCATTGTTTCTTGCAAAATCAAGGGTATTTTTGTTGGGTCTGTGTTTACAATGGATGCAATTTAAATTAATTGCATTAAAGCATTAATTAGGAGTGTCCACAAACATTTGGACATACAGTGTACTAAACCCGGAGGACATCTGTGAGTGAGCACCATTCATAAGGGTCTACAGCAGCACCTGCATGATGATGTGAAGAGACTTTCACTTCTTAGAACCATAACAGGGGTGTTTTGGACAGATGCCAAACAGGTGTGCTCATTTGAATATTTGGCCACACCCACACCCCTCTCATATAGGTCTGATCTGTGAATTTGCTTGCTGCACACACTGAATTCATAGAGGAACATAGCTGAAAGGCCCTGTTATTTACATGACCGAGTTTTCACACCCCACCATAACCACCTGTCTCTTGGCTTTCTTTATCGCTCTATTTTTGTCTTTATAGGTTCTAGATTTAATTATCAAAACAGGGTCTGGCCTTGTATTTTATAGCAGGAGGTACATGGAATCCAGCCCAATGTTCTCAGACTTTACTTTATCTTAAGGATCTGGAGTGTAAATCTGATTTTTAGAGAAAATAAGTGACCACATAATCTGTGGTTAGGCTGATCACTGTTCATGGTTCATTTTGTGTTGATTAAACTGTGATCACTAAAGAGCACTCTTGTACTATGTCATCAGATCCCAATCAATTTATTTTACTCTCATTTTATGTGTATTTGTTTTCCTAAAATTAAGTTACACTGGTGCAGCTTGTGATTGAATTTCATTGGACCTTATTCAGTCAAGTAAGCATAAGTATTTACAATCATTTGGCATGTGGCTAAACATTCCTCTGTGTGTGTGTGGGGAGTGTGTGTGTGTGGGGAGTGTGTGTGTGGAGTGTGCATTATGAAAGACTGAATCAGGGAGGCTTGTTAAGACTTGCTGTGGGTTGACAAGTGTGGTGTGGGGGTTAATTTTGCCTACTGTCAGAAAAAAGTCCCACTCCTCAGTCTGGTCTTTGTTCTTGTCCGGGTTGGAGAGGGTGTTTGAGGAAGACTGTGTTTACCTGTCTGCCCAGACAAGGCCAAATATTAGTGGATGTGTCTCGTTTTCCTGCTGAATTAGTAAGACTGGAGGCCAAAAACACAATAATTTCAGCATTAATGTTAATAAATGTTAGTTTATCTGGCTGCATCTACTTTCAAAATACACCAAATTCAGCCACAATATATGTTTATTGTCTTTATTTATCAACAGCAGTGATCATTTTATATGAACATTTATTTCCATTAACAGGAATTATATTAAGCTTAGGTCTCCCCCAAACGTTTTATTTACCACATTTTCGTTTTCTGATGTGTCTACTCTGAAATCCCGTTGGTGCTGAGAAGAACTGGCCAGGCATCTTGGCGGCTTATAATCTCAACCTGTTTGAGATAATATATTGTTCTTGTATTTTACAATTTCCCTGAGCTCTGCTTCTGTTTTGTGAGTACAGTTACTCGTTTTTGCATGAACATTACCTGTCCCACTGAAATCTCTTGTCATTTTTTGTTATGCTGCCTTTAAAACACATGTAAATGACTTATTTTCTGATTAGCTGCCCTATAATAAGCCTCATTGAAAAAGACTGAAACACCCCTTGTAACTTAAACATTCATGTGTGGCTAAACCACATTTGTGACACAAAAACAAGTACTATACAGTATTATGCAGCTTGTAATTCTCTATATGAAAGAGCCAGTTTGGAATTTTGAGATTTGTTTTTGTTTTCAACAGTCATCATTTATTTTTGCTGATTTGTTGCCACATGCAGTTTTGCTGCGTAGGGTGATTTGACCAAAGGGTCCCCAAAGTTCCACATACACTTTATTACCAGGATGGACACCATTAACATATGCAAACGTACATTAATCCCTTTTTTAAAAAAAACAAAACAAAAAAACCCCCCAAAAGTTATGTGTGTTTTTACATTATATTGACACTGTAAACACTGATCAACCTGCTTAAACATTTCTTTAAAGCTATGCCATTAGTTTGCACCTCTGTGTAGAGCTGCTCCTGTTGATTTAGGTGGAGCATCTAACATGCACAAGTTTAAAAAGCATGTTTCACACATGGTGGAAGTGGAGGCTGGTAATGAGCTTTGCCTTGATCACTCAAAGCCTCCTTTAAGGCTGCTTTAGCATCGCACGCTGTGGGGTTTAGATGTTTGGAAATCCACGAAGGGGGATTTGCTGTTGTTCTTGCTCATGAAACCTGAGTGTGCGTTTGTTGTGGCTCACTGTTATCAGTGTGCACGTGAGCTTTGTGTGTGTGTGTGTGTGTGTGTGTGTGTGTGTGTGTGTGTGTGTGTGTGTGTGTGTGTGTGTGTGTGTGTGAGATTGTGCTGAGATTTTGAGTTGCTCAAGCATACACTGCAGGGTGTAATGTATTTAAGGGTGCAAAGTATTTTTATTGCACTGTTTTTTTGTTGTACACATTATCTGTGTCTCAGATATGCTAACATTTGCTCAATTGTTTTTTTAACTATTAGTATCTGAAAAATTATTTGCCTACTACCATTTCCAGAATATTCAGCATATTACAATGTAAAATATACTGCAATATACTCTTTACGTGCTCTTGCTATTTCATGCTGAACCTAATAAGCTTCTCAGATATTCTCTACTTTAGTAAAATACACTCCACCTGTTAGTATCTCATCTAAAGTATCCTGGGCCTGATAGCTTCTTAAATATATAAAGTATTGGAACAGTGAGGCCACTTCACTACACCCCCCCTCAAAATTCTGCACTCAATACCCCACAATGACAAAGCAAGAAAAGTTTGTGAAATCTTTGCATTATTTTAAAATAAAACACAAAAATATGTACATAATTATTCATAACCTTCGCCATTGTTTCCACTGATCCTCCTTAAGATGTTTCTACAGCTTGATTGGACACCTGTGGTAAATTCAGTTGATTGGACATGATTTGGAAAGACACACCTGTTTATATGAGCTCCCATAGTAGACAGTGCATATCAGAGCACAAACCAAGCCCTGAAGTCTAAGCAATTGTCTGTAGACCTCAGAGACAGGATTGTATTAAGACACAGATCTGGGGAAGGGTACAGAAAAACAATCTGCTGCATTGAAGGTCTCAATGAGCACAGTGGCCTCCATCATCAATAAATGAAAGAAGTTTGGAACCAACAGGAGCATGCTGCCCAGCCAGTGTTAGAAGAGGTTGTAGAAGTTAGGGAGGTGACCAAGAACCCAATGGTCATTCTGACAGAGCTCCAACATTGCTCTGTGGAGAGAGGAGAACCTTCCAGAAGCATAAAAATTTCTGCAGCACTCCAACAATCAGGCCTGTATGGTAGAGTGGCCAGACGGAAGCCACTCCTCAGTAAATGGCACATGACATCCTGTCTGGAGTTTGAAAAAAGGCACCTAAAGGAATCTCAGACCACAAGAAACAAAAAGATTGAACTTTTTGGACTGAATGCCATTTGTCATGTCTGGAGGAAACCAAGCACTGCCCATCTCCTAGCAAACACATTCCTACAGTGAAGCATGGTGATGGCAGCATCATGCTGTAGGGATGTTTTTCTGCAGCAGGAACTGGGAGACTAGTCAGGGTCGAGAGAAATATAACTGCAGCAATATACAGAGACATCCTTGATGATAACCTAGGACTGGGATGAAGGTTCGTCTTCCAACAGGACAACAACCCTAAGCACACAGCTAAGACAACAAAGGAGTGGCTTTGGGAAACTCTGCGAATGTCCTTGTGCGGCCTATCCAGAGTCCAAATTTGAACCCGATTGGAGATATCAAAAAATGACTATGTATGGATGCACCCATCCAATCTGATGGAGCTTGAGAGGTTCTGCAAAGAAGAATGGGAGAAACTTATAACCAAGCATGTAACATCATACTCAAAAAGACTCATTATTTGGCTTTAATTGCTGCCAAATGTGCTTCAAGAAAGCTCTCAGTAAAAGCTGTGAATACTTAAGTACATGCTATGTTTTTGTGTTTCATTTTTAATATATATTTGCAAAGATTTCAAACAAATATTTCTCACTTTGTCAATGTAAGGTATTGTGTGAAGAATTCTGAGGGATTTAATTATTTGAATCTGTTTTGGAATAAGGCTGTAACATAAAATGCAGAAGATACACAGTTCAGATGATGGCACCTTTTGTCTGAACCCAACCATTTTTCTTTTCAAAAGTATTGGAACATGTGACTGGCAGGTGTATTTTTGCCCAGGTGTGTCCTTTTATATTGATTATTATGAAAAACAAGCAACTGTGAAGGTGAGAGAAGACGAGAAATCAGAGCCATTGCACAAATATTGGCCAGAGCCAGAACAAGTGTTTTGAATGTCCTGAAGAAGAGGGTTCCTACTGGTGTAGTAAATAACAGGTGTTGAACAGACATAGACCAAGGAAAAACACTGCAATTAATGACAGAAACAAGTGCTTTAAAGAACTAGACCCTACAGTTGGTGACATCAGCAACATCCTCCAGAGGGCAGGAGTGAAGGTCTCACAATCTACTGTTTGCAGAAGACCTCATGAGCAAAAGTTCACCAGAAGATGCAAACCACTGATTAGCTAGAAAAACAGGAAGACCAGTCTGGAATTTGCCAAAAGTACAGAGACAAGTCTCAGAATCTCTGTGACAAGTGTTATGGATTGATGAGACAAAGATTAACCTTTGCCACTGAGATGGAGAGGCTAGGCTTACGTGTAGAGAAAAAAGGATCTGCTCATTATCCCAAACATACAAGCTCCTTTGTGAAACAGTGGATGTAGAGTTATGGCTTGGGCTTGCATGGCTTCGTCTGGGATGAGCTTTTTAATTTTTATTGATTAACATGTCACACATGATGGCAGCAGTACAGTGAACTCAAACATCTACAGAAACATTTTGTCTGTGAATATAAAGAAACTAATTGTGAGATCCTTCATGCAGCAAGATAATGACCCAAAACTACAAAGGAGTTCATCAGGGGGCCAGATGTGGAAGGTCAGAGTGGACTGGCCTAGTCAATCTCCAGACTCAAGCCCAATGGAGCTGCATTTTACATGATAAACAAAAAAACAATTAAATGAGGCTGGAATGAAAAGCATCACAAAACACACATCACAAACATTTAGTGACGTCAACGGGTCACAGTCCTGGTGCAGTAAGTGCAAGCCTCAAGCCTCCAACTTGTTTGGAGGGAAGTGTACACTAAAAAATGCTCAAGTTTATTAAAATATACTCCTTCTATTAGCATCTAAAATATACTCAAATAGACTGAGTCTACAAGATTCTCTATTCTACTCAACTATACTAAAATGTACTCCATCTATTAACTTTTCAAATATACTCAGGTATACTACTCATCCCAGCCGGCAACTCTGAGCGCAAGGGCTCAGATTTTGGGAAACAACCCTAGACAGGGCGCTAATCCATCGTAGGGCACACACACACACACACTAAGGGCCACTTTAGAGTCACCAATTCACCAATTCTGTGGGGGAAACCGGAGTACCGGAGAGGAAACCCACGTGAACAACATGCAAACTCCACACAGAAACTTCCCAGGTACTAAACATACTCAAATATGATAAAGTATACTAAACTATACTCCTTATTAGCATCTCAGATGTAGTCAGATATGCTGGGCCTGTTAGTTTCTCAGATATACTCAGCCCATTAGTATCTCAAATAACCTGCTGCCTGCTAAACTAGATGCTTAGCATATTATGCTTGGCATAATTTAATGGTAGCATTAAATATTTATTATGTTCATGACTGATTTCAATTCATTTGCGCCATCACCACTACACATTATTAATACAGTGCCACTTACTGGACACTGCAGTAACGAGCATATATAAAACTATAGTTAATTATTACCCAGACAAACAATTGTTTTTTGGGCTAATTCTGAGATCCTGAGAGAAGGTCTTCTGGTACTTGAAAACTCCAAGACCACAGATCACAGGACTCATGCAGAACAATTAATACTGTTGTCTGTATCTGTAAAAATATTGGCCCTAAATGGCCCATGAACCTCTCTGATCTCTACAAGCACACAACCCTGCTCCACCCACACCCTTGGCTCGAAGCTGTCTGTTTGACGTTGTGTATAACTGAGAATCTTATCAAGCATTTTTCTTTCCTCCTCTTTAATGCTGTGCTTTTATCCTGCGTTGATTGGTCTGTCTGTTCTCACTCATTACAGCTCCATTCTCTTTCATCTTCATCAACGCCCAGTCTTTCCTCATCCCAACGTCCATCCGTCCTGTCATAAAGCTCAGGATCATTTACACCATAAACAAATTCCAGCCTTAATACCTCCTCTGTGTTTGTTGTTGGAAACCCTTGTCTGAACACATCTGTTTCGTTTTAACAGCAGAAATTTGGGCCAAGCTGTTGACTGATTATGTTGAGCAGCATTTAATAACCCATGGTTTTACTTTGGTACCATTTGTAGCAGCTTTATTTTGAGTGCATCACAGCGTCACTGAATTTCAATCTCCAGACGATAAAGGTTGGTCATAGATAGGTGTTCCACCCAAGAACCTTATGTAAGTGGCCCCATTGCATATCATGGCAGTACAGGGGAACTGGGGGGTATTTTACAATTTTCCAGTATGGCCATGTAACCTAAACCCAAAGTTGAACCTGTCCAAGTGGGCTGTCCTTAAGTTTAAACAGCTGTGGCCTGGTGGTGAGGGACCCAGCCTTGTGACTAAAAGTTACTGGTTTCATTCCCTGAACTGACATGACTGAATGCCTTTGATCAAGGCACTTAATTCCTCAGCTGCTCCCAGGGAGCCATGGACTGGGCTGCACAACGCTCCAGACATGTTTGCTCACTGCCCCCTAATGTGTGAATGTGTATGCCTGTCTTTCACTGCATGGACTGGTTAAATATCTGATCTGTGAACCAGTGGATCAGATACTCCAGTGCCGTAACCGTTGCTGCAACACTGATCTAGTTCCTTTCCTCTACTAGACTTAAAACACATATGACCATCATTGACTGTATCTTGAAACAGCAGTCCTGCCAGGAAAATGGTCTGTGTTCTAGAGATGTAAGAAAATATTGATACACTTAAGTATCATGATATTATGCTTTGCAATATTGTATGGATTTTCAAAAACATAGTATTACGTTTTCTAAACTTTATCACTGTGGTTCAGTGGAACGTACATGATGGTCCATAAATCAAAGCAACTTCATGACCTACCCTGGCTACCCAGCATAATGCCTTTGAGGTCACTGTTCATTTTATCAGCCCCTCTTTTATCGACTTACAGACTGTAGTTCATCTGTTTCTCTGCATACTTTATTAGCCCCCTTTCCTCCGTTCTTCAATGGTCAAGACCCCAGGACCAGGTGTTATGTGGGTGGTGGGTCATTTTCAGCAATGTAGTGACACGGTCATGGTGGAGTGTTGGTGTGCATTGTGCTGGTATGAATGGATTAGACACGGTAGTGCTGCTTGACTATTTAAACCCCTCAGTGTCACTGCTGGACTGAGAACAGAGGGGACAGTGCATAATACTTGCACTGTGGTTGTTCTTTGGGGTCCTGACCATTGAAGAACAGGATGAAATGAGGGCTACAAAGTATGCAGAAGAATTGATAGACTATAGTCTGTAATTATAGAACTATGAAGTGCTCCTGTATGATAAGAGGAGTCTTATTAGAGTAGCCTAGGATCTTCTGAAAATAACTCAATATCTCAAATGTCTCTTATAAGTGGTTTGAAATTTTCAGACGAATTAAGGTCCATGAAACTATGAAAACATACAACAAAATTCGGCCTAGGGAGTGAAAAGTCACAATGTATTACCTTGTTAACAGCATCACAATATATTGCATAATAATGAATCTTGACACTGTATCGTGCCTGTTATTGCCAGCCCTACTATGTGCTGGCTTGGCATTAAGCCCCTATTACCTAACCTAACCAGTCACCTTGAGGACGCTGTTTACTTTAGTTTTCAGGTTTTTTGACAGTTGTTTAGAGGAGGCCATGGTTGCTGAGTCTTAGTTCAAGAGTCAGAGAGTGTATAGGTTTTTGATGTGTTATCCTTGTCAATATTGGCATCTGTCCTTAATGAATTTTAGGATTAGATTTTTTTCCATTTGTTCTCTACAGCCTTAGTTTGAGTGTCATTCCAGAGTTGTGTTCACTGGGGCATCAGCTTTGGCAGCCTTTGCTGTGGTTTTATCAGCTAATCGTCTCTCTCTCTGCAGCTCCACTGAGCACGCAGAATGCATGAACAAAACCACAGACCACAGTGGAGGGATTAGAGTGGCAGCAGGAACAGGGGGAGAGTGGGAGATGGAGAGATGGAGAAGAGTGCAGGAAGAAGTGAGATATCAGGACGAGGAGGAGGGGAATGATTTGATGGAAGATAAAGAGGAGGGAGAAATATGAGGTAATCTGAAAAAGGAGGAGGAGAACGAGGTCTTTAAAGGATTTAGGCAAAAAAAGGAAGGCGAAGAAATGTGAAAGACTTGCAGGACAAGAGACTCTGAAGGCTTTCAAAGATGAGAAACATTATGACCACCTCTTTGCTTCTGTGTTCACTGTCCATTTTATTCACTCCACTGACCATAGAGGAGAACTTTGTAGGTCTGTAATTATAGACTGTAGTCCATCTCTTTCTCTGCATACTTCATCCTCCTTTCACCCCTTTCACTCATTCCAGGACATCACAGGACCCTCACAGAGCAGGTATTATGTGTATGGTGGGTCATTCTTAACACAGTGGCAGTGTGTTAGTGTGTGTTGTGCTGGTAAAGTGGATCAGACAGAAGTGCTGCTGGAGTGTTTAAACCCCCTCAGTTTCACTGCTCTGAGAATAGTCCACCAACCAGAAATATCCAGCCATTAGCATCCTTTGGGCAGTGATGAAGGTTTAGAGCAGGGGTTCTTAACCTGAGGGTTGCGACCCCCCAGGGGGTCACAATGTACTTTTAGGGGGGTCCTGAATGTGACACTAATTAAGACGTTTTGTCAGCTAAATGTGTGATGAATCAGATTTAAGGGCTAAACTTTTTCACACTGTATCATTCTCAGTCTTGATGGAGTGTCTCGCATGGAGGACATGTCTTGGCAAACCCACTGTTGCATTTTTAGAAGTTTATTTTACTGAATCAAATTGATTCACTCGCCGTTCTGCTCGACTCTTCGATCTGAATCTTGATTCAGGTTCGCGCACATTGTGGCTCGGCACATAATCCAGGCTGGATTCAAAATGGAGAGTTAAGGTTAAAAACCTCTGGTTTAGAGGATGACAAACACAAATGGATGAGCTTCTCTCTGTGACTTTACGTCGACAAGGTACAGAGATCAAGATAATGATAAAGGAGGTGAACAAGGTCATTAAATTAAAGGATCCAGGAGAAAAGGAAAGTGAAGAAACAAGGCAGGTTGTGATGGCTTTAAGAAGAGTTTTGGGTTGGAATGGATGTGTTGGATTTCACAGTTTGTTCACTAAGTACACACACTCCCCATCAGATGTTTGGGCATCTTGGCTTTCTGAGTAATGTTTGATTTACCTTTGAGTTGAGCAAGAGGGCAAGGAGCTCTTTGACAACAAAAGGGGTTTTGCTGCAATATCTTTAAAGAACTGCTTATCAGTGAGATTTGAATGTTTATCAAATTTCATCCCCACTTGTTTTGGTAGTACCAGTTAACCTGCACATTCATAGCTCCCCCAGGCTCTAGCAATGCTCCCAACCAGACATGGGCATTTCACGTGCAGTCAGAATCCACCCCAGTGGATCCACCTCATGGACTGCGAGTGGACGAGACTCAGCAGTGTTGCTTGAATGCTTAAACCCCTCAGTGTCACTACTGGACTGAGAACAATCCACCAACCAGAAATATACAGTCAGCAGCGTCCTGTGAGCAGTGTCCTGTGATCACTGATAGACTAGACCAAGGGTGTCAAACCCAGTCAGAAACAGAATCATTCTGAACAACCAGCAGCAGCACCTGATTCAACTCAATCAATCAGCCAGTCTTCAAACAACTGATCACGTGAGCTTCCATTTGCCTGTAATGAAACCTGCAGCCACACCAGCACGTTTCTGACCTGGTTTGACATCCCTGGACTAGAGGATGAGTAACAAACTGTGCAGAAACGGATTTGTTTCTGTCTCTGACTTTAAATCTACAAGGTGGAGCAACTTGGTAGGAGTGTCTAATCGAGTGGACACAATGTTTAAACACTCCAGCAGCCCTGCTTTGTCTGATCCACTCATACCAATACAACACACGCTAACACATCACCACCATGCCAGTGTCACTGCAGTGCTGAGAATGATCCACCACCCACATAATACCAGCACAATTGTGATGCTCTTAGGTTCTGCATAGAAATGGATGGACTACAGTCTAGAATGTCTGTATAGACATACAAAGTGCCCTTGTATGGTATATACTTTTTTAAAGGGCATTGGAGATCTGGTGAAATCTTGGCCCAGCACATTTGAGCAAACGCATGAACTTGAAATCACCTCCAACAGCAAAGACAGTTCATAATTCTCTTTCTCTCCCTCTCCATAGCAGTGTAAGCATTTAGATTTATGAAGTCCTCTGTGCTATGTCCTGTCTGGAGGTGAAGAGTGTGTTGCTCCATCATCCGGCTTAGCGCATTCTCGCTCCTTAATTCATCCTCAGCCTGACAGTGTTGTTTCCTCCCTAAAGAACAACAGCTGCAAACATGTGCCCTCCTTTTAGCACTGCGTTAAGGAGAGAGTTTATTGACCTTGACAGGTTTTTAAAATAATGTCCCAATGTTCTTCCCAATTTTCCCAATCGTAAAATTGACATTTTTGAAATCTTTGCCAATTTATTAAAAATAAAACACAAAAATATAACATGTATATAAGTACTAACAGCCTTTGCCATCACACTCAAAATTAAGCTCAGGTGCATGGTGTTTCCACTGATCATCCTTCAGATGTTTGTACGGCTTGATTGGAGAATGCCTGTCGTATGATTTGGAAAGGCATACCTGTTTATATAGACAGTGCATGTCAGAGCACAAACTAAGTCATGAAGTCTAAGGAATTGTCTGTAAACCTCAAAGACAGGATTCCTTGGAGACACAGATCTGGGGAAGGGTACAGAAAACATTCTGTGCATCAAGGTCCCAATGAGAACAGTGGCTTCCATCATCCATAAATGGAAGAAGTTTGGCTGGGAAGCCAGCTCTATGAAGAGTCCCGGTGGTTTCAAAAAGAGTGATTGCGATAGAAGGGCCTAAGTCAGGGAGGTGAACAAGAACCCAGTGGTCACCCTGACACAGCCACGATATTGCACTGTGGAGAGAGGAGAACCTTTCCGAAGGACAACCATTTGGCCTCCAACAATCAGGCCTGTATGGTAGAGTGGCCAGATAGAAGCCACTGTTCAGTAAATGGCACATGACTGCTCGTTTAAAGGACTCTCAGACCATGAGAAAAAAGCTTGAGAGGTTCTGCAAAGAAGAATGGGAGAAACATCGCAAAACAGGTGTGCCAAGCTTGTTGCATCATACTCAAAAAGACTTGAGGCTGTAATCGCTGCCAAAGGTGCTTCAACAAAGTATTGAGCAATACTTATGTGCATGTTATGTTATTGCATTTTGTTTTTAATAAATTTGCAAAGGTTTTTAACAAACCTCTCATTCTCGTTTTGTCATCTTTGGGTATTGTGTGTAGAAGTTTGAGGGGAAGAATTCCAAATCTGTTTGGAATAAGGCTGTAAGATCTGGGAAAAGTCACATAGTCACAGTCCTATGATGTATTTTTGAGCTTCTACTGGACACCTCAACATCCTTGAAGGAGAATTCTATATAATGGCTTTCAAGTTAGCCGTGGACGCTTTACAACTCGACCAATACACACCGTTGAGAAACAGCAGCAGGACTCTCTGCGGAGGACTGCATCAAGCACTAGAGGGGTACACACAGGACAAATTGCCAGGCCATGTATAGTCATAGCCAGTATCCAATTCACCTGATATCCATGTTTTTGGAATGTGGGAGGAAACTGGGGTCCCCACACAGTCATGGAACATGGAAACTCCTCCCTGATAGGGCCTTGAAATTGAGACCTGCCAACCCCAGGGCTGGGAGGCAAACATGCTAACCATTCTGCCCAGGAGAGACCCCAGTTGTACCCTCTGGGAGTGCCAGAGACAGATGGCTGTAGCATCACCAGACAATCAGTAGGATTTTTGATGTGTCATAAAGCAGGAAACCATTTAGCTGCATGTCTGTGGATGTTTAGCTTTTATTCACCAAAACACTGAAAGCGTATTTATAGGCACATGTACCAAATATTGTCATTTTCAGGAGATAGTTGGCTTCTCAAATTTATCTTCATTTGCGATGTAAAAATGAAAAGAATTTTAAATATTTTTTATGTATGTCACCATGCTTTGATCAAAACATTATTTGTGTCTACAGTTATTTTATTGTATTTATTTCATAATGACTAAAATACTTTATATCTCAGATATATGTTGGAAATTGATCATCCAGAGCATTTTGGAGCTGAAACTTAAAGAATTTAAAAACTAAATCTGTAGAAACGTTTTTTTTTTTTTTTTTTAAATATATAAATCTTTCAATATTAGATGTTTGACTATAGCCTGCCTCAGCTTCCTGCAGTTAGTCAGAAAGTCTGAACCATCCAAAATAGTGATTTCACACTACAAATAGTCCAGACCATGGTTCAGTTAAGCTGGACTGAGACCCCCTCTTTAGATTGGACCAAATTGTGGTTCTTTGGTCCAGATTATGATCCACAGTACCTTCCACACCTGCTAGTTTGATTTGGACCAAATTGAATGGTCCAAAAGCCCAGACCAGAAAAAGTAGGTGTGAAAGCACCATAACACTTGTCACTGAATGCAGTTAAATCCTGCTAGTACGAGCGCACCAATCACCATTAAGACAAAAAAGGTTTGAAATGGAATTTTACACATAATGAATATAAAATGATAGTTTACCTCATAGAATGAAATTGTGATCACAATTGAGCTTTTTAAAGATTTTCTAAATTTGAGATAGTAGACATTTTCCATGGACAGTAGATACAGTTTCTCCAACAACAGCAGGATAAATTATATTTAATACACTTGTTTTCAGAAGAAACTGTGAACGTGAGGTGTCCCAATAGTTTTGTCCATGTAGTGTATTAGTTTGTTAGATTAGGAAACTATAAAGCACAGCTTCTGTTCCAAATGTTTTAGAATATCAGAATATCTCTATCAATCTAATAATGTTCTAAAGTCACCATTTTATTATATTAGGAATTACAGTAATGGAATTGTCCTATTTGAACTGGTTTAGGAATGCTGTTTTGGAACCGGCTGATTATTCCTCACCCCTGATTCAAATACTGTCTTTAAAAAATGATTACATTTGTTTTTGGTGTATTATTGACCTGTAAGACATCACATGACACTCATTTGTGCTGAGAAGTTCATTTTCCATGATGCATTTGACCTGCATTGGCTTCCCGGGTGTGTGCGGTCAGTTGCGGACAAAAGGCTTGTTAAAGTCACTGAATGTTCCCTGAGCTTTTAATTGGAGAATATTGTGTGTTTAATACAAATCCTGCGTCTGAGTGAAGATCCTTTGCTGCTCAGAGGCAGAATTTGCCAATGCTGACTGCCGAGTGCAGTTCCGAGCACGGCCCTCCTTTCTTCAGCCAGTAATTCATCAGTTCTTGCTCTCAGACTTTTATGTTTCTCTTGCTCTTTCTCTCCGTCTCTTTATGGACGAGTGCTCTACACTGTGAGTCATCCGTGCTTCACCAAAAGAGTGTGTGCTGCTTTAAAAGACACTGTGAGTGTGTGTACAGGCAGGAAACCTCATACTGTTATTTTACAGGAGAAAGGAGATCTGGGTTCAGTGCACGTCTGTGTTTTGCTGCACTCAGTAAATTGTTGCTGTCACGCAAAATCCATGTATCTCCATTTTAGTTATTTTTCTTATTCACTTTTTGATGATGTGAATCTGGCAGTTCTATGTATTGTGTCGAGATGTAATAATAAAAATAACATGACAAAAAGAATTGGAATTTCCTCCTCTTTAGAGTTGTTGTTTTGGACATACAGGTTTTCTTTTGCGATTAATTTTTCCTTCCCTTGGCCACGCAAGCCAGTCTCGGAGAAGTACGGAAATGACAACTTTCACATGCCTATGAGAAATTGTGCAAATACCAGTCCCAAGAACTCCTTCTCACACATGGAATGGGGTCTCCTGCCAGTTTGTATTTACAAAAATCTGGATCAAATCTCCCTGTGGTGTACTTGAAATGTCTTATATAACGTAGTGAAAGATTTTGATGTTGGGGTGTTTTGAAGGGACATTTTTGCTTTGCCACAAAGGCATTTATCTTACGTCCTGTGCTCGTCTTCTGTCTCTCTTCCTTCCTTCCTATCGAGGGCTAGGGTTAGCATATCGGAATAGTTTTGCCAGTGCAGAAAGATTGAAGGGGACCACTATCTCCAAAAGGGCCTGGGAAAGGTGGCTTGCAGGAGGCAGTGTTGCATTGTGGGTGGACTGAGCTGTTAGTGTTGGCCCGAAGGGTTGCCAGTTTATCGCTGTGTAAGGCTGTGTTTCAGCTTTTGGACAGCTTTCGAATACTGCTCTGCAGTAGTGGTGTCCAAGTACTGTGATCTGGACTTTTTAATCCCCTCAGTATTTCTGCCGATTATATGAAAAGCTTTTGTGACTCTGCCTTGCAAAAAGCATGCTTCGGCCTAAACGAAGGCTGTGGTTTGGCTTTGTGCGGCAGTGATACCTCAGCAGTGTGCCTTTTGAGGAATCTCACTGGCTGCTGTTTAATACTGATATGACTGTGATATGGTGTGTTTTTTGGCAGTGTCAGGATTTGGAGAGGCGAATAACACGAATAAGTGCTCACTTCTCCATTTTGGGCCATGGGAAAGCAGCTCGGAGTCAAAGGCCACAAGGAAAGCCAACTGTGTCCAATTGTGAATTCTTGCCTGTTTGTTTTTTTAAAGTCATCCCAGTTGAAACCTAATAGCCAGATGAGATTGCAAAATGCTCAGGGTGGACAATAGATGCTCTTATTCCATCAGCTAGAATCCCTGCTGACATGGACACAAAGAAGCTACTGGCAGAGCTCCCTATCACTCTGCACTGTAATAATCTGATGGCCATTCCTGAGTCCAGTCAACTATAGATCCAGGCCTCAGTGTTTAGTGTGTGTGTGTGTACTGGGATAGGGTTTGAGATAGAATGATGGGGGAGAGGTTCTCTCAGATCTCCCATAATTAGGGGTTGTCAGAACGGCTGCATGATGTGCAGGTCTGTCACAACGCTGCAGTTGTGTATGATTAGGCTTTGAGGCCTACATAAGATAATCAGGCTTGAACAGGTTTCTCTTGGGCTCAGTTTGAGAATTTGAGTGGATCTGTTGAGTAGGCTAAGGCAGATAAAGGATACAAAAAATTGAAATAAATGTAGATAAAATAATAAAAAATATAGACTGATATGGGCAATATTTAATGATCTACACCTACAGAAGTAGTGTCAGGTATATCGCAACATGCCAGATGTCTCGGCATGGAGTTGTAGAGGTTTTCGATCAGGAATAGGTCCGGTGATGTGACTGGCTACGGCATAGTTGCTGTGTCTTCAAGCTCTCGAGACAGCACCAGCATGCAGACAAGCTTTGTCATGTTGGAATAATTAGGGTTTGGACAAAGTTCTTCTAAAACACAAACGTATAGTTTATACGTGTAGGTCTGGGGTGTAGTCTCCAGGTCTTGCTGTTTCAGGCTGAAGAATGGTGGTTCTGCACTTAGTTTCAGTGACCAGAAGTGGATAACTTTGAGAACTGAGTGCCGAGACTGAAGTGTGGACTGGCTCATGGTAATTGTTAAGCTGTAAAATTACCATAAATAGGTAAATCCCTGAAGCCAGTTCAAGCCTTTTGAAACTGTTGAGAAGGTCAGTAGCTTTTTCGTCTTTAGCTGAAGAAGAACGTCTGGTTTGAAACCGATTGGCTCACACAAAAACACTTTCTTATAATCCCTCCTAAATCATGATAGCTGCTCTATTACTCATTGGCTTTTTGCCTCTTTAATAATTGTAAAAGGCAACAGGCCATACCCTCCAGGTGGCACCATGCCTGCTACACAACAAGCGTTTCCAATTAAAAATAGCTCTACACCTCACTCACTGTCCTGGAAGTGTTTAGAGCAGTTGTGGTCGTTTGGGCTGTTTGTACAAACTCAATATTGCTAGTGCAGCCCTACATTCTTCAAAATTAAGGCACTTCTAATAGTCCTTTGAGAGATGTGATAGAATAACCACTTTTTGTTTCCTTAAAACTAGGGATGCCCTCAAAATTATTTGTCTGGAAAATGGTAATAAACAAACAAACAAAAAATAATTTGGTGTTTGGCCAAATAAGTGACAATGGCTCAGAATTGTTAACAGGGGGGACATCTTTTAATTCTTAGAACTTTATGAGCAGTTCTATGCCGTTTTCTAGACTTCATAACTCGGGATCAGAGTAAACTACAAGACTTACCCTCCTCATTGTGTGATGTCAGTGAGTTGTGGGATGAATCCAGTTCAGCAAACAACTGCATTTAACTCATTTCTAACTGAACTGAATCCCAGTTTAAATGCCAAAGTAGCTTCCAGTACATATTTCCTGCTCTGTCCACGTGTACTTGCTCAAACTGCATGCAGACTCAGACTGATCAGCAAGATCACTGATCCAGATATTGGGTTGCAGAGGAGAATGAGAAGAAAGGGGCTGTTCATTCTCTTTATTCACCATTTACTCCCCTTCACTGGAGATGCCCTTTCCCAAAATATACAATACCTATCTTTGAAATACAATGGGGAAAAACAGGGCTGTCACCTAGTCTGGGCTTCTAGGGTTAAGCCTCAAATATGTTTAATGAGCCTTAAAACATCAGCCCTCCTCAAGTTGAAAGATTTGACGATATGAATGCTTTTTACCATTGTGGAGCTAAATCAGGGGTCTCGAACTCAGTTTACCCGGGGGCCACTGAGGTAGAGTCTGGGTGAGGCTGTTATCAAATGTCTTTATTTTGATTTTTTTTTAACACAAAATAAGATGAAAAAAAAAAAATTAACAATTCATAAGAAAAAAAAAATCAGTAATAAATAAATAAAATTAAAATAATAATAATACAGCAGATATAGAAGACTGAAGAAACCACGTATGGTTGCTGACTAGAGAAATGTAACTATTATTATTCAGATTCATATGTCAGTATTAACAGTTCTTTAACCTTTAACTTTCTGAACATGAACGGGACATTGAACATAAACTGTTATGAACATGGCTTCCTCTGCCTACTGCTAGAGATCTGGCAGCGCTTTTTTCACATAGCCGAGCCACATTTGGCTTAAGGGAGGAGGCAGTTGAGACCCTCAGTAGGGCTTGAAGATGCTCGTCAGTAAGTCTGGGCCTGTACTCTGACTTATTTATTCAAAAAGACACACAGCCCGCTTGAACATTCGGGAAATCTCAGGGAAGCAGGGAATTCTCTCAAAAATTCCCCGAGCTTGTCTGCTTTTCCACTCACCTCCCTGAACTTGGCTTTGAGTTCCGAGTTGCACTGCAGGTCACCGAGCTCCATTTGAAGCACAGGAGGGGCATCTTGCACATCAAAGGGGAAGGGGTCCGCAAAAATTTTAAATGTGGCTCTGTGCGTCTTGAAGTCTGCAATTCTGTGATCATGTTCCTCCTGTAGCTTCAAAATGACGTGCTCAACAAAGAAATATTGCACTTCCCACTTTTCCTGAAATTGTCTGTGCTCATCACCAACCTTTCTCTTCACTGCAGGCTTTGAAAAAGACATGTTTGGGGCTGTTTGGGGACGGCGAAGCGTGTGAAGCGGGAGCGGCCGCGGACATTGTGCATGCGTCGCGTGCATATAATGACAAATATTAAAATACACACAAATATGCCTATATTCGCAATAAGCCTGGCTGATGTCCCGCCCCCCAGAGAAATATACCCCACCGTGATTGGTAGGTTCGTTCAGCTCCGCACACAACACTGAAAAGTGCCAATCATATCAAGCTCGCGGGCCGCACTAACATTAAACTTTTATATTGGCCCTCGGCCCGCGAGCTTGAGACCCTTGAGCTAAATAATAAATGGAATAATAAGCAAAATGTCTTGCACACAATAAAAGTGTCATATTTTACTGCAGTTTAGACTAATGTTAGATTTAGTAGGTTTGTATTATATATTTACACTGCTTAGTTTGTAACATTCTCCAACATTTCTTCACATCAAAATGCTTTTTCAGTTTTTTACTCCTCTCTGAGAGTGGTCTACATGACGGGTCTTCCTGTTTCAGTAAATAAATAAATACTGGAAGTCAAGTCATGCCCAAAACTTTGAAACTCAATTAAACTCTGCTTAAAAACTTCAAGAGTAGCAGAACATTTTGTTTGTAGTGTACTGAACCTTTGGCCACCATAAATATACATAAAGCCCAGAGTAGACCTAGGACACACAGCATCTCTCAGTGATTAGTTTTATACTAAAACATCTGACCGCCTTCTGAGCTGTTTCTCATTGAATTTGGTGTTTTCACACGGGTGGGCATCCCAATCTCCTCCTACAAAAACAATCAACTGCCCTGCCTTACCTAATTTGGAATGACTCGCCACATTTTTTGAGGTTTCTGTAGGATCTCCAGGGAGAGCTTCCCACAAACATTCTGTTTCATTTCCAGTACTTTACTGTTCCCATGTTCTATGTTCTTGGATTGCTGACAGATGATTTACTGACCATGCTGGTGGAAAAACAGAACAGAATGAACCACTCATCAAATAATGACAGTGTAACAGTAACCAAGTAGATCAAAAGTGCGTCATTTCTGATACATCCTGTGTTTCCAATGGGATTGTGAATCATGGTGGGGGAGACGACTGCTTACTGTATCTGTAAAGTTTGGTTTTGGCAAGAACATTGGAGAAGGTCATTTGGCAATTGTCTGCATAAAACATTCACACAGTCCAAAGATCATTCTGGTACTACGTAAAGAGCTGTAGTTTTTTCACACTCATACTCCTTGAAGCAGTTGGGTGAAACAAGTGATTGTCCAACAAAAAGTACTCTATGCTGATAAATGACACTTTCGCTGCTCCAAACTAGTGCTCTATAGTGCTTCCTAATTCAGTTCTGCTCTGTCCTCCTTCCCCTCTGTTACAGGCGTCTCAGTCCAGATCTGCAGTGGGCCGGTGTGGCTGGCGGTTTTTGATACCTGATCGCACTTGTTTAATCAGCTGGCCAGTCTTCAATCCACTGATCACATCTGCTTGAGTTCGACTGGAATGAAAACCTGCAGCCACACTGGCCCATTACTGGTGTGAGACCCCTGCTTCATTATATAGTGGTTGGTTGCTGCAGAGAAGCCTCTGACTAGCTCAGTTCTCCCCTGCTGGTTCAGCACTAAGGGGGGTGGGACTAATGATGTCACTGATATTGGGTCATTCATAGAGGAACGTTCTATTCATAGAGGAACACGAGAAGGAAGGGGCTGTTTGTTCTCTTTCGCTCACACAGTGTTCAAATATCAGAATAAAAGTCCTGAGAAGGGATTATACTGATACATAACAAAAATAATAATGGACATTTTACTATTTTTTTTATCTGAACACGGCCCGATTCATAAAAATATTTATATGAAACGTGACAGCTCGTGTGTTTCATGTTTCATTTCTAAGGAAAATAAAGGGTTGATAATAAAGCACACAGTCTTGTTAAAGCACATACAATCTTTAGTACCTTTCAAATAAACAACAGAACTTTTTATCTGAAATAACATCAAAGTAATACTGGACACTTTCATTATTCATATATTGCATAATTCTGTAAAATACCATATTTTACCATATTTGGTTCTTAAGAATTTACCAAAAAACATTCATATATATTTGTGTGGTTTTCTGAGATTTACGACTATACTGCAAATCAGTTTCACGAATCAGTCCCCAAATATAGTAGCCCATCATGTTCTCGTTATATTTTCCTTGGTAACTGCGTTCAAAGTTCATAATGTCCTGGTGAATAAGCTCCCTTGTTTTCTTTGAATTTATCAAGATCTAGCATCAAGGATATGGATTTTGAGTGACATCCTGCAGCCCATTGCAGCATAGTTCTTTATCAGAGTCTGAAGCAATTGTGCATAGTTTTCATCTATGATTGCCTAGGAAGCCGTGAACCACTGCAATGAAACTGTTCCAATCGGCGCTCTCATTCCTATTCAGCTTCTTGGGAAATTCGCTGCACTCTATGATCTTCTTGATTTGTGGTCAGATGAGGACACCAGCTTTGATATTTGTTTCAGAGAGCTTAGGGAAAAGATCTTGGAGGTACTTGAAAGCTCTCAACTCCTTATTTAGAGTTGTGACAAAGTGTTTTATGAGCCCCAACTTGTTGTGTAGTGGTGGCATCAGCACCTTGCGGGGGTCAACCAGTGGCTCCCACTTTACGTTGTTCTTCACCACCGAGAACTCTGTCCGCTGAGGCCAGTCCCACCTGTGATAGTGCGGTTCAGTATTCCGGCTGTTCCAAAGGCAAATAAAGCAAAGGATACTTTGTAAAACTCACCTCGGAGGTCCATCAGGAATGACACCATTTTGAAATCTCCGATAACTTCCCAGCCGTACTCATCATACTTCAAGGCACCTAGCAACATCTTGACATTGGTGTATTCCTCTTTCAGGTGCCCGCATTGTGAAGCAGCACGGCTTTGAGGCTCTTTCATGAACTGTTTATGAAGATGCGCCACTCTTTCGGGTTACAGGTGATACCTATAGCCTTGAATAGACCGGCCACACTGTTGCAGAAGCACAGTCCATCTTGATGACTGAAGGAGCTGGAAAAAACATGGTGACTCTTCCTCTGATCTGTGACTTGAAAGCTTTCTTCTAACAAGTACAATTGCTTGAGCCTTGATGTCAGAAGCTCAGCGTTGGACTTGGTGAAACCAGGGTCTCTGATTAGATCGTTGAGGTCTTTTTGGTTAGGGTAGTATGGCTTCCACTCCTCAGCTGCAGTCTCAGAAAGTTCTAGATAGTTCTGGACAGTTCTAGAAACGTCTTCATAGTTCTCACAATTCTGTAAGCTTCTTGAAGTCTATATTCAGCACTGAATATATCGCAAATATTCTTAAAAATAGATACATTTCAAAATATCATGGTGCTGACCACAAAAGCAATGTTTACTGTGAATAATACCTTTTTTTTATTCATTTAAGGCACAAAGAATTAGGAAAACACACTTAACATCAGAGAACATTTTTTTTTATTGTTATGTAATGTAATCAATTCATTTTATTCAGTACGGGGGTAAAGAAATCAGAACAGCAGCACCTGTCTATTGAGACGCCTTTGAATTCCATCATTTGCATTACTGTAAGTTGAGGTTAGCCCAGGCCACCTCAGACTCCAGCTAAGCAGCGCTGCACAGACATGCGTTTCCTGATGACACAATGAAGCCACTGTGGCCTTCCTACATGACATCACAAATTAGGTTTTCGAAGAGCAGCCATCATGTAAGAGCCACTATGTTTCTGCTTCCCCCTGTATGGACCAGGTGCACCTCATCAAACATCTTCAAACTCCATGTGAGGGGCTGAGCTTGAAAAGGAAGGAAGAAATATTAATTTAATTGGTCTTAAAACTAAAACAACAAACAAACCTGTGTCTGCTCCCGTTTCTGAGCTAGTCTAGGAGGATGTTCTGTACACTGGGTATGCAAATCGGAGCTCGGATTAAATATAAGCCTGCTTTGTATTGGGAGCTTTCATTTAAAGGGTCCATATCATGCAAACACATGCTGTCCTTGATATAAATAAAGGTCTGAGCTTCTAATTGCTTTGAGAGCTTTTAAACAGGATTCTAACCTGTTATTCCTTGATCATAGCTCATTAGAGTGCTGAGTGACTCTGGAGCCATGTCTGTAACTAAGGTGAACTGTCATTTCCACTAGGGTGTACACTGTGTGCGATTGGCTGCTGTTTCTTGATGTGTGTGTGTGTGTGTGTTGGTTGAGTGCTGATTGTGACTGTAAGGGGTGCTTTTCCCATTCACATTACCAGATATAGGGTCTCCAACCGGTCCAGATATCAAACTCTCGGATCACATCTTTCTACTGTTCACACACAGCGACCGAGAGAATGGCAATTAGCCCCAGAGCTGTTTGTTGCCAGTCTCCAATAATCTGGAAAATCTGGGCTAAATTCTACAAAAGCTGTAAAATCAGTGCAAACTAAACCAAAAGCTAGTTTTGAATTCCTCTGAATTTGAATTTGTTTCTTTTCATTTTGTTGAGTTACTCCAGTGTTAACCAGAGGAGGATGGGTTTCCCATTTGAGCCTTGGTTCCCCTAAAGGTTTCTTCCTCCCCGTCTGAGGGAATTTTCCTGTCACTGTCTCCTTTTGGCTGCTCAAAAGAGGCTTGGATCCGGATCAGTGTAAAGCTGCTTTGTGACAAAGCTTGCGGAGTGTTAACAGATTGCATGCGTCCATTTCAGTACTGTACAAACATTCTGTCCAAAATACCAAAAATGGGCAGAAACCAGGACAGAGAGAACGGAGACTGTTTTTCTAGATAAACCTCACAAGTGTTTATAAATAGGGGAACATATTTAATACTGCCCCTGACAACAGTCCTTCATCTTCAGCTTTAACCCAGTGTCTTATTCATTACACCATTGCCTTCAAATTCTAGCCATTCACTTAAGAAATGACATCTGGAATGTTTTCCATGAAAATGGCATTAACTCACACTTCCTTAGACAGCTCTTGAGACCTTTCATCTGAGCATTTGAGCTGCGGTTCATGTCCTTAGTTTGTGTTCATTTGATCTGTAGAGCTGACCTTGCCATGAACCATGTTTCAAGGGGCTGCCTCCTCAGTGAAGCATCAACGGAAATCTCCCACTCCCTGCAAGTCTCAGCAGAAGGCTGTTTTAACAGTACTGGTTTTATAAAGTTGTATGAGGACAGTATTAAATACACCTATATGCCCAAATGTTTGTGGACACCACTTGTAATGAATCCATTCAGCTCCCTATAGAGAGGTACTGCAAGTACAATTGGACTTATTGAACCTATTGGCACCATGCCGAGTGCCAGGCATGGTTAGAGGGGTATAAAGCCCCCCAGCCTTAAGCTGTGATGCAGTGGAACTGTGTTCTCTGGAATGATGGAGCTCTATCCAGTACTTTTGTGATGAGTTGGGTTTTTGTTTTTGTCATTGTTGTACCAGTAACCTCTGCGGTCATGCAATGGTCAGCCATGGTGGACTTCTCTGTTTTACAAAGAGGATAATGATAGATTATATGGTCATTTCTGCCTTATGGCTTTTACATCTTAAAAGCTAGACATAGAAACTTATGCTGATCTTAGGTTGACAGGAATGGTCTCATAAATGCTTGATTTGCAATAAATCTGGCAAGCAGGCAGGCCAATGAAGTGCTTCAATCTGGCGGAGACATTCCTGGGAATCGTGTGCTGTGGGTGAGGATTATCCTGCTGAAAAATTCCAGTTTGTAGCCCTGCCATGACCGGCAAAATATTATGCATACATTGTAGAACTTCTGCTCCCAGCATCTCCTAACAGCTTGGTTAGAATGAGGCCTAGATGGCAGGTAATTCATTAAAATTACCATTTTGCTTCTCGTATTCCAATGAGTTGGCCCCTCTCTGTCTGTCAGAGTCTGTCAGCTGGACAAAAGTTGTTTGAATGTGTCTTAGAGAAATGTCCGGCAGTAAACCATCTATCACTAAGAGGTACACTACCCAAAAGTAGACTCTGGGAACCCTTTAAATGGGCCGTTATTGAAGCACTTCAGACCTTGGTAAAATAAGGTGTAGTGTCTAAACAGACCACACCTGTAATGATATACATATATGCTGATCCAACTAGTTGGGTGCATTATTTTTTTGTCAAGGAGTGTGTATGTGTGATGTTAACCTTCAGTACTTTGCAAGACATGAAAATGGGAGTAATGAATTAAGACACTGTAGTCTTTTTTAAAAGCAGAACTTCTACAATGGTTCAGGTTGAGTGGTTGAAACTGAACTCTTCCCATGACCTAAAGTTTCATGTGGAACAAAGTAGATTTTTTTTTTAAACAGAGTTATGACCTAAGGTGTGGCATATTGCTTCAGGGCAAGCTTAAAGATCTGAGCCAAAGTTATAATGTTCTAAACAATGGGGTCAGAACATCTCCAACATATGTTCTTGTGGAGTGTTTTCTGCATGTAGTGGTGAGTACCCACCAAAAAAGCTCCAACAAAGGACAACCAGTTAACCAGTGAAGGGGTCATGATCACCAAAGGATAAGTGATGCTCATGGAGGCCCACCTCACAATTTACTGGACTTAAAGGATCTGCTGCCAACATCTTGGTGGCAGATACCACAGGACATCTTCAGAGGTCTTGTTGAGTCCAGACATCAGCAAGTTAGTGTCTTGGTGGCAGGTATGGCTGATCACATGTGTAATAGGTATAAGGACTGGTGGTATATTGTTTTGCGTCAGTTCATCCTTAAATATCTCCGCCACAATGACAAAGTCCAAGGCCTATGAAGTTAGTGGCTTTTGAGATCGTGTGGTTTTAATCATCTCAAAAAGCCCTTCACATGAACTGGCTTCAGTTGAAAGCTGTCTGAGTGAGTCACACTGTGGCTTTGTTTTCCCATTTTGAGATTACTGTGAACAAAGAGGCAGAATTCTTGCTGGAGCTTGATTGGTTCCAGAGAGCAATCTCAAGACTTGTTCCAGGTGAGGCAGGTTTGTTGTGCAGTTGGCCAAAATGTTAAACCCCCCAGTGAGCATGCCAAAGGGCAACTGTGGGAAGGAATGTGTTAAGGTTATATCTTTATCCTTTGTTCACGTATTGTTCACCTTCTTATTTCTGTAAAGCTGCTCTGTGACATCAGTTGTTGTAAAAATCAAAATACAAATACATTTTTATTGATTGATTTTGATTGAATGAATGTAAAACCTTCCCTCTGCCAGGATGAACACTATTAAATCCACAAATGCTGTGACAACTTTGAGCTGCTGTTCTCAGAGCTGGTACAGAGATACATGTGATTTTGTTTCCATCGTCTTAACATCATAAAATTTCACAGTGTTTTCCACAGTTGTAGAGCACATGCAACCAGTTAAATGAAACCACAGAGAATATGTGAGCGTGCAAGCTTGTGAAGATGATTTTGGCTTTGTGCAATACTCACAACCTCTGTTTCTCAAGATGATTTAGCATCATCCAGGTTCAGAGCTTGTACAGCATTTTCGGTCACTGTTTTCACACCTGCTCAAAAAAAAACACGAACATGGCGTGTGGCTGTTTGTGAAGATGTTTTTCCAGAGTCCATGTTCAGCTCTTTCACACCATTTTCATGAAGTGATGTTTATGTAATCAGTCCAGTAGTGCTGTAGTGATCAGGTCTGGTCTTGGGTCTGATTGCAATGTTTGAGCTAGTCTAGAAATAATATTTATGCTTGGATGGTCTCAGCCATCAGTCCTGCCATATTTAGTCTAGATGATAGTGAACGATGTCCTATTTCTTCTGTTCTGTGTCTGATCTGGTCATAGGTTGGACTCATTTTAGAGCTCTTTGCTGTCCCAAGTTTTCTAAATTAGTTTTGTACTGGACCTGTGAGGCCAATATAATAATATCTAACACACTTGTGTCTTCGAAACAAGGTCAGTCTTACACAGTTAAAAAATTAAATGTCAGACAGTAACAGGAACTGGAGAACCCTGAAACTGACGTCCATCTGCGCCACTGTCCACTAACCTGGGTATATTACAGGATTCTCAGAACTACAAGGTCAACCGAGGTCTGCGGATATTGCTACATATTTGCCGTAAGCAAGCTAGCATTCCTGTATTCTACTGCCAAAGACTGTTAGTTGCCTCATTTGACAAAAATTGCTAGTTTCCAGGCAGTATTTTGGTAAGATTGCCATCTGTTTGATATCAAATCAAGACATCCCCAACTTGCCTGGGTCTTAACTATTACATCACCAACCATTCTGTTGTAAAAGTGTGCACATTCTTCTTCCGAGACGCATGGAGTTTGGGGTCAGTTGGGGTGAGGATGGCTTAAAATCAGGCTGATCAAAGCTCTGTTATTGTGGCTGCAGACCAAACAAAGCAGGATGACTGTAAACTGGGCTCAAAACTTCACCATCCTGCAGAGTACAGGACTCCTGACATATCCTTTAGTCAGCTAAAATGGACTATTAAAGTAGCTGGCAACTATTATAATAGTTGTGTAGCTGGTTGTCATCGTTTGTTGCACACAGTTTAACCATAATAATGTGGAATACAGTTTCACTGCCACTGATACTGTTTACAGTAATAATTCCCTGGAAGCTGCAGTTTGAGCAAACTGAGCAGCTGTCCCATCACATCGTTCGAACATGTCGATAAACGTGTCAGCATTGTGCCACAAGAGCTTGTTCTGTTAGTGTGACACAGGTGTTAAAAGGAGAAATCTTTAACGAAGTCGAGCTCAGAACAAAACATAATGAACAGAAAGAAAAATTGAGCATTTTGCGTTAAGTAGGTGAACCACTAAGCTTCTACATAACAAACAGAATGTGTCCAAATAAGTCACTGGCACTAATCCAAACCCTTCAAGCATTTCACGCATTGGCTATATTACAGTCATTATTTACTACATTTTGTTGGTTTGAAAACATAAACCCACTGTGCTGCTAAAAGGAGAATTTGTCCTCTGCGTTTAACCTGACCACACTGTGAAACACACACTTGCACACATGCCCAGGGCAGTGGGCAGCCCTATCCACGGATAATATTTATCATAATATTTGTTCTATAGCATTAAAATGTATTTGTAAAATGCTTGATTTGTTCCATTCATTGAGCCGTTAATGCAGTATCACACCTGAGTGACTCTTAAACAATTACAGTTACCTCAATAAAAAGTCAATCTTTGAACAAGGTTCAGTTTTTATTGACAATTAAAAGCTGATGGATGCATAGGAGTTGTGTGATTCATAATCCAAATAATCCTATTTCTTTATTGCCTTCAATAATCAATAGATTTTTCTAGTTCTAATTTCCTAGATGTTTCTGGTTTTCTGTTCAAAGTTTGAAAGTTCAGTCATGTAAGAATTCAATGTTCAAATGCTTGAGACAGCTGACAGTGACTCTACACTGCCTTCAGTCCTACAGTTCACTCCATCTGCCTCTGGGGAGCTTTTCTCCATTTGTAGGTCAACAGTAAAGAAAGTCAATAGTCTCTAAGCTCTTGAACTCTTAAAATTTGCTCAGACCTTTGGGGATATTGAATGCACAGCTGGATGAAGCAGATGTTCTTTCATTAGATCTTGGGCCCAAGGTTATTTGCAGAGCTGTGCTCATCCGAAGTGGCATGTTTAGGGTTTTTTTGGGTCACGGAGGCCTGCGAAGTACATGGTTACTTAACGATTATCGTGGCTTTAGCTCTCACAGCACTGGTGCAGTATAAAACTGTGTGCTCAATTGTGTTGTGAATATATAAGAAGGTACACTCATCATTAAGAAAAGGTTTCCTGAGAAGGGAGTGTGGGAGTGCCATTGGGAAGGAAGATAAAGGTTAGCAGGGGACAATAAATGACTACATATTGTCCATATCAATGAAAAATGTATTGATCTACGCATACAGACATAGTGTCTCTCAGTGTGGCATCAGGTTTAACACAACATTGCCACACGTCTTGGCATGGAGTTGTAGAGGTTCCTAATGGTGTGTGTGTGATGATCCATCCCATACATCTTGAATATTCTCACTCAGTTCCTGTAGATTTTGTTGTAGGGGTGGGGTATTGATAGTGTGTCCATTTGCATCCCACACATTTTCAATCACGGACAGGTCTGGAGATGCAACTGGCCCTGGCATAGTATTGAGATGGCAGCCGCATGTGTTGTCCTGTTGGAATAGTGGTCCGGGGTGTGTTCAGAGAAGGTAGGGCCTCATAAACATAACGTCGAGCTGTCAAACGGTCTGTAATTATGATCAAAGGTGACCTGGCATTATACAAAACTGCAACCCATGCCATAACACCAGTGCTTCTGGACAGTGCATGACAATAAGTAGTTCTCTTGGCATTGATCAGCCGTGTGATATAACCATCCTGCATCCTAGAGTCACAAGTCAGGATGGAAAGCTGTGCTGTGAGGATTTGATTGAATTCAGTGACAATATGTTTGTGAGGCCAGGATGTTGGATGATCTCCACGTTTACATTTACATTTGCGACATTTGGCAGACACCCTTATCCAGAGTGACTTACAAAGGTGTTTTGCTGTTCACTCAATATATCCTTAGCTAGTTAGTAAAGGCTAAACTCAAGAAATTCCTCGAGCTTAGATGCTGCCAAAACAAATGTCAATTTGGTGACTAACAAGTTTCAGTATCATTTCTAAACCTTTAATGAGTTGAATGCTCTTGAAAGAGATGGGTCTTCAGGGGAGGGGAGGTTTGTTCCAACGTCTTGGTGCCAGAACAGAAAAGAGTCTGGATGCTTGTCTTCCTTGTGACTTGAGGGATGGTGGCTCGAACCATGTGTACTTTACACTCAAAGGACTCTTGGTACCCATCAAGTTTTGACCATGCGCATCAAGTACAGAGAGGCTGGTCCACTTTTTGTTTTGTAGGCCAGCATCAAGGTCTTGAATCTGATGCGGGCAGCTACAGGAAGCCAATGAAGGAAATGCAGCAAAGGATATACATGACTGAACTTGTAAACATTGAAGACGAGGCACACCGCTGCATTCTGGATCAGTCGAAGGGCCTGATGGTCTGCATAGGAAGGCCAGCTAGTAGGGAGTTGCAGGAGTCTAGTCCTGAAATGAGTGGCCTCTCTAGACAGAAAAGTTCAAATTCTCCTGATGTTCTAAAGGAGAAATCAGCAGGACCGAGTCAGGTTTGCAACATGAGCTGAGAACGATAACTGGTCATCCACTACTACACCAAGGCTCCGTGCTTCTGCAGCTGGAGTGACCAGTGAGTTCTTAAGGGAAATGGTAAGATCAGGGTGAGGACTTTCGGTTCCAGGAAAGAATAGCAGTTCAGTCTTGTTGGGGTTGAGTTTGAGGTGATGGGACTTCAATGAGGCAAGCTGAGATGAGACCTAGGTGTCAGAAGGTGGGAAAAAGAGGATGAATTGAGTGTCATCAGCATCAGCACCACCACACCTTTCTTTCCAGAGAACACAGTTCCACTGCTCCACAGCTCAGTGCTAGGGGGCTTTATACCCCTCTAAACCATGCATGGCATTAGGCATGGTGCCAGTAGGTTCATGTTTGTTTGTCTACTCTCTGTCAGAGAGTCCTATTCTATTAGCCCTACTTCTCTACAGGGATTAGACAGGCTGTGTGTATATTTATTTATAAATATGTATATAAATTTATAAATAATAGTTCCAATACAGATAGTGTACCGTATTTTCTGGACTATAAGCTGCACCGGAATATAAGCCGCACCCAAGTTTAAAAAAAAAAACCAAAACCCTGGAAATAACATATATAAGAAGAAAAAGCTGCACCTCATTATAAGTCACATGGTTTGAAACGTGGAAAAAATTATCGGCTTATAGTCCGGAAAATACGGTACTAATCATATATTTTGTCCTGGCTTTGTGAGGTTTGGGCCAAGAGCAGGACATAAGGTCATAAAGAGTGTGTCTCTGTTCACCTCTACAGAATGATCTCACTTTTTGGATGTCGTAATGTGGATTACTGCTGTCCAAACATCGATGTCCCTCAGATAATCACCCACACTACACACACAAACACTAGGGTCTGCCGAACACATTTACAGAACCTGCGAATAAAGCTTGTCGAACAGCTCTGCTGTAGAGACTACAGACAGGGTTCATCTGCTCTGGAGAGTCGTGGGCCGGTTTTGGCCGGTCAGTGTGTGCTGTGGTAAATGGTGTACTATAAAGAGATTTTAACTTCATATTTGTCAAATTTAGCTTTGTTCCTATTTTTTGTAACACTTTAACCTAATTATTCCATTATTCCATGTAAATATTACTGTAAATATAAATCCCCTGTGTTTGAATAACAATTCCAAGATGCTATTTAGATGCCGGTGCAGTGATGTTGGGAAGTGGTAAATCTTTTTCTGCTATCAGTGCTCTGCTTTCTAAGATGACCTTCATTTGTGTGTTTTCTGACCAGCTGTGCGTTTCTCTGTTTCCTCTTCTGTTATTCAGCTGCGATGCCATGCATGATCTTAACATTCATGTTCCAGCCTTACCAGCGTGGGATATACTGTGATGATGAGAGCATTCGTTACCCCTACAAATCAGACACCATCTCTCACGGCATGATGGCTGCTGTCACCATCTCCTGCTCCATCATTATTGTGAGTCAGACAGTTGTATCAGCTGTGGCCCATTTGGTTGAAATAAGCCATTTTAAGTTTAAGGCCTATTAGTTAGTAATGACTATTTTTCCACTGATTATTCTACTAATTATTCAGTAACTATTGTAAATTATTTAGTAGCTACTGTACATTATTCAGTACTTAATATACATTATTCAGTATTTTCTATAAATATTCAGTGCAAACTACTAATTATTCAGTAATTACTATAAATGATCAAGTATCTACTACATTATTCTGTAACTATTTTGTAATATATATTCTTTAAGTAACTGCTAGGAATTCAATATCACTATGAATTATTAATCTTATTAAGTCCTAAAAAATGAAAAACTACTGTAAATTATTGAGCAACAACTTGAAAATGAGTAGCAAATGTAAATGATTCCAAATCCACTGTAAATTAGTAAATAGCTGTTCAGTATTTTTTCAGTACCTAAAATAACAAACTGAATAACTACTAATTATTCAGTTACTCCTGTGACTTGCCTACCATAAGCTATTCAGTATCTACTGTTATTTACTATGTAATAAATGTTAATTATTCATTAGTACATGCTGTAAACCTCTATGAAATTTATATGTAGCGCTGTTTGAAGTATGGATCCACATACAGGTCTTCAGAGTTCAGAAGGACATGCACCGATAATTTGACCACATTTGAAACACAACATTGTGATCAATCCACTGAGTCTTAAAAAGCAGAAGCAATTTATGCTGTTTTTAAAAAAAAAAATTCACTATCTTTAATTAATAGAAGTGAGGTCATGCTAATCATCTGGCCCAGCTTTCTTTTCTTAAGTGTTCCTTTAAACATCTGTAATCTTCTCCTCTCCTCTCCAGATTACCTCCGGAGAAGCCTACCTGGTCTACACCAAGCGTCTCTATTCAAACTCTGGCTTCAATCACTATGCAGCAGCGCTTTATAAGGTGGTGGGGACATTCCTTTTCGGGGGCTGTGTGAGCCAGTCACTGACAGACATGGCTAAATTCACAATTGGACGCCCGCGGCCCAACTTCATGGCGGTTTGTGCTCCAGCTGAGTGCTTCGGCTACATGCTGGAGATAAACTGCACAGGAAACCCTCGCAACGTGAGCGAATCCAGGTACTGCGATGGGAGACGGGAAGGCCAGGGTGTAAGGTCATGTCTCCATTGACCTTTTTTTCCTGTGTTTGTGTCTTTGTGGCTTCAGCTGTTGTTTTCACTTCCTGTTTCTTTTCACTCGTGCACCCATAGGATTTGACCTTTCTCATAAGGAGCTCTTTTGTTCAAACTGTGAAGGTTTCAGGAACCCCCTTTTTGCTTACACCATAAATACACACTCGAATGCTGCGTCTTTATAGTCGTCTATATTTACGCGTGCTGTAATCTTTAACAAACATCTGTTGAGAACTCAACAAAGACTACTTGTTCTTTTAAAGAGCTCAAGGGTGGGCGATAATTGTTTAAACAATATTATAGTCATGGGAGAGTTACTTAGGTCTTTGTGAAAGGAAAGTTTATTGAGCAAAACTGTACAATAGAAAGGAGGCTCTAGTACCCTGTTGGGCTCCTCTGGCCTGGATACAAGATGAGATATGGTTGAGCATGGAGGTATGCAGGTTCTGCATGGCGCGCCGCACCCCATTTACCAACAGATGTCCCAACTGCTCCCATAAATGTTCAATTAGTGATAAATCTGGTAAGCAGCCAAGGAAATTGGGTGGAGATGTCCCTGGGAAATCCCTGTTTGTGGGAGCATTGTCCTGCTGAAAAATTCCAGTTGGAAGCTCTGCCATGAAGGCAGCACGTGCCCACAAGTCCTCCTAAGCATATGCGATGGCTCTCCAGATCACACCAGCAATTGGGGCAGGGTGTCACCTCAATTCTCAAACTAAAGATGAGTCAGTTCCAGTCATTTCTGACACCACTGCAAACAAAAGTGATGGCGTCTTGGTCAGAAGGACCTAGGATGTTTGTAGAAATGACCATCCTGCTTCTCTCAATCCAATGATGCAGCTGGACAAAATGTCTTCGTTTGTGTCGTAGAGGCATGCTATACGGTCAACGACGTACACTACCCAAAAGTAAACTCTGAGAGCCTTTTTATAGAGCAGCAGAAGGAAGCATTTTCACCCTCTTGTTTCAAGACTCTAATCAGATCAGCATATAGAGGTCAGTGACAGAGATCTGTATTTCAGTGTCGGCCTGAAAATGAAACAAAGGCCATTGGTCAAAATTGGCTACAAAACTGAAAAACATCTTTTATGCAATAATATGTACAAAATTCATATTTTAATCAAAATAATCTTGGGCATGATGTAGTTTTAAATCTGTTCCTCTTTAGGAGGGTCTGGCTTATGTCTCGAATATTTAAAGAAAAGACTGAGAAGAAAAAAAACACTCTTGCTGATTTGTAGAATGGGTCATTTGCACTCTCCATACTGTGATGATTTGAGATGAATACACGTACAGTTGCACCCCTAAAAATACAAATGCTAATTGTGACCTAATACAGAAGCATATCAGTCCCTGTTCCTCACCAAGTCAAAGTCAGTGTTTGTCACATTTGTAGTCAAACATAGTACAACCAGCAGTGAAATGGTTTTCCTAACTGCTTGCTCACATGAGACGACATAAATATGGGGAGAGGATATAGACAATAAAGATAGAAAACCTTGTTCCTTAGTCCAGCGCCGCTTCCTGTAGACAGCCTGCAGGTCAGGACATTTGGTCTGGATGATGCGTTCAGCTGAACGCACCACTCTCTGGGATGCCTGTCTGGCCTGCTTGGTGCTGTTGCCAAACCAGGCAGTGATGTTCCCCTTCAGGATGCTTTTGATGGTGCAGGTGTTTCGCAGTCCAACGTCCTTTAGTCATTTGAGGTGGTAGAGATGCTAATGGCCATACGTTCTTCACCAAGGAGTTGATGTGTTGGGACTGTGACGGATCTTGCAAACTCCAACACAGAAGACATGAATTAGGCTTATTAGTAAGAATTTCATGATATCATGTAACTGCTTGTTTACTGTGCATATGATAATAAAACCCTTGAATCTTTTTTGGTTTGGATTTATTTTAGAACTCCAGCCTTAACTTCATTAAGTCATATATTTTAGCGGTTTGAGTGCTGTATGGTAATGTTATTCCTGTGTTGGTCTTAAGGTATTGTTTACAGTCTCTCCGTGTCTCTGCTCCAGGTTGTCCTTCTACTCGGGTCATTCTTCTTTCGGGATGTACTGCATGCTGTTTTTGGCGGTGAGTTCTTTTTCCTCATTTTACACTGATTGCGTTGTATTTTAGTAAGACTGTAGCTTGTTTAGAGTGAATTGTTTTGTCAGATCTTCTCTTACAATAACAAGGAATCTGCTACTCATATAGTTTTAAATGAATGTTTTTGCTGTCATGTATTTCCATGATTTTATTCATAGTTTTTTTTTACTTTTTGGCAAAAACAGTGTGTCAGACAGTTATTCTGTACATTGTGTGAAACTCATGATGAGTGGACCAATTGGAAAGCTCCAAAATGTTAAAAAATAATGTTTTTATATTAAACTTGAATTTATTCTTCACTAAAGTTGCCATTGTGGAGATGATCATATTTGTTAATTTTGTGACATTATATATTATAGCAAATATATTGCTATTCTATTTACGTTGTTGTTGTTATTGTTATTATTATTATTATTATTATTATCATTATATCATCCCGCCGATGTTTAGATTGACGTCATTCTATACAAACTGGGCCTTTTCTGGTGTGGGTTTTTCCCATAGACTCCAGTCCTTTTTTTCTATTTCTTTTTTACCCGAACCAACCAATAAACACCATTTCTAATATACTACCTTACAGCAGTCTCCCGTAAGCATATTCATTTCTGTTTTGACCTGCACTCATCCATTGTTCCTGCCATTCACTCCCATTTATTTCACATGGCATAGAATTTCTGTGTACTGACACCAAGCTGAACTACATCTACTGCATCAGGGCAGGTATCTAATTCACAGCCATACTGACCCGCACTCATCTATTTGTCATTTTTTCACCCCTCCTTCCTCCCATTTCAAAAAATCAAAAAATTACAATATCATGAAAAAGTTTATTTATTTCAGTAATTCCATTCAAAAAGTGAAACTTGTATATTATATATACACAGACTAATATATTTCAAATTATTATTTTAATTTTGATGATTATTACTGACAACTAATGAAAATCCCAAATTCAGTATCCCAGAAATGACCAATACAAAAAAGGATTTTTAGAAATGTTGGCCAACTGAAAAGTATGAACTGAAAAGTATGAACTGAAAAGTATGAACTGAAAAGTATGAAAAGTATGAGCATGTACAGCACTCAGTATTGAGTTGAGGCTCCTGTGGTCCGTATTACTGTAATAATGCAGCGTGGCATGGAGTCTATCAGTCTGTGGCACTGCTCAGGTGTTATGAGAGCCCAGGTTGCTCTGAAAGTGGCCTTCAGCTCATAGAAAATCGATGGGGTTAAGGTCAGGTGAGTTTGTTGGCCTATTAAGAACAGGGATACCATGGTCCTTAAACCAGGTACTGGTAGCCTTGGCACTGTGTGCAGGTGCCAAGTCCTGTTGGAAAATGAAATCTGCATCTCTATAAAGTTGGTCAGCAGCAGGAAGTGCTCTAAAACTTCCTGGTAGACGGCTGCATTGACGCTATCTGTTGTTCGAGTGGCTTGACACAAGGAATGCGACAGCTGAAACCCATGTCTTACATACATCAATCAATCAATCAAATTTATTTATACAGCGCTTTTTACAACAAGGAGTTGTCACAAAGCGGCTTTACAAAGATCCGGGTCCAAGCCTCAAATGGTCCAGCCAGTGGGCAAACAGTGGCAAGGAAAAACTTCCTCAGAGTAGGACGAAGAAACCTTGAGAGGAACCAAGGCTCAAGAGAGGAACCCATCCTCTGTGCCTGGTGGTTCCTGAAGCACTGACTCCAGCTGCAGTCCACTCTTTGTGAATCTCCCCCACATTTTTGAATGGGTTTTGTTTCACAGTCCTCTCCATGGTGTGGTTATCCCTACTGCTTGTACATTTTGTTTTCTACCACATCTTTTCCTTCCCTTCGCCTCTCTATTAATGTGCTTGGACGCAGAGCTCTGTGAACAGCCAGGCTCTTTAACAATGACCTTTTGTGTCTTGCCCTGCTTGTTGTCTTTTGTACAACTGTCAAGTCAGCAGTCTTACCCATGATTGTGTAGCCTACACAACTAGACTGACAGACCATTTAAAGGCCTTTGCAGGTATTGTGAGGTAATTAGCTGATTAGAGTGTGGTACCAGGGGTCTTCAATATTTATACCTTTTCACAATATTCTAATTTGAATAGATACTGAATTTGGGATTTTCATTAGCTGTCAGTTACAATCATCAAAATTAAAAGGAAAAAAAAACAACATTTGATATATATCAGTCTGTGTGTAATGAATGAATATAATAATCAAGTTAAACTTTTTTAGTGGAATGACTGAAATCAACTTTTTCATGATATTCTAAATTTTGTCCAGCACCTGTATATGTATGTGTGTATAAAACGAGAGGGATATGGGCTTAGGCAGTATAGATATTTAGATTTATATCAGGATATAGACAGGATATATGCTCCACCCCCTGCTCTCAGCTTCTCGTCTGTTTTACACTTCTCCACCCCATTCACACTTTCATATACACACTAGATGAGGTTTAAAACTTACTGTGTATAAAGAAGAAATGATTACATTTAAATTAAATACAGTAAATAACATAAAGGATTTCTAGGGTGTCCTCATTTTTTCACATTGTATTTGTCACATTATATATTTTATTGTATATTGTACATCACCATTCAGCTAAAATATATCAGGATATAATGTTTTTGTCCATATTGCCCAGCCCTAGTTGTGTGCCCCTACAACTGGTATACTGATACACTGCTGAGCACCGTCACTGACTCTTCAGACCAGTTTCACTGTCAAAACAGTTGCGCACACACACACTCGTGCCATAAGTCAGGGAAAGTGAGGCATGAATAACACTGGCTGATAATGATTTCAGCTTGAGAGACATTCAGGTTGCTTCTTGTATCTTCCGCCGATGTGTTCAGACATGCCAGTAACACTGTACGTCAGTCAGCAATTGGATTCTGTTGAGTAATGAAGCTGATTGAGCATACAGGATGCAGCACCCCAGTTCACAGAGATTCACTGGGTGTGACTCTTTTTTTCCTAAAGGAAGTGAAATATTTCAATACGGAGTCATTCTTCAGTGATTTCCCTCCTGACTGTGCTGGACAAGGGCTTCATACCACTGTTATGTTAGGATTTCAGTGGAGAATTGTTGGAGTGTAGTTCCTTGTTTGGAGATTTTGGGGTTTTACGCTGATAACCAGGCCTCAGTTTAACTGCCAACACAAGTACATCAGCTTGTAGTTTGAGTTCAAAGGTTAAAAGCAGTCTGTGTGATACGCAGAACCTCACATCCTGTGTCTGCATGTCTGTCTCTCTCCATACAGCTATACGTACAGGCACGAATGGCATTCAAATGGGCACGCCTGCTCCGACCCACAATTCAGTTCTTCCTTGTTGCGTTTGCAATTTATGTAGGCTACACACGAGTGTCTGACTACAAACACCACTGGAGCGATGTGCTCGTGGGCCTCCTACAGGGGTCACTCATCGCCATCCTTAATGTAAGTGCTGTGCTCACCTCACTGATTGATTGTTCATTTATAGGACAGGCAGTAAACGGGGGTTAATTCCAGTCATGTGTTGCTGTAGGATGTTCTGCAGCGAATCCGTAGGCTGCTTAGGAGGTCTGCAGCCTGAAGCCAAGTTTTATTTATATAAGGATCATTGGATTATAAATACCTGCAGGGTGTGTGAATGGATTCATAGATTGAGAAGAGGAGGTACAGTGCAGTGAATCCCTGGTTGCATGTGTGGAAAATGGGTCACAAAGCAGATGATAATGATTGGCTAAAAAGAGTGATTCCATTCGAGCATGGTGAAGGCCGTAGTGAGAATGTTACGACCCCTTTGTATCGAAGGGATTTTAGGGGTCGTACATTAAAAAATGTCAATAACAAGCCAACCACCAAATCAACACAGATTTATATATGTATTAATATATAAAAAATATTGTTAATTAATTGTATATTAATATATACAAAAATGTTTGTTTTATTTTAGAGAAACATAATTGTTTTAGTGAAGACTTTATGGAATTTTTGTAGTTATAAAGTGAAAACAACAAAATCAATAATTTATATATATATATATAAAACTTAATTTTTTTTATTCAGAAGAAGTCTTAGAATTGAGTTTTACTTTAAAAATTAGTGAATATTGATTTTATAAAGGGAAAAAGTGATGAACAATAAAATCTTTATTTGTTTTGTATTTTATTTTGGTTCCAATGTGAGTGTATACTGAGTATTAGACGTAATAATAATATGTAGAATCGACTTAATTCAATTTATATCAATAAGCTCATTGATTAATGAATATTATGAAGTGAAAACAACACATTTTTACATTTAGAAATATTGAGTCCATTTCTTGACCTGTAAGTTCACTACATGCTGAGAGATGGTGTTATGATGCTTTGCAGGTGCGATACGTCTCCGACTTCTTCAAGGAGAGGCCTCCCCTATGTGACCAGTCCGACACAGCTGACAATGAGGAGATGGACCGAAAACCCAGTCTGCAGATAGCTGAGCCGGATAGCAATCACCATTATAACTTTGCTGGGACCGTATGAGTTTGAGTTTAGGCTGGCGTGCCCACTGTTTTCACCAAACCCCCATCCCCTCCCAAAGAAACTAGGTAACCACTAGACAGGCTGCAGTGCTGCTCCCCCCCAAAAAAATCCTCCCGTCCCAGAGGCATCTGTGCAGCTTATACAGCCACCCAAACTGAGTGGCACTGACTGCAGACTCGTTTATCCTCTCCATCGGAGGATAACCCCCCTTTTTTTTTACTATTGTGTGAATGAGTGTGTATTTTGGTGTGTGTGTGTGTGTGTGTGTGTGTGTGTGTATATATATACACAGTGTTTCTGTTCTTTGCTGTAGTGGGTCTGACATATTTATGCATATAATCTTTTATATCGTATCAATAACACAGATTGTCAGAGAAGCAGGTTTTAAGTCTTTTGGAGAAACTGTAGCAAATTTTAAGTGGGTAGGGTTAGTTTTTTCATTCTGCAGAGAGGTGACCTTTGTATGCTCCACCCACCAATGCATTCTTCAGTAACTACAGTTGCTAGAATGGACAGGCTTTACAGAATGCAGAGGTTGGTATTTCAGGTCCAGCAAGCCAAAATCCACCCCAGGATTGTTCGTGGCTCATCCCACCAAGACGTTTGCAGTTATTATTCTACAAGTGACCAATCCTAATATGAAAGTGGTCCAGCAAGTCAAAATCTGTCAACTGCCTGGCATTTGGATTAAAATCCTGGACTTGCAGGACCTGAAAAACCCATCTCTGCAAGAATGTCACTACATAACTACATTACAACTCATACTTGTTTCAAACCCAGTGAGTGCGCCCCCAAGTGGTTAAAAATTCAGTCTTGCTGCATCCAAAATGGGTGGCACAGTGGCACTTCAGGTAGTGCATGTGTCACTCAACTCCTCCTGTTTCCAAAAAACACACATGGTAGATTTGAGTGAGTGAATGATTGTGTGTGTATGTTACCCTGCAGTGGACTGGTGCACTGTCCAGGCGGTATTCCTGCCCAGCCCAATGTTTCCGGATAGGCTGTGGACTCACCACAACCCACCTGAACAGGATGAAGTGGATAAGACAATTAATGAATGAATGAACTGTGCCTCGGTTGATTATGAAATGGTGAGATTTTTTTTTTCTGTTACAAAGTAATAGGTTGGAACCTTTCAGATTTTGATGTCACAGCAGAATAATGAGCGGAAAAGCTTCTGATTGGCTGCTTTCGCATCACTAAGCCACCACTTGTTTATTACAGACCCCCTGATTTGCATTTTTCATGGGATGCACACACTTTTTAAAGGAGCATCATTTGTGCTTTAAGTTTTTATTGGGCTCATGTACGAAACGGGTCCAGTCTAGCAGTAGTTTCAACAAAAGCCTGAATTAGTGGGTGGAGCATAGGTGAATTAAATATGCAACAAAATGCTATTCAGGGCCAGCTTACAAGTCTCAGAGAATGAGTTATTAGAATAAAACACTGAAAGTCATTATAAACATTGATTTTAAACGTTACAAAATGAGGAACACTTATAGAGTCAAGATCAAGTCTGTCCCTCGTCCACTACTCTGCAGAGACTACGCAAGGATGATTTGTGAGTGTGTGCATTTGATCTGTACATTTTCTAAGGTCTTTTCAAAGATTTTTTACTATCGTACCCTGTGGCAATAGCTTGATTGTTTGTGTGACACCATTTGGGCTAAGTGTTTTTATTACCACCCCGTAACATGTCCTTTGAAGGGCTTCAAAGGTGGACTGCATTGCGGGACCAGTTTTTATATGTCTTATATTGTCTAATAATGTTTATTTTCCTGAATAAATACCACTAGCTAACTGTTGTATATTTGCAGGCCTATTTACAGTTCTTCTCCTGCAATTGTATTTTAAAATGTGAATTTTTAAGGGACATTCAAACCTGGAAGACGCATAATTAACCTTACAGTCTTCCTTAAAATGGTTAGTCTGGATTAGCAGGGTTCTGTGTTCGTCCATCATGGTGGAGGATCTTCTGTGAATATGTACTTAAATGTGTTTGAATGGGCACCAGCGGTAAGTGAACATGTGTACAATATTGTGGAGGTCAGTCTGTGCCTGGTTCAGATTTTCAAAGTTAAAAATGCAGAACTTAATGTAGCTGTCAGTAGAAAATGCTGCCTGACATGCATGAATGGACTTGTTTTGTTCAGCATCCGGCTTTGAGTGACTATACAGTGTGTTAATATAGATTTATCACTTCATTACAGATTGTAAAAAATTGTAAAATTGAAGATGCAAGGTTTTTACATTATAGTGATGATCTACAATCATTACCTTTACCAAAGAATCCTGTTTCTAACGGCAGTATGTTTAAGGTTTCACTGTTCAGGATTTGTTTGTTTCGCAGTGTGGCTACAGGTTTACATTCGAACCCAGCAGAAACTCACCTGACTCTAGTTACTTTCATAACTAGTCAGCTTGCTTGGCTGGAATGGAAACCTCAAAGAACACTTTGCAGAAGAGATCGGGCAGCCAATCTGATCTAAAATCTGCAAAAAATATGCCAAATATGCCTGTCACATTCCAGCAGTGATGTGAATTCTGATCGAAGTTCAGTAACTTTGCCAACTTCAAGCTGTGCATTTCACTTGTATTGCAATATTTTATTGGACTTTATATTTACACAGTATGAGTGATTTTTTTATTTTTATTTTTTTTTCTTTCTTTCTTCTCCACTCCACCAGACAGAGTGTCCCTCTGTTACTGTGGTGTAGCTGCTGAAACCAAAAGGCCTTAAAATAGAGTGGTGTCTGGCAAAGCTGGGGGGAGACTTCACCTTCTGCAGAGCATTTTTAATGTTTTTGTTATCTTTACAAACTGAATGTGGAAAAAGGATTCAGCATATAATTACAGTCTCACTTGTTCAGTTATTATTGAATTTTTTTTATTTACAGTAGTAAACCACAGTGTGATGGCTTATTATGGCTCATTATATTATGTTATATTGCACTAACAAACCAATGAGAGACACTTACTGCTGTATGTAAGATGTGGACTATGTCTGCTGTATTAAAGGGCCCATAGTAATTTTCAGTACTGAGTAATTATTTGGCAATGTTCCAATATATACATATATATATATGTCCATACTTGGAAACTTGGCTTCCAGTGTTTTTGTTTGTACACATTTCACAGAAATAGCAGGAATATGCCTTTTCTGATTAAAATAAATTCTTAAATGAGCAGTTCTTTCCAGGAAAACAGTCTCGATAAGGATTAAGTAGTCTTAAACTAAATTGTGTCTTTAGTGGAGAATCTCCATCCAGAAATCTGTGTATGCCTTGACTAGGCTTAATCAGTCTATAAACTGACCCTATAAGACATGGCTTATTGTGCTGAAATGCAAAAACAAATTGAATTGAAATTGAATGAAAACAGACCGTCTAGTGTTTCCTCATAAACTGTAAACAAACAGGCTGAGCTGAGAGTGCATTGCTGTAAGGTTTATTTGAACTAGGCTTCGACTTTAGCCACTAATGTGAGAAACAGCTGACCGGTTTATCCAAACTGAGCTCCTGAGTGTAGCGAACCATTTTACATAGACATCAAAAATAGTTCTCAGGCTCCAAAACTGCATCTTCAAAGTTGAAATTGTGACTTTCTAAGCAGATTGTTTTGTTTTGGAGAAAATGTCCAATGAAGTGCCACCGAGGTAAATCCAGGCCTCTAAACCATACCCAACCATGGTGCCTACACATCTCCAGGCACCTTCTCTTTGTGCAGCAGGTAAGCTGTAACACTGGCCTTTACCTGTGACTCTTTAAACTTTTGATTGTACAGCTTTTGCATATTGCACACATGATATAGTTTTGTTCTATGTATTTGTATTTTTTGTCTACTGTAGACGAATAAAGACAGTTACTCACTCAACTGTCTCAGTGCTTTATTTTATATCTCTAGAATTGCAAATATATGACATTTTAAATTTTAGAACTCCACCATTTTGTGTTCTTTTTTTGTTTCAAAGTTTTATTGATTAAAACATTAGAAAAGTTATATGGGACAGTCAAACATTCCAGATACTGGGTTTTGTTTTAGGAAATCTGACTCACATTTGTCTTCAAAATTGTACACCTGCACAAGGCTGGGATGGGCTACAAGACAATAGGCAAGCAGCTTTGTGAGAAGGCAACAACTGTTGCTGCAATTATTAGAAAATGTAAGAAACATAGGGTGACTGTCAGTCTTCCTTTGGGGCTCCATGCAAGATATTGCCTCGTGCTGTAAGAATGATCCTGAAGGTCAGGAATCAGCCCAGAACTACATGGGAGGACCTTGTAGTCGAAGAGAGCTGGGACCACAGTCTCTAAGATTACCTTTAGTAACACTCTAAACTGTCATGGATTAAAATCCTGCAGGGCACGTAAAAACAACTTTTTGGTATCAGTGCCACTCGTCATGTTTGGAGGAATAAGAAGGATGAGTACAACCCCCAAGAAAACCGTCCCAACCATGAAGCATAGGGGTGGAAACACTACTGCACCATATTGAAGGAAGGATGGATGGGGCCATGTATCGCAAGAATTTCACCAACAACCTCTTCCCTGACTTACAGCTTTGAAGAGGGACCATGGCTGGGTCTTCCAGCATGACCATGACCTGAAACACAGCCTGGACACCTAAGGAGTGGCTCCATAAGAAGCATTTCAAGGTCCTGGAGTGGCCTAGCCAGCCCCCACACCTGAACCCAATAGAAAATCTTTGGAGAGAGTGGAAACTCAATATTGTGCAGCGACAGCCCCGAAACCTGGAGTAGACCTGTATGGAGGAATGGGCCAAAATGTCTGCTGCAGTGGGTGCAAACTTGGTCAAGAACTCAGGAAACTCTGTAATTGCAAACAAAGTTTTCTGTACCAAATATTAAGTTCTGCTTTTCTATTTTATGCAATAAAATGCAAGTTAGTCATTTAAAAATCAACAGAGTGAATGTCAGAGAGTACAGACCTCTCCTTTGTAGGTGGGAAAACTTTGGCAGTGTATCAAATACTGAGTTCCCCCACTGTATGTATCTTAATGGATGTTCTCCTTCAGTTTCCCACAGAATAGTTTGATGTCTATCACGTCTGAAATGCTTTGAATGTACATGAGTGTGCACAATATTTCCAGGTAAAGGTCAATGGCCTTATCCCAGTCAACCCTTTGTCACTGTCCAGCTCTCCTGTCTCCTCATTAAAAGTTCTATGTGGGGATGGAGACGGCCTCACTCCTGAGACCTTTCCTGTTTGAAATGAGAGAAAGACGTCGGACCCCTGTGTGCAGACTGACTGTTCACACAAAAAATGCAACCTCAGCTGTCCTCCACAAGGACGACTAATACGTGTTCGTCCAGGCGCTGAGCCGGACGTCTGACCATCCACTGTTTAGCAGAGGGTCCTGATCTACTGTCAGTTCTTCTACAGGGACGAGTCGAGCTGAGTGCATTTTCACTGGCCATTTCTAATGCACGCGCTAGAAAAAGTGTCCACAAACTTTTGGCTAAGCCCAGGTAAGTAATTCTCTCTGCTGCTGCAGCTGTCCAGTCCTCCTCCTCTCCCTCCCTCCCTCTCTCACCCCGGGAGTCTCAGCCGCGAGGATTTGTTTACACCGGAAGCTGCTCAGTGAGCCCACGCACGCGCTGCCGGATGTTGTGATGCGTCACAAAGAAGGGGGCGTGTCTTAAAGCACACAAATACAATCACTTTCTGTAACTTTCACACCGATCAGGAATCAACATTCACCAGTCATTATGGGACGAGCTACAAATAAAGATTCTGATTATATCCACACACACACACACACACACACACACACAGAGCCCATCTCTGCTTATAAAGACTAAAAACATTTTATATCTCAGAAATCATTTTGGAATTTGATCATCCAGAGTGTTTAGTGGAATAGATGGATTCTGTCTGGGAAAATAAGGGAAAAATAAGGATTAGATGACATGTTTAAAAGACTTGAAGCTGTAATTGCTTCCAAAATTGCTTCAACAAAGTATTGAGCAAAGGCTGTGAATACATTATATATGTGTTTAATATACATAAATTGTCAATGATTTCAATCAAATCTTTTTCACTTTCTCATTGTGGGGTAGAATTGTGTAGAATTCTGCTGAAAAAAATGAATAAATTTTTGAACAAGGTTTAAGGTTGAATAAGATTTTGAAAAAGATTTTATATATATAGATGTGTATAAGAGACAGTATATATATATATATATATATATACCTTATTTATATACTGTATATAAAGCACCCAGTTCCCAGTGAATGACAGCACTGATTTGAGATCTGATTGGTTACATTTTATTGCTGGTACAGAACAGGCACATACTGAAACAAGTGAAGCTGGTGGTTGCTCAATGACTCCTAATGCTTGAACTCACTAGTGTATATATGTGTGATTCACTGCATGGATGGGTTAAATGAGGACAAATTTCCCTGTGTGTAAGCATAGTGGGTCTATGTACACATTTACACTTAGGCCAGCTCATAAAACAGACCAGGGGAGGTGTAGACATTCCGATATCAATGATAAGCCTTTTCATAGGCCATAAAATAGAACCCTGTGATTAATAACTGAATCATTAGTGGGCGGTGTAAGGAGTTAATGAAATAAGCACAGCCAGGGTAAAAAAGTGACCTCTATATCAATCTGATAAAGAACTTACCTGTTTTTTCTCCATCCAGAAACGTGGGTGTGGTTGTTTTTAATAGGAGTTCCTAGGCTACTTATATTACTAATTTGTCTATCTTGTGAGATGTAACAATGAAGAGCATTTTAATATTTATATGAATTTACTTGCACCTATGTATAATTTTTAAACTTAAAATGACTAAAACCCATCTCAGAAATCCTGTTCATAATTTATCACCCAGTGTTTTGAGATAAAAGTATTTTTTTATATTTAATAATGTGTTCAAAATACTTGACTGTAGTCCAAATAAAAAAAAATACGAACTAAAAAATGTAATGTTTATTATATTTGTTATGTATCTGTACTATCCCTTTTATATTACTATTCCATTTTTTCTGAAACGTGAACACTGTGAGCAAAGAAAAAGAACAGACACTCCCTTCTCATTTTCCTTTGTAACCCAACCCAGCTATGGGTCAGTGACATCATTAGCCCCACCCCAACACTGATAAGTCAGATTCTGTATGCTGGTTGAGCATGTAAACATATACAGAGCAGTAAACAGGAACTGAATTAGCATTTAAATGGGGACTTAATTCAGTTGGAATTGAGACACACACACACACACACACACACACACACACACACACACACACACACACACACACACACACACACACACAGTATATTTATATAAACCTAAACCAACTTCTAAATCAAACTGACAAAGTTTATCTATTTTTTTCCATGTCCTGTCTAGTAGGTGTGGATGTTTCTCATCTCCCTAGAATGTGCTCTGTTCCTGTTCTCAAATCCCCCACAATATTTATGGCAGACTCTATTGTATGTTCCCTCCCTCGTGTGATGGACATATGACATCCTGTCCGAAGCCCGCTTTAGTGTCAGCAACACAATGAGTCTATGGCAGTTCAGTTCCCGTAAAACAGAGAAGACGTCAGATGTTTAGTCATGTATGCCAGAGTGCCAGAGGTGCCTTTTATTTATGGTGCGTCCACGCTGTTTATCTGGGTAGCTGTAATACTGGTTCCCCAGTCATCTCATATAATTCTGCTGTAGGACTCAAATCATATCCTGAAAGACCACAACACAGCATGATTAAATGCTTCTTTCAGGGAGCAGTGCAGATGATTCAACTTGTGACAAGTTGGATAATTGATAATCTCTCGATAATTGTTGTCATTAGTATTGTTTACTCTAAGTAGCAATGAAAACACTAAACCAATCCATATGACCAGCCACATGAAGAAGAATGCTGGATGGATTTGATTTTGCTGCCCCCTTGTGATGACAGCTATAAGAATGTGAACAGTGTGTTTCTTCACCAGGCTGCCAGAGAACATTGCATATTCCTTCCAAACTACAATATTAAGTCAATTCATCCCAGTTACTGAATGGTACCAATCCAGGATCAGGTATCAGTCTTGAGTCAATATCAGTAGGAAATGGGAGAACAAAAGCAGAAAACTAATAAAATCAGGTAAAAATCTAGTTGATTAACACTTATAATTATAACACTCCCATCATTTTTAAGGTTGCATCAAAGCAAGTGCACTAAAATCTGGGCAGGGAGTCACCGAACTGTGCTGGACTCCAGTCTGTAAGGCCTGTATTTGTGATTTACTGTATCAGTAGTGTAAAATTTGCTATCTGGACCACGCTTGAGAAGCTGGCACAGGGAGGCGACCTCCCGGGTCTTGGAGTGGGGTTCAGGGTGGCACGAAGGAAAAGTGAGAGAGGGTATTTATAGGGCTGAAGAGGAGGAGTTTAAGGCATGGCCCATTTCCCAAAATTAAGTGATGTAGTAACTATAATAAATCATTGCTATTAACTTTATAGGATAAAGAACAAAGCTTGTTAACTCTGCAGCACAATATTCACAATATAACTTTTCCTTTTTTAAAAAAAAGGTATCCCAATTTTCAATCGCAACCTGGAAGTGCCAATTACCCAACCCCACTTTACAAACAGCACTAGGAGGCTGAACTCAAACAGCCACGGCCTCTTTTGCATCATTGCTGGGTAATAAACTTACTCACAGTAAAGTGGTGAGCAGAGTCCCCCAGCTGCCAGTGTGTGCCAGGGTGTGATGTGGGGAAAGAGGGCCACCTAATCATTTGTACACCCAGAGTGAACATGGCCAATTTTGAGCTCTAACTATGACGGATGATTCGAACCTGCGATCCTTGGATCATAGTGTTAGCACTCTGAGCCCCTTCATCAAGCTTGACCCAATGCAGATAAATGTCAGAAAGTTTGTGAAAGTGTGGCGCCATCATACATTCCTGACAAAATACAAGAATAACAATGAATAACAAAAGTGATTTTGCAGAACTTCATTTCATGATCAGATACACACTCAGCCTTTATGAACTGGGGCTATTACGTGTTGTGATGTTAGCTGTGTTCCTAGTGAGTGAGTAGTTCCAGTATGGGATGAAACTTGTCCGATTCATTTCAACAATTAAAAACAGCTTATTATAAAACTCAGAGTAAATCCACTGAAATATTCCAATTCTTCAGTCTCTCTATTGGAAAATGTAGCTATAAATTTGTGTTCAATTCACTTCAAAGTTTGTGATGAAAACTCTGCAGGTTTTCTACTCATCCACAAATTAGAAGAGGTAAAGCACAGACTGAGAGCACACCTCTGTCTCGGCAACGGGATGGAGTATTGGAATGGTAAGGGGAATGCAAAAGTGGCAGAACGGTAAGGTATGGATGAGGGAAGGATTCTACAAAAACGTAAAAAGCGCAACAGAAAAAGATGCAATTACAAAATAACAGCCAAGCTGAACTGCTGTTGTTGAACTGCCCACTGTGACGTGTCCGTTTAGGGTGCTGGTACAACAACCAAGTTTAGAACTGGCAAATGAAAGTCCATTTCTTTCTCAGCAACACAGTCCAGTACAGTCCAGTTCACCAGTACTCTAGAACATTCTGCTCACACACATGTTCAGCCTCTGAAACCGTTAAAGTGTCCCCGTCCAGGTCTGCAGGTTCCTTTCATCCAGTTTCATGTTTGCAGAAGATCAGCAGGATTTTCTCCCATGTGATCACCACTGAAACACACAGAGAAGAAAGACAGATATATCTTACACTACAGTTGAGGTTCAGTGAGTGTGTAGAGCTGCTAAGAGCTGGCGAAGGTGTGCTTTATTATTCACCCTCAGAAATGTAGACTGGAACATGGAGTTATTCCTCACAATAATAAGTCTCAGCTACAAGAACTGTATTTGATGCTGACACACACAGAAAGGCAAATTACAGCAGCTCACCAAAACACCCAGCTTCGCCACAGCACTCCAGCTGCTTGATTGGCTGATAGACCTGTCAGTCACTGTACAGCTGATTGATTGGCTTGTTAAGCTGTGCCTCAGAGGCGGCGCTGCAGTGTATTGGACGCACATGTTGGAAAGCTCACAGTGTGGCTCCGCGAGTCAGTGGGCAGACGCAGACAGAGTTCCTGACCTGATGCCCGGGCCCACTGCATTCTGGGACGGAGCCAGTGTGTGCTGGGTGGGGTGGGTGGGGAGTAGGGGGCGCGTCGTCTCCCACCCGTCTCACTCCATAGAGCGGAGTGGGTCCTGAGAGAAGAACAGCACAAATATGGCAATGAAGCCCTTCACAAATGAACAGAATCGAGGCCAGCACAGAGTCAGCTTTTCCATTTCAATCCAGTCAAGCAGGAATTTCATTGCATGAAAAAGGTGGCTGATATCAGGAGTGCTTAAAAAAAAACCTCAAAATGACTGCAGGAAAGAGTGTTCATCCAAACTGTGCTGCGAGTACCATAACAGACATACAGGACATTTTTCATGACTTTTCAGGCCTCAGTAGGAACTGGTTTCACACACATGGTTACTGGATGTACTGTTCAGCACCTATTAATAAACGCATATCTGTGAGACGTGAATCACTCTGTAAATCCTCTGGCTTTTTCCAAATGTGAGGCTCATTTATTACACAGCTGGTCTTGGAGTCAGGGCATCAACTTCCAGAATCTCACCACTATTTCCAGGATATGTTTGGAAAATGTCCATGACTGTTTAAAAAATCCCAGGCTTTCCAGGATGCCTGTTAAAGCCTCCATCGTACTTACTTTTTTACACAAAGTGCATGAGCAAGTGTATGTACTATTCAACACCTGCTACTATATGTAAATGTGTAAGATGTGTATCAAATTCCAGGTTTTCCATATTTTTCTGGGCACCTATTAAATGTCTCTCAGTTGGAATCACTATTAAAAATCAATTGGCTCAACTTTCCCAAGATCTGGGAGTTGCTGAGATGGAAAAATACATCTTGAACACCTTTGAAAAACCTCTCAGTATGAACTGCTTTTACACACATGCATACTGGAATATTCAATATCTAATTTTAGATGCAAATACTTCTTTAACATTCCTGTTTTTCCAGGATTTTCAGATTTTTAAGGACAAGGATGTGCCCCCAAAGTTTTGTTGGCCATTTGCAGGTCAAAGACCTCAATAGCAATTCTACCAAAGAAATGAGGGCTTGGAGAGCCTCACCTAATGCTGAACAGGAGGAGAGGGAGCACGTGCTGGGGAGGATAGAGGCCGGGAAGAAAGAGGTGGAGGAGGAGGTGCAGAAGCAGAGACTGGAGACACAGTGTCCCGGGACGGAGACTGAGAGGGAGACTGAGTCTTTTCCTCCTGAAAAGAACAGAAAAACAGAGAGAACAGTTTGTACACCAGTGAGGAGACTAATTTATGCGCTATATTTTGAAGTCATAAAACAAAGAAATAGGCCAATGTAAGCATTCTAAGACCTTAATATCTTACACCAAGGGTCATTAATCCCAGTCCTGAAGGGCCTTAGTTTAGCACAGTTTGGTGATAATTCTGCTCAAACACCTGATTTAACTCATTAATTACCAAGTTAGGTAGGTCTAGAAGTTCCTTTTTAACTAACATCTGCATAAAATAGAAGAAAACAGCATCTCAGTATGGATTTCAGAAGAAACCCAGGACATGCAGACATGCACAGATCTGTCAAGGGTTTTATATGACATTCAAATATAAAAAATAAGATGCCTCAACGGCAGCCTTTGTTTTATTACACAGTACCTTGCAAAAGTATTCACCCCCTTTGGCTTTTTATCTACTTTGTTACATTACAACCTGCATTTATGTATTTTTTTTATTTTAATTGTATGTGATGTGGTTGGCTGAAGAACAAGTACAAGTAATAGTTGGGTTATAAAAAATATCCAAAATTCTGATGATCCACGGAGCACCATCAAATCCATTCAAATGGAAAGAACATGGTACCACAACAAACCTGCCAAGAGAGGCCCACCAAGAACACCATCCCCACAGTGAAACATCATGTTGTGGGAATTTCTTTGAAGAGGAGAAGATGATTGGTGCTAAATACTGGGATATTCTTGAGCAAAACCTGTTGTGGTCTGGCACTGATTTGAACCTGGGTCAGAGGTTCACCTTGTAACAGGACAATGACACAAAGCATACTGCTAAACCAACACTCCAGTGGTTTAAGCTAACTGCACTATGTAACTTTGGTGAAGTTTGCGAGAGTCTTCTCCTCCTAAAGGTAAGAGAACTGAAAAAGATCTAGAGAACTAGAGCTGGACACTTCAGGTCTGCATACACAGTGTGTACCTGGGTGGGGCTTTTGCGGTGGCTAGGTGTGTGTGGGTGGGGGAAAGGGGAGGATGGAGAATGGGCTTCTCTGGATGTGTTCCTGCGCCGAACTGGAGAGCCATCCAGACCGTTTCCATCAGCTGACCGGGGAGACACTCCTGCTGGAGACACACTCTTCTTCCAGGCCAATTAACAGGAGAGGAGAGATACTCAGCATAAACCAGAGAATCACAATCATAACCCATTCAATTTCACTTCATCTGTTCCACGAAAAAAAATATACATATAAAAATATACATTTTTGTATTAAATTATCAAAAACCTTTTTCCACAGTATTCAATGATTTTGAGGTGCACTAGTAGTAGATTTGTCATATATATATATATATATATATATATATATATATATATATAATATATATATATATATATATATAGAGTAGAGAGAGTATATAGAGAGAGAGAGAGAGAGAGAGAGAGAGAGAGAGAGAGAGAGAGAGAGAGAGAGAGAGAGAGCATATGTCATATTTTACTACTATGGTGCAGTAAAGTGTGTACACCATGCTCTGTTTAGTATTATATTAAGGTAAAATATGTATTATCACCATGCAACTTGACATGTTCTGTGCCTTTTTATAATGTATTGGTTCTGTGCAGAAACTGCAGAGGCTTGATAAATTAACTGAAGCATTAAATATAGGCACAAAGCTGATGGTAGGCCAAGGCCATAGAAGAAGCAGGAACAGAATATTCAGGCCATACCTCTTTAGTACTGTCCCGCCTCAGACTGTCCTCATTCTTGTCCACCTCACTATCCTGTGGGAAGATGCAAAGCACCATCAATTCCTCCTCTTTCATGAGCAGCCTATATAGGACTGCAGAAGAGACTGCAGTGCACTGACTACAATGAACTGAGCCTCACTTTTATAATGTCATATTTATCTGCACTGACACGAAGCAAATAACTTTGGAAATATTCTAAAAGTTTAAATAACAGCTCAATAACCCGTAGCTCCTTTGATGAGCATTGCATTTTCTGTGATTTCTCACTCATTTTTCAATGAAAAAAGCAGGAATTCTCTCAAATTTTCCAATTGACACAACACTTGTGTCTATAGGTACTTCAAGGGATTTGCGAGTTCTGTACATGGACCTGACAAACCTCAAACATTGCTGTTCCTCTCTCGATAAAAACTCGAAATAATGAAAATCTGTCTAGAAAATGGGCCAATTCCCAAACCTGAAAACCAGCCTTTAAACCAGCTAATGGCAGCAGAGCCCATAGTTTCGTTCTCTGTAAAAGGAAGTAAGTGTCTCATTCAGAGGTAAAATAACAGAGTGGTAAATAGGCTTCACATCTGAGCATTTCTCACCAAAAGTCACATACTTTCTATTTAAACACCAAAGAACAACTTAAGCTCAATATACGGCAGCTTTATGTTATTATTGTTGGCACAGTCTGGTTTACGGAAAGAAAAACAGGCCTTCATCCTTCCACCATGCTTTCTGTTATTTGTTGACAAACAGAATCCAAACATAAATTAAGTAACTGTATTTATTATTTAAGCATGCAAGAAAGGTGTAATAGGTATATATGTATTAGGTAAATGTACTAATAAAACAATATGTCTGATTTAAAGGTTAAAAGGCCTTTGCTGTGCAAATAAACATCATAATCATGGAAAATGAATCACTGTGAAGTGTATCATTAAGCTCAGGATGTGGCACAGCGTTAGTCTGGAAAACAGTGCCAGCAGGCTAAGCCCACTGCGCCGTCATCACCCTGACTACTACGAGGGAAAACGGGTATATTATTAAATAAAATAAATATAACAGATCTATAGCTTATATGTGAAAAGCAGCTCTCTAAACATATGTGCATGTATGAGCATTACTCGGGGTGTGTTAAGGCTGGTTTTCTCCTCCGTGTTACTCCTCTTGCTATCTGCTTCAGCCTCTGGAGGGCAGGTTAGAGACAGAGGCAGCCTCTGCCCCACAGACTGACCCATCACAGACAGGTCAGGAAAGCCCTGTCAGCACATAACACCACACAATGTTATATTAACACATACTGTTCATAACAAAATTTGCATTTTTGGAATAAAAACTTTTTACATTGAATCTCAAAAATATAATATTATACATATATATGAGGAGGATGGGTTCTCAAGGTTTCTTCCTCCTCGCTTGAGGAAGTTGCTTTGTGACAATGCTTTTGTTGTCAAAAGTAATTTATAAATGTACTTAGATTGACTGAAAATTAATATTGAAATAAATTAATAAAATATATAAAAAAAACAATAAATAAAATACGTAAAAATAAATAAAATAAAATATTGATTTTATATATATATATATTTAAATATATATATATATTTAAACTTTGTTCTAAACACAACACTGATCATTCTTTCTGGAACAGTGCTAGTGGTTGATCTGGATTGATTTTATAACAGGTTAAAACAACACATGACCTCCTACCGCACAGAGTCCTCACACATTACCACTACACTGTAACAGCCGATGGAAAACTAGACATAAATGAATAAACAATCTAACCAGCATAGCACTGAAATAAACCCTAAAGCCTGGCAGGCTCCATTTAGCCCACTAACTGATGGCCCTGTGGGGACTCTATCTCGCTGCACAAGCAGTTGCACACATACATAAAACACAAAATCAATAACAGGCCATAGACAAGGCTGTATTATATAGGCAATTCACAGGGCAGAATGCAGGGTGTATTTAAGTAACACAGGCAAACTACCCCTAATGCAAGACATTCATCCACACTTAGACATGCACACCAATGTATTTGACCAAAGCTGATACTCACCCTATTTGTGCCGCCATCTAGAACAATGAAAAGGGATTTGAGTGTTTATTTGAATGGTTATTGCACAGATATGTCACATGTCAGCATGTAAATGTTATACTATTTCATTTTGATCATGTTTTATATTTACATTAATGAACCAAAAGAAATACTGTAATATCAGTTACATACACTGCATCTGGAAAGTATTCACAGCGCTTCATTTTTTCCATGTTTCATGTTACAGCCTTAATCCAAATGGATTCAATACATTTTTCCCCTCAAATTCCTACACACAATACCCCACAATGACAAAAAATATAACATTTACATAAGCATTCACTCAAAATTGAGCTCTGGTGCATCTTTTTTCCACTGATCATCCTTCATATGTTTCTAGAGCTTGATGATTGGAGTCCACCTGCGGTTAGGCACACACCTAACATATAAGGTCCCACAGTAGACAGTGCACGTCAGAGCACAAACCATGTCAAAGTCTAAAGAAGGAGTCTGTAGACCTCAGAGACAGGATTGTATGGAGAAACAAATTGTGCTGCATTGAAGCAATGAGCTCAGTGGCCCCCATCATTCGTACATGGAAGAAGTTTGGAACCACCAGGACTCTTCATAGAGCTGGTCGCCCAGCCAAACTGAGAAACTTTTAGAAGGACAACCATTTCTGCAGCACTCCACCAACAAGGCCTGTATGATAGAGTGGCAGAATGGAAGCCACTCCTCAGTAAATGTCACATGACATCCTGTCTGGAGTTTGACAGAAGACACCTAAAGACTCTCAGACCACGAGAAACAAAAAGATTGAACTTTTCTGACTCAATGCAAAGCGTCATGTCTGGAAAACCAGGCACTGCTCATCACCTAGCCAATACCATTCCTAAAGTGAAGCATGGTGGTGGCAGCATCATGCTGTGGGGAAGTTTTTCTGCAGCAGGAACTGGGAGACTAATCAGATTAGAGGGAAATATAACTGCATGTATAGATACTTCCTTGATGATAACCTGCTCCAGAGGACTCTGAACCTCAGACTGGGATGAAGGTTCATCTTCCAACAGGATAATGACCCTAAGCACACAGCCAAGATAACAAAAGAATGGCTTTGAAACAACTCTGTGAATGTCCTTGAGTTGCCAAGATAGAGCCCAGACTTGAACCTGATTGAGCATCTCAGCAGATATCTAAAAATGGCTGTGCACAGACACTCCCCATCCAATCTGCTGAAGATTCTGCAAAGAAGAATAAGAAAAGTCCAAAATTGGAAAATTGACCTTCACAGTTTGTGGTTTAGCACTGATGCCAGTGCTCCCAAACCTCCTATGCACTGTTGTTCTGAAGGTTTGCCTCCAGCTTCTTTCTGTAGGCCTCCTTACTCTGCCTCAGTTTCACCTTCAGCTCCTTCTGCACAGACCTTAGTAGGACCTTGTCCTTAAGTCTGATGGCCTGTCTCTTCTTGTTTAACAGCTCCATCAGGTCCTTGGTGATCCACGGTTTGTTTTTGGGAAAACAACGCACCCGCTTGATTGGAACTGTCTTCGCAGAAACTGATGTAGTCAGTTGATCTAGTAGTTTTCTCTGTTACAGGTTGCCTTAAGACCACTGGTATGTGGGAGTAAGTAGGAACAGATTATGATCTGATCTTCCCAAAGGTGGAAGCACAGATGACCTGTATGAATCCTTCATGTTTGCATACAGGTGGTCGACTACTACTGTTTTCTCTGGCTGTACAGTTAACATACTGGTGGAACTTTGCTAGTGTAGAGAGTGAAACATGATTAAAATCACCTGAAATGACAAGGAAAGAGTTCAGATGCTGAGTTTGAAATCTCTCCGTCGCAGAGATTATGTCACACCCTGGCTCCGCGCCAGCTGCCGGCGGAATGTAGACAATGACCAAAATGGAGACAGTTAGTCCTCTTGGCAAGTAATACGGATGTAACTCACGGCTAAGAGTTCAGCGTTCGGGCTACAGTGGCACTCCTCACAGTAACATGCAGGATGACACCACCTGTTGTTTACAAACAGCACAATCCCTCTGCCTCTCAGTTTAGCATCTCTGTCACCCCTCCACCTCTGCATTCTCTGACTGGTCTCAGGAGTTCTTCAGGAACGGGAAAAGCAGAGACAGAGCATGGAGCAGATTTCCGAAGCTCCAGGAACTCAACACATGAGTACGTGCAGTGAGCAGCACCACCAGCTCCTTTTTTCATTGCTCTTGCTCTTTGTTCTCCCTTCTGAATCAGAAAACCACTAAGAACTGAAAAACGACGTGTTTAAGCACTGCAAGCTCACCCTGTAGTTAAACCACTGATATATATTTAGATTAAACCTCTACAAAAATGTAACAAAATAACATTTCCCTGAAAAGATAAATATAGTACAATATTCTTAATATGGTAAGCACTGCATTTACTAATATCTGCACCCACAAAGAGTTTAAATCCATATATATTTACGATATTGCATAAGACATACAACTGAGTGATTCCAAACTTTTGAAGAGTAGTGACGTTGACTCACAGTGTTTTAAACCACTTTGGAGACATTATTTGTTTATGATAGTGACAAAACAAAACAAACAAAATTAATAAAACATTTATTTTTATACCTCTAGGATCCACAGTTTCGGGGTGAGTGATGTCATCTTTAGGCGCTAAGTGTGGTGGGAATGGGAAAGCTGCCGGGAGGGCCATGAGACCCCCTGGTCCAAGAGACAGACCTGAGTGGTGTGGTGTCAGGGGGAATCCTGGAGTATGATGGGAAAGATGCTGCAGTTGCTGTTGCTGCAGAGAAAGAGGAGAGAGAGAGAGAGAGAGAGAGAGAGAGAGAGACAAAATGTCATTGACAGTTCAAATGAAAGTGACTACAGCGATTCATACCTACTTGTTCATAATGAGCACAAAATTCTTCTCATTTTGAACACAATTAATATCACTTTCAATTATAATATAATTTTTTATTCAATAGCCGATATTCTTATTTATATCTCTAAAGCTGTGTTCTGAATGTATGTGAATGTAATTATTTGTCAGCGCAGTATTTTAAAGCTATATTAGTAACTATTTTAATTAAAGACAAACAGAAGGTCCAAAATAATAAACTAATTGCATTTTTAATTAATTATCAATGTTAACTATAGGCCAAGGACGCTATAGCTAATGAGGCTAATTTAGTGTCTTATTGACTAATGCTGGAGCTTCAACCTTGAGCAGCTCAACCTGTTTTATCTTAATTATCAAAAATCTATTTTTTTAGATGCTTTAGTATATACTTATATGTAACTTATGAGTAACAAGTTAAATATCAACTTTAAAACCACTAAATGTAATGAACATGAATATATGATAACATTTTTTTTTTATTAAATCATGACAATTATGATGTTTACAATATTATCTATTTGGTTTGATGTACTAGTCTATATACAGAGCTCTACAAAGATTTTATGTACATATGAAAATGAGAATATTGGCAGTATCTATTATTTACTCAGTACAACCATTATATTAGAAACAATACAAATATCCTATCTCCTCATTGGAGTCTAATATTATTTACAGTTCTAATCCAACACCTGGTTTGATAAATCAGTGCTTAATGATGTTAAAGCAGGTGTGCTGCTGATGGAATTGAACACATCCGTGCTATTTTATTCACAATGAGATATCATTGTTACTTTCTGTTTACCTGCATCTTTTCTACTTTGACCTGAATGTTTAAAATGTGCTTAGGTTCTTATATATGTATTTATATTTATACAGATCATTCACTGAGCTGTTGAGGATTATATGGATGTGATTGGTCGGGTCAGTTCTACAATCATGTGTGATTGGTCAGGTGGATGAAAGGGAGGCAGTGACTGACCCCTATAATTGCGTTCAGGTCAGCCATGCTCACATGTTTGGATCTCTCCACTGCCTGAGCCACCTGGTGCTGATGCTGTATAACACCCACAAACACAAACAAATATATATTAGAATACACATCAACTGTGTCAGATATACACATATATACAGTGGATTTGAATGGATATAATTACCATTTCTACTCATTTATCAACAATTATCTACATTCAAGGTGAATGAAACAATAGAAATGTTCCAAAATGACTTGGAATACATTCTCTCTCCTGCTCCTGCAAAGCTGTCATTAAGGAGCTTATGGGCAACACTGATATAAATACACAATGTAATATTAACACTGCACTACGCTACAATTTACACCTGTGTCTACCCTTCTTCTTACAGATGTGTCTGTCTGTCTGTCTGAAACAGAAATGAAACTTGGTCGGTAGGTTTGACATGTAAAGATTCAAGTTTCATGCTTGGCCAGGCCTTATCTCTGTCCCTGACTGACCTTATATAAGGTCATCCTGTTGTACTTGCAATTCCAGCCATTGGAAGAGTTTGAGAGGGGTCGCACTGTAGCGCTACATGTTGCAGGTTGGACTTGTTAGCATGTTGAATGCCATACTGGTCATGCTGATATTACCATATCATGCTGATGATCGAAGAAGGCACATACCAGCAACATGAAGAATCTGGGAAACCTACACGAACCACGGACAGGGAGAACCGACGGATTGCCCAACATGCACAAAGTGACCAAACAGCCACAACTGTGGACATTCAGTGAGCAATGATGCCATTCATGAACCATCCTGTTAGTTCCAGTACCATTGACAGACAGCTGCACGTCGCAAGGACTACTTGCACAAATTACAACGACTGCCCTTAACACCACGTCAACAAGGCCAAAGATGTGTGGGATTCTACTGGACGTGCTATGAACACACCAAAGCCACTGAATCTGCAGAAACACCAATAGGAACCTCCACAACTCAATAAAATTTGCCTTTATCAACAATTTTAATAATTTATTGTTAATGATCACCTTTATTTACACACTTCCTTCTGGGTGTAACTATTTTTTGACAAATTTAGTCTGGTGTCTCACTCCAAACAGACCACTATGGAATATATTGTTTATCCCTATATCTAGTCACACGGGGTTCTATTTTAGAGCCTATTTAACTGATATAAATTGTGATATCAATGAAGTTATTAAAAGATATTAACAGGGCTAAACAAACAGTACGAGATCAGTTCAACCAAACATCCTCCTGCTGCTTCGACTCCTACCTAGTTCCTTTAGGGTATTATCGCTACAAAATCCCCAGATGCTCTCTGTGTGCCTGGTTAAAAAAAAGTCTACATGAAATATTGATGGACAAAAGAAGGTGGAGATTAGACCGCTGATGACCAGCTCTCTTGTAAATAATTAACATCTAAATAGCCGAAGGGGGAAGGGTGGGGGGATCGGGATGGGGATGGGGGAGGGGGAGGTTTGTTCCATAGAAAGCCACACTTCAATATTGGGCTATAAATGGTTGTGTGGGTAAGTGTATGTGTGTGTGTTTGTGCAGCAATAGTTTCACTCACACACCTCTTGGGACAGGAGAGGGATGATCTGAGTGCATATAGCGCTGAGCCGCTTTACAATCTCTGCCTGCGGGGAAAACACACACACACACACACACACACACACACACACACACACACACACACACACACACACACACACAGCTCAAAGAAAATCCCATCAACCAGCAGAGAACATAGTAAACATGACAATAGGGGGCAAAGCACCGTTGAGCAGTCCTGCTCCACTCAGCAACAAGAGCTACATGTGTGCATATCTCCTAATGTGTGATACTGACGATAGCGAGGAGTCCTTTCAAATGCACATTTATATACCTCCTGGCTTCTGAGACGAGCTCAAACATCTCTGCAGCCCCCTAGTGGACACTCCAACACACAGGTCCTTATTTAGTGACACGCAAAGCATGAACCAGCCTCTAAACAGGGATAGACGCTTAAAATTTTGATTTTATGTAGTAAACAAAGAAAAATTTTTTTGGCTCCGTTACACTTTTTTATGTTTGTGAGTGTAATGATTTTGCCCCAATAATGACAATATAAAGGTTCTTTACCAATTTATGGTTCATCGTTCTCACATCTCTTTCCAAACACAGTTCTCCTTCAATTAAAACAGGTTCTACCATGACATCTCTCAAAGAACCATCTGAATGACCTTTACTGTCAATACAGGGAGGCAAATAGGCATAATTATGGACACAAAACGCACACTCTCTCACGAACATGTAAACACACCAACATACACACACCACCAGAGGCAGTTCCACAGCTTTTCCACAGTGACCCACATACACCCTCAAATCCAGATGGCCTGGAAAAAGAGGAAAGCACCAGGGGTCTTATCTGGATTAGCCCCCTCTGTGTTTTTTTTTTTGGTGTGTGTGAGGGTCTTTATATGTCTGCGTCTAGAAATGTAAGCACGTAGGTGATACTATAAACATATAAAATACCTGAAGAGATGTTTCACAAGTAGGGCTGTGATGATACTAGGGCTGGACAATATATATCAAGATATAAAACAATAATTATAGTTGTAATGCTTTATCTGTTACACTGGTGACTTTGATTTAATTCCAAAAATGGAATGTGGGAATGCTGTATAACATTCCCGAAAAGTCGCAGCATGACCTTTTTTATCTCAAACAACATGATTCAGTTTATTGAGTCAGAAACTCCGCCAAGAGTGCAACTATGGATGGGCACTGAATTTGGTTCAAGGTACAAGGTTACACAGTGATGGCAGCAGGGTCCGAAATCAGAAAAACCAAGACCCCCACAACAGCCCTGCTAATGTTAGCAGCATGCTGCAGCCACTGCTGTTGAAGAATGCAGGTGAAGCATGGATTCACTGCCAAAACCTAAACATAATAGTGTGTGGGGCTCTGAGTGGTGGCCTAATGAGCTGGCACTATGATCTGAGGATCGCAGGTTCAAATCCCAAGTAATGCAGCTTGCCATCGGCAGTCAGCGTCAAAGAGAGTAAAACTGGCCATACTCTTTCAGGGTGGGTAAATGGTGCTCTCTTCACACATCACACCCAGTTAGCCATCGTATTGGTGCTGGGGACCTGACACTTTCCTCCGAGCGCATTGGCTGCCCAGCAATAATGCAATGAGTCCAGTTTGAAAAGAGGTGGTGACTTCATATGTGTTGAAGGAGGATTGTTTCTGTCGACATGACAGTCCAGCATTACACACTTCAGTAAACAGAACATCAGCAGCTAAACTGTGCAATCTCAGTGGCTTCAATTTTCTCAGGACCCTGACCTGATATTTTCTGTATTTTCCAGGTGTTTATCACTGGAGAACAAGTGTCCATATTCCCAGATTCTCCTCATTTTCCAGGGCGCATGGGAACCCTGCTTGGTCTGTGGATCCACCAAACCAAATGTCATACAGGATGACAGACAGTGTTAGCCTATTAGTGTCATGGAGCTCAGAAGAGCTTATATGACAATGCCACCCTATGAGCTCAGAACAAGATAAGCTTCCTTAATACATTCTGAATGAGTCTCCACATCTATGAATCTCCCTTCAGTAGATATAGAATGTTGTTTATTTGTATTTCATTTGTCTTTGAAATCAAATTTATTTGAATGTGTGACACTGAAAAGAGGATAAGCTGACATACTTCACTATAATTATATCAGCACCTAACAGGTACAGGAAATCTGACATTCTGTGACATTAATATTTCTTTAATATATTTATATATATTTATAAAACTGATTTACTTAAATAAGTGAATACCATTTTTATAAATACAGTAAAGAGCAGAAATTCTGAGGCATCTGATGTAAATAAAATTATGCATTACCAGTGATTAACTGTGATTTATCAGTCCTAATCAGTTCCTTATTAATGAATGTCAATCAGATGAGCTGCTGGTGGAACAGAATCAATCCATACAACAGTAAACATACTGAAAACAACACATTCTGACTGTTGTACAAGTGTTTTGCTCACAGATGGAAACGATTAATCATCCAGCCATTTTATATATAACATTGTATATATAAAATGCTGAAACAGCGCACATGGAGGAGTGAGAAAAGCATTCTTCCGGTCTACCACACTGGTAGATAATTATAGGAAACTGACTGTCTTACTGATATTATAACCAACTGCTGATTATTAGCAGCTAACGTTGTAAGCCTTTTGTTTACAAATATACATTATAAATCATCCAGTGAAATTTGAGCAAAATGAAAATAAATAAATAAATAAATAAATAAATAAAAGAACTCTTTTTCAGATTGATGGAGAATGCACTATAAACAATTCTATATAGGACCTTTAGGACAAGGGTTCTACATAGCACCAAAAAGGTTCTTTGATTATAACAAGTTTGCCATCATAACAATAGTAGAACCATTTTGGGGCCATATTGAACCCTTTTCAAAGTGATTCTATGTAGAACACTTTACAGCACATTCTCCAACAAACTGAAGAACCCTTACAAGTGTTCTTAGTTCTATACAGAACTTACCTGTTTCTGCATCTCAATGTTAAGTCCGTACGACATCTCGTAATACTGGAAAAAACACACAGATACTAGGTTGACACACATACAGACACACACACACACACACACACACACACACACACACACACACACACACACACACACACACACACAGTGGGAGCTGTTCTAACTCAAACGAAAAGAAGCCCCTTCTCGCTCCCTCTTCTGCTCAGCAAATCAATGATGCCAGAAAATATGTTCAGTCTTACTTAATGATGGTGCTAATGCTTACTGCACGGGACGATTGTGACTAAATGTGGTTATAAATTGAATGACACTATCTGGAATAAGAAAGCTGTACCATTTACAATTATACAACACATTCCTATAGCATGGGCTGTCCCTGGGGAGTGAAGGGTAGGGGGAGTGGAGAGGAGGTAGCACATATATACTGCTGGGTCACAGACTCACCTCTCATAACAGCGTTTATGGGTCATTACAAACAGCATTCGCAATAAGGTCACTCACCATGATGTAATGTCTGTGCATCTCTGTCTTCTCAGTGGCCAGTTTCTCACATTCCAACTTCAGACTGAAAGAGAGCAGGTAGAAGATCAGCTCATCTTAGATTGGGTTATACACACACACACACACACACACACACAGATCAACAATTAGTGATTACCAAGTGAACCATAATATTATGACCATCTGCTTGTTTCTACATTAACAGTCCCTTTAATCAGCTCCTCTGACCATACAGGAGCACTTTGTAGTTCGATAATTACAGAATGTAGATATCCAGCCAACAGTGTCCTGAGTGCAGTATCCTAGAGGATGACCAACACAACAACAAAGGTAGGAGTGTCTAATACAGTGCACAGCGAGTAGACATAGTGTTTAAGCACTCCAGCAGCACTCGTACCATCACAACACACACTAACACACCACCATGTCAGTCTCACTGCAGTGCTGAGACCACCCATAATACCTGCTCTGTGGTGGTCCTGCAAGGTCCTGACTATTTAAGATCTGGGTAAAAAGAAGCTAACAAAGTATGTACAGGAAAAATGATTGTATACACCCTGTAATTATAGAACTGCAGAGGAGCTGATAAAATGGACAGTGAGGGAAAACAAGCAGGTGGTCATAATTTGTTAGCAATTACATTTGATTTAATAAATGTAATTTTATTTGTGTTATTTATTACAATTGTATTGAACTCCTATCAAAAACAGACATCTACTTTATGCCATTTGATTGCTCTAACAGGATCAGTATCTAACAGCTCAAACAGGTTATAAAGTAGCTTGTCCCAATTATTCAAGTGATCTTAGAGTATTAAGTCTGATTTGAGACGCTAAATCCTATTGGCTTAACACAGGTGGTACATCCTGCAATAATCCTGGAATGGAGAGCAGCTGGCATTTTGGAAGCTAAGCTAACAGTGGTCCTTCTAGGTCCTTCTAGGACCTCTTTCAGTTATACTTGCAATCAAATCCTAACAGCAATTCTCCAAAATCTAGTAGAAAATGTAGTTACTCCAAAAAAAGCAGGACAAACTCTTTTTAATAACCTTGATTTCAGAATACTTTTGTCTATATAGTATGTGTTACAGTGTATGTCATACTGTATGATATTCTATGCAACACAGTATATACATAAAGTGGAACGGTACGTGTTCTGATTTCTCACCTATGATACTGGGCCTGGAACAGCTGGAACTCCTCTTTGATATGGTCCAGTGTCTCCAGCACTGTGAACTTCATGCCAGCATGGCCTGGCACCAGCGGAGCCTGAGGGACATAAAGAGAACAGCTGCAGTGTGACTGACCATTAACCAAGAGGGCTGATGTTGTAAATCACCAATCTAACCAGTCACAAGGCTCCTCCAGCTGACCTACTGTATAACAGCAATACAGCACTGAACTGAATCTAAATGCATAAAACAAATCTAACAAAGGTATACGATATGTATCTAAATAGTTAGCATAAGAACAAATCAAAACAACGAGAAAGAAAAACAAGTAGCAATAAAGAGAAACCAAAACCACACATGAATATGGGCGGATATGTATATACTACAATATAATAACACCTTAGACACACAGTTGGGAAAATTTCAATCAAGAGCCATATTTGAATATAAAGCACTTCATAACAAAACATACATTTGAGGGCAGCAACAGTGAAATTATAATATATATATATAAAAAGAAAGAAAAAAAACTATCTGGTGGCGGGCTCTGTGTTCATTTGATACTGTGTGACGTTATACAGGGTCAAATCTAGATTCAATAACCCCACCTCTTCCAAAAAAATCCCACAATGGTACATTTTAATGCAATTTAGGATCAATTCCAACCAACTGGCAAATATAACAGGCAAACAAACAATAAGTACAATGTTTGACGACAAGTCATGAATAATGTCAAAATGCAAAAAATATTTCCATGTTCTGCGTAACAAGCTATCTGATTGGATTTAATCTTTATCCATAATTGGGGTGAAAGAAGAAACTTCACTGGTCTTTAGTTGAAGGGCAGGATCATCTGTAAACATATGCTCATATGATGGTTTAAAATATTATTTGAACAGTATAGTTTCTATGGTTTTAAAATGTATTCAGCTTATCAAAGAAAAAACTCAACACAACAACAACAAAATGAGGGTCTGGTCATTATGAAATGATTTCTTGACAGTGAATCTCAGGTTAGCATTAACTTAAATTTACATGAGAGCATGTCAGCAGGGACAATGAGCCTGGCTTAAAAAAAGTGCTAAAAAAGTCCGATAACAGCAGTTTGTACAAGGACCTTAGCAGGTGTGTTAATTCCACGGTAGCCAGGATGCTAACGCTGCAATAGCATTAATGTAGAATGCTGGTATTCGGAATGCTAACACCACGAAATCAATATTGTAGAATGCTGGTGTTCGGTATGTTAACGCTGTGATATCAATATTGTAGAACACTGGTAGGAGGAATGCTAACTATCAATATTGTAGAATGCAGGTATCCGAAATGCTAACGCCACAATATCAATATTATAGGGTGCTTGTGTTTCGAATGCTAACACCGCAATATCAATATTGTAGAATCAGCTTTCTACAATATTGATATCATGGCGTTTGCATTCCTGCTACCAACATTCTATAATACTGATATTGTGGCATTAGCGTTCTACAATATTGATATTGTGGTGTTAGCATTCCGAACACGAGCATTCTACAATATTGATATTGCAGCATTAGAAATCCGACTATCAGAATGCTAACGCTGCAGTATCAATATTGTAGAATGCTGGTATTCAGAATGTTAATGCCCCGATCACAATATTGTAGATTGTTGGAAGCCGGAATGCTAACGCCGCGATATCAACTTTGTAGAATGCTGGTATTCAGGATGCTAACTCCACGATAACAATATTGTAGAATGCTGGTGTTCGGTATGCTAATGCCGTGATATCAATATTGTAGAACGTTGGGAGCAGGAATGCTAACGCCACAAAATCATCATTGTAGAATGCTGTTATTTGGAATGCTAACACCGCGATATCAATATTGTAGAATGCTGGTATTCGGAATGCTAACGCCACAATATCAATATTGTAGAATGCTGGTATTTGGAATGCTAACACTGCCATATCAATATTGCAGAATGCTGGTATTCGGAATGCTAACGCCACAATATCAATATTGTAGAATGCTGGTAGTCGGAATGTTAATGCCACACTATTGTATTATGCAGAATGCCTAATGCCAGGGATGGGTTACAGGGATATAAAGCTTCCCAGCATTGAGCTTTGGAGCAGTGGAATTGTGTTCTCTGGAATGATGAAGCTCCATCCACTGGAGCCACAATGCTGCTGCTTCTGAATACAATCAAATACAGCAATGCTCCAGGATCCAGCGTGTCTTGCCTGGACAGTAGAGATGGTGTCCCGAATACATTTGTCCACATAGTCTATGTGTTACACAGTGCATGTCATAATGTAAGACAATGTTAATTAACCCTGGTCCTGATGCCCCCCCTGCCCTGCCTGTTTTAGTGAATTCTCTGCTTTAACACAAGGGCTTTTAAATTAGCAGATTAGATTAATCAGGTGTGTTGGGATCAGAGGAAGTACAAAAACATACAGGGCAAGACCAGGGATAAGAAACACTGCTGTAAGATTTAGTATGTGACACAATAAAGACACTTATCAACCCTCATCTCTCTGTGCAGGATAAACTCCTGTCGAGTGTAAATACAGCTCTGTTCTGTTTATGTGGGCTGCTAATACTGGAGCTTACAATGTTCCAATCTGAACAGTAATCACTCTGTTTACACCACTGTTATAAATTCAGTCTCACAGACTCAGTCCCTGCATAGACAACCTACTATATGTTCATTTTAAAGGACTATTCCAGACAAACATATTTAAGAAAGGGGGCAGTAAGCACACATGCCCAGAACAGTGGACAGACCTATCCACGGTGCCCAGGGAGCAGCTGGGGAGTTAGGTGCCTTGCTCAAGGGCACTTAAATCATGTCCTGCCAGTTCAAGGAATTGAACCTGAAACCTTACAGGTATAGCAATACCTGGGTTGCTAACAGCCCACGTAAATTAACAAATGTCTCAAATCATGTCAAGTTTTTAAGTAAATACTTGATTATGTGGTTTCGGATGACAAACTCTTATCTATAGTCAGGTATAAAGGTAGAAGAAACTATGCTAACTAGCACTGCATTGGTGCTAATAGAGGCACATAAATACATATGAATCAGCCTCAGCCAATGACAGTATATAACAGATGGACGTGCACCATTTCTCAAAAGTGAAGCCACCACAGGTCTAGCGCCTTTGCTGACTGGTTGCAGTATGATGGTTAGCTCAGCCCATTCCCATTCACTTCAATGGCAAAACTGCACATATTCATATTCAAGTGAATTTTTCTCCTCTGTATTGCATTTCCATCCCTACTCTAATTCCAGCAGTTAGTTGTCTGTGTACCAATATTAACACAGTGTTGTTCTCCATAAATAACTTTACTAAATGTAAAAAAATATTCAGCTTTATTAAAAAAAGACTTATAAGTTTATTATAAGAAGGCAGGGTTACGCTTATGAACAAAGTGTTTGACAGCCACCAGAGATGATATGATTTGAGAGGGAGATCGCAGGCTTCTGCAGTCTGTGGGTGGGTCTAAGAAATGAGGAGATGAGCCTGACTCCGCCTCTGGTCGCTACTGTGCAGAATCTGGCTGCAAATTTGACAGCATGGAGGATCATTTTGGATTAGGGCTGCCTATCGACTATTTTATCGAATAGTCAACTTATGTAAACAAACATGCACACTTTAAAATGATGGTTCTTCAAGGGTTCTTTGGTAAAGTAAATGGTTCTACATTGAACCATGAATACTCAGAGAACCCTTTGCATGATTAAAGCTGTAGAATGTGCAGTAGAGGGTTCTATATAGAAGCTTTTTGAAAAGTGTTCTATATAACACCAAAATGGATTATACAATTATTACAAGTTACATCATAGTAATAGTAGAACCCTTTTTGGTGCCAAAAAGCTTTTCAAAAAGCTTCTATATAGAACCCTGTACACTGCACATTCCATCAATCTGAAGAACCCTGTACACTGCACGTTCCATCAATCTGAAGAACCCTTTCCCAATGCAAAGGACTCTTTATTTATGCAAAGGGATCTTTGAGTGTTCATCATCCATCATCCATCCATTTTTAGCAACATTAAAGTTATAGCTTCAGGAGAACATTAAAAATCATAGCTGTTGGAGAGCACCGGTAATAAAAGAAGGTAAACTGTTTAAAATGTTTTTATGCCAAATTATCCTTAATGCACTTAACACTACCAGTACAGACTACACAGCAGCACAGTAAGCTACCCTTCACCGTGCGATCCCTGCGTCACATAAACAAATATGTTGGGGAAATTGCCCCGAGCGAATAAATACATTTCCCTCTACACTAGGAATATGTAACAGCTTCCTGTGTTGCTCTGCCTGGTAACCTTTACTACACAGAGAGAGTATGCAGATAATGCAGATAGTGAGTAATGGCAGTGAAGGGTGTAGAGCAGCTGCAGGAGCACAGGGAGCAGCTGCGCAGGAGAACGGGGCAGCGCTGTGGTGATACAGCTGCTGCGAAAACAAGGGGTCATTACACACGGGCTACAGACAGTGTGACAAAGCACTGCATTATCACCCGGCCTACTCCACACACTGCCGTCCTGCAGGAATACAGCCATCCATCTCAATGTTTTACTGTGTCAGGCACTTTTAGTGCTGAGAGGAGAGGTGGGGGGTGGGGGCTTGGGGAGAAATAGGGGGAGACAGAATGAGATAGAGAGATACACAGAATGATAAGAGAGTAAAAAAAAAAAAAAAGAGTTGAGGCAGAGAAAAGGGGAAAGAGAGAAATACACATTACATGATGTAGAGAGTTAGAAAGACAGACAGACAGACAGACAGAGAGACAGAGAGAGAGAGAGAGAGAGAGAGAGAGAGAGAGAGTGTATGTGGGTGCCAGATAGACGGGACATTACATTTACAAAGTTGTGCAGTTGTTTAACATTCTTCAATACAGCACCGAATACAGCATAGAAGGCATTACAACCCACAGTGGACAATGAAGTGGCCGCTTACAGGTGCTTAATGATTGTGACCAGCAGTGTGTGGTTAGAATTGCCCAACAGACAAGCGACTCTAGTGGAAATTGCATCCATATTCAATGCAGGAGCCCCACACGCATATCTCACACCTCAGTGCAGCGTTCCATGGCATATTAGGAGCAGAAAAACTACCAGACCTCTGTTAACACCATGACACCTGGTACCCTGTAACCTAAAGGACTGAAAATGTGGCTTGGTCTGATTAGTCATGGTACAAACTGTCTCTGATGGTAGGGTTTGTAAGTGGCACTAACCCCTTGAAGCCATGGCTGGTGGTGGTCCATACTGCTGTAGCGTGACATGGGTTGGGTCCACTGGTCTGTCTAAACATGGCAATGACAGTGACAAGATCAGGGTGAAAGGAGGATAACAAAGTATGCAGAGAAACAAATGGACTACAGTCTGTAATTATAGAACAGTGCTCCTGTATGATGAAAGGAGCTGATAAAATGACAGTGAATGTAGAAACAAGGAGGTCATAACGAGAGAGAGAGAGAGAGAGGGAAATCACAGGGCTGTGAATAACTGTAGGCAGTGCTGAAATATTCAACACGAGCCAGAGATACAGCAGCAGACAAGCCTACATTGTGTGTGTGTGTGTGTGTGTGTGTGTGTGTGTGTGTGTGTGTGTGTGTGTGTGTGTGTGTGTGTGGCTGCATATGTGTTATTTGTGTGATCACCTACAACACACAACATGTGTCCCTTAGGAGCAGCTATTGGCCAGAACAACAGGACACAGATGGGCATAAAGTGGTCAGAACCTCACAGTAACACTGAGAAACAGTGACACACACACACACACACACAATTAAGTCTAACAAGCATCAGAAATGTTGATGTAATGGGTAACGGTAACAGGTTATCTGAATCCTGTGCTTTACACTAAGCACATATTGCATGTCTAACCCTGTTTGGTCAATAATGGGGGGCTGGGTGGGCTCTAGGTAAACCATAATAAAAGACTACATTTGCTCACATGATCTCTCACTTCCAAGTTTCACATCCCGTTCTAAGGTCACTTGACTTGTGGGTTTTGGCTCATGATACTGTCCCACAAGAGAACAGGGTTTTTGGTGATCAGTGGATGTGGATCAGTGAAGTGTGAATCCAGCACACAGCTCAGTCTGAATATATCTACATTTGTGGTCATGACTAAAAGGTTAAAGTCATAAATGTTGGCTTTTAATCAACTGTATTTACTTCTACATAATATCCGAGTCGTGACCTTGGAGATGCCAATTTTATTTGTAACCAGTAATCTGTCTATTGTTGTCGAAGGACAGGGCTTATTTGTAACCAGCATGCTGGCTGGCTCTTTGTGTTGAAGGGTGGGGATTATTCACAACCAGTAAGCTGTCTGGCTGCTTATAATACATTTACATTTATAATACATTTTTTGTTAAAGGGTGTGGTTTATTTGTACCCAGCAAGCTGATTGGCCCTTTTTGTTGATTGGCAGGGCTCATTCGTAACCAGCAAGCTAACTGGTTCTATTTGTTGAAGGGTAGGGCTTATTTATAACCAGCAAGCTAACTGGTTCTATTTGTTGAAGGGTGGGGCTTATTTATAAAGTTCTAATGACCAGAAGTGGGTTTTTCAGGTCCAACAAGTCAATATCCACCCAGCACTGCCTGGGTGGCTTTGCTGTGGCTCAGCCTGCCAAGCCATTATTAGCTAAATGAACTCAAGGTGGAGCAGGGGTCAATAAATGGCCAAATCAAATATCAAAGGGGTGGACCTGGATTACCCACAGCAGAGCTGCCCAAGCAGTCAGAACAAAATCCTAGAGTGGATTATTACACACCTCTGAATCGCAACACCAGTGTTACGCAGGCGAGGTGGAGGAAACAGTGGGTGTGTTAAACTGCAGTTACGATACACAGTGTGGAAAAGGACAGAGTGCAGATTTAATCATTAACCCCACAACTGTACCAACTGTAAATACAGAACAGATGGAGAAAGATAATGCAGTCAGTGCGCACGCGCCCGCACACACACACACACACACACACACACACACACACACACACACACACACACACACACACACACACACACACACACACACAAAGTCTCATTCTCAACATGAGCAAAACCAAATGTAGACAGCTCACATGACTCACACACACTAATTCAGTCTCCCTCTCGCCTCTGTTTTCTTTTGTTTTCCTAACTCTCTCTCTTTGCCTCACACACACACACACACAAATACATACAAACACACACAGAGGCCTGCTGCTTGTCTAAGTGTGCGACTATCAGATCAGGCAAGCTTTTGAGAGCAGACAGAAGCTGCCCAATGGAGTCATATCATAACCGGCCCAGCAGGGAGCCTGCTGAGACATGCACACACACACACACACACACACACACACACACACACACACACACACACACACACACACTATAAACACATACGCAGAGCACAGACAAAACGAACATGGCCCAAACAGACATATGGAGAATCAAATCACTCACACACACACACCCACACAGACTGAATTTCTGTGCTTTGAGTGAAAGTCAGACCGATGATTTAATGTCATCTAAATACCAAAGCATTTAGATTGATGACTGTTTACACTCATTACAGCAGTGGAGCATTGACAATATATCAGCCTTAGCCTCCTTTCAATGGTTTTCAATGGTTTAGACCCCACAGGACCACCACACAGCAGGTACTATGTTGGTGGTGGGTCATTCTCAGCACTGCAGGGGCACTGACGTGGTGTGTTTGTGTGTGTTGTCCTTGTACAAGAAAATATATTTAATGTTCAAATGGATGAGCTTTATTGTTTTTTTGCAAATATTTACTCATTTTGAATTTGATGGCTGCAACAGGGACAGGGGCATATTTACCACTGTGTTACATGACCTTTCCTTTGAACAACACTCAATAAGCATTTGGGAACTGAGCTCTGTAGGTGGAATTCTTTCTCATTCGTGCTTGATGTACAACTTCAGTCCAGGGTCTCTGTTGTCATATTTTGCACTTCATAATGAGCCACACGTTTTCAATGTGTAACCACACGCTTTTACTATGAAGCCACGCTGTTGAAACACGTGCAGAACGTAGCTTGGCACTGTCTTGCTGAAATAAGCAAGCCTGGAGGACACAAAACGTCCATGATTTCCAAAAACAATTTGAAATGTGGACTCATCAGACCACAGGACACTTTTCTGTTTTGCATCAGTCCATCTCAGGTGAGCTCAGGCCCAGAGCAGCTGATTGTGTTTCTGGGTGTTGTTGATATATAGCTTTATTTAATTTGCACTTGTAGTGACAAACTGTGTTCACTGACAAAGTGGTGAACATTGCTCCATACTTGCTGGTGAACAAATGAGCCTTTCGGAGATGCTCCATTTATGCCCAGTAATGTCACTCACCTGTTTCAAATTAACCTGAACACCTGTAGAATGGTCCAAACAAGTGTTTTTTTTAGCATTCTTCAACTTTCCCAGTCTTTTGTTGCCCCTGTCCCAACTTTTTTGGAATGTGTTTCAATTATCAAATTGAAAATTTGCAAATGTTCCATTTGAACATTAAATATCTTGTCTTATTAGTGTATTCAATTGAATATTGGTTGAAAATGATTTGCAAATCATCATATTCTGTTTCAATTTTTATATTACACAACATCCCAACTTCATTGGAATTGGGATTGTAGAGCTACAAAGTGCTCCTGTGTGGTAAGAGGAGCTGATTAAATGGACAGTGAGTGTAGAAACAAGCAGGTGGCCATAATGTTATGGTGTTAGCAGGTGTTAGGTTAAAAGCAAACCCAGTGACCAGGTACAATCTTTCCAGTTTGGTAACTGCACACCACGATAAGGTGATGGCGAAAGAATAGGAAGAAGTTTCTATTACATGGTAAACGTGTTCTTACGTGTGTTCTATTCCTGTAAGAACAGCAGTGCTACATTAAAGACTGAAAATCAGACAGTAATATAACTTGTCACATGACAGTAAAGTGTTTGGAGTATAACGTGTGTAACAAGGACGTGACTAATATTGTCACATGAAAGTGACATTAACATACTAGAACATCCATATGTAACATTATTCAAATGTGTAACATTAAATGTGTGTGCAATTTATGCACAATGCTGTGTTACAGGAAATATACTCCCCCCCAACGGTATTGGAACTGTGAGGCCAATTACTTTATTTTTGCTACAGACTGAAAATATTTGGGTTTGACATTAAACTTTGAATATGAGATAAAATATCAACATTTCAGCTTTTATTTCCAGGTGTTTCTAGTACATCTGGATCTGATGCACAATTCAGCCCCTTTTGTCTGAAACCACCCATTTTTCTTGTGAGCAAAAGTAGTGGAACATGTGACTGACAGGTGTATTTTGTTGCCCAGGTGTGTCCTGTTACATTGATTATTCAAACAATAAATAGCTCTGAATGTCTACACTCAGTTTCAGATTTGGGTTTTGCCTGTGCACACTCTGCATTTATAGTTAGAGGAGTAACCAACATGAAAAGCAGGGTGCTGTATATGGATGAAAAATAAGCAAGCTGAGAGAACCTAGAAAAACAATCAGAGCCATTGCACAATTATTGGCCATAGCCAGTACAACCTTTTGGAATGTATTGAAGAAAAATGTGATCACTGATGTACTTATTAACAGATGTCAAACAGGCCGATGAAAACAATACCAGTTAATGACAAAAACAAACTAAGTTTTGTAAAAAACTAGACCCTAAAACAACTGTTAATGACATCAGCAACAACTTCCAGAGGGCAGGAGTGAACGTCTTGCAATCTACTGTTTGCAGAAAACTTCTTGCACTAAAGTCCAGAGGCTTCACCAGAAGATGCAAACCACCAATTAGACAGAAGAACAGGAAGAACAGGCTGGAATTTGCCAAGACGTTCAAAGACAAGGCTCAATAATTCTGGGACGTTTTATGGATTGATGAGACAAAGATTAAACTTGATGGAGTGCTGGAGAGGCTAAACTTTAGAGAACTTTAGATCCCAAATATACAAGATCAGTAGGTCACTGGGTCACAGGCTTGCAGTGGTATCTTCAGGCTTGATGCAGATGAAAATACTGTGGTAAAGAAATCTGAAATACTTATAATTTGTCTCATATTCATATTTGAATGTCAAACAAATGTTTTCAGTCTACAGAAAAAAACAAACAGATTGGCCTAACGGTTCCAATATTTTTGGAGGGGAGTGTATATTGTGTTAACAACGTATACTGTTACTGTAATAAGTGCAATTACTGTAATGTATGAAACTATTTAATGTATTTACTTAAATGTACTACTGAACAATATGAACATTATGTACTGTTTAACAGTCATATGACTAATATATTGCCTACTATAACCTTTATATGCAACACTATTGTAAGGTGTGTAATATGGTATTTAACATATATATAGTAAATAACGGATGATACTGTATTACATCATAAAAGTAATATGTAGTGTAACATTTATGTGTAACATTATTGTAATATGTGTAATATAAAAAAACATGGGTACTGGAAGCCTGTTGTAATTATTACGCTTGGTAATTGATACTATAATACAGATAGAGCCGATAAAGATAGGTTGAAATCTGCTGGAGATTAGCACTGTAACTCTTTCACAACATGTATGGTTTAGCACCCACCACACACCAACGCAGCGTCACACACAGAGCTAGTCCACAGTATACACTACACAATTACACCGGTCTCTAGTGCCCACTATAGGTGTTAACTCTGAATATTTTACGGTGTGCAAGCTCCACTCTGGCCTCCTCTTAAGTAATACGATCTTATCATTACTGCCACTTCTCTTTTTTTCAAGAAAAAAAAACCTCTGCAGAACTGAAAACACCAGCCTGCATATTTCCTACATTACAGTTAAGCAAATTAGGTCTAAAGCAGATCACATGACAAGATTTCTAGATACTCACTGATTTCCTTTTATGACAATGCCCTTCCTATTATATATCTGGCACTTGTGGAGTGCTTTCATATCCATTTATAAGTGCTTGACTCTGGAAACAGGTACAGAGTAGTAGCACCTACACGTTCACTCTGACTGAGCTCTGCTGAAAGAAAACCTAGAATGGAAATGCAAAATCTAATACACTTTGAAAGGTGAACTTAGGCTTCCTTTTCATTCAGCTCAGCATCTTTACTTTTCTCCATTCAGAGTGTATTCACGCATTCAACTTGAAAATATATCATTTTGCCATAACTGTCAAGTTCACATGCACTGGAAATGTTTGAGACCTTTCTGATGGACTCACTCAAGTGCACATGAGTAACAAAGAGGTCCACTCCTCTAGGACGTGAACAACGAGTGTCAAGTAATGTAATGAAGTAATGTGAAGTAATGTAATGTGATCTGGCATTGTACTAAATTGCACCCCACAGCGTGACACCAGGCCTTCTGGACATGTGAAGTGTGACAATAAACCATTGTCTTGGTGCTGACCACGGTGCCTCAACACATAGATCTGCTGGTGGTCTCCACCAAGATAAAAGTAGGAGTCACTGAAGATGACCCGCTGTAATTCTTTAAATGATTCTGCTAATGTGTGTGTTCATGTCCTCTTCCCCAACCTGTCCGCAGCATGGTGAAGATCTGCTTACTGAGCAACTCGATCAGCTCGTACCAAAGAAAAATGACGTGTCCATCATTCACTGACCTAATGTGATTCAGGATTTTAACACAAAACTTACATGTGCGTTACATGTAATGGGACTAACATTACATGCAAAATCCCTGCAACACAATAATAATGACATGAACGGTTTATATAATTATAAGAATATTTCATTTTTAATAGTTATCTAATTCTAATATCTTATCAAATGTTTATTGCACTTTGAGGTGTAATTTAGGGGCTAATTGTTATTATATCAATGGCAGTGAAATGGTCTTAAAAAGGTTTCAAAATGAGAATAATATTGTTTATCATGATTATTTTTGAGACAATATATCATCCAAAAACAGTTCTCATGACAGACCTTCCTTAAACAGAACATATAACATGATCATGCATTTATTACACTGATTTTCATTAGTATATATAATGTTTGCTCATCTAGGTAGCATAAGATCACAACAATTACATTCTGTCCTGCATGCCACACTCTCACACACACACTGTTTATACGCACAACCAACACTCACATCAACACTCATCTGTGTATACACACATAATATTGACACAGCAACAGTGATCACAGATCGCCAACTCTTTAACTCCCTCTCCCACACGCACGCACAAACGCTCACGCACACACACATCATACACACACACACACAACACACACACACACACCTGTTTGATCAGCATATCTCTGAAGAGCTATAAATGCATGCCATTATAACTACAGTTATAGCACAGTGTGATTGTGGGTGGGTGTCTGTGTGTGTGTGTGATATCATGTTTCCCACTGAAGGTAATACAACATGACATTTGCGGTGGAGAATGAAGTGGCCTGGATCCATATAAGCTTTGCATCACACACACACACACACACGCACACGCACACGCACGCACACACACACACGCACGCACGCATACACACACATGCATACACACACACATGCATACACACACACACACGCATACACACACACACGCATACACACACACACGCATACACACACACACGCATACACACACAGAAATTCCTCTCCTTTCAGCCATCAGCTTTCCCTCTCTGCCTCAGTGGCATCATATGGTCCTTACAACATGGCTTACATAGAGTATGCACACACAAATCACACACAGAGTCTGCATCATTATTCATATTAATGTGACTGTAATGCTGTGTCACAGGACATAACTCTGTAACACAAATGTAAAACGACTGATTTGCAATGTGTGAAACATGACTGTGTGAAACAAACCTGCAAAATATTGTGAAACATGATTTTAATATTAAATGCAAAATACCAAACATCACGTGTGGTATGTGATGGTCATTTCAAGCATACTGTGTAACATGATTGTTCATTTAGGTTTCTTAGCACTGCAACAATAATGTACCAAACAATGTGTAACACGATTGTAACAATATGTAACATGACAGTAACATGACTGTAACAATGTGTGACATAATGCATAACGTGAATGTGAAATAATGTGTGATATCACTGTAATAAAGTGCATAATATGACTAACATTAACCATGTGTGACACTACAATGTGCAACATGATGGTAACATAATGTGTAACATAAGTGACTATATGTAACCTGACTAACAAAGTGTAACAATGTAACATCATGCATAATGTGACTGTAAAATAATGTGTAATCGGGTGGCAAGATGGCAACAATTAGTAAAAAAAAAACAGCAGCACAATATGTAACCTGTTGGTAACGTGAATGTAACATCTTTTAACATCACCTATCATTAAGTGTAACATACAGAAATCCCTTTCTGCCTCAGTGGCATCATGTGGTCCTTAAGACATGGTTTAGAGAGCGCGCACACACACTGCATCACTGCACAGCCTGTACATCACTGACTTATATAAGCCAGCATTTACTGTTAGCCACTGTGACCACTCCCCTCGACCTTAACCCTGACCCCAACACCACCCTTCAACTACAGTCACCCTAACGACCCCCGGTCAGCCGTTAACCTCCCCCTACATACACACACACACACACACACACACACACATACACATACAGACACACACACACATATACATATATATATATATATATATATATATATATATATATATATATATATATATATATAATGATATGAATGTGTGAGCTCTCAGGCTCTCCTTCAGAAAGGTGCTTACTCAGCTCACCCTCCCATCCCTGTGTCTCATCAGGGAGGAAAAACACACAGCACAGCAAGCCTCAGATAATGTGGTTTTCATTACTGAGCCCTGCATATCAAAGTCATGAGTGTGAGGGAGATGAGTAGGCTGGGATATATACTGGCACACAATCGGCAGCCTTTAGTGCTTTTAGCTAAATTAAAGACACTTTATCATGGTGTGTTGGGGTGGCAAATAAGATGCAAATGGTGGATGATAAGAGGAATAGACTCTTCACAGGATCTGAAGTGCCTTGCCTTCTTTGCTGCCAAGCAGCAGTGATTTGAAAGGGGGGGGAAAGTTTGCCAATGATTTGTACGCTTCTGACTGGACCTCTGTTCACAAAAAGGCCCAAATCATAAAAAGACTTTGATATCGTCATATGTCAACATCATTAAAGCAACATTATGTAGCATTTTACCTTAAATAGTTCCTTGGAAATCGCTGCAATGCTCCACTTTACTGTAATCAGGACAGTAGCATGAGCGTATACAAGGCTCAGCATGCCGGACACGGCACTATGTAACTGAGGCAGGCAGGACAACACTTGTAAACCGATACATATGCGTATGGTTCTGTAGTATTATGATATCGCCTCATTCCGCATGCTTCTTTCACTTTCAGTGACCATTCTAGCTTGTCCAGAAAGGCATGTTTAAAGCGTGTCCTTTAGTGATTGCTCAAAGAACAAATTGACTGGTTGTTGGGGGGACTTGGGAGTAGGCCTGTAGCCAGCTATTGCCAGCTACCGCACTCAACCAGAACATGCCTGCTTAGGGTCTCAACCTGCATCGCTACCACAGTGTTAGTGTTAGCCACTCCCATTTTATGAGGGAATGCAAAATGCAAAAACCCAATGTGTCTGGGATTTTAGGAAGGAAGTGAAGTCAGTTCCTGAAGTTGATGTGTTGAAGCAGAAAAACTGGTCTAGTGTAAGAATCTGAGACGCTTTGGCAAGAGACAAACTTATCTTCTAGACGACTGGCAGAGCATAAGACAGAACATCCCCATAGCATTTGGCAGGTCTTTTGGTCTTTTGTTCCCGGGAATGCAGTAGTCAGTACAAACCAAAAGCTCAAAGGAAGGACAAACTATGAGTGTTAACAGGGTCATGGATGCTCAAGGCTCATTGATGCCTTAATCATGGTTCCAGGTAAATCCTGTGGAGTCCATACACTGATCAGTCAGGGCTGTTTTGGTGACACGAGGGGATCTACTCAATGTTAGGGAAGTGGTTTTAATGTTATGATTGGTTGGTGTATTTCAGCCTATAGCAGTTTAGCCCCACCCATCTCATATATTATAAGGAGTGTTTCAGCCCAGATATATATTTACATATATCAGTCTTAAAGTAACAGCAACCAAAACAGACTGTTTGATTGTAATGGAGAGGTGGGGAAATGGTCAGGCAAGAATGAGTAATGGGATATAAGCTACAGATTATTTGGTATCAACCATCATGAGTGGCACAATGATCTAAGAGTTGGCCGTTGGCAGTAAGCCAACCTCTCCAATTTAGGAGTAATGGGTTCAAATGATATGGACAAAAATATTGGGACACCTGCTCTTTCTCAGTCTCTCCTGAAATCGGGAATTTTAAAAAGTATATCTGGCTTTTGTTGGAGTAGCTGTCTCTCCTGTGCCTGGAAAGCTTTCTACTAGATTCTGAGGAATTGCTGTGAGGATTTGACTGCACTCAGTAAAAAGAGCTTTAGTGAGGTCAGTGCGCATCAGTGCAGTGGTGAAAACCCAGTGGGCTCCTGGTGAAAACCCAGTTTATAATGTCTTTTACTTCATGTCTGAGCCCGACCTTGATTGCCTTAAGCCTTATATTTTTATACACTGTTCAATATTTTACAAATATTGCTTTTTGGGTGTAACTGGGCCCTTAACATCATTTCATTCCACCTCATGTTTCACATGTGATGTGAATGACATTAAATCTCATTGAATCCTTGAACTCATCCCAAAGGTTGTCATTCCAGAGAACACAGTTCCACTGCTCCACAGCTCAATGCTGGGGTGCTTTATACCCCACTAGCCCACACCTGGAATTAGGCATGGTGTCAATAGGTTTATGAGCAGCTAGGTGTGGGGACTTTTTGTTATTTCCAGTACATCTGTGAGGGTCTGTGAATTACAGCGACTACTTGGAAAGTTTATGCCACGAGACCATTTATGCCATGAGACAGCAACTTATTTGTCATTTCCTGTGGAGGGTAGGACTGGAATCTTTTACTGATTGAAGTTTCCAAAGACATTTTTAATCACTGACTGTTTTGAGTCTGATGAAGACCATACAGGTTTTGGATGTCGCATGAATGAATAAATGGATAAATATAAAATGGAGGTTTGATAGAAGCAGTCTGTGGATGTTTATCTTTACTTTTTTTCACTGTTCTCGTTCTGTTTCACTGTTGTTGACTGTGGAACACGTCATTAAGTTTCTCTTTTAATTAAACAAATCAACACAGATTTCAACCATAAAATTAGAACAACCTGCCTAACAGATAGATAGATAGATAGATAGATAGATAGATAGATAGATAGATAGATAGATAGATAGATAGATAGATAGATAGATATAGATAGATAGCAGAAAAGAGCAGAAAGTCCACAGAACCCAAGCCTTATTAAGAATAGAATAAATAAGAGCTATATTGTCTCTGCAAAAAGATATAAATAGAACAGTCTGATTAGTTATGTACATGTGTAGATAAACTCTTAGTGCAATGATTGGCTAGAAGGAGTAAATGTCCAGCCATATTCAGTGAGCATGTTCTGTGAGTGGCTTAGTGTGTGATAATGTTCCGACACAGTGAAGAGGAGTTGTATGGTGTGATCACTGTAGGTATAAATGACCTCCCTTGCTGAAAGTGCTCCGCTGCATGACCAGTAAGTTATGAAGAAGGTGAGATGTGTTGTTCAGGATAGCCATCAATTCTCTTTTCCATCACCACTTCAAAACTCTCCAGTGAGCATCCAAGAACAGAGCCAGCCATCTCCACATTTGATTTGATCAGATTGCTGCGAAAAAGACAGCACCCACCACAACAGACCGGTAGAAGATAGCCATCATTTTGCTGCACACATTGAAGAACCTGAGCGTCCTCAGAAAGTAGAGTCTGCACACCCCTTTCTTGTACACAGCCTCAGTGTTGGCCCTCTAGTCTGATTTGCTGTCAAGCAGGACACCAAGATATTTGTAAGAATCGATCAGCTCAACGTTCTGACTGATGGTGGAACAAGTTTGGTAGTGGTCTTCTTCCTTCTGAAGTCCACCACAATTTCCTTGGTCTTGGCCACATTAAGGAGCAGGTGCATGCCACAAATCCACTCACAAGATCTCTGTATTCACCTTCATGTCCATCCCTGATGCACCTGACCACTACAGATTCATCAGAAAATTTCTGAAGGTGGCACAGGTCTGACCTGCACTGGAAGTCCATAGTGTACAGGGTGAAGACAAAGGGGGAGAGTACAGTTCTGAGGTGTTCCAGTGCTACAGACTGGCTGTTACCCATCTGCACAAACTGGGGCCTATGAGACAGGTAGTCCAGGACCTAGGCAATCATGCACTCGACATGCATTTTATACATCTTCTCCTCAAGCATGAGAGGTTGGATAGTTTTAAATGCACTTGAAAAGTCAAAGAAAGTGATTCCGACTGTGGTGTTGTTCTGGTCCAAACGGGAGTGTGTCTTCTGCAGTAGGTAGATTACTGCATTATCCGCACCAGACTGCTGTTGATAAGCAAACTGCAAGGGGTCAAGAAAAAGGCTGACCTGAGGTCTGAGATGTAGCAGCAACAGGCTTTCTAGGACCTTCATGACATGGGATGTGAGGGCCACTGCTCTGAAGTCACTGAGAGAAGAGACAGATGACTTATTTGGAACAGGAACCAGACAGGATGTTTTCCACAGCACTTGGTCTTGCTTTTGACTCAGATTAAAGACACACCAAAAACACCCACTAAACTGAGTGGCACAGACCTTCAGAATTCTTGGGCTTATTTGATCTGGTCCAATTGCCTAGCTCAGTTTTAACATCTCCAGCTGTCTCTTCACCTGGTTTATCTGGTAGGAGATGATAGTCTTTGGATAATGGCTGTGGGGGGAGTGGGTGTGAATAAGAGTGCAGAGACAGCATACGTGGTGAGAGAGTAAGTCTACAGCTGTTGGAAGTGGGTGATGACATGCTCTACCTATTAAAATACATTCAGCTCATTGGCAGTGTCCAAACTGTCAGCCACAGTTTGTACTAAAGCACTGATTCCAGCCCAAACCTCCTTTGCACTGTTGTTCTAAAGTTTTGCCTTTCAGCTCCATTCTGTAGGCCTCCTTACTCTGCCTCAGTTTCACCTCGAGCTCCTTCTGCACAGACCTCAGTAAAAGTAATATTAAGTATAGATAGATTAAGTATTAAGTCTCCCTTGTGATCTGACCATTTGAGGCATGGACTCCACAAGGCACAATTTTTACATGATGTTCCTGCAGAGTCCATCTTTTAAATTGGGATTAAATTTGGCCCACCTGATCTCAGACTGGCCAAGAACCAATAAGATGTTTTCATTGCCTAAACTTCCCGTAGCACACAGTGGCCCAAAACACCAACATGTGTTAACTAAACTGCTCTTTTGAGCTCTTTTAATCTTTTTAAAATTACTACTGCTACTGAAAACTCTTCATTAGGCTCTGTGTGCTACTGAAAACACAACTGGAATTAGTCATTCCAGTTTAAATGCTACAAAGCTACAGGCACCAGAATGTAATTGCAGCACTAAATTTAATCTGTTAAACATTTTATGTCAATCTAGTGAACACGTAAATTTAAGTCATGAAATGATACCACTTTATTAAATCATGTGGCTGTAATAATAAAAAAAACACAAGATTTATGGATTGATATTATCTGCACAGTTAGCTAGCTGGAACTTTTCTACCAGTCATTCTGTCACCTGACATGCCCTTGCAGTTCTGAATGACTGCAGCTCATGATCTTCAGAGCATTGTACTATGATTAAATTTCAATTATTAAATATTAAATATAACATTTATAACATTTATAACAGAAATGCTTATTCTGTTTCATATTATTAGTATATACTTGCTAGATATTTAAAACCAGTGGACAGGGGATTTAAATCCTGTGGGGTCTCCATGAGCATCAGTGAGCCTTGGGCCCCACGAAACAGTCACTGGTTCACTGGTTGCCCTTGCTTGGAGCACTTTTGGTAGGTCCTGACCACTGCATACCATGTCTACCTCACAAGACCTGCCTGTATTGAAGATGTTCTGACCTTTTTGTCTGATTATCTACTCTATTTGTTGCTTGTCAAAGTGTCTTAAATTCTTATATTAGCCTATTTTTCCTGCTTCAACACAACTTTAACAACTGACTGTTCATTTGATCAATAAGTGTATTTACAGGGACTCAATAATTCCTGCAGTTATCTGATTATTCTAGTGGTCAGGTAAACAGCATGCTCTAATGTCCTCTTAGATAGGTCTAGATGTTTGATAAAGAAGTCTGATAACAAAACACTTGACTGGATTTTTAATGTACTGTTTTGCACTTACCATCTGTCAGTGGTGCTAATTTTTTTCTGTATATTTTTTTTATTAATTATCAGGATCTATAGTAGATATTCACTGTTAAAGTTAACATCGTTGCTTACTTGACTGACATCCCACCTCTCATGTATTCACAAGGGGCAGGAGTGGTGTTGCCACCTGCCCAAAAGGAGTGTTTGCAGGGTGGGATATCTGCCCTTACCAGCTGTTACGCTGAATACAATGTTAAGATCTATGAAGAGCTTGGGGCCAGTTCTGCACTGGACTGAACTGGTTTTTCTATATAAATTCTGACCGGTTTCCTTGGTGCTGGGCATTTTTGTGTAGCTTAGTGACTGGGATCCTGACTGTCACAGTAGAAACCCAGGCATTGGGTTAATTAACAGCACATGAAGAAGTCAGGTAGAATAATTAACAGCACCTGAGGAAGCTGATTAGAACAGAGTTGCTTAAATAGCCTTTGTTCAGGCAGCAATGCAAAGTAACACAAGGCTGCCAACTTTCACCCATTGGCCGTGAGACTCACGCAATTGGCTCTAATGTCGCACTCTTATACCAAACTTGTCATTTCTCACACAATTTTAATGATCCCTCTGTCCCCTCCAAGCAGTCAAAGTTTCATTGTGCAACTGTAGCTCCAGCTTTTAGGGATTAATCAGGCTGTTTTTTGCTTCACTGGCAAAAAGAGGGTCAGTGGTCCACACCCATAATGGCTCACTGGGAATGACCTTGGTTCTCCTGATGGCCAGTCCATCCCTGGTTGGGGGTACTCTCTTTTAATTGGTTCATTCAGTGAGACGGGGAAGTCCCCTTTGAACGGTTTGACCAACCCCTTCATGATCTCAGTAGACCACACCCATAGTGGCCCACCTGGAATTTGCCAACTATGTAGGGTCTGGTGCAGGGTTATGTGGTAGTTTTGATGTGTATAGAGTGTAGATTTGATGCATTGGCCTTAAAGGAGGATGTGCTAAGTAGTCAGTTACAGTATGAGTAGATTAAAGCATGAGTAGACTGATAAATCAATGTACTGATCAGCTATTTACCTTAGCTACTGTGTGTATACACTCACATGACATGGGATAGCAGTAGGTAAATTTGTTATGAAGTGGTGTTACCTCAGGGGACAGCTTAGGAACAACCACACCTATACAAGTTTTTAGGTGTTATCTTGTGAGGTTGACCACTGGTCAGGGCAAAATTAATGATTGAGTAAAACATGATAGCAGGTTCCAGGTGGATGAGACATTTCATTTCATAAACTGTCCAGGCATTTAACATTACTCACATTTGAGGTGTTGAGTGTGTGCTGGGAGTACATCATAGAATGCATTACCACCCACAGTGGACAATGCAGTGGCCACTCATGGGTGCTGAATGATTGTAACCAGCCGCATTTGGCCAGTATTGTCCATGCAAACAGAAAAGAGAGGAAATCACATCGACATTCAAAGCAGGAGCCCCACTTGCATATCCCACAGGTCAGTGTAGCATTCTTAGCCCCCACACATAGTTGCCTAATGGGAGTTTTCCCAGTTCTCTTGATGGCCAGTCCATCCCTGGTCAATCTGTAAAGTAATGTCTAACAGACTTGCTCAGGTGGTGATTTCAGACACTGTAACACATTTTTTTGATATCAAAGCACACCGTGACACGGATGTGAAGCACCAGAGGCTATTTCATTATTAATAGTACCCCCTTATGGAGGATGTTTAGCTTGTGTGTGAGTTACGATCCAGATCCTTGAGGTGCTTAGCATCATAGATTTAATATTCAAACGGACACGTTCTTTTTAGCTCGCTATGTTTGAGTGTCTGACTCAGATTGGGCTATAGGTCTTGAACACTGAGATGTTCTCAGGCCAGTAACAAATGACACACATGAAGGAATCAGAGAGTCGAAAAACAGAGAGTTGACGTGAACTGAGGAGGAAGTCCACAAGTAAGAAGGGTAGCGGCTGGAGACAGGAAAGAGAGAAAAGGATGAGAGAAAAGGAAAGGAGAGATGGAAGGTGAAAAAGAGAGACAGACAGACAGGAGGAGCCAGCAGGGATAGGAGAATGGTGACAGGCGGAGGAATGAGAGAGTGAAGGACAGTGACAGCAGCCGCTGCCTCAGAGAGGGTAATGAAATATCATGTCAGTCTCCTTTGCCACCGGGAACGACTGCATCGACTAAAAGAAATGAACAAGGGAAGGAGCGGAGGAAAGAGGGCGAGATGGAGGACAGCAAGGGAGGAACTGACAGAAGATTTATATCCAGATTCAGGGTCTTAAACAGAATAGAAAAAGGAAATCAAGTACATCGGTAGCAGTACTATTGGATTCAGAACAAAGAAAAGCCAGTGATTACCAGGGGCCCAGGTAGGCCTAAATTAGGGCAGTGATGCTACATGTATTGGGTGATTGTCAGGATGTGGTGGCCATAAGACATGTTGTTAATATTATCAATTCATAGAATCACTGAAAAGTAATTGAATCAACATAATTGAAAAACGTCTGTAGCACGTGATGCGAAACAATTTTTATATATGACAATAAAACAAAAAATATAATGCTTATGTTTTCTGATAAATATCAGGATTTTAGTATGTCCCCATTGATTGGCATCATTGTTACATAAACTAAACTTAAATAAAAGCATGAGAAGTTTAACAAATAATGCAGTTTTTAGTTTTTTAATATTATAATTAACTTATAAAAAATATAAAACAATTATATTATATATTGTTGAAATATTGCAACATTTTCTGGTGTCAGTCCCTCATTCAACACCATAGTACCATTTGTCTCTATCCAATTCACATCCCTGGCCCGATTTGTGCCAGACATGCCTACTGCATGGCAAATTGACCAAGGACACAGATTTGGTAGATACTGTGTGAGCAGTGCTGATTGCATAATGTGTTTGGCTTGATACAAAACCTATCTGGAAAAAAGCTATAGGCAGGTGAGTAGATAAAGGCAACACATGTGGGTACCTCACCTTTGCATAATGCCCCACCCCTTTTTGGCTGAAAACATTCATCCAGGTCAACAATTACATCCATGCATTACATACACATATACATTATGTGGCTGGTCAATGATCAGCACTGTTTTATAGAACAAATTAGTAAAAAGTGGGGCAGAGTATCCTTTCAGCATGCCTCCATCAAAGGGGACGAGTGACTGTACCCAGTGGCCAAAAGTGTCATATCATGTCAGATCAGCTTTGAATTTGGATTATGATAATGATACTCATGCATAAAATCACAGAACAGGCAGGTCCTACTGGCTTACTTAGCTAAAGCTTTAAATCCAGGCTAACATTAAACCGGGATCCTCTGCTTTACACTGTGTTCCACGTTCTGCTCTTTCAGAGCAGAGCAGCATTCAGTTCTGATTTTAACAGTGTTTGTTAAACAGATGTTCATGTATTGACTGGCTGACTCTCAGTTTACTGTTTTCCTCCTCTCTGCGGAGGCCTGAAGCCACAGATCTCTCATTTTATTGTCCTTCAGAAGAAGCAGTATGACTGGGTTGGTTTCCACCCAAAAAGTAGTGAGGTTGTTCAGGCAACAGGAAAGTGACATATGGCTGCTCTCATCCATCAGCCACTGCCTTTAGCATTTATATAGTGAGATATTCTTTAGCCAAATTATATTTAGTTCAAGAACATCAAAAGCTACCTTTAGAGAAGTGTGATTCAGAGATTGTAAGTGGAAGTTCTTTAAACACTGGTAGAGGAGCTGTTTGTTGCCCATCGTATAACCACAGTATTTCCTGATCAGGTATTCAGAGCCAAATGCAAGCCATGGAATGCCTGCAGCACTGCTCATCCACCGGGTTTTCACAGGGTCTGAAAATGTGACAAGAGATCTGTATCTTACTGAGATTAAACTCACTGGGTGTTAAATGTTTGTGTAACTTGGTTTGCATTGGAAAACTTGTGGTTACCCAATCTGCGTTCCTTGGCCAATCGTCATCAAAGTCTCTTTAACTCCCTGGATCATGCAGAGGTCTGATTATCATCTTGTTTCAATCTCATTCTTAGCAACAAATTAACTCATCACTCATCGACTTTTAACATAAAATTGAGCATAGTACAGCCATGTATACATACAGCTAGTATAGAATAGAATTAGGCATTTTAGCAAAACATATTCAATGCTATAATGTTTAGACATCAGTGAGTCATTATCTTATCTGCTTCTCCCCAAATAGGGTCATGGTGTATCCAGAGCCCACCTGGAGTCATCGAGCGTGAGGCAGGAATACCCCTGAGACAGGGTGCCAGTTGGTTGCAGGGACACTCCAAACTCAAGCCCCTGGAGCTGTGTGAGCAATATTTGGGTTTAAACATGATGGGGTTGAAAGATCTGCTTTTTCTGTCTTTAAAAAGGGTGCTCATTCCTGAGATAGACTCTACTAAGCATGAAATGGGCGAAAAGGCAGAGGGGGACATAGTGGATAACAGTCCCACAGGACTGTACATGTATTTGGGAAAAGGCTACACAGAATTAACTGTGATAAAAACTGAATGTTCTTGTACAGTTTAAAGATGAGCTGTGAAGAAACAGTGCCCTCTGGTGGACAAGAAACATGGCCTACTTGTATGCAGTAGGGAAATGAATTACAGGAGAAAACACCAGGTATTCAGCATCTCAAGAACTTGAGTGAATGAAATAGAATTGAAAATCACAATTTGCTATCAATTGAATATATTGGCATAAAATTTGCATTTTTGCAAATTAAAGGATCAAATACAAATCCCAAAATGACTTGGAATAAAATCTTTTTTTCCTTCTCATCCAAAGATAGAGGTTCTTGCATGATGGTGAAAATACAGTATACAGCAGGGGTTACCAACCTTCCTGCAGACTTTATGTTCAACCCTAATCTACCCAACGTGATCCAACTAATTACTGCCTTAAGAAGCTCCTGATTGGCTGAACAGGGTTTGCCCATTCATAAACATTGAAATAATTTTGTTTGTAGTCCCAAAAACTCTCAGTGGACAAAAAAGACCATAAATTTATCTGGCATTACTATTTTTTGTTTGTTTGGTTTTTTTTTTTTACAATTTGCATTTAAATCATGGACACCTCTTCTAATGAATGTATTCAGCTACTTTAAGTAGCATCCATTGGTGACACAGATGTGAAAATGTACACACAACTTCTTAAGTCCCTATACAGAGTACTAAACACGCCTGGCAACATGCCTAATGACAGATGTGGGCCAGCTCTGGAGAGGTACAACAGTATTCTCTGGAACGATGGAGCTTTTTTGGAGCAGTACTTTTGTGATGAGTTGGGGTGATCATTATCCAACATCCTGTCCTCTTTTAAGCTTGTCACTGATTGCAATCAAATCCTTGTGGCAATGTTCCAGAATCTAGTAGAAAGGCTTCCCTGAACAGTAGAGTTAGTCCAACAAAAGCAGGATACACTTTAATAGCTTGGATTTCAGAACAATGAATGAGCAAGTGTCCAAATATATCAAAGTATATGTATGTCCATCTATAGTGTATATAATGCCAAAAAATGAAACAATTAAATACCCAAATCACTTTATAATGACTCTGTGATACTGGATTTATAACAAGACATATACACTCCTCATCAAACAAATAGTCCCACAAGGAATCAACGGATTGCAATGCACGACTGCAAAGGTGTCTTCAGTAATGAGTCCCACTTTAGTCTTGGTGGAGACGACTAACGAATCTGTGTGTGGAGGCACTGTGGTCAGCACCAAAATGAACGGTTTGTTGTCTCACGTCCAGAAAGGCCGGTATCGTGGTGTGGGGGCAAATTTGTACAATGTCAGATCACCTACTGTCTTCATTACAGATACTTTGACAACCCAATGTTATGTTTATGAGGTCCATTAAAAACCCAGTCTTAATGTCTTTGATGTTGTCTCCGAGCCCAATTTCACTTGCATTAAACATGTGACATATAGTTGAACTGAACATACAGTGCGTCCAGAAAGTATTCACAGCGCTTCACTTATTCCAAAATGGATTAAAAAATGTTTTCCTTAAAAATAAAATTCTTAAAAAAATTCACACAATACCCCACAATGACAAAGTGAGAAAAGTTTGCTTGAAATCTTTGCAAATGTATATATATTTCACCCATTCTTCTTTGCAGAACCTCTCAAGCTCAATCATTTGAATGGGAAGTGTCAGTATACAGTCCACTCCTTGACTAAGTCCCTTACCATACCCAGCTCTATGAAGAGTCTTGGTGGTTCCAAACTTCTCCCATTTATGGATGATGGAGACCACCGTGCTCATTAGGACCTTCAATGTGACAGATTTTCTATACCTTTCCCCAGATCTGTGTCTCGATACAATCCTGTCTCTGAAGTCTACAGACAATTCCTCAGACGTCATGGTTTGGTTGGTGCTCTGACATGGACTGTCTACTATGGGACCTTTTATAAACAGGTGTTTGTCTTTCCAAATCATGTCTAATCAACTGAATTTACCACAGGTTTCCAATTATGCTGTAGAAAAACCTGAAGCATGATCAGTGGAAACAAGATGCACAATGGCAAAGGGTGTGAATACTTATGTATGTTATATTTTGGTGTTTTATTTTTAATAAATTTGCAAACATTTCAAACAAACGTTTCATTTGGTCATTGTGGGGTATTTTGTTTGAGGGGAAAAATGAATTTAATCCAGTTTGCATTAGGGCTGTAACAAAGGATGCAAAAAGTGAAGTGCTATGAATAATTTCTGGAAGCACTGTAAAGGACGGTTTGACTACAACACAGCAACAATTAACCACAATCTTAGAGTTACGCTAGACACGCTGCAGTTACTTTGGACATTGGTGTGGTGGAACAGAGTGCAGCAGACAACGGGCAAGAGAAAGTGGTGCGTGCGGATGCAGAAGAGGGGCAAGAATGCTAATGTTAATGGACTGTCTGTGGCTGAGGATGTGTTTCTGAGGAGACTCTCAGTGCTGGATTGTTTTTTTGGAAACATGGCTAAATAACATGCTGGACTCAGGCTTCATCAAGATCAACGGCCAGTTGCTCTTCTGTGTGGACCACAACCAGCTATCAGAGATGCATCTATGTAAACAAAGGTTGGTGCACAAACTGTGTTTAAATAAACAGCTACTGCTCCGAGGCTGTAGAAGAGGTGACTGTGAAATGGCAGCCACACTATTTACCTCGTGAGTTTACGGCAGTGTTTGTCATTACTGTCTACATACCGCCAAAGGCTAAAACTAATGACGCACTAAAAACGACGCACTGAAGGAGCTACAGCTAGCATCAGTGCAAGCACCCAGAGGCTTTTTACATGGTGGATTTTAACCATGTAAACCTGACAGACACTTTGCCAGCATATTATCAGCATGTCATCATACCAGCACAGGGAAATAACACACTGGACTGTATTTATACCAACATACAAGAGGCTGTGCTACTTAAACCAGAATCCCTGACTGAAACCAGAGGACTGTACTGCCTTCAGGTCTGCCAGTTCACAGGAGCTCAGGAATGCTAGAAGAGAGCTGTCTGCAGGTACTAAGGAGGGTCAAAGGTAAATATGCAAAGAACTACAGACATCCCAGGAACAGGGAATTAAATGCATCATAGTCTATAACACCAGAGATGCACAATGCCTCAACAGGTTCTACACCCATTTTACCCACAAATGCCCAGAGCACCAGACTCACCCTACCATGTGGAGAGAAACCCCCCAGTGTGACTCCAGCAAAAGTAAGGAGGACTCTCAGGAGGATTAGCTACTGGGCCCGACAATATGCCTGGGAGGATGCTGAGGGACTGTGCTGACCAGGATTGTGAGTTGCTGGCCAATATCTTCAAGAACAATCATTGCATTAATGTGAATAAGATAAAGGACATGACTATGGACTTCAGAAGCCTCCATCATGAAGGACCCCACTGAGAAACAGCTTCTTCCCTGAGGCTGTAAGACTTACATTCTGACTATAGAGACACAACTTGACACTTAACTGGACACTCAACACACTATCCACGTGGTCCTTCTTTTTAGTCACAAGCTGCTATATTCACACCCATCTACTCACAATTCATGTTGCTGTTTACTGCACATTATTTATTATGTTATTGTATTTCCTTCTCTTCTTTTTTGGGTGTAACTGGAACTTTGAGTTCATAATTTTGGTCCACCTCATGTACCATGCAATACCAATGACAGTCTTTGAATCTCAAACATTAGTCTACATAATGCAACCATCAGGAGGTCGCCTTGAAGACATACTATGCTGTGGTCAGTTATGCATGTGTAGGTCAATAAGTATTGCCCATATCAGCCTGAATTTATAGCAATAGCAATGCAATTCAACACTTCCTTCTAGGTGCAACATGTTTTGACGATGAGTGTGTCTTGTGGGCATCATCAGTAATAAAATCCACTGTACAGCTTTTGATTGCATTTCTTTCAATCCAGCACTATTGGTGCACATTGTTCACCCCTACTAATATTAACTAATAAATATTAGTTCTACAACAAGCCCACTCCACAAAATGCAACCCTATAAACACTCACTTGATTTTTCACTTTTTTAATATTGGAGTCATTCATGACCTGTAGGATCCAGAAAAATAAAAAGACGCGGTCACAGTTAGAGGTACACTGAAGCTTTTATTTGTAAGGCACCATAAATACTTCCTTACTGCAGAATCTCATTCACAAAGAGTTTAATGTACTTAAATTTGTCATTTTCCCCACGTTTTACTCTTTAAACGAAGCTGTAATATTGATTTTCATAACACAAATGACATACACTTTCTGCCAAGTATACACTCAAGAGGTTTACATAAGTCACAAAATGAGAGAAATCAAAAAAGAATCATTACAAAGATTAAAAAATAAAAGAAAAAAAAGAAGAAAAAAAGACATTCTGACAATCTTAATGAAGGGAGAAAAGGGGAAGGGGCTAGGATTTAGAGAAAAGCGGGATTATGGAGGACAGCTTTACAGAACTGTACTTTACAGTAATGCCCGATTAAAAATCAACATCAACTGTACAGGTGATGGGAATGCAACTTCATACTTACATTGTACTTTACATCAGCTCACACTCAGCCAGCAGTGCATCTGGTCATCGGTTGACCACAGAAATTGTAGGTTATGTTATGTAAAGGAATAGTCCAGCGTGCATCAATCTAATCCTTATCTACTGAGAGCGAAGAGTACGGTCACTTACAATAAACAGTCAGGAAACTCCGACTCAAAAGCCACTTAGACGCCAATGGGCAGTTGCTGAATTTGGTTATGAAACATAGAAATGTATTATCCATTTATTACCATTATAGACATGTCTGTGTGTTCTTCTGGGAGTTTGAATTCTGGACCAGGTGTAAAAAAAACCTCATTAATAACACATTACTTGCAATAGCAGCAACCCACGGTTAGGCTATACTGACCAGCTGATAGCAGTTGAACTCAAAGCTGGTGAGGTCAAAAGACTCCCCATGTTTTTAAAAGGAGAAACAGTGAAATATTCTATGGACTAGACCTGAATGTTTCAGAGTTCAATTTTCCCAGCATTTGGTATCGACCACAGCAGTAGATTGAACAACTGCTTTATCATATACTCTTCAATATTATATACTGTTAAACCCAAATTTAAAGGAAAATACACAATAATGAAGAGCAGCATGATGCCACGTTCATGAAAAAAAAACCCAAACAAACCCAAAAACACAAGAGATGGAAAATGGGGTCCTGACACTTTCGTACAAGCATATTGGCTGCCCAGCAATGATGCAATGGTGGCAGCATTATATGTGATGGAGGAAGAGTCCGAACAGGGTTAGATAAATAGCACTTCCAAACTGGGATGAGAAATGTTGTGAAGTATGGTGTGGACAAGCTAAATGCTTTGAATGTTGCTACACTTTATCCAATTAAAAAGGTCGAACTACACCTTCGCAATGAAACATGGTTAGTAATGTCATTTTTTTTTTTAGCACAGATATCACAATATGCTCAGAGAGGTATAGGGTGTGCCATCATCATCATTTATCATGATTTGCTAAAATAAGCAAATTGTCCACCCGTAGTGGCAAACACCATCCCAGAAGCCACACAGCTATTCCAGTAATGTCACGGTCAATGCCAACACATGGCCCCAGCATTACAGTGAAATGCTTATTGTTTCAATATTTCAAAGATTCAGCAACTGCCTTTTCTACTTTAGGTGACTTTTGTGGATGTACAAGCTGATGCTGCACATAGACAGGAATTACCCTGACATACACTGCAGTATTCCTTTAACATCACTGCTAAAACACATTCAGCTGTGCTATCTGAAGGAGCAAATAACTACAAAGGAAAAAAACAAACAAATCAGCTCTCAGAAAGATGGGCTGACTTCATCGAAATATTGCTGACCTATTAACAACTACCAAAGCCAGTTTAAATTAGAGCAGGGCAATATTGACAAAAAACTGTGAAAAAATTAAGACACCCCCTGTCTTCTTTTTGATCTTAGTTTCTTCTGTATACACACTTATGCTGCCTCTATAATGTGTACATCAGAACACAAAAGGGGGTGGAGCAAAGTAGAGGAGGAGCTGAAGGCAGGGGGTGGAGGGGAAAAAAAAGGTTTTCTGCAAGATTGAAACAGAACCTTATTTAAAAACTTGAAAACTCAATATAAACTGCATACTCCGTTTGTATCCCGATGCAGATATAATTATCGATATATTGCCCAGCCCTAGTTTAAATCAGTAAGTATTAACACTATGAAGTCTGCTTTATTTTCCCCCAAATTCTGGTAAATTATCTTCTCAAATTAATTTTTTCCCATTCACATGCATCATTGTGGAAATCATAGAGCCCTAAATATGCACCTGTGTAACTTAATATAGCGGCCTTGTTTGGGTATGGAGGCCCCTACTGTACAGCTGATATACAGCAGCCTGCGTCAATGTTGCACCATCAAAACTGCATAAACTACAACATGCATCCCCTGAACACACAGACATAATAAATGTAGCTTTATACATACAAAATGTTTTACAAAATTATATGTATATCGATATATCTATATATGTATATAAATTGGCCCTTCACAACATGAACACACATACAAACACTTACATACATACACACTATTTGTCTTGTACGAATCGTCCAGTAAATGTGTGTGTCAGGGCGCTTTCACGTCTGAAATGTTTAGTCCGGTTAAATTGATCTGGTACATTTTCACCCTGGGTGTGATTCTTTCTGGCAGGGGTGAATACAGTAATTGTACTCAGACGCAGACCAAAAGAACCAGACCAAGACCCTTTGGAGGTGGTCTCAGCCCGGTCCCAAACATACTCCGGAGTGGTTTGTTTGAGGTGAGCATGTGATCCGACCTCGTCCAATCCAACCATCAGGTGTGCTGGGCAGGTTTGAGCTGAATGGCTCTGCAGGTGTAGCTCAAGCTGGTATACTGGTCAGCTAAGAACAAATGCCATCTCTGCCGCTGCTCCTGTTAAACTGTACAGAAATCTGAGAGAACAGAGAGAACGTTCTCACGTGGTTTGTGACGTATTCTGGTGCACTTGGATCGTTTCCCCGGTGGTTTGGATGATTTTCACATACGGATAGTGTAAGTTAACTGATTCTCACCAAAGCAAACAGTTGTGAAAACGCCCTTACTCAACTATTTACTAGTAGAATCTTTACTTGATGGAGGTCAAGTGCATCAACAGAAAAAAACCCTAGTTTTTCCACTAGCAGTTGAAAAAATTAATAATAAAAGCAACCAGATAAAAATTACATTATAAAAAGCTAGAAGGTGCAAGGTCGCACGTTAGCGTCCATTTACATAATGCTCCAAGCCATTCTAAGCAATCTAATTCATATAAGGGGTGGTCCAATCATCGCCAAGCCTGAAATGCATAACTTGACAGCAATGCATCTGAATTCTCTCGATTGGTGGCTTAGCCTTCACAAAACATACTAAATGTATAAAGTCACTAGAGACAGTAGATATTATTCATTTCTCAAGCTGTATAATGACCAGAGGAGCCAACAAACTAAATAAGAGAAACAAACAAAAAATGAGGACAGCAGAAGCTTCCCTGCATGCTGCGAGACACTGTTAGTATGTACCAAATACATACAGTACATAACCAGCAGGAAAATTCCCATAAGCCAGCATACAAACCCATTCAGCACAACCCTGGGACAAACTACTGTCATCCTACCACACACAGCACAGCCAATCAATGCCCTCCTGCTCTTTTTGATTGTTTGAACCAATAAAGAAAAAATAATAATACATGAAACGACGACGCACTACTGTTCTGCTATATACAACCATAGGTAGTACCATCCCAGAAAGCAAATCAGCATCTAAACTGGACAAAATGCTCACTGGTCTCTTGGAACTTGGAAACACTGCCACCTTGTGGTGACACGTGATAGATTAACAAGGGAGATTCAATGAAAACTGTATTAAAACGTTAACTGTGCTGTTATGGGATTTGATTTTTTGCCCCATTTGAGCCAAATTTGACTGCAAAACTCAACTTACTTAATAAACAATACTGACACCAGCACTTAACCAGGTCTGTATGGGAGTCCACTTGAGTTCCTAAAGAACTTTGTTATTGTATCAGCTTCCAAACAGTTTACAATAATTACTAAATTATGAGATTTGGGAATAAAAACTCAACATTAAATCTAATTTCAGGGGGTAGTCTGGATTAAACTGGGTGTACACAGGCCGCTCTCGATTATTTGAGCCATTTTCTAACCATTTAAAGTTTTCTATGCTTGCTTTTCACACTATGTTGCATCAACAAGCAGAGTGTGAATTGATGCACTGGGTCAGTGCATCTCATCATTGTTAAGTAAGACTATTTGTTAGCTAAGGATCGAATATTATGTTCAAATAATTGTGGACACATGCTGCCAATAGAATAGGACTCTCTGGAGCAGATAAACAAACATGAACCTATTGGCACCAGGCCTAATGTGAGGTGTGGGCTAGAGAGGTATAAAGGAAGTCAGTGGAATGAGTTGGTGAGTTGTGGATGAGGTGGGGTGGTGAGCATCCAACATACTGACCTCACTAAAGCTCTAGTCAATGAATACAATCAAAACCTCACACCAAAGCTCCATAATCTAGTAGAGCACCTTCCCTGAACAGTAGACACAGTTACTCTAACAAAAGCAGGACTCTTGAAACAATGAAATGAGCAGATGTCCCAAAACCTCTGCCCATATACTGTATATTATGTCCATGTAGTGTATCTTCAACCTAATCCACGCTCAGCCAGCGACTGTTCTCTTGTACTTCTCAGAAAAAGTACCTCAGCATCTCTGTAACTTTAGAAACTGCTGCTTTCTTGCTTTTCCTGTTAAAGTACTGAAACCCCCACACACGCAGGTCCCTTTCACAAATGCATTTCAAGAAAACGAACACGCATAGATCAGTGCTGTCCAATGAAAACCATGCAAACTCTAGTTTCCCCTGCTAATGAGAACTCATGTGATGGAGGGAAATTAAAGGCAGACAAAGAGCAGAGAAAAAGGAAGGGTGTTTTAAAAATGGCATCCTTTTCTTTCACAGGAACAAAAAAAAAAAAAAAAAAAAAAAAATGTACTTGGTGTTAAAAGCCTTTTACTGCAGCAAATGTTCTGCTGTGAACCCAAAAGGTGGAACAGAAGACTGTATCTACAACGACAAAAGATTGCAGCCTGGCATCCACTGAGCTTACAGACTTTAGCATTATTAGCACCGTACTGTTCCAGAAACATTCAATCCTCCACTGCCCGCCACTAAGCTACAAATCTGCACTGCATAATTTAACACATCTAACGAACACTGCTTTATCTGGACCATTATTTGGGGCAACTTTATAGGCCAGACAAGAGTCTAGTCCTTTTACGCAGAAAAGCGTTATCCCAAGGTAAGTGCTCCACAAAGAAAAGATTTTCTGCTTAAACAACAGAACAATAGTGTAGTTCTTTCGCCTTCTGCAGAAAGTGCACACTGGATATGAATATGAGTTCCAACAAATCTGTATATTTGCATGAAGACAGTCAATGCAGGGTTGTTCTGTTTCATATACAGCAGGAACTATCCAAGCATATGCAATATCCCATATGCACACTGATGCATGTGTATAGCCCCTTTCACATCTGCATTCCTACCAACAATTAGTTCAACAGAAAGGGGTCCATTGTGGACACAGTGTGGGTTTTTTTTTTTTTGTGTTATCCTTATGTGTTGCAGGCTGGGTTAGAGTGAATATGTGGGCCATCTGGAGTATCAAGAACAACTGCGCTAGTATAGTTCCTGGAAAATTAACAGGAAGGGCTATTTTAATTAATGGGAAAAGCAGCCAGTAAACAAGGAAACACACCTAGAAATGACAACTAGATTGTGTTTGTTACGCATTTGTTGTTTTCCTAATATTTATTTCGTGCGTGATCCTAGCATAAAGTGGCAAAAAACGCAAATGCTAAATTTGACACTTGTATTAATTAGTTTTCAATCAAGTTTATTGTTTTGGAAAATTGTGCAGGGGTTTACTTTTGACCAAGATAAAACTACAAAAAAGAGCTTTGAGTCTTGCCTATAAAATATCTATGGTAATGTCTGAGGTAGGGGCAGGAAAAAAAAAAAAAAAGGGGTGCACTGAATATTTGGCAACCAAAATTATTTGGCCAAAAATGGCATAAACTATAAAAGGGAAAAATATTTCATACAGAATTATGCTTTTGATGAAGTGTGGCATGTGGGCTGTAATTTTGTAGGTTTAGGCCATTTCCTTAACGCAACAAGTCCAATTTATTTTATTCATTTCAGTGCTTCCCTAAAACAGATAAACATTCACTGTAATATTTATCGATGTTTTCAGCACTAAATGCAATTAAACAGGACCAATTACACTTTGTTGTTCTGTCAAACAGGATCACTGAAACATTCCACAGCATGCTCAGAAAACTAGATTATATCATATATGGGTCATCATCAGAAAATGTACCGGTTCAACAAAAGTCACATTGCCCACCACCACTCCCAGATTTTGGGCTTATTTGGGAACTCTCCTGACACTTCATTAGATGATCTGCAAAACTGCCTTCCAGTGGCTCCACACAACTGATGACTATGGGTGATCTGTTTGAAGCAGATTCATTTTCAATGCCTGCTCTGTAACTGACTGAACAGTAGAGCTGCAGATAGAGCACAGCGAAGGGAAACTCAATCAGAAGGGTCAGAAGGGAAACGAAATTGAGGTACATATGTACATACCCGTTTGTAGGAAGAAACTGTCAAAGTAAAGTACTTTTATAGCTAAAAGTGAATGTAATCAGCCCATTTCACCTGCTTGCAGAATTTGCAGAAACTAATACACTGACAAAATGTAACTACTTGCATCCTTGTGTTCACAAACGGATCATGAAATTGTTGATTTGATTCATTTTATCTTTTGAGCTAGGATCAATTCTGACCTATGTCAAGAGGGAACAAGGGGCAACACTGGTCTTGGACGGTGACCAAACTTATCTAAAAAAAAAACAAAAAACAAAAAACATTTCTTTATTCACTTCAAACATCCTCGGAAAATCTATATGAAGGAGCAAATAAACAAAACAAAAAACAACTCTGATTATCCAAACGTTCAACGGACCAAAGTTTATCTTTGTTTTTATAGATTAACTTGGGTCTAATTGACTTGTCTGCAGAAAACAAATGAAGATCTAGATACGTTGAGTACGCTGTGACTGTTTTTGGATTGGATTTATTGAGAAGACAATCTAAGTCCAGTGTAGCAACATTAGCCTAAAATTTCCTGTTTGAAAGTCAAAAAAACAAAAAAACGTCTGATAGAAAACAGTAATTGGCTGATAAACTGCACGTAGAGTAAGGTATTAATCAAGTTCATTCCATTTATTTTGGCAAACTACTATAAACTACTTTGGCGCAGGCCTGTGTAAACTGTATGCCACCTGGCTTGGTACTGCACGTCAGAGTTAGTCAGATTTGTGTGATGAGAATCAAATGCATGTTCTCTGGAAATGCTTTATACAACATGCGAAAGGTGTCCAATATGCCATAGATTACAGGGTGCAGCTGGTAAAACCATCCAGCTTGACAGCTGGCTTTCAACTCGTCCCCTCAACCACAACCAGCTACCCTCACCACCAAGACATGACCACCAAACAAGCCCTTTCTTAGTTATTCAACTGCAGTTTGTTGTGGTAAACTGGGCAATTCAAGTTTACCAGAACTGTCAGAACAGGCTGCAAGGACAGGAGCATCTCCTCCGCTTCGTAAAGACCTGCTCTCCAGCCCTGTTTAGTCTGAGCCGCAGCCCATGAGAGAACGTGCGGATTCCTTCTCCCACATGTGGGAGGATTTGGGAAAGGGCAGCGGATTTGCAGGAAGCCGTGGTTTTCCACAAGGTCCAACAATAATAATAAACGCTGAATGAACTCAAACATGGAGTGAGCAGAGGAAGGAAACTGTGGTGTAATAAAATACAAGAAAGGTAAGAAAGAAAACTCCAAAAAAAAGAAAGAAAGAAAGAAAGAAAACAGTTATATTGATGAAGCTATTGCTTCACAGCCTTTTCTAAAATACTGTTAATTTTTATTTAAGTGAAAGTCTGAACGTCTCGATCATCAGCTGCTGTCCTACTGGACTGAATGGATACAGACAAGTTACTAGGTAGGCATTGCTTAGTTTGGTTTGTGGGCTTTAATTTCATACACAGTATTTGCGACTGTAAATACACTGTTTGTTAGTGAGATCCTGCTGGTGTTAGTTTCCTCTCTTTCGCTAATAAACACAAATACTATGCTATTAGCTCCCTCATGTGGAGAAAGGAGCCAGGTCTGGAGGTACTTTTTTTTTTTTTTTTTTTCTTTTTCTTTTTTTTTTTTTAAAACAAAAATCAAAGAGGAAAGCAATAAATCAAAGAAATCGAGAAAACATGGAAGCAGGAGCTTCAAATGAATGAGTGAAAGTTGTCTTTAGGGGTTTAAGGTATCAGGAGCAAATTAGTGAAACTGATGACATTGTTGGAAATATATATATACGAGAGGAAACATTCAGAAATGACTAGAGTCTAACAACTGGTACACTGGATCGTTATTTGGCGCTACTCTGTGGAGCACAAATTTAAGATCTGATGATGCGAGTTGTTTCCTAACTGTAACTGTATGGAATTGCTGTAAGGTCAGATATTTATACCGCTGGTCTTCTTCTTGGACTCTTGGGTCTCTGTGTGTGGGTATGTGCTTTTCTCCCTCATCTTTGTCACTGAGAGCAGTCTCGGGTGCAGTTAGTCGGATTTGTCTCCGTCGTCGTCGCGGTGGTTGTCGTTTGCAGCCTCACGGGCGCTTTTTTCCTCCTTGGCCAGGTGAGCCTGCGAGGCCAGCAGGCTGGAGAGGGAGAAGAGGCCCGAGGCAGAGGACACGGCTGGCAGGGCAGGAGCGGTCAATCCCAGGGGCAGAGGAGCCATAGGCAGAGCCAAACCCTGTAGCTGTGAGAGCTGGTGGGCTTGGAGCTGCTGCTGTGCACAACAGACATATACATACATGTACACGTTATAGATGGAGCAGTTACACACACTCCCTTTTGCATACTACTGTAAACCCCGTCAGACTAAGAGTTGGTGTTTACCGTGTCACGCAAAAGTTTCGGCATCCCTGAAGGCAAAGTTACAGATGAATCAACGTTTTAAGTAACCCCAGTGATTTTGTTTTGGCTTTGTACAATTACAAGAGTGGAAAAAGGAAAGGAGTATGTTGCAAAATTATGGCAATATGTGAGATTTGCATACTCAACCTGAACTAACCTTAATTAGTCTGTTAGAGTTATTAGCTTGTTCACAACCATTAGGAAAGGCCAGGTGTTGCAAATTTCAAAGCTTTATAAAAACCCAGACTCCTCTAACCTTGTTCCACAAAACAGCAGCAATGGGTTCTTCTAAGCAGCTGCCTAGCACTCTGATGGTTGCAGCCTACAAAGCTACAGAAGACTATAAGAAGACCATAAACGGATTGCCATTTCCTCCGTCTGAAATGTAATTAAGAAATGGAAGTTAACATGAACAGTGGGGGTCAAGAGAAGGTCTGGAGGCTTGCTTGAAAGGCAATTTGGAGCAGCTGAAGGTTTGCCAAAGGGGTCACTGCTTTCCTTTTTTATTTTGAAAATGTACATTTTTGCTTAAAATACAAAGGAAATCTTAACATTAGGTCTTCTGGGGATCATTTCATCTTCAACTTAACTGTTCACATGACATTTTGACCTGGATGCCCAAACGTTTGCATGCCACTGTATGCAACAGTTTTACGTTTGTTTGACAAAATTACAATAAATTGCCTTGTTAGAAAATGTATGTCCCCAAAAGTAGGGGTCACGTGCATAGCTTACAAACAACAGTCCCACATGCACATACACCTGGTCAGAGGATGAACTGAGTATAAATATGCAAACAGGAAAGACAGGACTGCCAGAGATGGAAAAAGATAGAAGAGACCAAACAAAAACAAACACTCTTGCAAGCGCACACAAAACACACACCTCCGCTCAAGCTTTCAGCTGAATAAAGCAGACAGCTTACCCGAATGATGGAGTTCATCTCTGGTGGAGTGACCTGCTTGGCTCTCTCAATCGCTCCTAGGACCTGCTGCTGATGCTACAGACAGACATAACGTTTTTTACTCTGATACATGAACAAAGCAGTGAAAACAGAGCTAACAATGAAAAATGTGCATTTAACCCAGTTCACCTTAAGCATGAACTGCAGAAAGCTTAACCCTTGCATGTTCTGGAGTACAGCAGTGGTATTTCGTTTTAATACAGCACTTAGATGCAGGAGGGAATGACTTGATTTGAATACTTAAATCATCTGGATGTTTGGAAAAAAACATTTATGGGTTTGCTGAAGAGGTCACAACAGACTTACAGCAACAAAGTGAAGCTGGCTTTTCCACTGAGGAACTCAACCCAAGCTTTGTGAAGTCGCCATATCTAATGTGTTCTCACTACAGGGTTTTCAAACAGTGCTCTGAAGATTGCTTTGCCTCAGTCAGACACTTCTGTGAGTTTTATTGCTCAGTGTTACCAAGAACCTCCTACTTCAACATGAATTATATGAAGTTTCAAGCTTGGACGATGATGCAAATTTAGGATAACAAATGATTGCATGTGACTCTGCATGTGAGCGTTACAGAGACCGTTATAGTGCTATTTTCCTCTACTGTACGTGGTGTTTGGCTTTTTCATTAGACAAATTTGATACCTGCAACAAGGTACTAATTTTGTACCTGCTCACTTAATCTGGCTCCAAACAAGCAGAGAAGGGACTGAAACTTGACAGCTTGTAAAGACTAGTAAAATAATAAAGAAATTGCATGTTTTTAGCATTTAAATAAAGCATTGTCCCAAAAACGAGACGCAGAGGCAAATATATTATGTTCCTGTTATGAGCCAAATTGTAAAAAAAACAAAAACATCCCACTAATGTGATCAGATTGAAGCTAACATAGCAAGCTACCAAAAACCAAAATATTACCACAAATTCTCTTATTATTTGAACAGGTTTCTCAATTTAAAAACTTTTTTTTTTGGTTAAAGCAACCCTATTAACAGAGTAAATACTGTCATATAATGTTTTAAAATCTAAACATCTAGACAACCCACTGCTTAACTGTTTAACAAAATTCACCAGCTGCATTTCGGGAAGAGCCAAGCTAGTGGAAAACTAACCAGGGCAAGAAATGTAGGAACCATGCAGTGGAAAAGCAGCTTTATTCTACAGCTTCTCTGCAATTAATTGCTAGCTTATAATATTACTGAATAATTTAAGACTGCTGAGACACTCCGAGCACTAAGCATCTTTATTTTTAAGAGTGAAGTGTAGATTGTATGTATGCATTCTCTGTGGGTAGAATGTCTGTGGTTCAATAATTCTGGTAGTATTATTATTTATTTTTATTTTTAATCACTTCTCAGTAACCAGTCGCCTGCAATCCCTGATCAAAACATGTTACCATTTTCTAGCATGTGAACTGAATCAGTGCCACTTGAATACCACTTTATGAGATAGGTTGGTGGGGTCAGATACCTCTTGAGACAAGTAGGGCAGCACCTGAGCACAGATGGCATTCAGCCTCTTCACAATCTCAGCCTGAGAAAAGAAAACAAGAATACAATACGGTTAAACTGTCACACACACACACTTGAAACAAGCAGGGCAAATATATACTGGTTTGCGTGCCTCTAAATGGAAGAGCATTTGCATTTTGTTGCTTTAACTGGACAGATATGCAAAAGGAGTTTCTATAACAGACACGTGATACTGAATTCTTAAATATAGCGTGCATATAGAGTAATACACAGGTTTATCATCAGGCATACTCCTGTTGATAAATGGAAAGCACGCACGCACGCACGCACGCACGCACGCACGCACGCACGCACGCACGCACGCACGCACGCACGCACGCCACACACACACACACACACACACACACACACACACACACACACACACACACACACACACACACACACACACACACACACACACACACACACACACACACACACACACACACACACACACACACACACACACACACACACACACACACACACACACACACACACACACACAGACAGGTAAAAGCCACTAAATCTAGGGCAGCTCAGACATATTGAGCGTTTACTGCAAACACTGGAAGAAAAGCTTCCACCGAGACATTTGGCTCCAACAATAACCAGACTAAAACACCCCCTCAGCATAATACAGGAGACTCTCCGGGGGATGAAAAAAGGAAGAGAAACAGAATGGAAGGGATAACAGAATAGAAGAGACACACTGAGTTTCATCAAATCTCAAAATCTCTTACCTGTTTGTGCATTTCAATGTTCAGCCCGTAAGACATCTCGTAGTACTGCAAAAAGCAATGGTCAGAACAGAAGACCACGTTAGGTTGGCTAAAGCTGCACAATATGGAACATTAACGTCATAGTTCTTGACACATTGTGTACATTTATGCACACTATATGTCCAAATGTTTGTGGACAGCCCTTCTAATGAACACATTCATACTTCATGTTGCACACATTGCTGACAGACACAGACACGGCTTGTCTAGTCCTGATCTGTCTTGATGGCACCCAACCCTGCTCCCCACTCCGCTCTGTGATGCTGTCCTCCTCCAATTCCTGGCATTGGCTCGCTCACGCCACTCTAGACACAGCTGTGCATGTGACCATTTAACCTGCATGGCGTTTCACATCAACACTGGGCCTGTATCCTAGGCTCACTCACATTCCCTCTCACTCAAACTCGCTCATACACAGCCTGTTCTCACTTTAGCTAGAGTTATTATTTGATTCTTCCTGTCCAGATCTTTTTGCATCATTATGTTGTGTTATTTGTTTGTGTGATCTGGCGTCCACCAGAGTAAGTTCCTCTCAAGTTTTCTTCCTCCTAGTGAGGGATTTTCGGAGGTTCTTCTACCACTGTGGCCTTTTGGCTGCTCAAAAAGAGGCACGGCCCCAGATTTCTGTAAAGCTGCTTTGCGACTATGCTTCCATTGTAAAATGTGCTATTTAAATAAACTTTGATCGATTGATAGTCCCTGTAGAGAAGCAGATAAACAAACACGCACATATTGGCACCATGCCTAAGGGTATAAAGCCCACTAGCGCTGAGCTGTGGAGTAATGAAACTGTGGAATGATGGTGCGCCAATATCTGGCATGAATTGGGGAGGTGAGGATGAAGCGATGTGGTCATCATCCAACATCCTGACGTCACCTAAAGCACATATGGCTGAAAGCAATCAAATCCTCTCAACAATGCTCTAGAACCTAGTAGAAAGCAGTCCCAGGACAGTAGAAACAGTTACTGCAACAAAAGCGGGACAAACTCATTTTAATAACCGTAAGGAACCTAATTCTTTTACATCTATACAGTGCATTCGGGTATCGAGGGGGTTATAAACTCGCACCTGTATGTAAACATCAATACGGGCCAATGTGACCTGCAACATAACAGGACAAGAAAAAACTTCTTCACATAGGAATGAATGCATTTGTGTGGAAGAGGACACAGAAATAAGTTATTTACACACATGTATAGACACTATTTCCAGTAAGCCACCAAGCTGGATCCAGTCTGTTTGCTTGCTCTGACAGTGGCAGGATGTAATGATATGGTAATATGAGAAGAGCCAGGCAACAGCCAGGTCCAAATGAGATTAACATGGCAAATTGATCAATTAGGAGCACACTAAAAACACAAGCACTCACCCAGGAATCATATTACTAGGCAAAACGTGCCTTTTTGTGTGTGTGTGTGTGTGTGTGTGTGTGTGTGTGTGTGTGGACACACAGGATAGTTTCAACCTTAAAATGGTATAAGAAGGAATTTAGAGGAATATGTTTAGAGAATAATAAGCACTTATAAGGATCTTGATTTTGAGCTAAACAGTATAATGATATAGTATAAACGATCTGTCATCACTGCAACGTTGCTTGTTGTATTAGAATACATTCAAATATTTTATCAGTTGTGAAATAAGTACTGCATTTGCTCCAGTGTCTTGAACGTATGGCTAGATATCTGTGCACGCTGAAATAAAGCGCATTTTGAACGACGCAGTCCAGTACTGTTACAGTACAACCAACTGAGTGGCGTTACATTTAAACAGAATGACAAAATGACATTAAGGCTGGGCATCAACATAACCATAACCAGGCTGGTTTGAGATGATTGTATTGTTCTTCTGATTTGCTTCAAAACTGCTCAGGTTGCTCAACCCACACATTTTCAAATAGGGTGGGAGGAATATGACATTGACATATGACATTCATGGAGTGGAAAAACATTGTGTGTGTGTGTGTGTGTATATAATAATGATGATGTATAATAATAATGATATTGATGATAATAATGTCTATCTTAATAATATATATATATATATATATATATATATATAAAATGATGCATTTAATAAAAATAAAAAAGTTAACAAAAATACCCCTCCATTCTAAAATAGAATATATTACTGCAGTTATTACTGTTTTGCTCTTCATTCAATATACATTATATTCCAATTTACACATGTTTAGCTCATTACCTTGTATTTCTATTTTGATCACTTTGTGGTGGTTCCAATTCTTAGTCCCCCCAAGTGTGAAATTAGATTAAGAGCCTGCGAGAGGTCAGAGACCCGATCTTTGGTCCTCCTGAAACTGGAGGACTCTGTTTTGTCCCACTGGTTCATTTTGTCACACTAGTGCTTTAAGTTGTCATCTGCATGGCTAAAAACACGTCTCCTCTGAGAGTGGGCCAGCGTTTGCAGTTGTTGCTGCACGGTGAAAGCCAGGACTCCAGAAAGTGCTGCTCTTCAGGCTTGGGTGTTAATAATAATAATAATAAAAAGCAATAATCAGATGAATCTAGTCCTGATTATTGAAATGCACGCAGGAAAGTGACGTGTGAAACTGATCCATGGTTCAATTGAAATCATTTTGGAGATTTGGTCATTATTCGACATGGTTAAATAATAGTCTGTTTAAATGTCTTAATTATTCAATTCATTATCTTACAAGGTTCAATCAGCACTTTACATTTGTTCATCACTGAAGAACTGAAAGATGTAGAGGGTGTTTTCTTTCAACTGTTTTAATATGTGAATCTCCTCCACCTATTTCACACAGTGTGATACTGACGATCTTAATTTTTATCCCTTTTTATTTGTCTTATTCCTGTAGAGAAAAAATAAATCCCCATTTGAATCTGCATAATTCATGTCTCGTTTAAAAATTTAACACGCACACAGAGTCAAGTTTAAAATAGCTATTTAGTTCTGAATACAAATACACCTCTCGTTTCAAACAAAGAGAATGAGGATCACACCGTTTTCTGATGGTGTTTAGGCTGGGGGGGCAAAACGTTGATGAATTTAAAACTAGAAAACGCATCTTGTATTCCCCCAGGACACAGCCGTTATGTTGATACTGCTGTTACAATACACACTCCTATTGATTGCTTATGGGCTGATCAATAAGTCTGTAGACTCTTTCGACTTCACTTTTAAAAGCAATCAATAAAACATTTTAGTGTGAAGAAAAAAAATGCTTAAGGGTTTCAAGGCAATAGAAACAGCGATGCACAAACAGCAGGGAGCTCCGTGTGGAGGACGCACCATAATACCGATATCATACGGAAAGATGGAGAAAGAGCATACGAACCAACAATGGATTGTGGAAAAAGAACAACATAACTGAAAAGCCAAGTTACAGTTCATTCATGCATCATATTGAGATCACCATGTTAGCTTTTCCATAAACATGTTACTTACCCTACAGGAGCACTTTGTACATCTATAATTACAGACTGTAGTCCATCTGTTTCTCTGTGTACTTTGTTATCCTCCTTTCACTCTGATCTTCAAATGGTCATGGACAGAACCCCACAGAGCAGGTATTCGTGGGTGTTGGGTTTCTTTCTCTGACTTTACATCTATAAAGGTGGAGCAACTAGTTAAGGTGTCTAAACATGTGTGCACTCCATTATACACATTCCAGCAGCACTGTGATGGTGATCCACTCGCACCACCACAATCATCTCTGCAGCGCTGGCAATGACCCCTACCCACATAATACCTGACCTGTGCAGTCTTTACCACAGAAGATCAGGATGAAAGGAGGATAAAGTATGCAGAGAAACAGATGGATTACATACAGTGTGTGTATATATATATATATATATATATATATATATATATATATATATATATATATATATATATATATATATATATATATATATATATATATATTAGATAGATAGATAGATAGATAGATAGATAGATGAGATCGAGAGAGAGCAAGTTAGACAGATAGTGAGCACTGCTTTATTAAGCATGTTTGTTTTAATAAATATTTTCACTCTATTTTAGTTATTAAATGATCTACCGTATTTTCCAGACTATAAGCTGCACCGGAATATAAGCCGCACCCACAAAGTAAAAAAAAAAAAAAAAAAAAAAAAAAAAAACCTGGAAAATAACATGTATAAAAAGAAAAAGCTGCACCTCATTATAAGCCGCATGGTTTAAAGCGTGGGAAAAAAGTAGCGGCTTATAGTCCGGAAAATACGGTAATTATGAAATGTGTTGTCAGAGTTCTGGTCAGTTTCAGCCAGAAATGTCTCAGGCTCAGGCTTGATTTAGCCTCATTGCACACCAGGACGAGCAAACGCACCTTGGCAGCAGCCATGCTGCGTGCAACATGCTCCAGTGCTGGTCAATGTAGCCTTTCACAGAGCTTTGGTTGGACGTGACACGTGTATTTGAGTTTCCATCAGAAATTGCCACCTAATTAAAGCTCCCGTATGCATGTGCATTTATTCCCAATTTAAAATCGGTTCACATTACACACCTCTGTACACACACATACAAACACCGACACACAGAGGTCATGCCCTGCATGGTCGACACTATTGACGTGTGGTTACAGTCAGACCTGGGTCTACATAATGAACTTTTCCAGCCCCCGCATGCCAGTAATGAGTCTGTGCTCATGGAATGATCTGAGGGATTCATGTGTGTTCACTACAGAGAAGCCTTTGAGAGAAATGCGTGACGGCGGCGTCCGTAGCATGAGGTGGATCACCACAGAATCTCATTTCGAAGAGATTCTGCTCATAGAAAAAAACTGGGTCTGATTCAGATTAGCCATGCTGAGGCCCAAGAAAAGGTCAAAGGCCAGAAAAGCGAGACTCGAGGACGCAGACTAGCATCGCAGGGGCTCAAGACGTAACGCGAACCCGCGCTACGAGTCAAGTCTCAATTCTCTGGATTCCTGCTTTTAGATAACCGAGACACAGCTCCGACTCGCCCAGAGACTCGAGCCACGACTCAAACTCTTACTCAGACCTTCGAGACATGACTCGGGCAACTCTGCAGACCTGAATCGACTTGTGAGCAGATAAGTCCATCAATATTAGGGTCAATGGTAACAATGGTGTCAGTAGTGTATGACTGAAACGGCTTCAAAAATGAAAGGTCTTTCTTTCATTCCAGTGACAAATGAGCTCTGAATTTGATGATACCTGGGGTATTTTTTTTTTTCTCTCCCTGCACTGTAGCAGCATCTCATGGCGTTAATTAAGAACGCTTAGTCTTGTGTCCTGTTCAAATAACCCATTCATCCACTGCACGGGTAATTCCTGCGGCTGCAGTGCAATCATTCAGAAGGATATTGCAGCCTGTTGGTGGTTGATGAGCCTCCAGTTCACGCTGAGCTCTTTGGGTGCAATCTGCTATTCATTCATAGAGAAATTACTCACCATGACATAGTGCCGCTGCATCTCAGATTTCTCTGTGGCCAGCTTATCGCACTCCAGCTTCAGACTGGGCCAGGAAATGGCAGGAACACACAGCCACATACAGAACACACACAAACACACATGGACCCAAAAAAAAACAGAAATGGGAGAGAGGACGAAAACAACATTAGAAGATTGCTTGCCAAACTACCACGCAAAACAGAGGAAATAAGTGAAAACGTGTGTGTGTGTCGGCTAAAACAATCTGTGCTAGTGTATGTGTGTCAGCTAAAATATTTACATTCCAGCCTGAAGTGTTTGGGAAGGGGGTGGTGTTTCCCCTCTCACACACACACACACACACACACACACACACACACACACACACACACACACACACACACACACTTTTCTTTAGGCTGTCATTTCCACTCCACCTAATCCTTCTTCCCAACGGGGGGAAAAAGAACTCTACAACATTTCTGTCACCATGACAACCAGGCTTTACTTTAACTGCCGTGTGATTGGCTGGCACTGAACTGTGCTGAATATGACTGGTCGGGCAGAAGAATATAAACTCTCTTGCCCTGACGGTTGAACAGTTCAAACTGGCCCGTGCAATCCCCGAGGAATAACACATCATGTCGGAGATCAACACATCAATCAGCTCATCTATCCATCCATCCCTCCCTCTGTCCACACCCCCGTTCCTTCTCTCGTCACGTCGCTGGCCTGTCAGGGCTGGGTGGTGTTCAGCCCAAACAGGGCCTCACACACCTTTCATCTCCCAGTTTCTCTCAGATCAGTCAGAGCACAGGAAGGAAGGGAGAGATGGAAAAGGAAGCATGTTTTTTGGTCTTAAATGACCCACATTCTCGGAGTCGGAGTTCGTCACAGACAGGCCTCTGTACATACAATGTCAGGAGATGGGTGTCATACACACACAAATGTATGTAATAAATAAATAATCCCATACATATGCAAATATGCTAAGATCTATGCCATCACTTAAAAACCTCTAACTGGCAACATTACAGGAGGAAGATTCAACCATCTTAACCTTCAGTGAAAGTCAATACTGATCCAGTTTATTCCCAGTCATTTCTACTGGTCCAGTCGTCATGCAATTCTGACATGATGTATAGACTAAAGCCAGTACTTTGTAGAGCCCACTTTTGCAGCAAAAGGAGTTTCCCAGTCCCAGCTGCTGTAAAACATCCTCACAGCATGATGCTGCCACCACCATGTTTCACTGTGGGGATGGTGCTCTTGGGGGTAATGCGTGTTGGTTTTGAGCCACACATAACGTTATCCTTGGGGGGTTAAAAGTAACATTTTGGTCTCATTAGACCAGAGCACCTTCCACCATACATTTGGGGAGTCTCCCATGTGCCTTTTAGTAAAATGAGGCTTCCTCTATTTGTCTGCAAGTAAAGGCTTCCATAAAGCCCAGCTCTATGGAGTATATGGCTTATTATGGTCGTATGGACAGATACTCCAGTCTCTGCATGGGAACTCTGCACCACCTTCAGGGTTATCTTTGGTTCCCGTGCTGCCTCTCTGATTAATGTCCTCCTTGCCCAGTCCGAGAGTGTTGGTGGGTGGCCCTCTCTTGGCAGGTTTGTTGTGGTACCATGTGCTTTCCATTTGATGATGATGGATTTGATGGTGCTCCGGAGGATTATCAGATATTTGGATATTTTTAAAACCTATCCCTGACTTGTACTTCGCAACACCTTTGTCCCTGACGACATCTTGGTCTTCATGGTGTAGTTTGGTTAGTGGTGGTTCTTGCTTAATGGTGTTGCAGCCTCTGGGGCCTTTCAGAAAAGGTGTGTATATACACTGACAGATCATGTGACACTTAGATTGCACAGAGGTGGACTTCATTCCACCAAGAATGTGACTTCTGAAGGTAACTGGCTGCACCAGAACCATTTAGGGGCTTTGACGCAAAGAGAGTGAATACATGTCCACATGCCAATTTTCAGTTTTTAATTTACAAACATTGTACAAAACAATTTACATCCTTTATTTTTATCAGCTTCACCTACCACACAGGAGCACGCTGTAGTTCTATAAATAGACAGCTCTCCATTTGTCCAGTCATTTGTGCTGTGGTCTCTTGATTAACAACATGCTGTATTGTGTGCAGATGCATTACGTACAATTCAGATTAAAACATTTAAATACAGGTTGTAATGTAATAAAATTGGTAAAAAGCCAAGAGAGGATGAATACTCGTACAATGTGATATGGGGTCCTAACTAGTGGGTGGAATTAGAAATGACAAACTTCTATTAAAGCTCAAAAGGTGGGGGAGCTTCTCTTGTTTTTGTTTATTCTGACAAACACAAATCAATATATAATTCAGTACATTCGCATACATATACACTAAGGTTTTTTGTATGGTACTGTACAAACACATGCATACAGAGAATCAGTTATGCACTGTACCTGTGATATTGTGCTTGGAGGAACTGGAACTCATCTTTGATGCGGTCACAGGAGTCGGACGTGGTGAACTTCAGTGGTTGTGCTGACTGAGACGCAGCCTGAAAAAGATTCAAAACCATTTTAAAACCTTGCTGAATCTCACTTGAAATAACTTTACATTCATAGCTGAGTTATTGCATTTCTCATTTGTAAGTCAGTCACTTGGAGAGAAATTCAGAAAAACTGTGCAATCACCTACACGGGTGTTTTAAAAGTGGAGTTTCTATGCATTTTTTTAATTATTATTTTGGACTTACATGGCCTTCATTGTGGCAATTTTCTTCAGTAAATGAGTTTACAAGGCGAGGATGCTCTTCCTTTCTGCTACTTTGCATTATCTGCTCTGCCCAGATAAATTGATTGAGATGTTGTAGATCAAATTTGTTAAAAGTTCAACATTTTTAGATATTCATTTACTTTCTTGGATGTTCAATGGTCTAATGTGTTGTTTTCAAACAATGCAAATTTCTCATATAATGGTAAACATTTTTAATTATATAGATTTGTAAAGTTATTAGCTGAAGGCAACCTCATGTGCATGAACTGAATGGTAGGAGAGATATGTTAGTGTTTTAAAATTGAGCAGCTCCCCCTGTGGCCAATACTGGTCATACTTCATTTGGTGGCAGAGAGTACATACCTGGAGGCATGTATGACATTTTATAGTGATCGGCCAGTTCTAAGGGATTTATGTACCAGTTGAATCTGATTGGCTGATGGTGGACATTTCTTTTAATATTACAGCATATTCATAAATTATGGTCAAGGAAAACATATGGTAGAATCAAGACAATATTCTTGTCAAAGACAGCTTTTGGTCGTGGCGAACATTTTTGCTTGTTATTGCATCACCTATGCTGTACCACTAAATACTGATTGTTGTCTACGAACCACGCAGGTTATAGGCCTGTGAAGTTGCAGAGAAACTGGACAAAGCATTTCTGAGTTATAGTTATATTTGTGATTTTGGCAATATTAGCTACCCCATACTATTGGGCGGGGTGTGGGTTGGAATTTGTTATTGGAATTTTGGACTTTCAAGTTCAGGTTGACATGATTTGTTTGACACCAAACATGCGCAGACTGGATGAAAACTCAGAAACTAGTTAGTGCTGAGAAAATGTGTGTGATTTTGCATACTATGCTAATTAGCTGAAAATCTACATGGGCTATATGGTTTTTGAGGCTTTTTTGTAGGACATGAAGCATGTAATCGAGGGGGAAAAATTTGGTATTGAAATTTGTCAAATGGAGTTGGAGAATGTGGGCTTTTAAGTTTGAAGTTTCACCATAGCGCCACCATATGGCCAATCAGGCTGAGCTCAAGCGCCCGAGTAGTGAAAGGGACTTTTACAGTTTCATGTCTCTATGACTTACGGCTTGGTCTGTGCACTCATTTAGGTAGCTATCCAAACTGTGGCAGGCCCCCACCCCCACCACCACCCCCAGTGTATAGGGTCATAGGGTCTCTATTGTTGCTACTCCAGGCCCCGCGTTTCTGTAAGATTCCATTATATTACACAACTGCCTCGATCCACATGCTTCTTTCACTTTAAGTAAAGGATCAATATCCCTCAGTGGTACAGAAAGGCATATAAAGCATGTCATGGGTATTACAATAAGTTACAATGCTTGATTCAGTGTTTTCTATTGAGAGATAGGATACCTCTATTGGATCCAAATGATGTTTAAAAAAAGCTCCATCAGATATACTGTGTTTAATAAATCATTTATTATTCATAGTAAATCACAATTAACCTCTTCGACCAAGAAAAGCAGTAACTGTAGGCTATGGTTGCCAAGCAACAATGACCCTTCGTGTACGTTTGCAGAGCTATTCTTTGGGTTTTAATTAGCTGCTGCATTATTACAGAATCCAGCTGTTGTGCGGCCATGAAGGTTTGTGGTTCTAAACAGGCAAGTTTGAGTGTGGAACCACAAGTCTGATTAAAAATAAATAAATAAAGAGCAGCCATTGGCGACATACACTTTCACATGAACAACATGGTGGTGGATCAGTGGGATGTGCTGTGTGCATGGAATATGAAAGTGTGCAGCATTTGCTGCATAGGCCAAATCTGCAGCCTTGTGAAGTGACAGGTCTGAAGGGTGTGTGTGGTAAAGCAGTTATCCCCTGCAGTGTTTCTGTTGTGTGGCCCACTGTTTCTCCTCTGGGGGCCTATTGTTCCTGAACACACACACACACACACACACACACACACACACACACACACACACACTTACTTCATGGGCAACATCCACTGCAGCCTGAAGCCAATAGCTTCTGCACAAACAAACAGGCAGCATTTCATTTAGGCTACAGTACACACAGAGCAATGCTGGCGATAAGGGTGAACAAGAGTGAACACAAAAGCACACACAGCTGGTTTATACCTGCTTCACATGCAGACCGTCTGCACTGCTCAATGTCCAAACCTCTTGCTCCACGCTCCCTGGTGACTGCATCAGCATTTTTATCATGACCCACAACACACTCATTCAAGAATTATTTCGTTATTTTTCACTATTGTCACCTCGTGATTACACAACCCTTTGAAGGCACTATGGAAGATGATAGATGCTTGTACAGTATGAGTCCCATGTAAAAAAAATAAAATAAAAAAAAAGACAGTGTTAACACTGTGGAGCTGTTTAGAAGACCATTGTTGTTGATTACCCCCCATGATTGCTGATCAAGGTGGCATGACCACACCATGTCTAGTCCAAGACGCCATAGCATAAAAGCAACGTCACGCTGAACAGTGATGGCTTTAAAGGCTGTGCTACGTCACGTTAAAGTGGCCAGACTAAGATGATGTGAGTGTAATCGATGGGGCTGCTACTAACGACTATTCTTCTATTAACCTACTGACCATTTCATTGATTAGTCAACTATATGACAAATTTTCCTCAAAAAAAGCAACATTTTCCAAAGCAAAAAGTTCACAGAGCAGAAATTTATGTTTAAATTAGAAACTCATAAAGCCCACCAAGTTCTGGTCTCATTCAAACCAGATCTATTATGTTTACAATGCTCACTTCACAAAGAAATGACTTCACAGTAAATGAAATCACAGCATTAAAAAAAATCTTGCTATGGCAATGTCCCATGAAGCTTAAAGACCAGAGACCACCGACCAAACACTAACACAAAAACCAACAACAGTTACGGGGATTCAACATGACTCCTTGGAAGTTTACAGTTCTGACATTTTTATCAAAATATTTATTTACATATTCTCATTCTTTGACAACTTACTGTTATATCAGATGCTCAACGCAGATCAAACCTTATTGATCTGAGGGGACAAACTGTGCTTTACAGTAACTTTATTTTAAGTAATTCCAACCCAAAGTGTTGGAAATGTAAGGTGTTACGGGTTTGGAACACTTTATGGTGGAGCTGCTCGTTTGAGCAAACCAATTCTTTTTATGTTGGACGCGGCTTTCTTTCTCTCGCTCAGGCTACCTGAATTGCTCAGTCATTCCACTTTAACTCCTTGTTTGACCACAGAATGGGTGAAAAGTTTAACTCGTTATGGGTCTGGAGTAAGCTGGGCAAAGCTCCCCCGTTTTGTCACAGCCACAAGCAAGACGGAAACCAGGAAACTTTGAAAACACCAGAGATTACACCCCGGCTTAGCCACTGCTATTTTTGTCCAAAACAATGTCTTAGCTTAGCAACTAGCTACCCTGTGGAATCAGTCAACTGGTTGGTTGTAGATGTGCTGCATCAAAAGATGTATTTGAAATCAAAGTGTTTTAGAAAAGAAATTAGGTTGATTAACCTTGATAGCCCCAAATAAGAACACTGAATAAAATAGTAAAAGAAAGCTGTTCTTATGCTTCCATTTTACCCAGGCTAGCCAGCCCTGGGGGTGGGTGGAATGTGTGTGTGTGTGTGTGTGTGAGGTTGCTAGGGGACTTGGCTGAGGATCTCAGTAATCCCACTCCTGTGCTGCTACCATTAGAAATCAATTAGAACACGCCGCTGCAGAAAATCATCAGCCTCACCTGTGACCCACACACACTCCTACTCAAAAGAGAGAAAAGGAGGAGTGGGAGAGAGAGGCAGAGACACAGCCAGTGAGAGAGAAAAGGGTAAGAGAGCATGAGAGAGACAGAATGAGGGACGGAGAAAGAGTTGAAGTGTGCAAGAAGAAAGAAAGAGTGTGTGTGTGTGTGTGTGTGTGTGGTGAACAGTGTGTTCATGGCTGAAGGTTGTACAGAGTGCTCCTTTGTGATGCTAATGAAGGGCTTTGGCCTCTGCGACCCAGACATCTGCTGCTGCACTGTGTGTCAAGCACACATACAAGTGTGAAGACACACACACGCGCACACACACACAATCCGTGGGGTATTTCCTTTGGAAAGCTGCTACTATGAAATATTTGTAGTGTTCTATCCTACCGAGTACTAGATCAAACAGTCTGGATGTGCACTCAGACTAATTTTGAGTTCTGGGCAACTGTAAAGATTGTTACACACCGTTTTCTGGTGTGTTTGGGGTGTAAGTGCCTTAGGAGTTACACACTCAATCACCCACAGGGAATAACCAAAAAGGCGGTAGGCTTACATTTGTAGTGATAACAGTAATGCAAAACATCCAGCAGCACATTGCAGCAGTTCAGAGGAGCATTTTTTATTTATTCATGAAAATATCCAGAGTTTGATGAGTAACAGTTAATAGATACCATGTAACAATATGTTAAGTCTGTCAGTGGGTTGGGATTCTGAACCCATCCAACGTTAGAATTAACACTTAACCTCAGACAGAATTAGCATCAATCTACTCTCAAGCATGTACTAGAAAACATGCATCTATGCACTATTGGGGTAAATACAGTGATTTCACAAGTACACGTGTCACCCGGAAACATTCAGTGGTACAGGTATACTGAGGTGCATTGCTATGGTAACTGTAGTCTGTCCATTGTCCTCTGTGTGTCTCTCTTTGTGTGTCTCTCTCTCTGTGTGTGTGTGTGTGTCTCGCTCTCTGTGTGTGTGTGTGTGTCTCGCTCTCTGTGTGTGTGTGTCTCTGATAGAGACAGGGTTAGACTCAGACACTAATGTTCTCTCTCTCTATTCTTTATCTCTCAATACCCTCACTTTTGGATTTGTAAATAAATGTAAATAAACAAGTATTTCACATAAATCTGAGCTTGAATCTTATTTCAAATCACAAAATCATGGTGGACCAGATGGTTGGTGTGTGTGTATGTATGTATGTGTAAACACAGTGAACACGCTAACGTTTACCCTACTTCATAATTAACCCACTACAAGCTGTATTTACCCCAGGGGGCACTATACCACACTAGATTGGACAAACTGTAACTTGCACAACTGTCTGTTTAAATTGAACCGCTGAGAGAGTAGTTAACGTAATATCAACCGTCATCTTACACACCCACTTTACACACTCAGACATTGGGGGAAATCTAGCACAGCCAATTCACCTACAATGTGAACAAACTCCTCACAGACAGCAACTGGAACAAAGACTGAACCCACAAGCCCAGATCTTGGAGCAGCGACACAACATGCTACATTTGGCACCATTGTGCCATCCTTCACACACGAGCATAAACACTCAACATCAGCTGGAGTATTTACTGTTGAACTAATGTCAACGAAAAAAAACCGACCTAAAATCAACTGCTTATTTTATTAAAAGCATGTAATAAAATATATCTACCTGCTTACAAATCAAAAAGTATGTGCCCTTCTGGTTTACATAAAGACGATAAGTAGACCAAATGATTTTCCTCTTTCTACAATGAAACGGAAGGACTGTGTTTGAGTGCTAAGATCGGGATATGGGTAGACACATCAAGTGGTTAACCAAGTACTCGAGTGCCAGTCAACATTTTCCACAAGGACACAAACTCGTTGCTTATAAACTGTGTCGAGTCCAGGTTTCTTGGCAGATAGCCAACCATACTTGGTGCCACAGAGCCAGAGACGACAAAGACACAGGGATCCACTGATTGGCGTTACGGGAGATTGGACACATTCGACAACTGCAACTGTTTATGACAAGAGGCTGTGCACTTCCTGGTCCTACATAGCAAATGGAAAAACAAACGATGACCGGTCTGATGGGTCCACACCAGCATGGAATGGAACAGACTGACCTTAGGACCCATTTAGCCCTGCAGTGGAAAAGCAGCCAAACTGTCCATCTTCTGTATCGAAAAACCAAAACAGAGATCAAATATATATAAATATATTAATAAAAGAGTAAAATATGTTAACTCTTCACCCTGGAGCAGCCTTTTATCATTCTAAGCATATCTGGTTCCAGAAAACAGCTAAAACAAACACTCCCACACACACACACACACACACACACACACACACACACACACACACACCCCTCCAGGTTGGTAATCGCTCTTTTGTTTCCTCCAGTAAGGCCTGTGTGTGTCACAGGGGAGCGGAGGTGGGGGAGGGGAGCACACTTTCACAGGAAGACTCAAATCTTTGAGTAATTACTCTTTGTGCTGCGCCTGCGTGTGCGCACACGCTGCTTTGACAGGATGACTGATCTCTGTGCAATTATCGTTTGTGGTGTGTGTGTGTGTGTGTGTGTGTGTGAGTGTGTCTGTGTGTGTTCACTAACACATTAGCAAGTGTGTGGGTATGAAGGAGAGGAGGGAGAACACAAACCTGTTAGGATTTGGACCAGTGGAGGAAAAGCGTGTTGGTGAGAAACACAACAAAGTGAATTAAGTCTTTCAATGTTTGTATTAAAGGAATAATTGCCAAACAAAAGTGCAGAATTTGCTCCCCTCCTCAAATATGTTCAAGCCAATTTTGCACTGAAGGTATGGATGCTTATACACCAACAATCAGCATAGTGAAAACTAGTGAAACTGTTCAATGTATCTGTATCAGAACACCAAGTCACCACTAAAGAACTCAATACGAGAGTTCAGTACAAAGACTTGACAAACGGAACCTCCAAGAACTGCATTGGTCAAAACCAAAATCAAAACTCTTACATCACAGTCTAGACTAGGGCTGGGCAATTCATTCAGTCAGACTTTCAGAAGCTGTAACTGATATCATCTTGCCCGTATTGATTATTTTGCTCAGTTTAATTCCATTAATACTCGTTTGTTCATGTACTGTCCCCATAAAAACATACTATCGCGTGTGTAGTCATGTGACTCCATGACATGGAAGCAACATGGATGAAATCTCGAGCACAGAACAAACAAGAGCAACTTGATCAGATTGTAAAAGTCATTTACTAAAGACAAAATGTGTCCAAACGACAGATATCACCGAAAAAGCAAAAAAACTAAAAAATTTAAAAATGTATTATTCATTAATCGTAATCAAGGTAAAATGATCAATTAATCACGAGTAATTACACCTGTAAAATTTACAGACACCCAACCCAACTTCCTGATACACTTGATATTGGAATAAAGCGTGTATGATCAGGTGGCCATAAACTTTTGCCTTTATGTTGTAATGCAGTTTATATTGCAGTACTATGTAGGAAATTGAATGGTCTTGATGGCGAAGGTAGAAATATTGTAATTTTGTTCAAATGTGCTCTGCTGGTTGGATGTGCCTTCCATAATTTTGTTCCATGCCTGCAATGGAGAGAAAACAGAAAGGGAGAGAGGCCTGTGTGTGCCTGAATGTGTGTGTGTGTGTGTGTGTGTGTGTGTGTGTTTGTTTAGTGTTGATCAGGACCGCGGGGGATTAACCTCGTGTCCTGCTGGGGGTTTTGTAGTGCAGCCGGGGGGGCGGCAGTGTTAATTCAACCAGCCTTAATAATGTCCTCCGGCACTGCCCTCAGCCCTCCCCCCTACAACACACATTACACCCACACACCAACACACGCACCCAGGGGCTGCCTAGGTTCATTACTGTGTGCATGCGCCTGCACAAGTGTGTTTATTCGGCTGTATGTGTGTATGAAGGCACAGTGTGCACCAAAAGAGCAAGTAAACCCCCACCCCTCAGTCCACATGGTTAGCATGTATGATAGCAGAAGAAGAAGAACAAAAAATGGTGGGGTTGGGGGGATAAGGGTGTGTCTGGGCTATGTGCCACAGCCAGCAGATGAAGCATTTCACACACAGCTGGAAATGTGTGTGTGTGTCAGCCGTGTACTAGCTTTTAACATTGTGCCTCACATTTTTCAAAAAAACTTTACTCATTAAGAACCATAACTTATTCAAGAACTGAAATTTTTGGCCAAAAAGGAAGAAGGGAATAATTGACACTAAACAATAAAAATATATATATATTTTTCCACTTTTGTCTTGGTGGAGATGATCAACAAATGCAAGTGTGGAGGCATCATGGTCAGCGCCAAGATCAGCAGGGTATGTCGTCATATGTCACATCTAGGAAGGATACAATGCACTGCGATGCGAAAATGTGACCGTGCATCATGGAGACCGTGATAGCACATGAAGTTTACAATGCCATCTAACGTGGTTGCATTGTTTGAACACCAGGGGTCGCAATCTGTTTTACTTGCACTGGCACGTCCTATGCCACACTCCCGCACTTGTTAGCCTTGCTGCTGTTTCCATTCTACAATGGTAACTGGTTAAATCTCGCTTTCCAGGCTGGTTTAAGAGTAAGCCGAGCCTGTCGTCCGATGGGCCATGCAAGACATATTTCCACCTACTTCTACGAGGCTCGGAGCTAAACAAACTACTACAGATTCAATCGCAAACTGATTGTGGATGTTACGCAATGGAATAACTTTAGAAATGCTTGGACACTACCTCAAACAACAGGCAGCTTTAACAGCAGCTCTCGTGAGTCCGAAGGCTCGCTGAAACACACGTGAAATCGACACTATGGATGGTTCCAATATCACTGATACCTGATACTGTAAAACTTCTGAAACCTCTGAAAACACCCTCCACCACCCAGGTTATCATCGTACAGTTGTGGTCAAAGCTTCTGAGAATATTTTTATGACGGCAATCTGTAGTAACTCTAGATTTTGAAGAATGAACAGTAAAATCCCTGCCATGAAAATGACCACATCAAACAGATAATTGCATTCCAGCCACTGCATTTCAGCCCTACACAATAGCCTGCTAGCATCATTTCACTCATTAGCTCAGCAGAAAATCTTAATGAGGACTGCTGATATCATTCCGTCGTGCTGATTAGAAGAGCAGACTGGTTGCTTTAAAAGGGTAAGGGTGCTTTTAAGTTTTCTTCTGTTAACCATGATAACCTCCAAGGAAACACATGCAGTCATCATTGCATTGCATTAAAAGGGTTTCACAGACAAGGACATTGCTGCTTGTAAGATAACTCCAAAAATGGTTCAACTGCAGAGAAGAAGTGTTCAGGGCACCCAAGAAAGTCAAGCAAGTGTCACAACCACAATTGCAGAGGGCAGGCGAGAGTGCATCTGAACGCACAGTGAGATGAAGGCTTCTGGACGATGGCTTGGTGCCAAGAAGGGCAGTAAAGAAGCCACTTCTCTTCAAGAAAAACATCAAGAAAGAATGACATTCTGCATTAAGTATAGTGAATGGACTGCAGAAGACTGGGGTAAAATTAATTTCTTCGATGAAGCTCCTTTCAGACTGTTTAGGACATCTGGAAAAATGATTGTCGGGAGAGGAAAAGGCGAACACGATCATGTATACATACCAACAATGAAGCATCTGGAGACCCTTCATGTGTGGGATTACTTCTTATCCAGGGGAGTGGGTTCACTCAATTTTGCCCAAGAACACTGCCATGAATAAGGAATCATATCAAAACATCCTCCAATAGCAAATTCTTCCAACAATCCAGGAGCAATTTGGAGACAAACAATTGGTTTTCCAAGGATGATTGAGCGCCGTGTCACAAGGCAAAAGTCATAACTTAATGTGTCTCAGTGAACAAAACATGGATTGGTCCATGGCCAGGAAACTGCAGAGATCTCAGTCCCACTGAGAATCTGTGGTCAATCCTCAAAAAGATGGTGGACAAACAAAACCCAGAAACTCTGATCAACTCCAAGCACTGATTAGGCAAAAATGGTTTGTAATCACTCACGATTTTGGCCAGAAGCTGAGGTGAATCTTTTTCTTCTTAAAGAACAAGGGTCAACACAGTAAATATTAAGTATTTGGTTAAACTGGATATATTTGTCAAAAGAAAGAAAAAATGAATGGAATGTTGTACTTCATCATATCATAAAAAAAAATAATAATAAAAAAGAAAATAATAATAATAATAATTGTGCCATTCTCAAAACCTTTGGTCACGACTGTATGTGAATCCATAAGCATTGCAAGGTTGAAATCAAATGTTTCAATGATGATTATGAAACATAAATGTTCCTAGTACTGTATTCTTCTACCACAGAAACGGCTGTGTTGATATGCTACATCCTGCCTGTGAAATACCAATATAGTGTACGTCACTATCTCTCTGTACCTTTATCAAACACGTTCACTAGTGAGTGCTGAGTCTGCACTACACTGTCCTGTTCATTCATTGGGCTCACAGTCCTCCTTAATAATCATATTTATTGCACTATTTCCTTGCTTTATGTCTGCACAGCACTTTATATAATCCCACGTAAAGCTGTGATTTGCTCAACGTGGTCGTGGAGAAGCACAATTTCGCTCCCCTGTGTACTTGCACAAAGCTGAAATGACAAATAAAGCCTCCTGACTTTACGCTGTGGTCCTATGCTTCATTAGATGTTTGTACAGCTGTTTTAGCTGTTACTGTTCTGAGCACAGTCATGATAAAGCTGTAACATGGTCCTCTAATATGCAATACGATGTCTAAAAAAAACAACCCCTAGGGTTCTAAAAGAGCAAGCAATGGACAAAAAGAGGTTAGGAGAGAGGCCAGATTAGCATTAGTAAAGTCTGGGATGTGGTGCAACTCCATCATGTGTGTCTTCATCTGAGAATTTGGGCAGAGATTTAGGGAATTGCCTAGGAATTGCAAATGCTTCAGTAAGCAGCACGGTAACTTGGTGGTTAGCACGTCTGCCTCTCAGTGCATGGAGTTTCCATGTTCCCCCAGTGTGTGTGTGGGTGATCTGGAAAGGCACTATGCAAGAGTAACTTCATTCACAGCAAACGGAATGAATGATGGTTTCTCGTCCAGTCTCCGGTCTCGTCGGACTACAATCACATAGAAAAGAAACATCCCTCATAAGAGGGTTCCATTACCCTCACAATTCCACATTCATGTTGACTTGTGGTCCTATCTGTGAAACACTGGGACTTGGACGTTCTGGTTGATATTCTGATTCCACTCCAAAATTGCCTGATTGGTTCTACCACCAATCAAGCAGGCATGGGGTTTTTTCCTGTGGGCACGGTACCCTCGCTCACCATTACTGCCAGGCAGCTGTTCAGTTCTCACTCCATCTGTGTTCGTCATGGTCACGACAACCAGCATCTGTCCAAGTGTGAAGAGGATATGGGTGGTGTAGAGTAAACAGTGGGCTGAAAAAAAAAGATGCTGGTGGCAACAGAACTGTAACACATCAGTAATTCCTCTCCTTAATCCTCCTTATTTCTCCAAACAAGAAGCATAAGGCCAGACAATTGGATTAACAGCATGCCAGTGCAATGTGTACAGTGCTGTGGGTGAACCTGAGCTGGAAAAGGTTGGGTTATTCTGGAAATTGTACTCTACGGTGTTCTCTGCGAGTCAAAATGTTTGCGGACAACCCTTCTAGTGAAGTTGCATCCGTTTCCGACACAGATGGGCAAATACGCACACACAGCTCGTCTAGCCCCTGTAGAGAAGTATTGCCAATGGAATAGGACTCCCTGGAGCAGATGAACATACATGAACCTACTGGCAGCATGCCTAATGCCAGACGTGGGCTAGAGAGCTATAAAGCCACGAAACACTGAGGTGGAACCGAGGTCCCTGGAATGATGGCGCTTTGGTCCAGTACGCCTGGGATGAGTTGGGAATGTGGTTGGGTGGTGATCAACATCACCTCACTAATACTCTTGTCTCCGAATACAATCAACTCCCCACAGTCATGCTCCACAATCTAGGGTCTGACCTAGATTTTGCAGTCACACTACAGTTTCTCATTTATTTTACTGGTCATTTCCCAAGTAAGAGTGTGTGTGTGTGTGTTTTTCCAGTAAGAAACAAAGTCTGACAGGGAGACTTTAAAATATAGTGTCAGTGTTTTTCTATATCGCCTTATTTTCACAGGCCGACTTCTTCCACAGCATGTAACGATTTTCCCCAATCGACTGAATGCAGTCCAAATTCTACATTCAGAGTTGGGTGTTTACACACACTCTACTCAACAGTCGGATGAAAAGCTGCGTTTACATGCTTCCTGCAAGTAATCTGATCCAAAATGACGAACACGTACCACCACTATGAACAAGCTGGACCAAGCTGATTGGCCAACATGCCCAGCTGGTTGACCAGCAAGTATGACCATAATCAAACATTATGCTTCTCAAGAAGCTCACCATCATAGGGAATGTTTTGTCTTGATGAGCAGCTATTCAGCCACCTTGACCATTAAAGCAGCTTAACCAGCAACCAACTAAAGCTGGTCTTCAGCTGGATTTTTCAGCAGGGTCTCAACTAACTCACCCAAAAACATACTACATTCCAGTTTTCCAGCAGGTTGTCAGCAAACCCAACATCCACGCCATTTTCAATCATGTTTGCAAGGGGTAAATCTCCCGTGAATTGGTCAGAAATTCCTAAAACGGAAATGTAGATGGATCAGAAAATGCTTTTCAGGCTCATAGATTTGTAATACGCTGAATTTAGAAACTTTAATCTCTTAATTTGAACTACAGTCGGTGTAAAAACCTGCGGTCCTTCATTTGCTGAAATACTTGCCTGAACAGGGCGTTATTGTGTGCTTTATGGGTGTCCAAGACTTTTTAGGTCTTTTAAAGTTCCCAAACAATTTTTAGATGCAAATACGCATGCGCAGAACCTACTTACACTTTCTGACTGGCAATGTAATCAGAGACAGGTGTTTACATGGCTATTATTCTTCTATAAACAGATTATTTAAAGGATTACCCACTTCGTTCAATCAAACAGACATTGTAATCGGAAAGGCCTCAAATCAGACTAATCTATTCCGATTGAAGTGTACACACGGACATAGTCTATTCCGACTGAGCAATTAGTCAGATTATTAACAGATCACTGCTCACCTGACACTAACCCTAGCGATTTCCTTCGGCTGCTTCTCAACAATAAAACAGTGCTTAAATGCATCTCTGTGTGCTGCTGAATTTTGTTTTTGTTTCTGAGTTTTTTGGTGGGCCTGCAGCACTCCTTTAAATTTGGTACAAATTCAGTCTTTGTCCTCCTCAACTGCGTTCAAATGGTTCATTCAGTCATTCACTCTAATGCAGGGCTTCTCAACCTTATCCACCACATGGCCCACCGGTTTAAAACCAGGAAGCGTAACGGCCCACAAGAAAACAAATAACTATTTGTGCATGTTGTCAATTAAAATTCATATCTGCCAAAATTGAAATTGGCAGGATGGACTTTTAAAAAAATCAGAAACATAATCAGCTAAAAACATTTCAATTGAAGCATGTTTAATATGATTCATTCGTTAGCTGCCACGCTATAAAATGCTTGCAGACACAGCCACAAACTTTGTTTTATTTTTCTTTTTTTTTTTTATCTGCTCATGCATGGCCAACACCAAGTAGGCCTCTGACATGGACCTAATGACTTTTCAGATGTGAAGCATCTAAGGCGGATTGCTTGTGTATTATCAGTCAACACAATGAGCAACTCTGGGCAGGACCAGGCAAGAAACGAGAACACCAAATCCTCTTGAGCAGCAGCCTTTCAACAGCCCGTTTAAGACATAATTTACCCATCATCCTTGGAAGGCCTTTGGCCAACCTCAGTGAGATAGCCAGATTGAATCAATGTTCTTCACCTCTGTTCTACAAAATCAACCAACTCCCAGAAGGCAAAGATTCAATTGCGGATCCAGCTGTTAGTCCTAATCCTAGATTGAAGGCGCAACTGAGATTCCGCTGGTTAATCCAAGATTGGGCCAGTTTTTGTGCTGCCCGTTTCAGAGATTTGGAGCCAAATCGTAAGATTTCAGCCTTAAGGGATGCATTTGAGGTAACAGAAGTTATTACGGCCTACGGGTGAGATGGAATTTGACCACGACTGTAGAATCCAACCTGAAACAACGGCAAAGAATAACCTTTCATTTTATTTTTTATCAACAAAAGACAAATGTTTTTAGACTCCATGGTCAATATAAGCATGAGCAGCAAAATTGTATGGATATAATCAGCCAACCTTATGTACAAACATTGTTAGAGGTAAACCTTTGTTATTCTCAAGGGGTTAATACAATAAAGGACATGTGGTCATGGTGGATTGCTTTCACTTCAGGACCTTCAGGTGCTCTTCAACCTTCCAGCTTACTCTTACTTTGCTTATTTATAACTTCGCTCTGCAAGGCAGTACTCCCAAATCTCACCCTATATAAGACTGGATAAGGCCTGTTAATAACCTTCAAAGTAAGGTATGATTTATACATAATACTGTGGTTGACCATCAAATTAAACCATAGCCATTAAACTACTTTGGGATTGAGAGCTTTCGTCTACTCATTTATCAGTGGATTGGGAAACTATATGGTCTAATTTGCACCAGACTTCTAAATGGTTCATCCATTACAGAATAATCCACAGGCCATATACAACAGAGATACCAAATAAAGATGCCAAATGAAAGTATTTGTAATTCTGCACCTGGTACATTTATCCATTTGATTTTGAAAAGCCCCAGAGCAGCAAATATAAGGACTTCAACAATAGTCAAATTATCCAAATTATTGAATCTTAGCAGTCCAATTTGCCACATTGCTGTCTTCTAAATGATGACTCAACCTTTCAGTTTTCCTTAATTCAGCAAAAGATGGTAACGGCAGGTTTTACAACCATCAAATTGTATTGTATTACAGCTTCTGGATTTCGAGTTTTCAGTACATAGTCTGAATGGAATATCTAACAGCAAAACTTACCAAAGCAAAACCCACTACAATTAATCATTGGGTGAATTTATAGAAATCGATCTGACACACATCATATTTGATAACATCTATTGTCTGGATGTTTGTTGTTAATTGTGCAAAATGTAATAAAAAGTAGACCAGAAAAGAATAAAGCATGAGCATTTGTCCCTGCTTGTGGCAAGTACATGAATTTAAAAAGTAGTCCAGGGCTTAAAGACGTGTTCAACTTAAATAATACAGGAAGATGACAAAATCCTGCACCGAACAACTGGGCTTATACACAGGGCCCATACACAGGGCCCATACACAGGGCCCAGCCCCTTTTCCAATCTAAACTTTACTGAACGTTGCTGTGGCTGTTTATGATCCAATCAGCAACATTCCTGTTATAACATTCTTGTCTTTAAACAATGCTACAAACATGCCACTACCCCAAACCACTAAAGTCACAGGGGCCGCTTATGATCACATCAGCAACAATTCAATTAACCAAAGCTACAGGAAGGCAAGACTACTCTACATCTAACAACCAAGTTAGCTGTGGCCATTTACGACTCGATCAGCAGCCTTTACATTTGCTGTTTGTGAAATGACCCAGGAGGTTGATGAAATGCAACATCTAACAGTTACACATTTGCCCATTCACGTTACCTATATTAACCTACCTCCAAGCTCTTCACAGGGGTCTTCAGACAGGAACTTTCCTTCGTCAGTGTTTCACTGAATTAAGCCTATGACACCACTTTCCTCCTCAACCCCACCACCTGATCTTTATCATTCAGCGCTGCACTATACCACCTACCTAAACTCTTAACTGGTTTCTCCATGACAGAAGGTATAGGAAACTTCTTTTGTGCCAGTTTCCCTTTCACAGTTGACAATTTTAGACTGGGTTTAACCATTTCCCAATCCAGACTGGGTTTAACCTTGCCATCCTTTCATTTCATTTCTCCAGTAGCCGTTGGGTAAACGGGACAGTATTGGTCAATGTAGTCATATCATCCACAGTGCCATTGTGCAACCTTTGCCCACCTACGACCCACTTCAAAGCCCTAATTACCTACATCACCACTGTAAATGCTAAATTGTAAAATTGGGCATCCTGCCATTATACCTATTTCTAGCCGTTGCCAAGACATTACATACTCCCCTGTATTAAAGCAGAAGTGAATATCCTCAAAACATGTTTTAACCAACCTCGTCACCCCGTCTAACCCTAACTCAAACGGCTTTCCACGATAAAGCACGTGGTACAGAACCATATATTTAATGTGACTGGAATTCCTCAGCATTTCTTATTGGTTGCAGGCATGAATCCTAACAATGCACTCAAATTTCAGAGGCTCTTCTATTTGTGTTTAGTAATTGTGTGTGCGCACACACACACATATATATATATATATGAGGAACTGTTTGTGTTGTAGCCTGGGGAGCACAAGTGGGACCAGCACTGACAAAACTAATGACAGGGGACTCATTAAGAAACACTGTGCTGTGGGTTGGGGCCAACGTTCATGGAAAAGAAACTGAAGCTGGGTAAAAGAGAGAACCTGGCAACCACAATGGTTGTTTATGAAGCACCTTCAATGTTAGCCAGCAAGGCTGTACGTTAATCATTATGACTTCACAGTGTTTAAGTGTTATTATTTCATACACGTGTTTAAAAAGCAAATCCAGCAGCCATAAAGCACTGCCTCCTTTCTCTGCACTCTTCAAGGTCCATCACCAGGCCGATGTTAGCACGCTGGCTATTGGCCTCCTCCTACATCCCTACCACGGTGTTAGCATGCCAGCGATGACCCTCATCCAAAATCACAACTGATTCGTCAGCATGCTGGCTGTGCGGCTTGTTTGCACTGTTTTGAAACCGGGCCCCTTATCCCTTCTGAAATCAGGTCAGGTGAAGTAAATCTAAAATAATCCTGAGACTTTTTTCCGAGATTCGCTGGCAGGCAGACATTATTTGTGTGGAAAGTCAAACACTATCAAAAGAGCAGCCCTCAGACTGTTTTTTTTTCTTACATTTTACTGGACAAATACTCAATATATAGGAAATGCAGGCATTTCCTTAATATTTATGCTTTCATAACCAAACGGAAATAAAGGTTACATTTCTCTAAAATGTTGATCCTGGTTGAATTTGTCGTGATCTCTACATTTGTATGGCCACACAACAGGAAATTTAGCCCATTCTGCCCCTTTTAAATCCTTGCCATACATAACAGACCTTGAGCATTTTCTTAACCAAGTGATTTTTACAAATATTTAAATTTTCTTAAAGTAGAGCCGTCACACCACAGGACTAACAAAAACGCACGTTAATGGTGTGACAAACTATGAAATTTGCTAAATGAATGAGAAATTGAATCTTCACATCACAGCCCAGTATCTGGGGGACTTTCTGCTTCTTGTTTAACGAAAGGAAACTTGTAGTCGTCCACCAAACAGCCTGCTTTAAAAAACTAACCCTGCAGGTCACGTTACAGGCCAGAATTTGCATCATCACCTCACAGTTTTCACAATGAAACTGTTATTATTATTATTATTGTATGGATTATGTGCGTTTAAAACCTTATACAACAAAAGATGTTCAATAATCCCAGAACATTTGTAAAACAATGCCAGCGGTTACTAAATAATGTTAGCAATGTTTATATTACATTTTTCGTTTGTATTACCGTCAAACCACAGGACAATTGTCATGTTAACTTTTATAGTAAAAACAAAAGAAATCATCTTCCATCTTAAAGTAAAATATACTATTTTGCAATAATAACCTTTTTTCCACTGAATTAAAGGAAAATCGTGCAAAAATACGTATCAGTATCGTCGACAGCTATGTAGGCAGGCCTGTCACACCAAGTGTTTTTGTTTACACAATATAGCTTCTCAGAAATAACCGCGATATGAGTGATTCAGGCCCTCCTCACTGATTCTTATATTCTATCTATTGTGTAGTTACTTGTAGCTGCATTATTACACTTCATAACAAACGCATTAATGAGACACAGCCCAACAACCATCTCCAAACATGGAAAAGGTGTAAATATGCTGCTTTCCCACAGCTGATCTGTATGACTAAAGCACTGATATAACCAGAGCTCTCTAGTTTTCACCAAACTACTGATCACCATCACACACACACACACACACACACACACACACACACACACACTCTCATTATACAGCCAAAACCACAGAGTACTCCCTCCACTGGGAAACCATTAAAACACAGCTTAGTTTGTATTAGTTCGAGTCTTTATGCCGTACAGATGATCAGCAGTCCAGGGGCGTCTATCTCTACTCTTCAGCTTCCTAATAAATGGATTAACGAGGCCCAAGCTCATCTCCAAGCATGGAAAAGGTGGTGGTTTACAAACGAACAGTTGGCTGTGAGGCAAAGAGCACTGACCTCCCCACCCGTAGGAAGTAAAATCCCTCCTTTCATTGTGTGAAAAATGGGGAATATAGGGAAGATCCTTCTCCCCCCTCTGGTGCATCTCCAGGTCTGACTGCCATCAGGACATGTTCTACAACCCCACTGCTTCACTCCTCCCTACAGTCTAAAGCACAGCTCCATCACTCTCTACCCCACACTCACTCTTCTACCACCCCAGCTTTCTAACAGATGGATTCACGGGTTAATGAGGCCCAAGCTGATCTCCAGGTGTGGAGAAGGTGGAGATCCACCACGCAGTCTTCTACTGCCGCTCTCCTGGGCTTTGTAAACGGCTTCCGGAGGCCCAGGCTGCTCTGCATGTCTGACTGCCATCAGAACACCTCAACCCCACTGCTTCACCCCTCCGTACAGTCTACAGCTCCATCACTCTCTCCCTCCCTCCCTCTTCTTATGCCCCACTGCCGGGCTCGCTGCAGGCTTCCCGAGGCCGGGCTGTCCCTGGCGGAGCTCGAGGTCGGGCAGCAGGGTGGTCGGACTTACCGAGTGCCTGGCTTGTGGAAACATCATGACACTGTTCCTCCTCCCTTCCAGGCCGAAGCAGGGGGCTGTAGGCGGTGTTCGCTGGGGGTAGTTGGGACAGCGCAGGGCAGTGAGGGGCAGTTGGGGGCAGTAAGCTGGACCGGGCGGCTGTGTTTACACCGCTGCGCCGCTGACTGGACGCGGCTAGCGCGGCTAGCTAACGCGGCGATCCGGGGACAGCCAGGCTGGGAATGTCGGAGCAGGGCTGGGAATGTCTTTTCCGAGGGAAAGTCGAGGAGCTCGGTTGTGGCGGCGCTTGGCGGGAATCCGCGTGCTCCGTCGTGCAGCGCGGTCCGGCGGAGAGGCGCTGTCCCTGCGGCCCGGCTTCACTACAGGCGGGCGCGGAGCGGGCTGCGGCCCCGGGGCTGGGGGGGGTCGGCGGGGGGCTGGGGGCCCATGATAGGAGAGGTAGAGAGGGATTAACGAGGCGGAGGGGAAGAAGAGCCTCCGTTCAGCGAGAGCCGGGGAGTAGGTGTGCGGAACTGGGCTGGCTTTTGTTCCTCTCTCTCTCTCACACACACGCGCACGCGCGCGCACACACACATATACACACACACACACACACACAGGGCCCATTAGGAGCACACCCAGGGGAGCAAAAACACATTGACATGCAGATCACGAGGTAAAAGCATTTTGCGTGCAGCAGAAATAATCCCCCCGGAGGTTCCGTCCATCAGTGATTAAACTGGATCATTTGGCCAAAGCAGCCTGTGTCCCCACACTGCGGTGGACCAGAGCGCCCAGTGTACAGCATGAATCACAGTTAATGCTGCTCCATAAATGAGGGAAATTTCACACATTAACAGCTGATTTTGGAGGAGGAAGAAGGGCTTTCATAAGCCTCGTGGCTTTTCCATTTCCTTTGTGGTGAGGGGCTCACTGTGCCCTCTCATACACACTGCTGAGCTGCCCCCCTCTGGTCAGTGCCTGACTTTCAGGTCTGGACAAAGGGCCCAAGTGAGATCAGGATGTTGGATGATTATCGCCTCACTTCATCCCACAAGTGTTTGACCGAAAACACGGTTCCACTGCTCCACAGCTCAGTGCTTGGGGGCCTAAGGCCCCTCTAGCCCATGCCTGGACTCTGGAGAGTCCTATTCTTTTGGCAGTACTTCTCTACGATTAGACAAGATGTGTGTGCATTTGCACATCTGTGTCAGCAATGGGCACAACTTATAGTAGGTGAATGTGTTGATTAAAAGGGGTGTCCATTAACATTGGCACATACCTCTGCGAAATCTACAGGTCCAGCCATCTGACAAAGTGAACATTTCTGCAGCCTAGAAAGTACCCTAAAAAGCAGCTACACCCTCCTCCACTTATAACTGTCTCCACACGGACTCATCAGGGTCCACGTACAAGCTGCATGTACACAGACTACACGTAACGTGGATCTTCTTCGCAGGAAGGGGTCACATACTAATGTATCGGGCCTCATTGGGCTAATAAGTGCTTGTATAAGTGCTTATATATTTTTATTTATTTTATTTTGAATCTTAAATGGGTTTTTATTCTAAAACCCAGTTTGTAATATATATATATATCTCAGAACACTGCTGGGATGAGAGTATATAATCCTTGATTAGATTCAAGAGTTTTATTGTCATGGAGCTGTCTGGGAGCTGGTGTTATGTTTACATTGCATTTACCACATTTAGCAGACGCTCTTATCCAGAGCGACCTACAAAAGTGCTTTGTTGTTCACTCAGAAAATATCCTTAACTAAAATTAGGGATCTTCATTAACGAAAATGGGTCTGTATAGAACCATGTTTGAAACACTCAAAGAACCATTTGCATCATGAAAGGGTTTTTCAGATTAATGAAGAAGGGGCTGTAGAGGGTTTCATATAGAACCTTTTTGAAAAGGGTTCTACTATATACTATGATGTAGCTTGTAACAATAGAAGAACCCTTTTTGGTGCAATATAGAATCCTTTTCAAAAAGAATCCTTCAATCATGCAAAGAACCCTGTGTTCTATTTAGATCTATGGTTCTATTTAGACCAAATGTGTAGTTTGTGTCAGCTAGAATCCAGAGATACCTCAAGCTTAGATGCTGCCTAAAACAAATGTCAGATGGAGACCTTGATACCCACAAGATTCAGTATGATTATAAGCCTTTAATGTGTTAAATGCTCTTGAAAGAGATGGTCTTCAGTCAGCGTTTGAAGTCAGCGAGTGGCTCAGCTGTTCAGACACTCAGGGGAAGTTCATTCCACCACTTTGGAGCTAGTAAAAGAGTCTGGATGCTTGTCTTCCTCCATCTTGAGGGATGTCACACTGAGCTGTACTTGATGCTCAAAGGACTCTTGGTACAGATCAGGGTTTTGACGATTACTATCAAGTATAGAGTGGCTGGTCCAGTTTTGGCTTTGTAGACCAGCATCAAGGTTCTGAATCTGATGTTCAGCTAAAGGAAGTCAGTGAAGAAAACACAGTAGAGAAGTTACATAACTGAATTTGGGAACGTTGAAGATGAGCACATAAGAAGGTCAGCCAGAAGGGAGTTGCAGGAGTCAAGCCTTGAAATGATGAGAGACTGAACAAGCACCTGAGCTCCTCTCTAAACATAAAAGGTCGAATTCTCCTGATGTTGTAAAAGAGAACATCAGGTTTGCAACATGAGCCAAGAACAATAACTGGTCATCCAAGGTTTCATGTTTCTGCTGATGGAGTGACCAGTGAGTTCCCAACGGAAATGGCAAAATCATGGTGATAGCCAATCATGATGTTATTTTGATAGTGCTGATAAAGGGGCCCATGAACAGCATGCTGACATCACAGTAATGATGAAGGAGAAGGCTATTAGATGGCATGCTAATGCCGCACTAGAGATTGTGGACAAGGGCCATAGCTGGCACCGAAGCATGAGGACCAGAACCAGCTTCCAGTCTACAGCCCATCTCACCCATCTCATCACACCACATAAACTCCTTCTGCAGCTGAACTTTACTCACTAACGGAGCAGCAACTAGCTTCTCAGTTACACTACACCCACCGAAGATTGTCTCCTAAATACTGTCTCCCACTACCTTCTCACACTACTGCTAATTCCACTAATTGCAGATGGGTGGTGGTTCATTCTCAGCACTGCAGTGACACTGAGATGGCCATGTGTTAGTGTGTGTTGCGCTGGTATGAGTGGATCAGACACAGCAGTGCCACACATCACTACCATGTCAGTGTCACTGCAGTGCTGAGAATGACCCATCACCAAAATAATACCTGCTCTGTGGAGGTCCTGTGGGGTCCTGACCCTTGTTAGCTTGGATGGGTAAGTGAACAGTCATATTTGAGTAAATGGGAAGCCCTGATGCCCTGACACCGCCCTGATGGGAGCCAGTGCTGAGGATTATGGCGGAAGAGGAGATGTGGATCCTCACAGACTGGCCTTTTGGTCAGGAAGTCCAGGACCCAGTTACAAAGGGAGGAGCTCAGTCCAGAGTATGTTTGGGTCTGGGAAATCAGTGGAGGAAAAGTCCACAAAGAGCGTATGGATGAAGGAATCCTTCCGTTCCACGTGAGTGAGGGCAATGTGGACCACAGAGGAGACGGCGTCCTCTGTGGATCGGGTCCCACTTTTTGCATACTGGTGTGGGTCCCCGCTGACATTGCTTCCCTTAAGACCTGTGAAGTCTGTGAATTCAAAGCAGTGCCGCAGTACAGAGTCACCGTCACTGGTCCACACATAACAGAGCATGACAGAGATGTGATCAGACAGGCCAAGGTGGTGGCGAGGGACAGCTCTGTATGCATCTTGTATGTTGTTATAAACACGGTCCAGTGAGTTTTTTTCCTGTTGTTATGGTGACATGCTGATAAAACGTTGGGAATGTTTATGTGGTTAAAATCCCCAGCCACCACATTAAAGTCCTCCAGGTGCTTGCCCTGAAGCGAACTGGTATTGTCATGTAGCTCCTTCAGCACATTAGCCATACTTCTGTGTGTTGCCATCTTTGAAAGGGTTGGGTAGTGTTTTTTTTCATAAAATGACCCACTCATTATTACATTATGACGACCTGCGGCCACTCCTCTAGAACCCTGAAGAGGGCAGAAAAATGGCCAATGGTGTTGCTCTCTAAGTTGATGTTATGCCTTCAGTTCTCCTTGTCAGGGCCTAACCAATGGGAGAGCTCACTTGGATACTACAAAGAACAAAATCTCGATTTCACAATTTTCTGTTTCATAAATGTCCTTTTTGCCACTGACCAAAACGTAACCAATGTAATAAATCTAGAACTGCAGTCCTGCAGTTTAAATACAAACATCACTCTGTTGAGTACACTGAACTATTGTATTAAATTAGACATGTATTACGTGATTCCCAGAAATCATGAGTTCTTCTTTGATGCTCTTGAGGGTTCCCCAATGCTGTAGTAAGTGTCTCCTGTAATCTATGTTGGACACTGCAGGATAATGTTGGGGCAAACATACAATACAATGTAGCATATAATTTACGACTGTGTTAAAATACCACTGTCCAGAGTAAAGTCCACTGCACAAAATAAAAGTTACAGTTAATAGTAAAAAAGCAGCCACTTTATCGAGGTTGAGAAATGGCCGGGTAAAAAGGAATTTGGGTATTTTTGGCACTCATAGTCCCCAAATTTACTGCACTAATATATGACATGGAACATGGAACTTAGTGTCAGGGTGGTTAACTTAATTAATCCCCTGATGACCAGAAGAAAAACAGCAAAGAAAAAAAGATTCTGCCCACAGTTCCCTTCCTATGGCACAGGCCTAGACACTGGAGACACATACAATGTCCCAGACAGCTTCCCAGAGATCCAGACCCCAAAAGGTTTAACAGCATTTGGGGAAAAACTCCTCAAAACCATGACCAAAAAGTACTATCCTCCTACATATAGACCTTCATAAATGTAAGGAAAACAAATTAGACATTGTCATATATTGTGATATACTTTATGAATCATCTTAAGCTGTATTCACACTGATCATGGTACTTATATTCAGTGTTACATTTCAAAATTCCAGAAGGACCCCTCCCCCCAATTAGATTGGTCCACCTTGTCTAAATAGGTGGCTGGTTAATCTGAGGCCTCCATCCAATAGGGAAGTTTACATGGCTGTATCTACATATGTACCATAGGGAACAAAATCCTGACTGGACAACTTTCTGTTTAAAAAGTACTTTGTAAAATGACTAGTACTGTAACATTCTTACATACAAACAATATTCTGTTGAACAAAAATGATAGGGAGGTATTTTATATTTCATAAATAATTACGCCTTCTCTAAAAGGCCCAAACACCCCGAGGGTTCCCCACTGTGTGCCGTGATTTAATACTGGGATGATGGTAATCAGCCATAGTGCAAGCTCAAAAAACACAAATCAACACAGACAGCAAGTATAGGAACAAATTTATTTAAATTTAAAACAGATACTTTATCATTTTTTATTATTTTTTATTTTTTTTAGAAGGCGGTTATGAAAATCTTTTTCATGTTTGAATGAGGTTCAGGCAACAGTGGTTGAAATGAAACAGTACAAATAAAGACAAAAATATGGCGAGAATGTCGTAAATCAATATCCAATATGATCCCTCATCTTGAGGATTTTAATATTAATATTTTCTGAGCCCACAACTCCAACCCCAACACAGAGCACATGCATTTAAAAAATCACAATTCTTAAAAAAAAAAAGAAAAAGAAAAAAGAAAACAGCAGTTTCTCTTAAATACAGAATAAAGTTCACTTTGTTATCTCTTATTTAGTGTTTCCAATGGTTTTATAAACAGGACGATGTCTTCGTTTTCGGTCCTCATGTGATCTGGACAACAATTGGCACTTGGTTTTAGAGTAGGTCTCCATGACGGGGATTGGCACACTTAATATAATACAACATTTACATTTGGTACACTTATGAAATGAAAGCAGGAGGGACTGAGGAAGGATGTGAGAGAAAATAACTAAACTGAAAATCTAACAAGCTACTACACATCGTCCTGTACCAGTGAGAGCGGGAGTGTCCTAACTTCTATAGTGTTCAGGAAAGTAGGATAAAAACTTTGTTTGGGTCTGATCCTGAAGTGTTCAGAGAATCTGCCATGCAGATTGCCTGTAGCCTTTCAAGTACTGGTATTACAGGAAATGTTACCGGGATTTTATTCCGACCGCACGGACGGCTCTGCTGCGACTGAACCATTATTAGCAAAATGAACTCAAGGTGGGGTAAGAGCTGTTATTACTCTACAAATGACCAAACCTATATGAAAGTGGTGGAGCTGGATTACCCAGAGGTGGGCAATCCAGGTCTAGCAAGCCAAAATCTGGGCTGCAGCAGAGCCAGCCAAGCAGTCAGAAACAAAATCCTGGGATGCATTTTGGCTTGCTGGACCTGAAATAGCCACACCTCTGCCAAAAATCTCCTGAAGGCAAGCACGTCTGTTTGGCTGTCTACTGAATCTGCTGTTGTATTCTGGACAGCTGTGGAACAAAATCTGAAATGTAGACCAGTCCCTCTGGTACTAGCAAGATGCTAAAATGAAAGGCAAATGTGTGATGCACAGACAAACACTCAAATGTGATTGAGCAGAAGCATGAACCCCCCGCCCCCACTCCTCTCCTCCTCCTCCCACGTGGTTTATTTTTTTTAAGTTCCTTTTCTCCTCAGTGTAATATTCTTTTCTTACTCTTTTCCTTTAAGGAAATATGCATCAGCTAAATGCATCATTGTGGAAAACAGAGGCACCTATTTTTAGTCATATCACCCCCCATTGAGCTGTAAGGTTCTATCTGACATTTTTTATAAAAATTGGATTATTTATATATATTCTTATTCCGTAACTTTTTATCACTGTGAGGTGTGTTGTGGAGGTGTATGTATTTTAGACTCTATTTATCTCCATATGTGTCAGTGTCACTATAAAGACTTTGAGGCTCAATATCTAAAAAAAAAAATGCTCAGAATGCAGATAGAACCTTATTGATCCAAGGGGACAATATGGCTGGCAAACATGTGCTAGACATAAACCAAGCAATTAGCTTCCAAATGGACCTACACACACTCCACCCACAAACACAAGTCATGTCCAACCTAATTTAAAAACTTCATTTCTCAATAGTGACAATATCCAATGTACTAGTGCATCTAAAAAATGAATATTGTGCAAAAAAAAAAAAGGTTTATGTTCATAATTTCATACAAAAAGTGTCAGATTTTATATTAATTATAGGTAAAGTGACATTTCATATCTTTTCTGTTTTACTGTTGACCTTTATGGCTTATAACTGTCATGGTTGAACTTTTTTGAATGAAATTTAACTGTTTTCACAATATTCAATTTTCTTGAGATGCACAAGTATATCAACAATGAGACCGAATACAATTTAAAATGAATGACTCTAAAGGCCATTACACACCAAATGTGACACGAATAAACAAGAAAACGTGAAATATTCCCTTTCGTTTCAACATAGTCATCGCAATGTGAGTACGTGCAATATTCACATCGCAAGACATGCCATGTCACAAAAGGCAAATTGAATGAAATGTTACTTTTTCTTTTTTTGCTTTATACACCAGATCTCCATTTTCTGTGGCACGTCAACCTGAAGCAGATATTATCTGCCAGGTATTATTTCTTTTAGTCTAATGTTTGATACAGAGGGCATTATTAATTATTAATTAATTTAGTGAAAATTTCAGTATTTGTTACTATCGCAGTATATATATTGCAGAAAAAAAAAAAAATATATATATATATATATGGCAGGCCTAAGTCAGTCCCCCATTCAAGCATTCACACCAAATGCAACACAATATTTTCTGTAATATTGCCAAGTGAGGAGAATGTGTTTCGGAGGAATGAATCATTTAGAAAATGTTGTTTTAATTCACATGACTGTGACGCTGTCTCTAAATTTATGTGTGCAGAAATGTAATTCTGAGACTGTCTGTCTCATATGTTCCCTACATAGTGCACTACCTAACAAAACACCGACATCATTAAACTGACACACTGTTTGGGTGGAGGTGCAGCCTCACACCGTAAACACTTTTTTTCCATAAATCGAGCTTCTGCACAAAGCACATTAACCAAGTTTGAATTCTTTGAACAGATTTTGGAGACGCAGCTCTACAGGTGAGGAAGATCAAGTTCAATTACACACTCTAGTGCATCTCCTTGCAACTATAAGGTTCTAAATTTAGTTATTTACATATTCTTATTCTGTAATTTTAACATTATGTGAGGCGGTTTTAAGTTGTTTGTATTTGAGATTCTTTATCTAGAAAAAGTTTATCTCCGTTTGTCAGTGTCACTATAAAGACTTTAAGGCCCAATATCTCAAATCTGCTCAGAATGCAGGTAGAACCTTATAGCTTCAAGGGGAAGATACATCAGTAGTTACGGCTGGCTGTTACCATACCAACCGCAGAAAGAGAGCTTTGATTGGTGGAGAGAACATGTGTTGCTGACCAAATGAAATTTACAGCAGAGGACAAGTATTTTCGCATTCTGAGAAATTGTGTTTGATGTGAAAGCTTCATACAAGTGTTTTAAACATGTTTTACGGTAAAACAAAAATCACATTTGATGTATAAGGGCCTTAAACGTAGACACTGCCAAACGTAAGTTTTTACCAACCCCGTGGAGTATGAATTGGTCAGTTTTGGTCAGATTGATCCATGAAGAAATAGGTTCTGGAATATTGAACACCTGAAGTACTGAAGTGGTTCAGTGACAGAGCAGTGAATAATGTAGCATCAGAAACCCATCTCTGAAATGTAACAATTAGAGGAAATGTTTAGAAAAGTAGGAGAAACCACTCCGTAACACTTCTCTGTGCGTGGTCGGCCTTAAATTACACTCGTACCACATTCACGGTACTGCGTGTGCTTCAAACACCCACTTCCGACACTGAAAATGCCCTAAATGTCACACTATTCACACAGAGGTAGACATTCTCCTAAGGATAATGGGCAGATGGACACCTTTGGAACAATTACATCAAAATAAAAAAGAAAATAAACAAAACTTATCTACTGCTACGATAATGGCAAACTGATATGTGCACGTGCATACAACAGGTCAAAGACGCTAGCAGTAGCTATTGACTCCGGCTTGGTCTTCGAAGGGGCATCAGAAGCTTTTCCTGACTCTGGCATGAGTAGAACAAAACTAGTTCAAAAGAAAATAAAGAAAGTGCATATAAAATAAAATCAGACCATTACAAATGTGTCACCCTCCTCCTCTACAATCAATCAACAGCTTTCAAACGTCAACCCAAATACATAGTCATAGTGTTATCATCCTGAGACTCCTGTCCACTAAAATCACTGATTCACGCAAAGCAATAGGGTCATTGAAACAAATGACTAATAAGATGTACACAACTCAAGGGAAAGGGTTAGGGTTAAAAATAATAACGATAGCTTGATTCGTACTTTTCAGTATTGAGTAAACCGAAGTGACACATAACCTTTGGCTGTTACCAGTTTCTACTCTTGCGCTAGTAGGTTCTATAGCCAGTTGGACATCGAGACCTAACCAAAATACTGACTTGTTGACATGCCTGTAGCTTTTGTGTGCATAGGGTTGGGGGAAAGTGTGTACCTTTGCACACTCTACACTCTGTAATAAAGGGTCTAGAAGGCCAGTCATTGTACAGTACTGGTTCAAGAGCCAGGGCAGAGAAGTTGAATCTGATAGGGATTATGGGTTGTGGTTTCGAATGATCAACCAAGTGGCTCATAGGCAAAGACCGTAAACAGCTTTATCTTCAGTCTCTTAACTACTGCGATCCTCTGAGCCTTCGCTCACATTGTCTCTTTGCCTGGTCTGTGAGGATTTGATGCGTTTTCTTAGCCCTTGATGAAAGAATGACAAGGTAACCTGTATAAAAATTGCAAAACGTCCACACTATTCTTCGTCGTTTTCCTACCAGCGCTGAACCACGGTGAACACAAGCCGTGTTTTAACTAAGAAAGACAAAAAGAACTGGAAAAAAAAAAAATCAAGTCACTACTTGTCTGGTAAGCTTAGGCCAGGCACATCTATCACTGATAAAAGGCGGTCTTCTTTCATATGATACATTTTCCTATGTTTTAAGCATTACACTTAAATATCACAAGGAAATCTGAAAATCCAAAAGACACAAGTTTTCAAAAATGAAAGAAACCTGGATACTATACAAGAATATACTGCGCAAACATGATGGCAAAAAAAGTTCTCTTTTGGAGGGATGAAGGTGAAGGCGAAGGTGGTGGTGGTTGGTAGTGGGGTGAGGCAGAGGGGGGGCATCAATAAAACAAAATGCCATAAAAGCTGATAGTTTCATCCATCCAAAGTTTTATACAGCAGAAAAGACCCCAAGGACTTCAAAATCTGGTCCATAAATTAGATAAATAAACCATCCTTTATTTACTTTAGTTAATCTTTTTTTGTCCTTTTTCATAAATCATTTGTTGAATACCTTTCTATTTTGAGCGCACCAACATTCACACCATGAGAAGAGCTGTACTTGTGGTCTGCCAGAGCGAGAAACCAGAAACATTTTGTAAGTTTCTCGTATTGTGACGCAGCTGCTTTAGACGTTAGATTTTCCTCAGACTATTGCTCAAAACCACGTTTGTCATCCACAATGTTGCTGTCGCATACAGCTGCTTGGATGTCATGTGAATAATCGATCTATCAATCATAGTGAAGAAAAAAAAAAAAAAGAAAGAAAAAAAAAAAACGTAAATCACAGTATCAATAATATTGTAATTCATAAGAAACCAACCAAAACCATACACAATTACGAAAAGTGGATTTTTTTTCTTTTTGCCGAAGATAGTGTACCACAGACTGTTTTTCTTTTTTGTTTTTACATAAGCAATAATGTGTATACGTATTTACAAATATAAATATACACAATCAATTAACTTCAGCGCATTTATGACTTCCGGCACCCCACCCCTCCCCCCTTAACTTTAACACTCCCTCCCGAACCCCAAAGCTAAATTAACCTATGTCTCCACAATCTCTTATTAAACCAATAAGATGATGTCTCTGCAATAAAAAAAATGAACAAAAATGGCGTAAACAAATAGGATTGTGTGCGTCAGGGCCACTAGTTGGTAGCAGATAATCCAGAATTCAACTGACTGAATTGAACTGAAGTATCTGTGAAATCAAGAGCATACTCGCCGAAGTGCGGAGTAGCTGACATGTTACCATCACATCAGTTCTACTGCAGACAACTGATGCTAAATAATGCAAGTAATGCAAAAATAAAAAATAAAAAATAAAAAATCTGGGCAAGGCAAGGAAGGAGGAAGCAGTTGCTATGAAAACACTTAAGAACATAAATTGGGGATCGAAGGAAGCAATGCAACCCTCATAAAACCCATGTGGAAATCTGCAAAAAAATAAACAACAACAACAACAACAACAACAACCCCAAAAACAATACCTACTGTGTGAATATAATCCTGCTGTCGAATGTCTGTTTACACACTGATAAATCCTTAATATTTCTGATTACTTACTCATCATTGATTCAGTTGCAGTTTTAATTTGTCAGAGAGCGATAGAAGTATAGATGCTTATAATTTAAAAAGTGTTTTTTTTTCCTTTCGATCATCTCAGCAATGTACATACATTAAATCTGATTTGCTTCAACTTTCTCTCATGCTATTGTATCACCGTCATCTTTTCTCTCCAATGTGCCTTGTGTTTTTTTTCCTTTTTTGTGATTGCAATGCTCACACTTAAGTTTACATTCATCGATGCAAGTTGAAGACTAGCCTCAATGAGATCATCTCATCTTTTGTGAGAGGAAAAAAAAAGAATTCTCCATACCACCAGTGGACTCCCCCTCCCGCTGGACTCTCCCCCAGATCTGAGAATCCAGCGGAATCCTCGCGGTTTCTAGAGGGATCTAATCACGATCCGTTCTGAACATCTGGCACCACAGCTCTTGTCCTTGTGTCCATGAACAAGTGTGTAAATATGATGTGTTTCCTTCTTTTTTTCCCACTTTTTTTTGTTTGTTTTTTTTTTTGTTTTTTTTTTTTGTAGGATGTTCAAACCCAAAAAATGTTTCAATCAATCCAGGCAGAATGAAGAATATGTTGTATATGACTGGAACAGAGGAAGAAAGGAAACTGTGAGGGACGTCACTTCCAGTTTCCGTGCCGGCATATAGTCTGTGAAACACTCCTGCCAAAATGCGTCAGTGCTGTCGCTGCAGCCGTCCTTCCCTGCCTGACCGATTCTGCCACTTCATTTTTGAACCCTTCATTTTTCATGTTTCTTTTGTACTCAAAATGAACGAGGATCAAAACAAGGTCACAGCCTGTTATCCTAAATCCCACCTCGTCAAACCTGAAAATGTCAGAAATCCTTGCGCTCAAATTCGAGGGAAGGGATGGAGGCCTTTGACACGAGCTGCCAATGAGAGAAAGTGGACAGGCTTTGGCGAAACCAGGAGACGGCCCGAGGGTTGGCAGGAAACGTCCATAACACCCTCATAACACAGCTGGACCATAGGGGGGAAAGAAACCAGGAAGTTGGAAAATGGGGTGGATTGTGGGGAGCTGAGAATGTGTGTGTGTGTGTGTGTGTGTGTGTGTGTGTGTGTGTGTGTGTGTGTGTGTGTTTTGTAGAAAGTGTGTGTAGGTATGTGTACGTGTGTGAGTAAGTAAGTGTGCGCACACTCTGTGGGTGCCTGTTCTGTGCTGAAGTGTGTGAGTAGCGCCTGGTGGTGGCGGCAGCTCACACCAGGTTGTACTCTTTTAGGTTGAGCTGCAGGATGGTGTCCTTCACGGCAGCAAAGACGAAGCGGATGTTCTCCGTGTCAGTGGCGCAGGTGAAGTGTGAGTAGATGATTTTGTCGCTGTCTGGGTTTAGGTCTACAAACATCTTGAGAATAAACTCCCTTGCAGCCTGAGCATCCCGCTGAGGACCTGCAGAACAAGAACCACAATTAGTGATCCTCATTAAAAAGATTTAAACACTAGTTTTACCAACAGACTGTGACCAAAATGGATCCCACTTTATGTTTTAGGGCACTAATGAGTGTCGGCTATTTTCCTTGGAGTGTCCACTTGGAGGAAGGCGCCAGGTCCCCAGCTCTGATTCAATGGCTAGCAGTGTGACCCGAGATTCGTACTTGCAATCCTTGGATCATAGTGTGGTTCCGCAGAGCCGCTCTTAGCCACACTTGTGTTTTTAAATCAACCGGTGCTGTTGCACATTGCTGGTCAGGATGTGTTCCTCTTTGAGGATCTGTGTTTCTACTGCTTAGTAAAGTAGCCTATATACCGCAATACTAATGAGGGAATGGAGTCCATTTCGGCCACAGCTTCAAGCTTCAAAATCGCCAGTTATAAAACATAACAGTACAACACAAAGCAGCCTGAAACAAAAACTAAACTGAAAAGAAAAAAGAAAAAACATTTTTTTATAATACATATTACTTTTTACAAAAGAGAAGACAAGTTTCCATACGTCATATGTATGTTTGTTAATGGATCCACAAAGAAAATGCAAAAAAAAAAACAAAACAAAAAAAACTGCTATCAAAAACTTGTTCTGACTGATCTTTATTCAAAATCCTGCTGCACTGCATCCATTTAGCTAAACACCACAAATCAGCTTTAACAGTCTCACTTTTCCAACATCCTAGCAGCTAACCACAAATCACGTTTTATTTTATAATCGATTATTTTTGTATTCATTTTAAATAATGGTTACACGCTGCAAAAGATGATGCTCCTTGATGTTATGTGTCAATGATAAAACTTTGAATAAAAGTTGAATAAAATGTTTCCATTAGTCCAGTAATCAATTAATAACTGATTAGAAATGATCGACAGTTGCAAACTTGTCCTCACCTCAAAGAAAGCCTTCAAACCCTCATTACTTTTATCAAAAATACCACAAGATAATTGATAGTTATGAAATGTTAGTTGCATAACTGTTTTTTAGCTTTTTTCAGGTTATGCAAATTGTACTGTTTAATTATTTCAGGCCACAATGATAATCAGTGTTTCCACATTTGGTCAAGTTTGAGAATAATTTGTTTTTAGGGAAAACTGGTAGGTAACAATTTCAGTGTGATATTGATACACATTTTAAAGGTAAGGTTTAAAATGTGTTTAAGGTTCTTCAAAAAAAAAAAGAAAAAAGGGTTCATCAGACTGACGGAGAATGTGCAGTAGAGGATTCTTCTATGATTACAAGGTTGACATCATAACTCATCGAGACCTTTTTCAAAAATGTTCTATATAGAACAATCTACAGCGATCAATCTGAACAACCCTTTCATAATGCAAAAAACATTATTCATGCAAAGGGTTCTTTGACTGCTTTTGGTTCTATATAGAACCGTTTTATTTACTGAAGAACCCTTGAACCATCCTTTTTAAGTGTGTACAGTTCTGTTTATAGCACACTGTAAAAATAACCATCTTACACATCAGCAATTTTGTTGTTCTGTTAGTGTACACTGTAAATTTCGTTCTACAGTCTGCATTTAGTACATGATGTGTAACTCACATTACAGAATAAAAAAAGAAGAAGCTAAAAACAACCAACCGGACTGATCTGTCTCTTTTCTCCAACACTATCTCACAAACAGACAGGATTACCTCAGATGAACCAAACCACAAATCACAAGAGAAAACTCAGAAATGTAAGTGAATGCTAAAAAAAAACAAACAAACAAAAAACCCCCTCAGCACCAATCATCATCAAAAAAAACACTCCCCCCCCCCCCCCCCCAGAAGGAAGGTACAGTGGCTTAAGTTTTCATACCCCTTTAACTTTGCCATATTTTGTCACATTACAACCACAAACAAATACATTTCATTGGAATTTAATGTGAAAGACCAACACAAAGAGGAATACAATTGTGAAGTGGAAAGAAAATTATACATGACTCAAAAGATTTTTTACAAATAATAAACTGAAAAGGTGCGGCGTGCAAAAGTCCAGACCTAAACCCAATTGAGAATTGTGGCAAGATCTGTTCACAAACGCTCTCCATCTAATCTGACTGAGCTTGAGCTGTTTTGCAAAGAAGAATGGACAAAAATTTCAGTCACTAGATCTGCAAAGCTGATGGAGACCTACCCTAAAAGACTTGCAGCAGTAACTGCAACAAAAGGTTGTTCCACAAAGTATTGACTCAAGGGGGCTGAATACTTTTGCACACTGCACTTTTCAGTGTTTAATTTGTAAAAAATATTTTGGGTGTATAATTTTCTTTGATACTCTGATTTTGTCACTATTCCAGCACATAAAAATGCCTAAATAAATGAAAAACTTGTACCGTCAAACTCTGGGAAGTAGTCAACCAGGTGGGAGTAGGAGATCTTCTCTTCTAGGAGATCCTTCTTGTTGAGGAAGAGGATGACGGAGGAGTTTTGGAACCAGGGATATGTGATTATTGTCCTGAAGAGGGCCTTACTCTCCTCCATACGATTCTAGAAGAAAGCAAGAAAAGGGAAAGACGGAAGATCCTTATTACCAAGTCTCATGATTGTGTAACATTAATAAGAATGAACCAACACTGGATTCAAGGTAGGAAAGCAAAATGAACAAGCTATTTTCTCTGCTTGCCCCGTTTGTCACTTCCCTTTGTCACCTCTCCAGCCAGAACCCCGGTCACATAATCCCACAAATGTTAGGAAGGAGATGTTAGTTCCTGCTTCCCGCAAGACACATAGCACGTCTTTTGAATTGATGCTAATCCAATGACATTGGACAGCTGAATGGGCTTGGAGGAAAACCCACCCATTGGCCCTTTCCACCAAAACCTGATTTGGTTCCATTCAGGCTTTAAAGAACCTTGCTTTTTTTTTTTTTTTTTTTTTTTTAGTGAACCATCCCACTTTTCCACCAGTATTAGTGGAACCGAGGATACATCACAGAATAGGTCATCAACAGAGGGGTGTTGCACAGCATCCGTAAACGGAAGTGACAACACGGCAGGGCCCCCATGTAGCTGCACTACATGGACTCCCAGCACCAGACATCCTGGTCCCGCATACATCATTGTAGCTTGTGAGGCTGTAGCTTCAGTTTTGGTCTTTGTTTGAACCCACACTTTCTTAAAAATGGATGGACGAGGGGTTTTTCTAGGTTCATTAAATAAAGAAAAATATGCATTCAATTTTTGTCACACATGAACCTGCATGCTAGGATAAATTTCCCTTAAAAAGGAATTACCAAGCTATCACCACATTTTGAACTTTGGTAATGTCATGAACCTTTGGAACCCTAGTCCAGTTCTGCATGTTTTTGTAGTTTGACCTACATTTATTCACCCAAAATATTAATATTTACTGGAGACTGAAGCCAGAAATTGTTATTTGCAGGACCATGGCCATATATTGATCAAATGAATTACTTGATAAATAATTTGTAATGATTATATTAACAAGGATATTTATATTAAGGATATATAATAATATATTAAGGATATATTAAGTATCATTATCATCCCTTCTCAGGACTTTTATTCTGAAATTTGAACACTGAGCAAAAAAAGAGCCACTGAAATGATGCTTTCAAAAAAAATAAATAAATAAATCTTAGCAGAAGCCTGATCTGGAGAAAATATGGAATTAATAAACAGGAATGTGCTGAATCCTATATTTGTATTTCTTACCTCGTTGTCAGACTCGACTAAGACCTGGTCATATTCGCTCAGTGCCACCAGGAACATGATAGACGTCACATTCTCAAAACAGTGGATCCACTTCCTGCGTTCGGACCTCTGGCCTCCCACATCCACCATTCTGAGCGTGAGAGGACGGATCAGGAGAAAGGGAACAGGGTTCTTAGTAACCGTAAAGGATTTATACAGTACAGTGTTCTCACATGCATTTAAATTCCATGCAATACGTTTATCTACAGTCAAACCTTAACAATGTGCTTTTCCACTGCATGGTACCTACTCTACTTGGCTCTGCTTTTCTATTAGGGTAATTTGGTAACTGGCACCTGGAAGCTTTATTTTTTTTTTTATGTGAAATGTACATGAAATGTAAACCATGTCACTATGCAACAAAATGCAGAAATCAAGCCCTACTGCTGTTAGTGTGTTTATGCTTTCGTTTTGTGACGCTGACAATTGAACATCATTATGCAATTAATTTTTATTTCCTATGTCATATTTTCTTCGTAACAGGATACATTCTGCTCTCGCTGGACTAGTACGAGGACGTTAGGTAGCCAGCTAACTATAGTATATACAAACACACTTCCAGTTTAAGTTACTTGTGCTGTTACAAACAAAACGTTCCCTTTTTAAACACAGCTGGTGAAGAACACCACAGTGCCAAGCTACCCTGGCCAGCTTGATACCAACATAGCTACCGAAAATAATTGATTTCATTCAAATTCTTTACTCACTTAACAGGGTTGCATCAGAAAAAAACATTAAATCTGTAAATCCTGTTCAGATACTGTCATTCAGAATCTATAAATGGTATTCCGTACACTGGTACAGTATTCCTCTCATTTCAGTGGATATTCCAAAATTCCTTAAGTTATACTGGCTGTAATAACTGGCTGAGCTATGATTTTACTGGATTAACTGCCTAGTAATCAAAGTGAATTTCAATTTTGGACCAATAGTTTTGAAAGACTACTGGAAACATTATCCTCTGTCAGAATGGAGCATCAGTATTCCGTACCCCATAGTCTCTATGTGCTCGCACTGTAACACTTCCCAACCCTCCCTTAGCAGTCTACTCTGGAGATTTCTGGCTGTCCGACCAGGATTTGGAGGCAAAAACAACATGGGTGGTCACACAGGGCTTTTAAGGACACACTGTGTTTAGCAGGTGAGCTGGAATGGCGAGTATTCCATTGCTTAAAGTGTGGAAAACTGTCACTGTACGGAATACTACGCTACATGCGTATACCATGTTAAGAAGCATCACCTGCTGTGGTATCACCAGTTACCAGGTACCAAGAAATGAGTGGAGGAATTTAGGTATCATGCAGTGGAAACCACCAAAAAGGACCCAGTCTCACAGCCTACAAACTGGAAAAGTACGATTTTCCCGCACAGTTGGGCAGAACCAGCCTCTGATTCCTCTTGATGAATTCTCTTCTGTTTAAATAAACAGTTCAATCAAACTTTTGAAGTGTAAATTCACACCAGACCCTAAATGTAGCTCTCAGTTGAGACTGATTGGGTACAAGTTTACAAGGTAAATGCAGCAAATAACTGAAAATCTAAGCCCTAACGGTCCAGTCAGGTTTCTCATATAATATTCTATATTCACGATGGCTGTCGATACTGTTTTTACACTATATGTCCAAATGTTTGTGGACACCCCTTCTAATGAATGCATTCAGCTACTTTAAGCTGCACCCATCACTGACACAAATGTGCAGGTGCGCACACGGCTTGTTTAGTCCCTGGAGAGAAGTACTGCCAATAGAATAGTATTCTCTGGAGCACATAAGCATGAACCTATGGACACCATATGCCAGCAGTGGGCTAGAGGGGTATAAATGAAGCTCTCCAGCATCCAGTACTTTAAGAATGAGCTGTGGATGAGATGGAGTGTTGATCATCCAACATCCAGAGCTCACTAAAGCTCTAGTGACTGAATGCACCTAAGTTCTCACAGCAATGCTTCAAAATTTAGAAAGCAAAGCCGTCCCTGGACAGTCGAAATAGTTACTCCAACAAAAGCAGGACACACTCTTTTAATGTCAATGATTTCAGACGAAACACTGAATGAGCAGGTGTCCCAAAGGTTGTCCATTTAGTATAGGTTCACGTTGTGTAAATTCTGTGTAAAATTTAGAAGTTGTTCTAAAAAAAACTATTCTTCTGGACCAAAGACACAAATTAAGTGTCAACATAGAGGTTGAGAGGCAAGTTCTCCACAACTGAATTCACATAAACCTCCTGTGTGTTGTTATTCCCTCAGAGGAACCTTTTTTGGGCCAGTAGGAAGGGAGCTAACAGCTAACTTGCACTGCTAACAGTTTCACTACTACACTCTGTGCACCCCCCAATAAAATGAGCACGGCAAGACAGCAGGCCTACAAACTACGCAAACGTGCCCTGGGATCCAAAGACGTGTTCAGTTCACAACACAAGACAAGCAGTGGTGTGATGGGTGATGGTGTGGCTCGGTCGAAGGAGAGGAATGTTCCAAGAGGAAGGGAAAGAAAGAGTGAGAGAGCAGGGGCACCTCTTCTCAGTCCTTTAAATGCTGAAGAATTGGTCCATCCACAATCAACTGGGCTATAGCCACTATGTAGGCATATTTAACTTGATGCTCGACAGGCCAAAAGTAATGGGATCTCAGTATGTAAATTGGTTATGAAGTGGTGGTACCTCAGGGGGTGGCTTGGGAATGCCCACACCAGTACAAGTTGTGAGGTGTTCTCTTGTGAGTGAGGTTGAACAGTGGCCAGCGTGCTCATGGCAAGGTGACACAAGTAATCGGAGCAAGGCATGAACTATCCGTGCTAACTGGACCCTTGTCGTCAAGGTACTGTGCAGGTTCCATGCTGGTGGGATGTATTCCCATGACATGGGTTGGGTTCACTGGTCTGCCTAAACACTGATATTAAGTCATTATCTGGTCCACTATGTTACACATCTTGGTGATCATTTGTATCCCTTTAGGACGTCAGGCACCTCCACAATGACGGGACATTCCAGCAGGATAATACACCAGACCATCAGGTCCAAGTAGTCTAGTGTTCGTTCTATGACATGTTCCTGGTACACACAACACTGTGACTGTTAAGGAATGTATTAAGGACTGTTAAATATCCACACAACTGCCTCTGTCACCAACAATCATGCCTCTCAAATTTTGAGAATTCACACTGCCTTGCCATGAGCACCCTGAACCACAACGTTGGGTAATTCAGATCCAGCAAGTCAAAATCTTAGCCCACCAAGCCATTATCAGCAAAATGAACTCAAGGTGGAATACAGGCTGTAAGTCAAAATCCACCTCGGGATTTTGCTCTGACTGCCTGGACCTGAGACAGCCCTGCTGGACAGTGGTCAATCTCATTCACAAGATAACACCTCACAGTAACAGCAGGACCCAAATGAGGACACTACTTTGGAAGAGAGGGGGGAAGAAAGAAGTCTGCAGAACTGACCTCGCAGTGAACTTCCTCTTTCCCGTAACCACACAGCTTCCTGTGTCTGCCACATGAGAGGCACTTGGCCAGGTTAAGGAATCCATTGAAAAACACAGCAGAGTACATCTGCTAAGATCTCCATAAGTGTGTGAGGGGGCTTCGAAATTGAGCTTTACCAAATTGCAAATTAGACACGGCCAGATAACGGATGAAAATGTTCTTTAATCTCCAAAAGGAGTAGATATCTCCACTACACAACGGGGTTTTAAGCTTCTAGTCCGTTTATTTTTCTATGGTTCGCATAAAGCTCAACTCTTAAGAACTAGAATTTGGTGGCATTATTTTAATGTAAGACTAATGTAACTATCCATCTTAATCTATCGATCTTAAAAAACAAAACAAAACAATGAGTGGCCGCCGATGAGTGAGGGGGAAAAAAAGTCTATATTTTAGACATCATGGTTCTATGATCACTGGTATTAAAACTGTGTGCATCCGCTAAGGGTTAAACACTGGTCACCTGCGCGTGCTGGTCAAATGCTGGGAACTGAGATAGATGGCGTTAGAGGCTGGGTGCAGGCGAGGTGGCTGAGCACAGGAACGGATTTTGGGGCAGACAGCGCCCCCACCGCCGTTTCAGTCCTGAGCCAGCAGCCCACAGAGGGGCCTTTGATAAATGAGGCCCTCTAGGAGAGCCTGCCTAAAATAAAAGCTCCTTCACATCGTCGTCCTCATTTCCTTCAGCCGGGGGCTCGCTGACCTACTTCCAAACATGCACGGGCTCTACAATGTAGGACGAGCCGCCACGGTTGCTCAGGCAAAACTTCAGAATGGACACGGAGGAGAGGGACGGGGGGGAGGGAGAAGAAGATTGACAGGGAGAAAAGGAGGAAGAGAGAGAGAGAAAAAAAAAAAGATGTGCAGGAAAGGAGAGAAGGAGAATGTACTGTGTGAGAGGAAAAGAAAGGAGAATGATGAGAAAAGAGAAATAAGGACAAGGGGAAGGAGAGGCTTAGACGGAAATAGCGGGAGAGAGTGATAAAGTACTGAAAGAGATATTGGAGAGAAAGCAAGAGAGAGAAAGGAGAACATACTGAGAGGTGGGAAACAAAGGAAGAGGGTGTATCACAAGAGAAAATGAGAGACTGAGCATTTTGAGGGAGAAAGAATGTATGATATTGTGCAAAAGTACTTCACATTATTCAGGAGTACTGTGATAGAGTAGATGATGAGAGAGCAGTGTGATAAAGAGTGTACAATGAGAGAGTATTGAGAGAATGAATGAGGGTATTGAGAAAGTGTTTACTATGGGTTTCATGAATACAAAGGCAATGTTCGTAAAGAGAGAAAGTACTGAGAGAGAATTATGATAAAGTACTATGATGGTATTTAAAGATTGTATGATGAGGGAGTATTAAGAGAGAGGGAGGAAACACAGGAGAATACTGAGAGAGAACAGATAATAAAGTTTTATGTATTAAGTATTATGAGACGGTGTGACTAGAGTATTGAGAGTGAGTACTATGAGAGAATATTACTTGCGAGAGAGAGAACCAAAAGAATATGGACAGTATTACAGAGAGTACTGACAGACCGAATGTACGACTAGAGATTATTTGAGTATTTAGAGAGATATTCTCACATAACACTCTTATGTCTAAATTCTGAGTATTACGAGAGGATGTATAAGAGAAAGTTTAAGTAAGAGTATGCGAGTGAGAAAGAGAATGTATTATAGCAGAGTGTACTGAGAGACAAATACTCCCAAATACTCTTTCATCTCAATAAAGATGATTAAAGATTATTATTGGACAGAATGCAGTATATAAAGAGAGAAAGAAAATGAAAGTGAAAGTGAATGCATGCTTTGTGAGAGAATGGAAGGGACGGAGTGCAATCTGAGAGACAAAGGGTAATGAGTGTTCTGAGAGTTCTATGAGCGTGTGTTTATGAGGCAGAGATGGAAAGAGGACTGAAAGTGAGAGTACTACGAGAGTGTGACAGAGAGGGAGAGATAAGGAACTTTGAGAGGGGACGACGGGAAAGGAGAGAAGAACTAGTACTATTAGTGAGAGAGAAAGAACAAGGAAGGGTGGAAGCATAGTGAGAAAAGGCCACGAGAAAAGAGAAAGGATGGAACGAAGGGAGGGGGAAGTAGATGAGAAACGCTATGATAAAGCGCGAGAGTGAGAGATTCTGAACAGCCTTGTTTGGGAGAAGACGCCTGATCCTATCGAGACTGAGAGAGAAAAGTGAGGGCGCTGACGGCCATTGTTCTGTTGAATCAATATCGGCCGACAATACCAGTTGAATTAGCAGATCAGCTGAGCTTCTCTTATTGACCTTCGGACACAAATATAACATCCATCTGCCTTGTCTCTCTCCAGATAAAGAAATCTAAAACAGCGGAACCGGAGGGGCTCATTCCTCTTGCTAGACAGCTGGGTTTGTGGGTTTTCAGAACTTAAGATAAAGGAAAAATCGAAAACACATCCAGCAAAGCCAGCTGTGACTGATGCTGGAATAGTCTGATCTGTTTACGGCCCAAAACTACACTCCTGCAAATGGCCTGCTGAGGAACGAAGACTGAACAACATTCCTGTTTTGACAGACCAACGGCTTTTCGTGATTTCCTTCATTATACTGAATTCGAGGGTCTTCTACCTGAAAATGATGCTTTGCAAGTCAAAAGGGTACTCAATGATCCCTGTGGTTGGGATTCGAACCCTAAGCACATCCTGCTGGGTGGGTAGATAGGAGGATTCAGCAATACGATCCAGATCGGATAGATAGCTAGAGAGAGAGAGAGAGAGAGAGAGAGACACACACACACACAACATAATGAAGGCTGATTTTAAAGAACATTTATCCCCTCCTTTTTCACAAGCCAGTGTTCAGAGGCCTCTGTTTTGGGCCAGTCCAACTGAGAGGTGCAGGGATGTGATTAGTACCCATCACAACACCACAGTAGTCCTCAGAGTTGGAAAAACCCCTCACAGGAACGTCTCTGGGTCTGGACATGGTAGTTTTAAAAGCACTGATTGAGTGTTCACGTGTCTTGTTCTGAATCAGGGACCTGGTTCATCACAGAACATCTCAGGACAGCTTTGGCTTCTATTTCCTGTTGGTAAAATTGTTATAAGATCCTATATTTCTCACATGTATTTTTTAGCCAAGGTCCATTTAGAATGTCTGAATGGTCTCATTTTCCAACTTCTCCTCACTGCTTACACTTAAAAGCTGTTTTTAAGTAAGTGCCTTTAAGACCGCGTGTGTTTACACCTGTAATTGCAACTAGTCCCTGGATTGTTTCCTGATAAGATCTTAACCACATGCTTTTACACTGGATATTCAAACGGATCTGTGCTTGGACCAAAATCTGAACGCTGTGTGGGACGGAATATGCAAATCCCTGCACTAAAGACGGCTGCTGCCTCTAATTGCGTAATTTATATGTACATTTCTTTAAGTTTGAGGGGAGACTGGCGAGTCACTCAGTTTTGCTTGCACACAAGCCACAAGTGTCTGGTGTGTGTGCTCAGGTAACAGTGAGGTCTTGCTGTAATTACATATTTTCCAGCTGGGACAGTGATGCTGTTGACGCAGGTATTGTTAGACTTTCGGGGACGCATTCGCACTACAAGCAAAATGTGGTCATATACGTCTCTGACCACCTTTGAATGTGGTTTCAGTGGTCAGATTACACTGTGTTCTAAAAATGCACTACATAACGTTCACCTCTGTCATGTGTGATTCACCCAGAACATATAAAAATTTAAAAAGATCACCTTTTCAAGTTGTGTGATCAGATTTGTAACCGTTTTAAATGAGTCTTGGGTGTGTTTACCCAGATATAATCATGATACTCAAGCTGGGTGAATTAACCAGGTATAAACCAGGACTTAGTGATGAGTGATATATTTTGCATCAAAGCAATGGTTTAGAGCAGATTAGTGAACTCAGTCTCACATTTCCAGCTACAGCTTCCCTTCTAACTCTTCTTTGATGGTCATATTTGTGTAGGAGTCACTGCACAGTAGAACAATGCACCACCACTCCTAAGACAGCTGATCTTCTTGAAGGCCTTTTGCAGTCATTAGGGGGTTTTGACTTGCTTTCTCCGTCTTTCAGACTTCAGCCTGACTTCCACTTTGATGTCAATTTCAAAGCTTTGTGCACCAGCTGTCCTTTTCTAATGACGATTTTGAACAAGTCATAGCCCTAACAAGCTAATTAAGGTCTGAGCTACTAGTTATCATCTCTAGTTGATTGAGGTGCCCACATTTTTGCATGGTGCTTTCTTTTTTTTTTTTTTTTTTTTTGGAGTAACAATAAATAATTGAAATTATAGCAAATCCATGGAGGTTCTGAGGTTTCAAATGAAGGATGCACTGATAAACTGTCCATTGTTCAGTTCAGGTCTTAAATGATTAGCCCAGATTGGTCTAAGGTTCTGTCCAGTCCCAGAGAAGCTGCAGTGCGGGGGACACAGATAAACATTAGCAGCCTTTAGACACTGTGTGTAGCATTCGTGTGTGTGCAGTGAGAGGCTGTGCACTGCAGCAGTAGATCAGCACACGGTGGACTTCAGCACTGGTACCTGAAGATGACATTCTCCAGGTCAAACGGGTACTCTATGATGCCTGTGGTGGGCACCCGCACTCGCAGGACGTCCTGCTGAGTGGGGACATACCCCGAGGCTGTGACCCGCTCGAGATCATTTAGGTAACTGCAGGATGAAGGATAATGTGAATCCACATAAAAGCTTCCACAAACACCCCTCCTCCCCCCACAATCCCCCCACAACCCCCCCAACCTAACAAACACTTCAAAAACACAAGTTACTTTATCAAATTTAACTGTTAGTGTCGTAGTCAGTACTGGGTTTTTTAATGAGATTTATTTTATTTTCAAAAGCAGATGGCCTCATTATACTCTTGATTAACGCTATAACAAATAATGTTAGAGAGTTGCTAAATAAAATTCCTTCAGGCCACTGAAATCATGCAGAATTCTGTCATGGCTGTAGATCCATATTCATATTAGAAGTAGATGTGAATGGGATTTTCAGTACTGGCCACCATCACACCCTGAGGTAAACATTAGTGCCCCAAAAACCTCATATTATCCAGGGCGTGTCCTTCTGCTGAATGTCACTTATTTCTCAGTATTATGAGGATCTTTACATACGGTTCAGAACCAAATTCCAATATATAGTCATAATCTGCACAGTCAGTCGGTAACACTGAGCCCATAAGAAGTGCTCTTCCAAAATATAAACTGTGGATTTGATTGATGGCATGTGATCAGCAGATGGGCAGGGATGGGCATCTGAGGTCCAGCGAGTCGAAATCCACCAGGCCTTTATTAGCAAAATGAACTCAAGGTGGATTAAGGGTTGTTGTTGTTCTACAAATGTCCAAAGTTAATATGAAATCGTTTGACCTGGATTACCCAGAGGTGGGAATCACTTTTCTTCAACATTATTAAGAGAGATCAGAATCTGTGTTTCATCAGGCCTGGGTTAACAGTGGTTTATTGGTTTAATTTTCAAAAAGTGACATTTTAAGCTTTTTTTTTTTTTGTTTGTTTGTTTTAATTTTAATATTGTTTAACTAGTAATTTATTCAAAATCAAGATGAAATATTCTAATAATGTATAATAACTTAAGACTGTGGGTTTCTGGTTTTCATGGGTTTGCAGACTCACAGATCAACAGGCTTGAAATATTTCATAGAAATGTGACAGTTCATTTAATAACTTGTTTAATCGTGAAGACTTTAACAATATTTCAAGTTTTTTAAGTTACTTTTTTATTATTCTTTCTAAAACATGCTTGATTTACTGTAGTACTGATACTGTAGTATGTTGATCATCCCTCTCTACACTCTACAGTAGAGGCTCGTTGACAATTCAGTGTCTACTGCCAATGAGTCACAAAGTATATGTGTAATATAAACATATATAACAAACACATTAAAATGAGCCCATTTTCCATTTAAATTTCATTACACTGAAAATATTTCTTTATTTCTAAACTTTGAAATGGGTCAATTTGACCCTTAAATAACAGGAGCATTAACAGCAGTCCAAACAGTAGCCCAGAAAATGAACATTGAACCCAAAAACATTTTACAATATAGGTTCAGAGTTTATTTATTTATCCGTTATTAAATGGGTAGCATAAATGTAATCTCTGTTGTTTTCAGTATGTAAACATGCCTGAATGACACCCAGCCCGAATAACAAGTGGCCAAAACAAGAGTCTCTTAACCAGCCACTTCACAGGCCTAAACAATGTGCATGCAATATCTGCTCATACAAGCAGGGGACACTGTTCAGCACAGTTCACTTTAATTCTGCGCTCTCTTTAGCGAAGCCTGATGCATTTCATAATTATACGCTGCAGGTCTGTGACCCAGCACACTCCTTCAGAGTGAATCGGGGCTGCCTATAAACTCACCCACGATTCGCTGCAAGCAAATTCGTTACAGTCCGGTGCCACCTGATCGATGTGTATCAAAGTAGAAATTCTGCTTCCTCCAAGTGTTCCAATAAAAAAAAAGGACATTCTGGAACAAATCCTTGTGATAACAGAGCCTATACTTAAATGTTATGTGAGCCCAGAGGCCCAGAGGTTCGTCATGTTATCCTTGGATGAGCACAGTTTATAATCTGTCTCAGGTTCAATGCACGGACACACAACACTATACACTATATATCCAAAAGTTTGTGGACAGCCCTTCTGAAATAAATGCTTTCAGCTACTTTAAGCTGCACCTGTTGCGCACACAGCTTGTATAGTCCCTGTAGAGAAGTAGTGCCAATAGAATAGGACTCTGTGAAATAAACATGAACCTAATGTCAGGTGTGGTCTAGAGGGGTATAAAGTGCCCCAGCACTGAGCTTTGGAGCATCATTCCAGAACTGTTTTCTGGAATGATTGAGTTCCATCCGGTACAATGGGGGTGAGGTGGGGGGTGATCATCCAACATACTGACCTCACTATAATGCACTATATGTCTTCCCTGGACAGTAGAGACAGTTACTCTAACAAAAGCTGTATAAACTCTTTTTTAATACCCTTCATTTCAGAAGAAACAATAAATGGGCAGTTGTCCAAACACTTTTGTCCATATTGTGTATTCCGTGTTAGATACCATACCATAGCTAGAACAATTTCATATGATATCATAGTGTTCAATACAAGCCTCTCAATTTATCTGGCTTGGGTGTTGAACTGATTATAATACTGATTATACTGCAGTGTAATGATGTTTAATAAAAAATGGGGTCAGAGTTCATTCCTTCATCCCTTCTTCTTTACCCGAGAGACTGTTACCGGAGTGCTGCTACTCCCCGCTCTTTATAAAAATAGTTGCAAGCAGAAGGAATCAGTCAACTGTAATGCAGGACTGCAATGGTATCGTGCCAGACTGTCATGGAGTCATTCAGAATGGCAGCAGGTCATCTTCAGGGACGAGTCCCACTTTTCTCTTGGTTGAGATGACCCAACGAATCCGTGTGAGGACGCACTGTGGTCAGCGCCAAGATCAATGGTTTGTTGTCATGCGTCACACATCCCGAAGGCCTAGTGTCCAGGTGCGGGGTGCCATTTCTTTATGATGCCACATGACCTCTGGTCTTCATTACAGGCACTTTGGCCACCAAATGTAATGTTAATGAGGTCCTGCAACCAGTGGAGCCGTGGCCAGTCGCACCTCCAGAGCTACCCCTGACTGAAAATGTGTGGGATGCTATAGGACATGCTATCAACACTCCACCCCACCACACACACTGCAGAACTGAGTGATGAAATTCAAGCTGACTGGGATGGATTATCACAGGACACCATTAGGAATCTCTGGCATGTTACATTAGACCCGATGCCATACTGAGATACACTACTTCAGTATGTGTAGCCCAATAAATACTGATGATATAAATCTACATTTCTAATCATTTATTGTTTCTGCTAACCGTTATCTTCATTCTCAATAGCACTGCAACGCTGCACTTCCTTCTGGGTGCAACTATTTTTTTTCCTATTTCACTTTCAGAACATAAAACATGATAATAAAGCAATACCAACAGAAAACATTACGATAAATGACAATTATAGCCCCTCCTTACAAATAACTTTGCCTGTACATTAGCACATCAGTAGTGTATGTACTCACTATTTAGTGGAGTCGGAAAGCTGGTACTCCCTGCGGCGGTCGTAGGCTTCCTGAATGCCTGGATCTGACCACAGCATCTTAATGGCACTGATGTAGGGCTGGTCAAAAGACCCTACCTTCTCAATATCCACCTCCTTCACCAGCATAGCATTGGCCTGTGGTCAGATAATGATCACATGCATTACGGAGATGAAGAAAGTGAGAGCAGAAATGTACAGTTAGGGCTGGGCAGTATGCTTCAGAGAAATGGTGATATATGATACGATACCACAGAAGCCTGAACAGGTTATATATCATCTGTTACAGCACGAACACGACATGCTGCACATTTAAATGGTGACCTTTAATTACGACAATCTGAGTCTCGTCCCTCTGGAAAGCAAACCGTTTTCCCACTCAGGAATTTTTGGGAATTTTATCATACACAAATGATAATCTGCATAACAGATACGACATCACAATATTGCCATCTTTTATGTTTTCTAGGTAATATATTCATTTATTTTAAATTCATTTACTAGGGCGTGGTATCGCCACCGAGTTCCTGAATTGATTCAATGATAAATAATAAAGTCTGGATTTGATTCAGTTTGATTGAATTGAATTAATATTTCAGTTACAATAACAGGTTTTTAACTTAACAGCCCCACAAACAGAGGCACCATGCACACGGTTCATTCCAAAATGACTTACTTCCTCTAGATAGCAAAGCTTGACTGACTTCTCAGCACACCTACCAGGCCCGCAAGGGTCGATCCGACGACCTTGTATAACCCCCCAATAGGTAGTATGAACGGGCGTTTGTGTGATTTTACGAGAACAAATCGGCTAAAAAAGCAGTTATCTTTGCCAATTTTCTCCAGAAGGAGGCACTGCTGGGCTGTGAGGTGGCAGTTTCTATTGGTTTCATGATCTTGTTACTTGTCTCGCAGCTCAGTGTGAAAACGACCTTTATGAGAGTAAAATGGGCTTGAACATATTTTCTCTTCTCGTAATCCCCCAGTAAGAGCTGCTGGACCACACGGTCAGCATATAATTAGCTGAATTTGGGTGGGTCATCAAAGCTTGCCCTGTGAGTGACAGACTGTCTGTTACTCGTACTTCTTTCAACAAACTAAAAAAAGATTTTGTGTCATCCTTTTGTTTATACATCTGAAAAGTAGAGCGTTTGCGCTTTCTGGAAGATCTTTCGAAGACTTATTTCACTTCTGGAGAGCTGATTCCTGAGGGTTAAAGATCGAGCTCAGCTTTATATGAAACAATATCAGATAATTCAAACAAAGATTGATGGAAAAATATTTGAATCAGAAAACCCACCGCTGATATTTAAGATATACACCGATCAGCCATAACATTATGACCACCTTGTTTCTGCATTCAATGTCCATTGTATCAGCACCCCTGACCATACGGGAGCACTTTGTAGTTCTATCATTTCAGACTGTAGTCCATCTGTTTCTCTGCATGCTTTGTTATCCTCCTCTCACCCTGATCTTCAATGTTCAGGACACCACAGAACCCCCACCTCGTAGATGTAAAGTCAGAGACAGAAGCTCATCTCTTTCTGCACAGTTTGTGTTGGTCATCCTCTAGTCCTTCATCAGTGCTCACAGGACGCTGTTGGCTGGTTATCTCTGGTTGGTGGACTGTTCTCGGTCCAGCAGCAACACTGAGGGGTTTAAACACTCCAGAAGTACTACTGGGTCTGATCCACTTGTACCAGCACAACGCACACTAGCATATATCACCACCGTGTCAGTAGAATGACCCATAACCCACATAATACCTGCTCTGTGATTGGTCCTGTGGTGTCCTGAACATTGAAGATCAGGGTGAAAGGAGGATAACAAAGTATGCAGAGAAACAGATGAACTCCAGTCTGTAATTATAGATCTACACAGTGCTCCTGTATAATAAATGGCGTTGATAAATTGGACAGTGGGTGCGGAAACAAGGACCTGGTCTACAGGTCCACAGAAACGACAGAGGAACATAGTGAGACATAAAAGGCTGTATGAAAGCTCTCTTATGGAAATGAGAACGCCGGCTGTGTAGAAGGGTTAGAGCAGGACTACAGTGAGCTCAATAAGGGTGTTCCTGTTTTTGGCTCTCACAAGCTTTAATTTAAATTACATAATGACTTCTGGGAGGAGCAGTTCAGAGAAAATCATATTTACACAATTACCCCAAAATTGAACAGCCAAGCCCGTTTTGTTTTCGGATTTTGACTGGAGTTACTTTTCATTTCTTTTACAGATACAGCACAGGCACGGATACGGATAATACTGCAAGATGTTTGCACTGTAAGGATCACCAATATGAGAATTTTGGGGCCTATGACTAATATTATCCAATATATTCTAGTCCAAATGTTTGTGGACACCCTTTTTAATGAATACATTCAGCTACTTTAAGTTGCACCCATTGCTAACACAGATGTGCAAATGCACACACAGCTTGTCTTGTCCCCATAGAGAAGTACCTATTGGCACTATGCCTAATGCCAGGTGTGGGCTAGGAATTGAGCTGGGTTCTCTAGTGATGGAGCTCCATCCAATATTAGTATGAGCTGGGGAGCTACAGATGAGGAGAGGAGGACATTGTCCAATATTCTGACATTTTTTTTTACTATACTTAAACATTCAAATTCAGTCTGCATCTCTTCTTTACATATTACACCATATATTACACCTGCTCTGTTTATATCCCGATATAGATAGAAATATCGATACATCGCCTCGGCCCATATCCTGCTCTGTTTATATCCCGATATAGATAGAAATATCGATACATCGCCTCGGCCCATATCCTGCTCCGGTTATATCCCGATATAGATAGAAATATCGATACATCGCCTCGGCCCATATCCTGCTCCGTTTATATCCCGATATAGATAGAAAAATCGATACATCGCCTCGGCCCATATCCTGCTCCGTTTATATCCCGATATAGATAGAAATATTGATACAGCCGCAAAATGGTGCTGTATCAGAAGTTGGTCATCAATTTCACATCACATAATAAAACATTTAAATGATTGGTTCAAGGCTCATTTGTATATTGT